>OW121851.1:112963258-114195921 GCA_933228895.1 Platycnemis pennipes | reverse complement strand
GATATTCTGAAGGAAGGGGCTTCGTTGAAAGTACCCCCATTTGCATGCCACACACAAGCAGTTGAAGGGATGGTACAAATGATCACGGTGGCGTCAAAATCCGTGTGCAGTCCAGAAAACAGGCATGGATGGGCATTATCATGCATAAAAGGCCGAAAACTTCAACCAAAATTTGAAAATAAAACACAGCATAAGGTATAATAAGAACCAGTGATAGGCAGATACCTAAAAACGTGCCCTATGGAAGGGTGGTTTGGGAGGGAACGGGTGGAACTCGATAGTAGCCACCTCCTCGTGGTGAGTTCTGGGTAGTTTCTCCACGAAAATAGCAAAGAGCTACTTAAATAAATACTTGGTGATCAGGCTGTGCCTTCATCCTACCTTGATTAACTGATTTTTTTGGGATAATAGCTCAACATGCATAAAATTCTTCGTCGTAATTGAGGTTAGTTTAAAAAAATTTAACTTTACCTTCTGTTTTAATGTATTATCTATTCCCAAATGAAGCATGAGACATTTATAAAGGAACTGCAGTCAAAAGAATATTAATTTATCCAAAATACGGCTCCCAAAAGTGATCTATTTGAAGTGATGCTTGGAGCGTGTAAAATTTTTTGTCGTTGTGCGGGTTGCCTACACTCTAAATTAGCTGTTTATTCTTAGGCATCGTATAAACCATAGATTTCGTCAAATAAACTTCACATTTCAGTATTGTAATCTAAAAACATGTATCTATCGTTGATATATACCAATATTCCAATATTCGCAACAAATTATTCTCCATAACCGTTTGTTTCCCATTTCCGCCTGAATTTTCGCAAAATTTTAAAATTTAGAGCTCGGGCGGCAGTGGTTAATATTATCCGATTTCGAAAAAATTTTGCATGCGAGATCCTGATATCAGTACACAACTTTCCCGCATAGGGCAAATTTGATCCGGAAAAAAAACCTTTTTTCGGCCCACCCTAGTGTTCATCCTGGGGACATAAAGTTTAGGGTTATCGTGTGGTGCATTACCCAACACTGTGTAACATCTTATTAAGTTGGACTTTTATTATTCCTTACGATTATCATCCTAATTACTGGTCATTAATTCTAACATGCACTTCATTCAACACTCTGTTTTATATTTCTGTCGGCTAACTACATTAGCTTAGCGTATTTGACCGTTTCCATCATTCAATGCTTTCCTTTCCGTCATTGAGGACAGAAAAATGTTTAAAGGTAGTGTGGACATATAATGTTGGTTGATCTTCAAGATATATGTTCTTTTACAAATAAAGTCGTTACAATGTACTGTACGAAGGACTGACAGGTCCGCAGATCGCATAGAACACGCTCTCGTCTTCCCTTCTCGACCTTCTCACTTTTGAAATGGGCAAACCTTTTATGACACCTTTTCCTCGAGAGAAAGTTGCAACTTCTCCAAAGATCGATGGGTCGTATATTTCCCCTATGTGTGTCTCATCCGGTTTTCAATTCTTCCGTCAACGTTCCCATCGGCAGCTGTCTTCTTCTGTCATCACGCCTAAAAATAAGTCCGGTGATGTGATTCCAGGGATCACATTAACATGATAGCTTGAGCGCTAGTTTCCCATTCGTTGGTCCGGATGAACGCAAATTTTACGTTTGTGAAAAAAATAACTAATCAATAGAGATCCAAATTAACTGAAAAAATTCATTCTAAACTTTAACTTACATTTCGGCGGAAATTCCTATCAGACTTCCTCTAACAAGCTAGAACCCTGACGTACCTACATTATATATATGTATATATATATTTGTGTGTGTGTGTGTGTGTGTGTGTGTGAGTGTTCACATTGTGCGAACTATTTTATATATATATATTGTGCCGGTCCCACCTGCCTGGCTTGTTACCCCCCTCCCACCGTCCCCACAATGACACGCGCGGATGGGGATAACTGATGAGGTCCAGCGCACACATAATTTTTGTTTCTCTGGCTTAGAGGCCCTAATAGAACTTACCCCCACCAACCCCCAAGACCAGAGGAGGGCTCGTGTGATTTCTGGCGTCCAGCGCCGTTTAAATCCGCCAAAAGATCCTGTAAAGATGGAGGTAACGAAGAAGGATCGTCGGGAGAGGTGACGTGGCCCCCCACCAATGACAGCGTGCAAGGCAGTCTTATGATTTTACACAAACAATTTAATTCAACAACAAGAACACAAATACCAAATAAACCCTACAAATTAAATAAATACCCTTTTTCTGACTTGACCCTGAAGGGGTTTAACAATTTCAATCACACCAATTGAAAAACACGACATTCAGACAGGACTAAATAACAGAATTCACCTTGTAGTCAAACACCAACTTCAAATACCCTAATACAATAAATGCGAAACCTTATGCAATAATAATTAATATGTTGAAATGCAGTTACTCAGTTACCATACAGTGAAATTATAATCATTAGCACTTGTCTCTTCAGTTAAAAAGTTCCCTGGTGAAAAGTCATGTGGGATGTTCGTCTCTCTCCCCGTTCACAATCACGGGAATACGAACGCGACTTTCTCCCAAAGCACTAGAGTTAATAATCGGGACGAGCGTATGTGAGCAAAAAAAAATGGGGGCGGGATCACTTCCCAGGGATAGCTTACGCGGTCTTCCTGAGAGGGGGTATCAGGCGATGACAGTTCGTAGCCGGGCCGACGACGGCAATTAGCTTATGCAGCGGCAGGAACTTCTCTTTCGGTGGCCCAATACAATCTCGGACGGCGTCTTTCCTTGCTATCACTCCCGTGTTCGCGCACCCTCCGTCTCCTTTTGTTCGACGTGCTTCCTTGGTCTGCTTCACTGGGAACTCACAGATTCTGCTCGATTCTGCCCGATTATGACCGATTATGACCGATCATGCTCCGATTATGCTCCTCGTTGAGCCACTGCTCGGCCTTTTATTCTCTTCAGAAAATGCTCATGATGCACCGCGCTGGGTCGTCTGCTAGACGCCCCGACGGCAGCGACATGGTGTATACCCTTGGCACTAAGATCACTTGTCTCCGGGCGCACTCACTTACGTAACCATACAAAAGAACACATATTAACATAAATAAGCCTTACAGTATGCCAGATGGTGGGGACCATGACAATATATATATATATATATATATATATATATATATATATATATATATATATATATATATATAATAAATACAAAATAAAACAGACGACGAAAACATAGAAACACGCAAAAGAGACACAAAAGTTTGGACGTTTCCACGGTCATGCCGCCTTTTTCAACGGAAGAGGGTTGACTGCCGTTGACTGCTGGCTGAGTCCTCTTCGTGAGTGAAAGAGTGGGGGGCGGGTGGTAAGAATGGGTACAGGAGTGGGGCGGGAGACAGTGGCAGAGGTAAGGAAGTGGTGGCCTCTAGTGGGAGATGTTCAAGCCTGGCTTTTGATATGATCTTTCGAGCCAGATACGCGCCAATTCACGAGACCTCACCTCAATGCTAGTGGCATTTTCGGAAAGTACTTCCACTATAGCGAGGGAAAAACAGTTGTCAAAAGTTTGATTATGGTGGGCAGTATGTTTCGGGATAGGTTCGTGGAAGGGAGGAATTTTGGTGGAATGCCGGTGGTTGTTCATCCTGATAGCTAGTGGTGTAGTGCACTCTCCAATGTAGAAGGAGGGGCAGAAATTGCAGGAGAGGCGGTAAACTACATTGGTGGAGGTGCAGGAGGGTGTAGAGGAGGATTTGTTAAGGACTGATGAGGAGGCTGAGCGGAGTAGAAAGCAACATTTGCATCTCGGGCGTTTGCAAGGTGAAGAGAAATTGGAAGGAAGGGGAGCATGTAGAAGAGTGGGTCGGGTGGATCTAAGAATATTGCTGAGATTGGGTGCTTTTTTGTAAGTAACGGAAGGGCAGGCGGGAAGGAGATTTGATGTTGTATGGTTGGTATTTATGATGGGGTAAAGATCTCTCAGGATGCTTTTTATTATGTGTGAGCCGGGAAAAAATTTGGTGATGAAATTCAATCGGCCGGGAGGGTTATTTTTGATGCGGGGTGTGTAATTGGCGGTAGGGGATAGAATTTTCTTTCTGAGGAGAGGCTCTGGGTACCCACGTTTCTGGAGGGCGTGATGGAGGTTATCTATGGCTTGGTGTAGGGAGGGGGCATTGTTGCAAAGACGGTGAGCCCGGACGGAGAGAGAGTATGGAATGGATTGTTTGGTGTGTGGCGGGTGACAACTAGTATAATGCAAATATTGTTCGTGGTTGGTGGGCTTTTTGTGGATAGAGGTGATGAATTTGTTGTCTTCAAGGAGAATATTCATATCAAGGAAGGTGGCGGATGAATCAGAGATGGAGGAGGTGAACGTGATAGAGGAAGAAGAGTTGAGAGAAGAGATAAAAGAGGTGAGAGAGTCGCGCACCAAACCAACCAACACAAGTGGGAGAGAAGAGATGTCCACTGAAAACCTTAAAAAGAAGACTGGAGTACTTAATAGACCACCATCTTAAGACACGATGGCTTGATGAAGAAAATCGTCGAGGGAAAAGTGAACGGGAATAATGGAAAGGGCAGGCCTCGTATGAGGTATATGGAGCAAGTTGTGAAGGATGTAAAAAATAGGAGCTACGTGAATATGAAGAGGTTGGTCGATAGAAGAATCTAATTGAGGGCTGCGTCAAACCAATATTAGGATTGTTGACCGATGATGATGACATATATAAACACCCTGCAAGACACCGCAGGGTTGAGTGGCAGTGGATGGAATAACACCAGGCATATATAAAAACTATGACTTAAATATCATGTTAGTTACGAAATAAAATACAAAAGGAGAACGAATTCTCTGTAGATACCTACACCTTAATGTACAATATTGCTATACTGAAAGGCCACTATCCTCCCAAATCAGAGGCGTGACGCATCAAATCGTGCAATATGTTAACAGTAATGCATCAATAAATGAGGAGAGTTTATATTTAGAATTCTACAGTTGTGCCATAAACCGACATGTTATCCACATTTACTATTCTTTTATTTCCTCTCTTACTTTCAATACAATTTCCCACTGTCCCCAATTGTAATTCTCACGACGGGATTCATCATCATCATTATCATCATTGGTCAACAATCCTAGGATTGGTTTGACGCAGCTTTCCACTCAATTCTTCTATCGGCCAACCTTTTCATTTTGACGTAGTTCTTCTCTTTTACATCCTTCACAACCTGTTCCATGTATCTCATACGAGGCCTGCCTTTTCCAATCTTCCCGTTCAGTTTTCCCTCGACGATAGTCTTCATCAGATAATGCAACAGACAACGCAGCTCGAAGGTAAGTGTAACCAAGTCAGCCCTTGTCTTACATATACGAGGGAGTCACCAGTGATTGACATACATTTACATTTTAATTTCTCCTGACGTTATTTACCTTAGTATTTACACCAATTGAAATGTTTTCGTGCTTTACGTAGCAAATTCACATGTATGTTTGACGTTAAACCACCGTAGACTGCAATTAAAGATGTTGTTTTGACATTATTTTTATACCTGCGTAAAAATAAAATGCACACTGGATTTTGGTACCGATTGGTGCCTTTGCTATGGGATCACGGGTGCGTAAATTGCAAAGTGGACAGCAGCCATAATCTTCCCCAGCTCTTGCCTGTCCCCTCTTGCAGAGTGGCTGAAAGGACGAAGGGTTAAATTTTTTTAGAGACTAAGGATTACTTTTGCTCTGATGAGTAATGCCTGCTTGGAGCGCATATGCAGCATCTGCAGGAGCTCACTGGATTGAGCAACCGCGACCACCTTGAGGACGTGGGCATCTTTGCCTCCTACGGACTTCTTAAGTTTAAGAAAGATAAAATGCGGAATGAATACAAGGGATTGTGAATGTAACGATCATGCAAACTGTGTTAAACAGTAAAGGCAGTGAATGAATCCATGGCTTTCTTCAGTGACTACTGCATGATCCTTCCGAACCAGAATTTTCAGTAGAAGATCGCCATTAAGGAATGAATTGCTCATCTGAAACCAAATAACCAATAATCTCTATATTTGAGTCATTCTGAGGTAATGCATTCAATTTTTGAAATTCATCTTGTCGGGGATACTCATAATGTGTATGTACCTGTAATTTTAATACCTCTCCCTCGCTTCGTTCATTTCAATTTCCCATATTGCATTGAAAATAATTTACTATGAAAATTCCTAAGGGCCATTGAAATTGATTATCTCTCATACCTTTACGCAGTGCCATGTGCATCAGTAATTAGTGTTTCTCTCATCCACTAATTTATTTCCAACTGTTCTTAGGAAATCAAAGACTATTGCTCTGTATTTCTCTATCTATATGGAAGTAAAAACTACGCCCATCCCAGCAAAATTGAGTCTCACCTATATAAAAGGTTTTATGATAAATAATCTTCCGTACATATGATTTGTATTTTGAGGGATTTTTAAATATTTACGCCGTATATTAAAAGAATCTACAATTTTTTTGAGAAATTATTTTAACAAAATACAATAAAACTCTTTAAAACATTAAAGATGGTATGGGGTCATAAAGATTTCTTTGACTCGAATAAGTAGAATGTAATGTACATTAAAAGTTTTTACTTCTATGAGATTCTAATTCTCACATTACATTATCCTACTAAAAAATGTATTATGAATAGAATGTAATGTGCATTAAATGTTTTGCTTCTATGAGATTCTAATTCTCACACTATATTATTCTACTAAATAAATAAAAGCTATAAGTACACAGCAGCCAGGACGATTCAATAAAAACATAATGCATTATCGAACATAAAAATGGGTTTAAATGGACCCTCCGATACTTCTATTTCTAAAATTGGTATACTTATAAGCCCCAGAGTATTCAATTCGAGTGAAGTTCTATGGGAGTTTTGGAAAGGAAACGTTGTAGTCATAGGATGCCAATACTCAACGTTTTACTCTGTAAGCCTTGGACTACTGAGGAAGGGGCGTTACACGGTCGAATTTCGTCCCAGGTACAACCCAATGGATGTTACACAATACGATGCAACCGCCTATCCTTAAGAATATAATTCCAAGTGTTCGCTGATAACCTAAATTAAATGATAAAATAATTACAGAAGTAAAGATACATTTTCTCTCCAGAAAACACATAATTTTTTTTTCTTCTTTTGATCTAATATCGTTTTCCTTAATTATTAGTCCTGGCCATTTTTTTTCATGTTTCTACCATTGATATCTCATTTCAAATTCTTCAGCTGTAATCTTTTAGGCTGAATAAGAGTTGTTAACATAAAGCTCTTTGGGCAGTGTTTTATCGCGGTTCCGTAGTCGGATAAGACCACCAATTGATATAAAAAATTTCCCTGTGCTTAAAAACGCACTCGTATGACATGGGAGAAAAGTCTCCTTTCCATCGAATAATTTTTTACCTTAGAATAAGAAATTTATTCCGTTACAACAGGTCCTCATATCCCTCAGTTTAGTAGGTGCTGAGCGGTTGAGGGGGAGTAGTCTTTTGTGAGGGACGTAAAAATAGAACCTTCTCTCAGCTTCTTTCGTCATTTTTTTGCGCTCCCTCTCCCAACAGCCTCCGGAAGGCTCAAATGAGTGCTCGAGTTAATGACGCGTGTTGCAGAGGATGTACGCAGTTGTGGACGTCAAAAAGTCTTTCCGTTTCCGTGGATGAGAAGGATAGTAGGTAAGGAAGGAGCGCAGCGGTAGGGGTAGAGGAGAATGGGTCGTAAAGCGGTGAGGAATAGGGGAGAGGGCACCATGGAAAGTCTTGCTTTTACTCACCTAACGTCAAGTAGTGACCGCGAGAGAAAAAACGGGGTATGTTATTAGACTATTTTATTCACCACTTCGCGAAAAACTTCTACATGGTAACCAAGCCTTCATAAAGAAACTAATCATGCAAATCAACCAGCGAATTCGTTTTATTACTCCCCTTTTCAGCTGGCTTCAATACTTCAAGCTGTAGAAATGCTTTCCTTAGGAAAAAACAAAAATTTATAATATTAATATTCATTGTATTACAGCTTCATGTTAGATTTTGGTAACGCTATTTCCTTTGGTATATCGTTGGGCATCTATTATTGGGTTTCAATTTTGATATGAAAGATAAAGTTAAAAACTTTAAAGGGCTATGTTTGCTTGAACAAAGATATTTCAAAAGTTTGAATAGAAGCTAGGAGTTGAGTGAATTATTTTTCTTCTAATTTTAAAACAAACATTCCTTATGGTAAAAAAATTGGCATCCATCATTGGGATTCATTAATCTCTGAAAAAGTAAGAGTTCATGATATAGAGCAGTTTTCTTCCTTTACTTCGTAAAATATATAAATAATACTTTTATGGTGTCTTCAAGTAGTTAATATCTGATTGGTCATTACGTTCTTTTGAATAGCCGCAAATTGTACTGTAGTACCATACATTATATACAACCATTGGAATACATCACTCGATTTTCCGGTTATTCATTCCGAATTGTATGGATGTATTAGGGATATAGGAGTCTGGAAGCTTACAAGTAGAAGATCGACTCTAAAACGGATGTATGGGAAGTCATGAGAGCGGTGAGGCCGGGAGGCCAAGTTGAATTGGTGGGAAAAATATATGTCTTCCATGCTATGAAATCGTCTTGTAATCATCCCCCGGAAAGTCTTCTAAGGGGCATGGTCTCCCTGGAGGAATGGAGAAGTCTTCGTTTGGAGGCTCCTCAAAGCTAAATCCCTAACAGTAGTCCCCAAACTGTTTTCATTTTAAAAGGTTGCTTCAAGTCTGCGCATCTCTAGTGTGCTCCTCGGAGCAGAAGGAATGGTACACAAGGTTGGAGACGAGAGGTATGGAATAGGATCACCTCGGGGCACCTTAAATCAAGGCCCACCAATTACAAACCCCTGGCTGGTGAATAACCAAAAGGTCCCTCTGACCTGAAGGCAAGACACGAGGATGGAAATGCAAGGTTGAAGGTAGGGTTCCTAGAGATATTTCCCTGTATTGAATTTGGAGAGCCCTTAACCGGTGGCCCGTTATTAAGGCCTCTAACCGCATAATATCGAGCGAAGGGGGGTTGGAAGGTAATGAAAGAATTCTCAAATACATATTTCAGAAGTAACCGCAGACTTTCTCATTCTTTTAATTTCTTAATTGGCATACTTTACCTCTCTATTACACTTTATAACCTTATAATTCTTCACACACCAGGCCACTATATTCATGTTGTTGTCGTACGTCCTGTCAACCAAGAGTCTGAGCGGCTTCATTACTACTTCGGGTATTAATCTTTTGTTTGTCCTTGGAAAATTCTCAGGTTTAACGGGGTTGCATTGAATTTTAAGCTTGACAAACAGAGCAAAAATCTATTACCTTATGAAAGATAATAAGATTTACTTATATTTTAGGTTTATCCAGAAGAAAAGAAATGGAAAAGTTTCACCAAACAAGTTCATTTACTATGATCAATTTAGTTGCTTTGACATTTTAACTCCAATTGATAATCATCGTCGATGACTTTGATAACATTGAATGGCATATACTTTTACAAACAATGGTACATGACATCGAAATTCTTCAATAATTGAAATGTTCGTTATTTTTTTTCCATCCTTTGTGTTGTGTCCCAAAGTTAGTTCTTCAGGGGAGGCGACCGACAGCTGAGGTCATTTGCGGCATTTAAATAGGTGAGTAATTGGGTAATGGCAGGAATTTTCAGGGAACTGAGGAAGGGTGGAGAGAAACCCGGGCGTCGACATCAGCTTCGGTATCTTGACGAAAGGTGCCAAGGGGATCACGACTTAACGTTCCATCCGACTGACGGAGTACTGAACCTGAAATTCCTTCCACTAGGCACTGAAGTGGGGATTGATTTTTCACTGAAAAATCTGCCACTGCCGGGAATCGAACCCGGGCCTTCGATGCCTGGGAGGCCAGTACTCTAGCCACCACACCAACCCGATCCCCCTTGAATATACCATATGCTCTCAAAATAATTCTAGCACATCGAAAAAAGGATGGCGTTCAAATCTTGTTTCAATATTCTGTTTTGAGTTGTTTTCAACCTTTTCTCTGATTACGATAACCGTTCCAGCTTATTACGTCAAAACAGTTTGCGAAACGAACGTGCGTGAAAATATCAAGTGACAGGTCTTCGCAGATTTTAAATGGTTTAAAAATTCTCTATTAGAAGAGACAAAATAATAGGTGGGTAAAAAATACATAAATTTCTGCACGTAGCTCGCAAGCGTAGAGAAGTTCAACCAACCTCAAGCGAAACAAATGTGTTTCTCTTGAGAAAAATACTTGTGTTTTCATATTTATGTCTTTAAAAATGGTTGATTATTTCGATGCGAAGGGTATTTCTCCTTTCTCCATGTAAATCGCTCTTGAGCGCTGATGGGGATTGGGTTGGTGTGGTGGCTAGAGTACTGGCCTCCCATCCCGAGGGTCCGGGTTCGATTCCCGGCAGTTGCGGATTTTTCGGTGGAAAACCGGTCCCCACTTGAGTGCCTGGTTGAGGGCATTTCAAGTTTAGTACTCCGTCCGTCGGATGGGACGTTAAGCCGTGGACCCCTTGGCGCCTTTCGTTAAGAGTAGGCTAATGCCGACGCCGGGTTTCTCTCCACCCTTCCTCCGTTCCCTGAAAACTCCTACTATTACCCAATTATCCACCTATCCTATATGGCGCAAATGACCTCAGATATAGGTCGCCTCCCCTAAATAACCAACTAATTGAGCGCTGATATAGTAGTTGAAACAATGAACTAAGGGTTGTGAACGATGCCGGATCTGTTTTTCTCCGATGGCTGAACCGAGACAACACTAGGCTGAGAGATTGTTATTCGCGCAGACCTCTCAGGCGAGTTCTCAGAAGGAAGGAAACACACAGGTCCGGCATACACCTTCCGGATTAAGATAGAGAATAAAGAGGCAGAAGAGAATAAAGAGATAGTACCGTGCGAGCCAACGTGAGGGTGGGTGGCAGGAGCATAGTTCACCAAAATTACATTACATGCATGCCTCTAAGAACTAGCATGCAACAGCTACATGGAGATAAGTTAGATATTAGAGTCACGTAAAATCACGTGCAAGTGACTGTAATGCAAAATGGGTATAATTTCATTTCTCTAAATATATTTACCTGTATTTCCCTAGCATGCATGGCGTAGTAAGCCTAAAACATACTTCATTTGCTACAGACTACGCTATCTCATCTACTTATCCCTTTTCTATGCTGCCTCTCATGTTTTTCTCTGCTACGCGAGAAAAAATGCAGTATAAATCCATTACTACGACAATGCTTGTCCCTAATCTTGTGATTTGATCAAATCTAGAATAAGCGCTGGGATTCTTAATGTATTGTAACTTAATCTGCAAACACATCGGCTTTGCATTCACCTATAACATTTATCCTAAATTTTAACCTTTATTCTTTTATCAATTCCCCTATTTATTATTTTAAACTCGTAGCACCAATAGAGTTATCCTAACAGCCTTTAATAAATCTTTTTAAACTCTTTTGCGCACGCCCAAATTCCTTTTTCGTACCTTTCTCATAGGGATACCATATATTAGTGGCATATTCTAAATGAGACCTGAAAAATACCAAGAAGCATCTTTTACGTACTCTCTAATCGTATTTTCCAGGATTACTTTTTGCGAATAACTCTGTATTTATTGAGTTAAATTTATTTTGTCCCCTACAAATAATATCCAAGAAGTCTTCTCGTGTCTTTCACTTGGGTAAATATTTAATATTTGCGGACTTCTCGGAACTTGAACTCACTTGAACTCCATCCACAATAATCATTTGCCTTGCCTTGATTTCAAGACTGGCTCCGAAAGGTCGGCAACTATTAAAAATTTATCCCATCAAAGGTCCCGAGAAAAGTTTCTTAATTTGCACTTATCACCTTCTTCAGAGGAATTTCTTTTTGTAATGTAATGTGAATAAATCATTCTAGGCTGTGCGTATTCACAAATGTATATTATATCAGGCTTATTTTTATGTAAGAGATCACTCGGATGTTGCAGAAGCAACGGGGAGAGGGTCTAGCCATCTGGCTGCAATTCATTATAAAAAAGGGAAGGGAGGTTCAGCTTTTAGTTATTTAACGAGAAAGTCTAATTATTAATTTTCTAGTTTTTCAAACAATGATAATAATAATGATTACGTGGCCTATATTTAGTTAATAAATATTCACATTGATAAATAGATGAGTATTTATAAAGCGTATCTATTTTATCATTCACAAGGCGAAAGATAACTGGCAGGATTACGAAATCTAAGAGGGGTTGTAGATAATGCTACGGATTGTTGTAGAGGGAGTGAAGGGGGAGTGAAAGCTTTTAGACTCAGCTTTACGCAAGGAATAAATGCCCCGTAAATCTAACATGTGACGTGAGGCGAGGAGTGTTTTCGATAGGAAAGCGAGAAATGCGCTGAGTGTTTTTTTTTGTTTTCGATCGGAGAATGAGTGTTGGTATAAGCCGAGAGGATCCTTCTATTCCAACCCTTTCCTTCCCATCCCTATTCTCTCATCCCCGTCGCATTCCAGGCGATCCGACGCAATCCCCTCAGGGGCTGAGTGGGGAAGGGTGTGGTAGGAGGGGGGTGGCTGGCCTCATCTGATTACAGTCCCTCGCTCACCACCCCTCGATTTTTCCGCACCACTCTCTTTCTGTCCAGCAGCTCCGACGCGAAGGGAAACAGCTCGGAGCAATCGTTCACCCGTTAGTGCTCCTCGCCCATTCCCCAAACTTTCTAGAAGAACTGGGACGGGATTCATTTCCAGACCGTAGGTCAAAATTTAGACTGAACGTTAAAATTACTTACATTATTGGCTGAAGTTGTTGGCGATGAGTTTAGAAGTACACGAAGAACAAAAAATGTATTACACTAAGTTCTATCAAAATGACCTAATCAGAATGATTATTTATAGCTCAAATATTTTTGGTTTTCTTGAAAAAATAATGGACAATATGAGGCGAAATAAGAACCAGATAACTCGGTAGAATATTGGTAGCTTAGCCTGAAGTGAAACTGAGAAATGTTCTAAACTTTATATTATAATTTAACAATAACATTTTATGCTCAATTTAAATTACAAAATAGAGTATTTTAGAAAAAATCTGGTAAATGAACAATCATTATATATTTCCGTTGTTACTAATCATTTATTTCCACCTATATACTGAATGCATGCGAGTGTCAAACCCTCTTCTACAATAAATTATTATTGATGTCATTTGCTACTAGTAATATTCTTGGATGTCAAATTACATGCTGTATAAATAGGCTAACTAAATATCCGTAGATGTTGACATTTCTCTCCCTTTTAAAATAATTCCGTGCAATACATGAGATGTAAAATATAACCGGGGATTATATGGTCAAGCCAACAGAAAATTAGGATCTACAAGCAGAATAGTAGGCAAGAGCAATGAAAGGATGAACAAGTAGTGATAATTTTTACTACTGATACTCTTCCCAATCAAATTGTACAGCTAGGTTATGACCTCAGGTAAAATTGATATTATGACGGAAATGTACAGTGTAGCAAACAATTGATAGGTGTGTAAAATTCATTTGCAATTTTTGTAGCGCCGATTAGCAAGGTACGAGGTTATTTGAAAAAATAATTTGAAATTAAAGTTAATTTGAAATTCATATATAATCTTACGTTCAATTGAAGTAAATCTTCATAATATTGACGGAAGATGCCTTTCCTAAAAAATGTTTCTCCTACACCTGAAATATGATTTCAAGGGCAACATTACAATATTACAAGGGTGATCAGCAGCACTTAATGAGAATTGTGGATTAATCCATTTAAACTAATGCCTCACCATTGAGTGATGATTATTACATATCTTCGTAGATACTAGTCCATATAAAATGTATTCGTCTGGTGGATGCATAATTAACTCCCTTTTCTAATCAATTAGTCTTGTACCTATTAGTCTCAGCTACGTAGTGCTTGTGCTGTGATTTTAACCCCCTGTCACAACCCATGAGATGGCCTCTGGGTACATCCTAGATGTATATAAAGCCTTCTGCTTTTGTTTGCTAGATAGGTTGGGGATCAGGGAGATCCTAAAGTACGAGTTCACATGTTCTGGGCAACTATCCTGAACGCATAAGCCACGTCAAATCGTTACTGGAGGAAACTCCTTTTTAGTGAAGAAAATATTGTATATAATATTTGTTCTTGGAACCTTAAAAGGATTATAGTTTTTATCAAACATGAAAAAGATTTTGGGAAATTACCCAAATTGTAAAAGTACCCTTAAAACTGGACTTAATTAGAAAACTATCGTTTGTTGTTAACCATGCCTCGAAACCGTCATATCCTAAGCCTCGCCAGAGACGGGATATATATCTCTCTAGGGAATTATTAGAGTCCCTCCGGAGGTCATTGAACTTGCGTGACGAGGTTCAGGTCGTTAGACACCTACAATGATGAGGTTTACAATACTCGTTATTGATTGGCCAGAGAAATAATGCCTCCGAGGTACGTGGAAACGGTTGAGCGTGGAAGACGCCTGCTCCAAGCATTTTGCACTTGCGCTGTTTCACATTGGTGATCAAATTGTTTTGTTTTGGCATTGCTTGTCTTACAGTCGTCCCTAAGAGGGTGGGGTAGGATGAGAAGGGAAGGGAGGGGGATAACCCTAAACCCTTGAGGCCCATTTTCAAAGCAGCTACGCTCAAGTTTTGTGATTTTGAAAGGCATACTTGAGAAGTTTCGGGAAAACCACAGGCGTTGCTGGGAAAGGAATGGTTCCCTTAACCAAATATGTAAATTTCCGCTTAAGCAGACTTAGTTCATAGTAATTAGCCGATGAACCCCTACCCAACTATCCAGAGACTCTCAGAGTTGAAAATTTGACGGATAGGTTACACCGGTGAACAAAATTTTTGTCACAATGGATAAGATAGTTGTTTTCGGCTGAGTTGTTGGTGTAGAATCAGAAAATGAAATCAGTTTTCGTTCTATTGGACTCAGTTTTCTTGTGACATGACATTTTATTTCTTCCAAATTCGTTGAAAACGCCAGTTGTCTCTTTCGGGAACCACCGCGTTTGGAGCCTTGTCATCCGAGCTTTTGCATCCATTGTAGGCCGCGTCATCAGGGTGAAATACCATTGAGAAATCTGTCTATTTTTATTCGCAGTAAACTGTTTTACCCTGATGATACGGCCTTCAATGGACGCGAAAGCTCGGACGACAAAGCTGCAAACGCCGGGGCTCCCGAAAGAGAAAACTGGAAATTCTCCAAGCTGCGAAAACTTACGTTCAGTCGTTGAAAACGGTGAAGTTTCTGCTACTGCTTATTCTGCAGTAGTAGATTTACTTGTTCTGTGGTACTATTTGTCACGAAAAATCTCAAATGTGTGCATAAAGTTCTCATAGATGTTCCTAAAGCCATAAAAAAACTTCCACTTCCATTTCCTCAACTCGTAGATGAGAGCGGTATGGCAGCATTGTCGAAGAACTGACGAATCACATAACAGACGTATTTCTGTAAGACAAAAATGCTGAAATCTCTCCAAAAACAAAGCACGCTGTGAAGTACACACACCATCTGTTACGAGGCCTGCATATCACCATGCATAAATGCCGGTAGCAAAATCTCTTGAAAATATTACGTTGAGTAAAGATGAATTGGGCGACAAACACGGAGAAGATACAGATGGAGATGAGGGAACACATTATGCTGACACAGCATTTCAAGAACTCTGTTGATCCAAGTAGCCAAGCCACAAGGAAACGTTAGTGATCTTGTTTTCATGTGAAGTTGACTAAACGCTAAAGTGAGATTTTATCTTCTCGATTGAAAGGATGTAACAGTCTAAATCACGATATGAAAGGCAGAGTTTTTCGTGGCCACAGGTTTACATTTTCAGATTAGATCTCGTAAGAAGGTGATATGGTTTTTGTAATGATGTAGCATCTGTTATGGAGACTCTTGGCCATAAATGCAGTGTGCGTAAATGGAGTATGATCATAAATTTAAGTTAAGTTAGTACAATTGAATTACATTATCAAATATTTCCACCTGTATTCAGTGAAGGAGGCATGCGAGAACTCGAAACCGCTTTTAATACGTATTGGATATAATAAATACAAATGTTATATGCGAGAACACCTCAAATTATTAACAATTCTACTTTGCATGTAGTTGGGTCTCGCAAATTATAGGCAAAGGACTTCTTTCTATGCATCTGGGACATCAAATATAGGAAAATACACTATTCTGGCAAAATCTGTCCACGCACAATCCACTATGCCTGAATGGACAATTATGGCGAGTACTTACCTTGCTGATCCGAAAAATGTGTATCAAGCTCCACTGCACATTTGATCAACACTCACCAAAACATTTTTAAAAGCCTTGCAGTAATCAACTTTTGGATTCATATATTTACAGCATATATTCCCTATGACAAGTAATTCCAAAATTAAGGAATAACTTTATGGCCAATGGTTAAAGAATTATTGGGTAATGGCAATAGGGTAGTTTCCTTCATCAAAGAAAACAGACATCATTAATTGCGATTCGTACCCTGCCATAAACGTATTCATTTTAAGAAAAAAGTTTGGACTTAGAAATCCCAGTTTACTAGAGACTTAAATGTTAATTTTAAGATCATCTGAAAAAGCTCAGAAATGGCGGGGTGCGCTGCCTTCTTTGTGACGTAACAGGTATGTAGTTTACGTTGCGAGGTATGGGAAAATTCATCTCCTGAATTTACCATTGTATTTCTGGGCCCCTCAGCTCTAGTGAATATTTATTAGCACTATCCTGTGAAAACTATCAAAGTTCGAAAAGCCTTTTCCGTTAAACATGGTATTCCAACAGGACATCCTGCTCGTGGTGTCTTCTGCTACTGTGAAGCATGGCGTGAAGGTCGTGCGACTATGGGCGAACTTCGCGGTATACTTGTAAAAGGAATAATAACTGACTTTAAGTAAATCAACTGCATAAATAATATTAAATAAATAAGTAAAAGTTAATATAATAAATTAACGGAATAAATATACCTCCGATACTATTTAATATGCTTTAACGGAGTGCAGCGTCTACTTGGAAGTGTCCGGATTAACCACCATGCAATAGTTTGCCGTTTCCTTTTCGCGCCATTGATTTTTTTTCATTTTTTAATGAATGAGGAAAAACACTGTATGTCATTTAAAAATCGAACGGCCTAAAATACGTACTCCAGTGGTTATAAACTTTCTATCAAGACAACAAAAAAACAATAGGAAACTAGCCTATATCTTTTCTCTGTTAGAAGAAGGTAAAAGTGCATAGATTTTAGGAGCATTTGCAAAAACTTTTAGCTATAATAAGACCGAAAATTATTGCAAAAATTACATGATCTCCTGAGATCATTCCACCGCATGAGATATAAAAAGTCGCTTAGACTGCATTTCTTGAACTATAATTTGGACAAATTCACTTTTATAGATAACGCCGTTACTGTCGAGGACAGTGAACGTTTACAAAAGAATATTTCACAAATAGAAGAGCGTTGTCACGGTAATACTGTCGAACTACTCCTGGAAGTCACGTTCGTGAGGAAATATTACGTAGGGAATTGGGTATGAAATATTTTTAGGCATGTATTCTTAACTTGAAATCGCTTATATGCTATTTACTTTTTATTCTTTAAGATCATTACGCATCTTTTAACATTTTATGTTTCATAAACTTCGTTATAAAATTGATTGCATTTAATGAAATAGAACTACATTAATATGTCTATCTATTGAATTAACTATTCTTCACCCCCTGCCACACACAATCTCTGGGATTCGTAGGATATTGCGTACAAGTAATATCTGATGAGAACACTGCCAGTTGCCTTGCTTGTAAATGGTATGGGTTAAACCATCACAAAATATGCAATACGAGCAATCACTGGTATACTAAGTATACATTACAGGTTCCAGTCAGATCACCGAAGTTAAGCAACGTTGGGCCCGGACGGAGGTTGGATGGGTAGACCCCCTCCACTCCCCCACCGTGCTGCTCTTTTCCCCTATCTGCGAGTGGCGGGCAGGTTAAATGTGGGTTGGTACAATGGATTTAAAGAGGTCTAAGTGCTAAGGGGGCTCCAGAAGGCCCCTCCAATTTACATTTACATGTATACATTAAGTAGTAATCAGAGATATACTTAATTTATGGAGTGGAAATCACGTGCAACTAAGTTACTTATACCAGTGAAGGAATATAATTTTTACTGTTGGATTCGGTGAAAGCTAAAAATTCTCTGAGGAAATATTCCCATTTGCTTTCAAGGGTGCAGTTTGCACGCATTAGTGTAATTGGAATTAGTTTCTAATTAAATACAGACTAGGTTACGTACATTGCAATCCATCTATCGGATTTACGTGTTGCTTTTAGTTATCTTCAATTGTTAAGGGGGAGAAAGATATTTTACATATATTTGTGCGGGAATCCTTCACTCCAGCCCAATTTTCGTTTTCGAATCCAGAGTAAAACGACGTATTTTACAATACATCTCTATAGCAATTGGGAAAAGGTCAACTTTGAATCCACTTCGAATACAGAGGCTTTTTGGCTACAACTAGGAGTAAGAAGTATTGATATGATATTTTCACGAAGACACTGGCATTTTAGATGGCGTTATATCCGTAGAAGGCGCCCTAAAAGTGCGGACGTAGAGTCGTCCTCAAACACCGAATCTAAAATCGATAAAGGTCCCGTGGGATACCTGTTGCACTCGCTGACGCACCTTTCTTCTATTTTAAGAACTCTTAGTGGCGCCTAAAGAAAGACCGCCTGAAAAATGCATTGACCTCTCCCGCCTTCCACTCCGAACCGAATCGGCGGAACTCAGTACTCAAGAGTTTCCCATCCATCATCTTTTTCTCTTCCCCGTCACTCTACTTCTTATCATGGCTAACACAGTCGCCTTTTCCCTATACTCTTGAGATGATATCGCTCCCTCAAGCGTCAGAAGTGTGTGCCATATCAACCGCGTGAGATGCAAACGGAATGCGTATGAATTTCCATGGGTCGTCGTGATGAGATCATGACGGATTGCTTTTCAAGGGTCGCAATTGAGACAGATTGCATAGTTGATCACCGGCGAAGAAAAAAGTAGAAGAATAAGGATCACTTTATTTGCCTATTAAGCTTAAATGCTTATTGAGTATATGTGTTAAGTTTTGCATCAGTGAAAGCAGTAGCATTTCATGTATTTGTATAAAGCAGTTGTTTTTCATATGCATGCTTAAAGTTCCGTGTCTAATTTTTCAGAGAATTTTTCATTTGTATGTGTATGCCTGAATACACCTATATTGATGTGGATTACATTTTCTGAGCCAAATCAATGTATATCAATGGTTAACAAAAACCTGGAATGCTTCTCTTCTCCACTTTGATGAGCTTGAAAAACATCTTTAAGTTATACCTCTCTAGGGCACCTACCCAAAGCTGAATCTCCTGGTTTTTGGGATTTCTGTGTTTTAGGAGTTTTTGTAATGAACTGTTTGTTTGGTTTTTGATTGATACACGAATAATGGAATATAATTTATATTTTCCTTTTGGAATGTTTTAAATTTAAAATAAACTTTGATATTTTTATTTTTTCATCATGGAGGCTATGAGTCAGGGACAGGTGAATGACAAAACCATAAAAACTTATGACATAAGTTTAAGAAACGCAAACTGGGGAGATAACATTTGATAATTATTCACCTTTTCACCTTCTTATGGCATTATGTAACTCAGAATAATATATTGTTTTCAGTAAAAAAAGCTTTATAAACCGTAAGCCTTCCATATTCGATGAATTACTAGGTTTTCATCGTCATTAACCATGTCTTTAGTACAAAAAGGCCACAAGGTATTTTCTGAGGAAAAATGTGTATAGTTATTCTGAAAGTTTATGGTATTGATAATATTTTTGGGATTTTTGTCGCAGATAAATAATCTTAAATAATTTTTTTATTATTTACAATTATTATTTTCAGCTCAGGTTAAAATTATATCCCTATTTATACGCCTTAAGTAGATATGAATGAGATTTTTTCTGGAATGACATAATTCCCGACACATACGAGGAAGATAACTATCAAAGTATAAAATCAAAGTCATGATCTTAGGAAAGGCATTTTGGTGCTAATTCGGGCTAAAATAGACCTACCTCCATGTAATAATATGATATCCGTGATTATTAAAAATATTAGTAATATTAAATATTAATAATAATATAGGTATCTTTAATGAAGTACTGCACAGAGTAAGTGGTGCAATGCTCCAAAATATGAGAAAAATATGTGTTAGTTTGCTGGAGTAAAAACTTACGTCAGTCAGATGATATCAATTTATTTTGAATATCGGAGTAAGAACTAGAGCAATGATCTATTTAAAGCCCTAATGAAATGAATTATATAGATAAAATGAGCTATAGGATCGGAATAGACATTTTTGTTGAGATAAGTGAAGGCAGTATGTGTTTTAGTGAAGATTAGGATTATAGTGAAGACTAGATTGCAGTTACAGATCATCCAAATACATAAAATCACGATGAAAATATAAACCTGTTTGATCAGTGATAATATTTACATTACATGTGTCATTTAATATTTATTTCTGACTTTTCCATTGAAATATGTATTTTCCTGTTCTTCTTACCAGGAATTCTCTCTTTCGTGGACGTCATTAAAGCTACTTATTTCTCGGTACATCCTCATTTATATATTCCTTATTTCCTCCTTTGAGTTATTTACAAATGCTTCTTACTACTGCCTCCATTCCAGGAATTTCCTTCCTTGTTTTCTCCTTTAACCAACTTACGTTTTCTATTCTTCTATAAATCCATACCACAAAAGAATTTTGTCAACGTTCGTGTATCCTCTACGGAGAGAGCTTAGAGATCAAATCACGGAAAATCCATGTTGTCTTCTATTATTACCTTTCCTTTGCCCTAGGCTGAACCCCGGGCCAGTGAAGGCTTTATAACTCCTGGGTATTTGATGACTACATGTTTTCGCATTACCGGGAGTCGTCGAGTAGGAAAAGAATGTAGTATCCAAGCATTCGGCTAAAGAATGGTCTTTGTGCAGATCTAACAAGTAATCATAAATTTTGGGGAGGAAACGAATTAGATTTCCCCAAGTTACAACTTTTAAAATGAATATAAATATTAAGAAACTATGTATATATATGTTTACAAAAATAATTTAGAGAAATTTCTGTTGTATTAACAAAACCTACTGAAACTTACGACTGAAAGTACTGATTTTGACATATTTTTGTTTGAACGAAACTATACTATAAACGGTAAAAAACAGGAATACTTTATACATATCCTTCCATTTGGCTTGTGGCCATTTATGTCCAGATGAATTTTAGCTGTCTTTCCGGTATTGAATATGAAGTCGGATGCTGTAATTAATGTGGATTCACCATATATTCTCAGAGATTTTAGCTGCCTTAGCAGTAATTCAAGTGATGTAGTTACCAACAATTGTATCCAATTCTACCCAACCCGGTGGCTAGGAGGAATGAACGCCAGGGCTGCCACTACACTTGGGCCCAGTGTGAATGGGTAAAAAAAACCAATCGCTTGAATAATATTTCTTCATTTCTTCAGCTCTGCAACTGGTTTTTTAGCTATCGTGTCATGAGCTTCTGGATTCACCATTTTTTAGCTTTGTTATGAATACATATTTCGCGTTTCTGCTATTTTTCGGCTGCAGATTTTGCGTGATATTTTCCGGTTAATCTGTTTTTCAAGTTTTCATTTGACTAATAAGACTCTTTCAAATAAAATATTACCATTCAATCATCAGTATACCTAGGTTTTTCCTAAGTCAAAATTTTTCGTATGTTTTTGAATGTATTTATATGATTCGTGGTTTTTCCCTAAAACATTCTCGTCTACGATCTCGCCTTTCATAAGATTTTTTCAATCACTCTAGAGAGAATCACTTGATTTCTATTATGATTATTGATTATTATTTCGTGGCATACTTAAACACTTAATGCCTCTTATGATAGTCACTCACTGAAGAGAACATAGTGAAAAAAGTTTCATACTTTCACCAAAGCCTCGCAACCCGCTAAGCACATGATAAAAACGTACAGTAAGAGTAAATATGTTTCTTTCTTTACCTTGGCGGATTTTCTGGATGAGAAATCATCGAGTGGGTCATCGTCAAATTCCAAATTAGCTTCGGAAGATAAAGTGATTTGTAAATCGACGTTGAGCCATGTTCACCTGTGACAACAACTCTAACAGAGGTTCGTGCATCTTCATGTCAGTTTACTTTCCAAACCGGTCTGGATCCCTGATCTTCTAGTAATCAATGCTAGCATTGCTTTCTTGGTATACCCTTGGTCTCGAAATAAGGACTTAAGTTTCAACCTAAGGGATTTCTTTTCCTTGGTGCTCCCGAAAAGAAAGAAGGAACCCATTCCCAAAAATCATCTGTCAAAGATTAGGAACCATCTAAACTGATTACTGCAGGTGATAGACACGTTTCCCCAGGAATGGATGTGTGCATCGATGACTCGCTGATATTTTTGAGAAGACACTTGATTTATCACCACAACCTTCAGGATACATACGCAAACACATAATTGAGCTATACGTGCTTTGTGAACCTGCAGGGTTAGTCCAGCGGTTGATAATTTATGCGGGCTCCGTGACAGCCGACCATTCGGTATGCATATGAGCCATTCCATGTCACATCACCGGACTATTGGTCCACGGACTCTCTGATTTCATTCAAATTTCAGAAGTTGAAGGGATTTACATCCTGAGTCAGAGCGTAAAAATGTTGATATAAACTCTCATCCGTTGCTTAGTTACGGTATGACGTCATTTTGTTGAATCACAGAAACACGTTTTTTCCGCTGATATCTCGGTAATTTTTTGTAATACAGAAAAGCAATGTTCTTTGAAAGATCAAGGTGTTTTAAGCAGTAAATATTTGTTTACATTAACGAAAAGTTTATATTTTCAAGTATAGATAATACCTTTCAACTTAAAAAAAATGCTTTTTCATGGTGTGGTCCACGATTTATTTCCATAATTTTTTTATTTTATAGTTCTAATCCTTAATTAAATGTAGAATTTTTGCGAGGGTGCCATTTCATTTAAGAATAAATGACTTTTAAGATCTTTTTCCTCCAATTTGGACGTCACAGAGCTTACTTACCGTATCACTGACATAAAACCCCTTTATAAATATGCATATTCTACGCGTATCTCCATTCTATCAATGAGCATCCATTATTATCCCTCCTCTTCCAATCTCATCAAATATTTCCTGCTTGATTGCTCTCTCTGGCATCCTGCTGCTTGTTAAAATGTCACAAATCGAATTCCAGGGGAGCGGGTTGCTGTGGTGGCAAGAGCGCCGGTCTCTCATCCCGATAGTCCCCGATAATCCGACCGTGGTGGTGGGAGAACATTCTCAGAGAAATTCCAATCCCAATTTCTGTACCACATGTTCATTTTGTAGTTGGAGTAGAGAACTCGTCCTTCGTCGATGACGCTATAACCTCGATCCCCTTTAGAGAAAATTTTTTAGAGAAAATTTTAGAAATGATATAACTTTATGTCTGTTATTCATTCTCCGTTTCTAAATAAATGCTACGTCTTCCATAATTTCCTATTTCCCTAATCACCAAGAGCCGTTAATTGTAAAATTAGTTTGGCGCAGCTTTCCACTCGATTCTTTTACTGATTTTTCTTTGTATATTTGTAAAATCCCTTTTTATAACCCACTGCCTTCTATGGATCGCATAATATGGCTTTTTATGCCAATCTTCCCATTCTTCTTTCCTTAGTACGATTGTCATCATGAGACTCTCATTTCATAAATGGGAAACGACAAGTATTCTCCCGTCTTCTGTTTGAGGTGTTCATTAGACTGTTCGTATTATTTACACATTCATTTAGAGCTTTGTTTATTTCACCATGTATCTGTTGTATCACTGCTCTATCACTTCTAATGCTTCCAGCCGCAACTTCTCTGAGGCTGTTATCTTCTATACTTCATTGTCATATATGGTAATGGCCTCGGTATACCGGGGCATATGCCAGACGTAAACTCTGATGAAGTGTCTTTACTTTCATAATTGAATTCTTAGCTATGTATGGGCTTTTATTCCATTAGAATATCCTCTTTGCATGGATGACTTTTAAACGGTCACCACTTGCCATTCTGCTTCTCTCTCTCACATTTTTGGTTTTGTTCTTTTTAAGTTCAGCACAAGCTTTAGCCATTGCTCTTCTGCTGTATAGCACTAACTTCTATTTCCATTGGCCTTTAAATAGTATCTCATCATGGTGGAAAAAACAAGCTTTGCAAATTTCACTAAATAGATTTATTCACGACCCGGGTGATGATGACACAATGTGTTGAAACCTGGGTCGTGAATAAATGTATTTAGTGAAATTTACAAAGTCTGTTTTTTCCACCATTGAAAAATTTCACAAAGTTACCCCTGAAACAGTTCGTTTTCTGGTATCTCATCAGTTCTGTTCACATGGTTTCATAAGCCTTTCGCAAATATTAACTAAATCAATGCCACTAATGACCTCGGCTGTACCACTTACCTCTAATAACTACCTGTATTTCAAGTCTACCACGTAGATTTATTAATTAAATCACCCCCAAAATTATATAAGCTAAGGCTTGGCAAAAGGGGTGCATAAATAATGGGTAAATAATGACTAGGTCTGTCTGGGGCAAAGGTGATCTAAGGTGAAAGTTCCTTGACCTTTAAAAAGCTAGCCGCACCTAAACATTTTGTTTCGTTCCATTCGACCCAAGATCCCTCTGGTGTAGTTTGCAGCAGACAATCCCATCAGACAGTAGACAGGGTAACCCTACAACACACCTTGGAGAGGTAGCGAGCGCCCCATCCCGACTCCTTACTTTCCCTCCATCCAAACCCTTCCAATCTCTCGCCGCATCTCCGCTAATTAACCCGACGTGCGCCCTATCTCCTTCGAAGGGGAGGGATATTAAGAGGGACCGCGTCTTAACCATCTGTTGCTCTGATCCTCGGAAAACATCCAAGACCCTTCTCTGCTCCGAATTCCCTCTCTGCCTCCACCCCCAATCGGGGGATTGGGGGCGGGGGTCCCGTCATTTGAGCGTGAATGACTAAGTTACGACCTGTGCGGTTGCGACGGAGTTACCATTCGATCCATGACGTTGCCACAGGATTAATTATATCAATATGAAAATAGGCGAAGCCCCAGAGCATGAGAGCGCTCATTTGTAGCGTAACTAACGACAAGCAGTGACACTACCACATTTCTGGAAATATGGCCGTGTAAGCCGTGAATAAGCAAAAGCAGAAAATTCTTCGATACACTACCGACGAATAGTGAAGGCTGCAATATCCGATTGAGATTACATCGCAAAGGATATACAAGAGCACATTCAGCACTGTAATACATGAATGACACGCAAGAAACTGTATCATTACATGAGTCAGATTTTTTAAAAGGTTGTACCTTCTCACAGGCTCTTCCTCTCCTAAATTCGATTGCATCTCCATAAATACATGGCAGCATTAAGAACGTAAACAGACAAAAAATTTCAATTAAGGGACAGATAAATATTTTAAAAAAGCAGAAAGTACGTAGAAAATGTGTGGATGTGAATAAACTCCGCCCAAAATGTATGCCGAAATCATTTTCTTTGTTATATCAAAGTCGCTTTCGTTCAAATGATATTTAAAAGGAAATGCTTTACCAATAACTGAATGAAGGATAATCGCTACTTTTTTGTACAGTGAAAATTTTCAGTATCAAGACTAGAACAAATCGATTTAAAAGCCTTACTATTAAAGTTGAAGAGGGTGTAGTCTTTCCCTTTACTGATCTCGGGACAACAAATTTCATGCGCCATGTTCCTGCTGAGTTCAGGCCTTTTTCGTTTATATTCACCTCAAATTCCACTCATAATATCCATTCAGATGATTAACTTAGACCACTTCGCAAACAGCAATTAATATTTATTTTACTGAGCCTACCTCAGTGAAATATATATGGTGCATAACTACTCTACTCCTCCTGTTCTACCTCAGTTTCTTTGGACTCTCATACATTTACTTTATGTTCATATTTTGCAGAATCTCATAAAACTCATTACCGTGTTTAACCTTTATCCAATATATTCATATTATTATATCCAATATACAGTAGTGCATGTTTGGTGAGAATTCACCCCCTGCCATACACCTTTATGGTGGCTTGTAGGGTATTATGTAATGAAGATATCAGGTTTTGAGCCTGCAAATTGTTTACCAATTATTGCAGTCCATCGGTAGATTGAAAAACTAGGTCTTGGTCATCCAAAAATCTGAATAAGAAGAAATATTCTGGATATAAATGACATGCATCTAAAAGCCATTTTGTTTTGTGGTAGTTAGGTATGCCACTGCTTAGAAGGCATTAATATATGTATTACATACTACTAGTAAATATACCTTGTCAACATGGCATATGATTAAGATACACGAATAAATACATTTGTTTCATAATTTGTGCATATTTTTGCATTCACCAATATATTTTTTGTTTTTCCCTATAAAGTAATCAATATAGCAACTGCACATTCACTACAAATACAAACAATTTAGCAAATACATGTGGTTAATTTTATTTTCGAGATAGCATAGAATATGGTGTTTTTCTTCAGTGAAGTAGTTTTACCTTTATCTCATGCAATATGAAGCGAATTTTTGATGGGAAGAAACCACTTACCCGTATGCTACAAATATCTAATGAATGCCGAACAAGTGATTGTTGTGGATTTAAAAAAGGAAATTGGAAAGGTGCCTTATCGCGTTATGTGACGGTTACGAAGTCAGGGAGTTAAGCAAGACCGTAACCAAGTGCAATAAACCTGATGACCCCTTTAATATTATTGGATTCCTTTGGGAGGCCCGAAAGAGCAAATGGGGGAAATGAAAATCTGTTCTACGAAATGATGCGTGCTAAAATCGAGTGCGTTGAAGATATGCGGAGAGTAGTGTTTATAATAATAAGCTTTCGATCCATTGGAAAGGCCGTCACAAATTTTTTGGAATCGAACGGATCGAGGGAACCTGGATAGAGTACGTGGATATTGTTCAATGGAGAGGAAAAATCACAGAGGCTACAGGCCTCACCGTTGTCCGCAATTTGGGATTTTGCCCGCCGCTACCGCTTTCTCAAAAGCCAAATATTGGGCTTTGGCTGCAGAAGTGATAAGGGCCTTGAATGCCCCTCAATCAAAAACAACCTAAGGGCAAGGATCACCAAGCCGGACCCTTTGATCCCAGAGGGCTACTGCGGGGCTCGATGGAAATATTACGGCGCTCACTCGAAACAAATTTTTTTTCTCTCGACTGGCCTTCCCCCATAAATATGGAAAAGCTCTTTATAGAGACTTTAGCAATTTTGAGATTTAACGTTTGAAAAATTATCCTTGGAAACTTTAGAGAAGTTTTTATTTAGGAAAATTCATGGGTTACGAACTAATCGCCAAAAATCGTAACAGAGCTACACTCTGAAATTAATAACTTTTTTGACCTACGCGAAACTTACAGGTATATAGAAGTTCACAGGCTAACATCGCACCTGTGCTAGAGGAAAGCAAACTTTATAATCAGATTGCTCAGTTGAGCTAGATGCATAAATTTCTCTAGATTAGCACTTTACTATTTTTTAAATAAATAATATTTTCTCAAAGTTGCTATATCCTTAATGCTCGTCGGTAAACATTATGGTGTATACCCCTTAAATTCGCAGTTACAATTCATTTGTGAAAATAAAGACACCTTGTAAATAGATTTTTATCTCTAGCTTACACATGATAAACATTACTGAATAATAGTCCATTAAGTTTGCAGAAAAGGCTAAGAAATAAATATTAATTACAGTGAGGTTTCTTTAGTAAACTCGGAAATCCGAAACTAAAGAGAGTTCATACAAAATATGAATAACTTATGGATTGACGCTTAGTATTTGTTTTATAGTTCATATTCATTTATAGTAATTATTTATAGTTCAGACAAAATATGAATAAATATGGATTAACTCTTAGTATTTATTTAAGAATTTGAAAATCGTATGCATTTAAATAATAGGCAACAGGAAATGACATTGAAGCTTCGTGTAATTAGTGTGGTTAAAAAGAATAAGGGATGGTCAAAGTAAAAAACTAAGCTTAAGACTGTTTTGATAAAACGTTAATTGCTGAATGGTGTTGTAATATATCATAAGGATTGAACTGATTGATGATTTGTTGATCCGATAGATTAGAGAGCAAGGGGTATTTATGTTTAGAAAGAAAAGTTGTAGGAATTTTACTCAACAATTAAATGCATTTTGTATTCAATGTATTCATGTATTCATTACTGTATGTTCAATTCCACCGAAGTACCAGTATGTGTGTGTGTGAATGTAGTGATATAGGCGTGCTCTCTCGAACCATACTAAAATAACAAGTCATCATTACACCGAAGACAATTTTTACGAAAATTATTCTTCCAAATTTCGTAAAAACTTAGTGCTTCTTTTTTCTTTCGACCTTCATTACTTGATAAATAAATCTGAGTTATTTCATCCATGGTCATCCCTTCTATTCTCCTAATTCAATATTCATTTTATGATCTTCATAAAATATCCTGTGCAGTGTAACTAGATAAACTGCAAATTCATGGTAGGTAGTTCGTAGGTCTGTTATTAACTAGCTGTGCATAACCTTAGAAGTGCCATTAGAGGCCTATCAATACTAAAATATTCATTATTCGCATCTACGGTCACAAACTAATAACCTCCGGTGTTTTCCGTAAACCTTTTGTTAAAGCCAGTGACATGAAAGTGAAACTTGGGAATTTCACGAGAAAAACTGGCTTAATATGATAGGAATGAGTTGCAAGAAATATTTTCCCACCTGTTTCCGTGGTGTTGAAGTACTAAATTTCGCATTGTGATGAGTTTTCACCGCGTTATTTACGCGGAAAAGACTACATTATCTGTCCTGCAGAGGTAAAAAACCTGAATATTCTGATTTGGACGAAACCTGACTTTACGACGTAAATATCGTGGCGAAAACCGGTCATGATGCAAAAATTATGCAAGAAAAATGTTGGTGGCTAGAAATTTAAAGATTATATGGAATAGTCTGGATGTCATATTCATGTGAGTCACAGGGATTACATTTTTATTTTTTAAAAGAAGCCCTTTGTTAATTTGGTCATATTAAAGACATCGATGAAGATATGTTCATGGACCGAGTTATGCTATTAAAATTGTTACATTAAATTCCTCTTAAAGTAGACATTATGATGATTATATTATGAACAAGAGATTAGGCAATAAGCCAAGGCTGAATGTCTCGGGCACAAAAGTCGTGTGAGGAAAAACCATTACGGCAGGAGTTAGAAATTAAGTGTGATTTTTCTATTCTAGTAATCTTTTAGCTCTTTTCAGGACAGTAGCTAAATTCATGATTTATGTACATTTAGGCATTGCATTATTTTGCATGAATGAATGAACATAGATAAATGCCGAATGCATGGATGCATGTGAATGAAGAGAAGCTTTTTATTTTTCAATTGCTTGAATATTGTGGATGATTAACATGGAATATTTCGATGCTGCTTAGTACAGAGTACGGAGCTACAGGTTTTTTTGAGCTACAAATAAAGGGGATACAGGATAGCTACTGTATATCCTCAACTTCAAACCAAGTGAAGTTATTTCCCGAGTACTTGTATGCCGTGAGATACTAGAGATATGTCTGGTTAAGGCACTGGTTGAATCACCTGAGTGGTGTGGACTCAACAAATTAGGTTCATTATCTGTTCTAATACGTTATCATCTTCATCTCACTAACCTTCAAAGTGAGTGCTAATGGATATACCACTTTCATTTAAAAAGTAAAAATGATAATCTTCAAAACTGTTTGTAGCACTCCATGAAAATATATTTTATGTTATTCATTTATATCGATTTTTTACACCTAGTGTGTATTAACACATTAATGACAAGCTTTTTGAAGAATAATTAAAGTACTTCCGTATTGTCAAAGATCAAGTTTGCACACGAAGAAATTATGTTTTGAACACATTAGATAACTTTAGAAGATTTCAGTAGCGATATATTTGTATACATGCAACACTAGCACACAAATACTTCCAGAGTATATTCCTTTTTCGTGGCGGATTTGAAAAAAATAAGTCTGCGTTTTACTATGAGGTTACTATCAAACAACCAGTAATATATGGTAAATAATCTGATAATCGATTCTTACCACTGTGTTAAAATTATGACCTAAATATTTTCGTAAAAAATAACTACTTATTGTTTTCTAAATATTACAAGAACACCTGAGTCCCGTGTTGTGGTTAAATATGGCAAAATATGTTAATACAAGCGAGCTTGGCATGGTAAATAAAAAAAAACAGTTTTGATGTTTGATTAATGCTTAATAATTATGGCCATAATTAAAGATAGTAATAACATCTAGCAAGCACTTAACATGTATCAAGTTGAGGACCGTTTAGAGATGGGAATCAGGAAACTGAAATCCGAAAGAGGTTTTTAATGATTAATTAAGGAAGCTTAATTGGATAAGGGTACTCCATTAGGTGGTAAAGTCTTATAAGTGTCCTCCAAAAGTAATTCACGTGATACATCGAAAATGTGTGCACTCTCCTACTTTCTTAGGAAGAATAACGCCATTGTTATGAAAACTTACATTGTTACGGTGAAGAAAGAAAAGCTGGCGATGAAAAACGAATGAGGAATGTTAAAAACTGAATGATCTTGGCGGAAAGGAAGGATGAAAAATGTTTTAAAAATGCTGAGCTAGATAATAGGCGTGACTTACAATTAGTAATTAACCTGCTAACCACCATATTTCTTTTGAGTTCATGTGGGATTAATTATGTTATCTTTCAGACCACACTAATGCAAGTGTTTCGATTTATTTCATCAAATGTAGGTAAATTTTTAGGAATGCGTATTTTAAGGCTAAGAAGGATACGGAAAACAAGGAGACATACTGCTGTTTGAACATTAAGGTTGCTCTATTTCATTAGGTGCTATTTATTTCTAGAATCTTTGTCATGGCTAATGCCACCATTTCAGCATCACATTTTAAATTAGTACCTGAAGTAAAAATGTATTAGGTAATAACTGTTCATGATGATTAGAAGCAATAAACTCTAGGACAAAAATCCTCCTCGGCTACTTAAAACAAACTCTCAGCACAAGTAGCAATTACTGTGTTTAATATTCTAGTGGCTCTATCACACAGCTCGCCTTATTTGTTCTACCCACGTTATCAGGTGACCTTTTTCGCCAACTAGTTCTTGAAAAATAGCTTCTATTCTGATTGTTTGCTTCAAGAGTAGGTTAACTCATTTATCCAAAAATTTTTTAACACAAATATAAATTCTAACTTCATTAAAACACAAGAGGAGTTATACTCGTATAACTCCAAAACTCTAAGCAGTAACTCCAAGGACAGTGAATCATGTTATAATCAATATTTTAGCAGTTTATTATGGTAGGTTTAGGGGGACGTATAATTCTTCCCACGGTCTCTATAAGCCGTCCGTTTTCAGTTCCGCATGCTTTATTCCATGCTTTACATGCTGCATATGATGAGCTGTACTTTCATCAACGTTCGTGTTGAACACAAAACCATCAGCATTGAAAGAAAAAATTCGCCATTTAAAATAATTATAGAGATATCGAAACAAAAGCATTGTGTTCAGTTCGAATGTTGGTCTGGTTGAGTACTTGTTGAATATTAGAAGCTCAATGGTATGTGAAATTCACTCATGAGGGTTGGAGGGGAGCTATATTCTTTCTTGCATTCTCAGAAAGATCTTTTGCCATGGAATAAACAGGTTGGGCTCAACTGAACTTGTCAATATATTTCCCTCCCTCCGGAATGTAACGCGGAACCCTCAGTCAGCTGCTCAATTTTCTAACAAGTCTGCTATCATACAACCGGTAAATTTTTATGCTATTATGTGTGTGCCTGATTTGCATATAGAATTACGTTATTAGATTCATGATATTTCACCTTAGAAGAAATGATGTTTTGACAAGCACGAAGCTTATCTACCATATGCACCGAACCCGTTAGACCCACTTTCTTTGATATTCTTATTCGGCATCGTGAGTGAATACATACAGCATATCATATTCAAAAAATTAATTTTGATATAATCTTAGTAGAACGTGAGCTTTGTCAGGTAAAACTATTTGTAATAAAATCAATAACATTTGCAACAATATAAAATTCTTTCATGAAACATTAATTTTCATAATAACGGGGGAAATATAGTACAGGATAGTTTATAACATAAATCTTTCCTCAACATTACCCTGTTAAAACTTGATATTATGACTCGTTAAAAAATGTACCTATTAAAGATTAAATAGCATTCCATTGAGGGCACTTCTGCTAAAGAGGCCATTATTTCCAGCTGTAGCAAGAAGAGTGTTCTTCAAAGCCCCAAGTCCGTTTCATTGTCCTACTCGTCCCTCACAAAGCTTTCTATTGGCTATAAATCAAGTGCGATATCTCCCGTGCATCAGCGCGTTCCAATCCTTTTCGAAAGCAATGTTAATGAAGTGATGAGAATTTAAAAAGACCTGATGAGCCACCATAAATGCGCATGTTAAGGGATACTAAGTAGGTAGAGAGCCGTGAGTATAAGGTTGACACTATAAAGTGTCCATGACAAAAGCGAATAGAGGTCAATCTCGCTAAATTTTGAAGGATGCTGTTTCCGTCGCCACTTTAGCCCTCGACCATTCATCACAACCACCATCGCTTATGGGCGAATGTTGAAGGATATGAGCGCATCTATTTTTAAACCAGCTAGTTGTCATCCGTACCTACCTGGGTCTCTCTTCACAATCACATTAACTGGTATTCTGATTGCCTCTTTGATTGTGGTCTCAAACCTCAAAATCTCAAAAACACAAATAAGATAACGTTTACTCATCCTACTTTACTCACCTTCTGATAAAGATCCATTAAATTAAAACACATTTCATCCACGGTGTAGTGATACCACTTATTTTATATGCCCGTTTCTAGCGATTGGTATCAGTGAGGTTGTTGAGGGATGAACCGGAAACCAAGCGCACCAGCTTCTAGTTTGATGCAGGCTTGACAAGGGAGATGTAATTTAGCATTATATAGCAATTTGTTTTTGTACTGAGGCAGCGAAGGGTGGGGAGAATCAAATAAAATATTTAACATTCAGGTTTGACCTTTATTAATCTTTTATAAACCACCAAGTTCAACAGAATGGACATTATTCTAGTTCCTCCCATTATGACGTCTATATATTCTCAGGAAAATCTGTAATCAAGAAAATGAAACAGCTCGTAGTTTGCAGCTATAGGTACCAGGGAGAGTTTTTTTCCAGGTGTGTGCCCGGAACATCCAGCAAGTAACATAACGCTCCATCAATAGTACACCATATTATTAAAAAATATATTCAAGTAGTATTAACGCATATGATCAAATACCTCCAGTTCAATATTTACAGATTAATGACCCGGGGGTAACAAAAGAGAAAACAACTTGAAAATAATTACTACAAACACTAAAACTTTTAGTTTTAATCAAATCAATTCACTCTGAAACATCGTATTCCAAATTAAAATAATTGTTTCTGATTTGATGTTTACGAGAGAACTTAATTTTGTTTAATGTTCATAATTTAATTTATTTCAAAATGATATATAACATATGAAACATAACATTAAAATTACATATAGAATTCCCTCAAACTTCCTTAAGCTAAAATTTTAGTCAATTTATTTTGGATTTTATAAGAAGAAACCAAATTTTGTACTCAATTATTTTATGTTAGTAGAACCTTAAAGTGTACTTCGTACATTTACTAGCTACATCTATGTATCTATATACCTACCTACTTAACTCGGATATTTTAAACATTCCTACCAATCGAGTTATTCCATTGCTATGGCTACGTATTGAAAAATAAGGAAAGAGGCATACATTTCCAAGGGTGTGCTTGTTTATGAGTCAAGGTTTGTCCAAAAATTTCATAAATTCTTGCATGAGGAAAAATTGTGCATAGCATGCTTATGGTATTTACATTTTACCTTGAGGAATTGGTTTTTATCTTGGTAAAATGATTAAATGGAAAACAGAACCAAAGAACATATCTGCATGGAAAAAAATAGGATTCATATGGTTTTTTAGAAATATTAGGAGGCAATAAACTTAATTTGCAAAATCAAAGGAGCGATAAGTGTGGTTAATCTAGGATTCCATGCTATAGGGATTTTAAACACGATTAGTTTCTTTTGTCTTTCTCATATTTCTCCATTACCATCGGATTTTGTGCAGTCGTTGCAAAAAATAATATTTGCATATCGCTGGGCCTAATTCAGCATTTGGCATTTTATAGCTACATTTATTAGAAACGAGGAGATTTCTGTGCAAATTTGGAATGAAAATAGTAGTAAAGAATCAATTTTTAGTTATAACCTTTTTAATATCAGGAGGATTCACTATGGGTGCATCAGAAACATATTGGCGTTCGCATCTGTTTCAGTTGCATATACAAATGGTAGTGGAACCTTAAAAGTATATTTTAATTTCATATTCGTTCATATTCATTTCATATACATATATTCATTTCCTTTAACGATTACTTAGCTTAGCTTCTCAATTATTTGGTTTGAATGGAATATACCTGAGTTGATTTTTATAAATTTTACCAGACCAGCGAATTGTTAACACAGACTTCCTTGTTTGCAGGATTAGAATCGATGGAAACTTGTTTCACCAATTCCACTTTCTTTTGTTTCATGAAAGTGTGCGTACCATATTTTGCTGCAATTACGTTTTTGCTGGACACTTTTGTAAACCAAAAAAGCGTCCAGCCAATTAGTTGAACGAGATGCATATGACCATGTCCAGAAACACAGTGCCGATCAAATTTGGTACTGTCAGCTTTAAAACCAACAAGTCGTAGCTATTCCTTATCGTTCCCTACCAATTTAAATTACAAATTCGAAAGTTAGTGAAAGTTTTGATGCCTTTAAAACCAATGGACGTTCACTTATCCCCAAAAATTGCTATTTTCTTGAAAAAGTAACACCAAAGTCGTTTTGCAATATTAAAGCTTCTATAAAGAGACCCTTACGGCTGACTCTATTTTCATTCAAACAATACTGTAATCAATTAAACATTACTCGACTTTTGCACAAAGTGTTCAATGCAATACATCTTTTAACAAATAGAGTCATTTTCAGTTAAAAGAAATGTCTTTTTGACTTTAAATTCCTAGTGCATTTACACTTGAGCACCCCGACGTAAGCACCCAACTCGAACTCCCAGTGAGTCAAAAATGGCACATGACTAAAGTCCCGGTCAAGGTGAATCATTTTTACGCCGTGGAATATCTAATATTGTGAAATTTCAACGGGCAACGCCGTTAAAGTTCATGCGGCTTGTTGGCGAGCAATTAATTTATTATAAGTTAGCACCTTAGTGTTTCAATATCGGCTTTAGCCTCTTGAACGGTGGCGCTAAGCGCACGACTTCGGATGCTTTGTAAACTATACATCCAACATTTCGGCAACCTCATGTTCCTTTAATGCCTGTAATTTCCACAGTGAATCTGGATTTCTTAGTTGATTCAACCTGGCTCTGACTCAGGGGTCCCGGTTCGTGTCCCAGTCAAGGTGAGTCATTTTTTCCCTGTGGAATTTCTGCTATTGTTCCCTTATTTTCATCACGTAATGTTTGTTTTTAATGTCCAAACGGATGAACACAAATTAGAATATACAACAGAAGAGAACATTAGTATTTTTATATAGTTTATATTTTTAGATATAAGGTTCGCAAAAGTACAAATGGTGCACATAGAAATATGATGCACAGTTTATGCATTGCCTGCAGGCTGGTTTTGCACATGAATTCTGACTTTTTTCGTCTGGGTTAGAGGTTTTCCAAATCTAGCGACGGTGCCTTTTACTTTCAGTAGTGGGATTTGGTTTTTCTCGTGACTCATCACCTTCAACGCAAGACTTTTTTTACATCTGTTCTCCCTAAGACTGGATGCGAGATCTTCATGGAGTTCAGAATATAATCCTTACTGTTTTTTTTTCTTACATGAGCACTCTTTCAACAGAATCCAGGCAATATTTTTCATGGGTGCACCATATCATAAAAAGTTAGAATTTTTCATAACTAGATTTCGCAGAGTACTTACAAGCCATTTAGTCGATAACGTCGACTCCATACTTCATTCTTTGTCACTGCAGTTTTAGACTTTATCTTATAACGACTAACTGTACCAACATTATAATGAAAAGTGGTTAAAATTTGTGCATTGGTAAGCCTCCTCCCTTGAAAAACAATAGGAGTCATAGCGTCACATTTCAACAGTGGTACTATAGAAAGCTTCATTGGCGCATTTTACATGACTTGTCACATCTCGTCTCCCGCCATTTAGAGTAACAATGATTATGGTTTCCTTTTGCTCACCTTTTTTAGCTACAGACTTACACGTAAAAACATTGTTGCTACACAAAACAAAAACCTGACATTCCTCCCCTTGTTGATGTAAGGATCCGTACACTTCATTACAACATAGTTGGTCATGCGCTCATGACAAAGTTTCAGACCATATTTACGCCAGTAAATTCGCATAAAATATTCTTCAAATCTTTATCAGCAATATCCAATATTTCTGTTTGTGTAAGTCGGATTAACATGATTATAAATTGAGTAAACCAACACCTGCATTTTGAAGGAATAGATTGTACGTCAACGGACGAGAACGTACCCGGCATAGGTATAGCACCCCAGTGCATTACAAATGAATTTATTCCTAACTTCAGACATCAAATATGGGATGTTAAGCAAAAAAGCAAAATCAAAATAAAAGTGTACGATAAATTTTCTACAAAATTAATGAAAATCTAGAAAAGCGTAAGACTTTACAGCAAAAATCCACTTTATACCGCAGTTTTAAAAACTAAAATGTGCCAAAAATAGCTAATCGGGTATTTTTTGTGCTAAAAAAACTGTGGTAAAGTGCGAATGTCCTTTGATTGATTAAATATTCCTTCCACTACACATGCATGATCAGTTCAACTGTTAATATGAGGATTCAGCCATACATCCCGCGTGGAATAGAAGTGAAGACTTAATTGTCTCGAATCGATGAATCACGAAAACAACGTGAAAACAAAACTAAAATTGACAAATCGTCCCAATCGCATGGATGGAAGCGTGAAAATATAACAACGTTATTACTCGCAAAGTCTATGATAAACTTACTTATATTTCAATTCAATTAAAAAATTTAAATTCTGTTAGAAATTGAAAGATGCAATTTTTTACTAAGCATTCATTACACCCCACATTGACAACAAGCCTCTTGTAATACGGTTTTATAATGAATTATCGACAAGGAAGGATGTGTACTTTATCTTAAACCTGCCACGTGAACGGAGGTGAAAATCACAATTGTGAAAGCAGGTTTGAGATATAGTCCCTCGATTTAGTCCAAAATAACTGAAGCCAAGCGCGGCTTTAGCGCTGGATTGAGGTTCACCATTGGTCGTGGCTTCTTTGAAGCCCTTTGTCTTGCTTTGCCATTTTTGATGGACCGCGAGGGCACAAAATCTAGTACCTTGAACTTCGGTAAAATTGCCATGTGAATTAGGGATCCTGGGTAGCGTAGTGGTCTGCGCAGTGGCCTGGAAAGTCAAACGGCCGTGGTTCGATTGCCGGTCCAGGTGAATTTTTTCACATGACAATTAATGTGAAGGAATGATTGATTTCCTTTGCATTGGTCGAATGATGTATTATAAACACGTTTTCCTCCAGAATTAAATCCATAGTTGTGGCAGTATGATATGATTTGCCATAAAAAGAAGTGTGGAATAATAATGTTTAGGTACATACCTTAAACAAAACATCTAAAAGTTCATCGGGATCAGCATTCATTAGCTGCTCTACGTAATCGAGGAGGAGGTCTTATACCTATGGACCTAAACAATGGATCAGTGTACAGGAAGCATGAGGAGGGGGGGGGGGTAAAAGCGAGGAGAATCGATGTTACATAATACAGCGATGCCTCAACTACCGAAGAGTTTTCGCTCTGAAATTACATTCCTGCAATCTTCGTTTGCCGATAGCCGTACCCTCCCCTTTGCTTTTAAGTGATTTTTTAAAATCAGTTTAGAATGCTGCCCGATATACAAAGATAAGTTTTTAAAAATTCTAAAAAACAAATTAAATACCAAATTCACCCAAAGGTTGAGATGAACGGTTGAACGAAGAAGAATTGAAATAGAATAGAAAAGCAGGAAGTGGACTGACATCTACAATTCACAATCATCAGCATCATGGGTCAACAATCCTAAGATTGGTTTGACGTAGGTCTCCACTTGACATTCCTGTTGAACACATTTATTTTACTTCTTATACATTTTTGCAATTGACCTGAAAATCTCTCATAATTTGCAAGTTCGATCTTTAGTCTGATATGTCACTCGTAAGCCGAGTTACGCCTATGCTTCAATCACCCTTAATCATAATTGGTATTGCAGAAATCATTGTTTTAATGAAGGTTAATCATCAAATTCATGTTTGTTTAATAGAATAATAACTTTAAGCCCTTCTTAGCTATGGAATACAAGCCAAAAAAGTCCTAGCGTGAAATGGTGTTTTCCGGTAGAGGAAATTTATGTGGTTCCATTATTCATTTTCCTTCACTTCTGATTTCAAGTGAATGATCGCTTGGTATTTTTCCCAGTCACAGTAATAGATGGGACCCATTCAAAATGTATCCCCTGCGCATTCAGAGCGATTCCCACATCCTTACTTCCATTATTCTTTCCTTCAGAGAATCGGACCATGCCCATGGGTAGCTACATTCCTTGCCTCCATTGATATCTAAAGAGTATAATTTCATCCTGCTCTTCTCCTCATGAGACGTTTCCTTTATTTAGTTTTCGGGTGAAAAGAGACTTCTCTCCAATTGAATTTGAAACATTTCTAGGCTTTTTGCATTGGTGGCATTGGGATGGCGTTACTTTGATACTCCATCTCTAAAGTTGAAAGAATACCCTCGGCTACTGAATAATAAGAAAAGCATTATTCCTCTTTTGTATTGCGTTCAATTCGTATGTCAAATATCACGTATTCACCATTACAACAAATTGTCGTTTCATGGCTGATATATCGAAGTCAAGGCCGCGAATTAAATTATTCAAAATCCGCATGCAATCCGCCATCTAAATGGATAAATGCAGCTTTTTTCATATGGAAATATATGAATATAATTTATTCTGTTTGACTTAGGCTAAATTTATGAAGGATTCCTCCTTATGTTTTATGTTTGTCATTTTATTCTGAAGCAATTCATTGTGATAATTTGCAGATAAATTTCATTGAGCTATGCAAAAAGTGCCTATTTTCTATAAGTTACCTTCGCCTTCCTTTCATCCTTCTTTACTTTCTTCATCCTACCCTTTACCAACAGCTTAAAGGCCCTGAGTCTATTTTCATGTTATTTGCTCAAAGTTCCTGCACCTTTCTTTCGGACTTCGGTGCTACTCTACACCATTTTGCTAAATATAATACCCAGGAAGTTAAATTTTTCCTCCTGCTGCAGCTCCTGACCGCCTATTTTTTTAATTGATCTAGCTCTATATATAAAGGCAAATTTAACAAATTCATTGTCACTATAAATGAGCAAGGACTAAGGACTGCTGAAGCACTATCTACAGCAATACTTTTGATCTCTGCGAGTAGTGAATTTCAAAGGTGTAACGACGTTATTATTGAAGATTTATAGAATTATAGAACACCCTTAGGTATTTGTTAATAAGTATAAAAACATCAATAATTTTTGGTATTTAATCTTTTTTGGGATGGATAATTTCAAAACCTATAAATAGATAAAACAAATTCGTTGTAGTACCTGCTGCTGTTTTTTGAAAAGTAAAAGGATTTAGGGAGACATTGGCTGTGGATGATTTCTAAGAAACTGGAATGAATGATTGTTTTATTAATGTAGACCAGCTGAAAATGGGTCGAAAAACATTCAACTTAGGTATTCGTTCCATAGATTTCTTATTTAATTAGTGATTGAATGATTGGTATATTCTCAATGAATAAATTCAAAAGAATCGTATAACATCAAAAGAATCATAAAAGTGTGCCCTATGGATACTAATCTGACCTCTACAAAAACAATTATCTACGAAGAATCGATTTCTTATTTTAAATTTTTATTTTCATTGGAGATTAATAAATAAGCTAATTTATCATTACTAATGTTTCTATGCTACGGTGTATACTTCAAATATGAATATTTGAAGGCATGGATGTACATAAAGTTACGATTTGAATTTGAAGCAACATGTACTACCCATTCTATTTCCATGACATGTTCATCTTATAATACAATACAATACGTTATTTTGAAGGCTAGAGTGATGAGCGATTATTAATATGAAATAGATATTACTATTTGGACATAATTTAAATGCCTATCAGCAAGAAGCAATAATAAACGATAACAAAGCTAAACTTTAGAATTTATTAGCTATTTTTTCCAACCTCCGTCCTCCCCACGTTGCCATAGTGTTAATTTTCTTAGTTAATTTATTTGATGAAAATTACTGTCTATAATATGAATTCAGACATTTACGATAATGTGCTCTGTTTATAATACTGTGTTTGCGCCTCTGGCAGAAACAACGCATTTCCCGACTAAAGTCTTGAAAGAAGCTTCCATATTTGTTGGGCTTAGTTAACACCCGGGAATGTTTAGGATTGATTGATTAGGATTTGATTGAGCATGGGTTTAGATCTTCAAACAAGTACAGTAGTCATTCTTTTGCATGTAATGCTGCTGTAATCACTACTTTGATCAAATGGGTTTTAGTGGGGGTTAAATGACCACAATTGTGACCGTAAAATCTATTACCTACCCTTCCAGGAAAAAGATTTGTCAAGTTCAACACTCGTGCAAAAGTTCTAGTATGATTGCATTCTCTGTCCAGCTTAAAGGTGAACTTCTATTTGAGTGGGTCAAACGAGTTTGTGGAAGAGTTAAGCCTCTATGTTTTCGGAAGTTTGACGGAGATGGAATCTGTGATTGGTGACTGAATCCATTATGAATTTTTGTTTTTATTAGAGAATAATAACTGCCCACAATTCTCGACACATGTGGGATGACTTTAACCTATCTTTGCACCTAATTAACATGTCTGATACTAAGTTTCCATTTCTTCTGCTCGAAAAAGATTGAAAAAAAACTCTAGTTAGCATAGAAAAAAATGTTTTCCATGTTCCTTTCTTTGAGATCAATAACAAGAAAGCAAAGGTAGAAGGACAGAGGCAAAGGTGAATATTTCGCTAGGGAATAAAAAGACAGATGAGGTGAAGCAGCATTGCTTACTGGGAAGTGGAATAATTAGCAATGGAAAATAGGAAGTAAAAACACAAGCCATGGAATTCACCACCCACAAGAGTGTGTTGCAGAGGTTGACTTCAAACGTCGGGAGCGTTATCGGCCAGAAAAACGCGAATGTATTCATTTGATTTCACTACTGTTTTAAACGCAAGAAATGAGTAAGCTTAGAAGGCATTATGATTTTACTTCTAATAAAGCTTCCTACATACTTGGAATGTAGCTGGTGACTCTGCGTAAATCATAAGCAATAATATGCCTTGTTACAAGCCATGCATGTAAATAGATAAAAAAGAAGCATTGACACTCATTGTAGACATTAATAAGAGCTTCGTAAAGTCATGCAACAGCCTGAAGACAACATTAACTACACAAATAATCTAAAGTATATCATCAAATTAATTTATTATTTTCCCTTTTCCATTACGTAAAAAATAACACTTTATACTTCTCGGTCCTAATATAAAGTATCTTTAATTTACCTTTATGATCTGACATAAGTCACTTCTCTTTCTCTGTATAATTGTTTCATATAACTATAAGAAGAAGAATATAAAGAAATTAGCTGATAGGAAAACTGAGTGGAGAGCTGCGTCAAGCCAAGAGCAGGATTGCTTGACTGATGATGATGATATAATTTTACTGTATTGAGAAATGTTAACCACTTTCAAAAATCAGTTATAGATTCACTATGGTGTTCAAACCCGCAGCCGAACTGTAGTTTCCATTCTAATACTTCAAAACATTTTCACACGCCACTGAACCCTTGATGACGTCTCTTTAAAAACGTATCCGTCCTCCCATGCGCTCTACCCTACTCCAAAATCAAAGTTGGTCAATTTACGCTGAATCTTGCGGTGCATTGGAGGGGAAAAACCGATAATGTACTCAATGCGTGATCGTGGGAATGAACGAGATCGCTTTTACTGCGATCTCATCCGACCGCAAAGAGGGTCTGACTTTGGTTTTATGGCCAAGCGATCTGTTTCGGCTTCAGAAGAGGGATACGGCTCTATTCCAGAATTCTTCCTTCCCCCTCTCTCAACCCCTCCTTTCAATTTCAGGCAGAGGAGAGTGAGAAGGATGTCCCAGGAATGTGGCGCCGCTTTTCTTGAAGCTCTGACGAGTTATTACTCCGGGGGGGAATGAGGAATCATGGGAAGGAATCCCGCGTGCAGAACGAGATCAACGGAATCTCTCTCTAGGATTTATTGGACGAAGAGAGCGTATTCGTATTAAATTCATTAGCCACAGAGGCACGTCTTTGAAAGTGAATGTACCCTATAACCTCCCTGAAACCAACTGATAATTAAATTGATGTAGATGAACTAGAATTAAATCTTCGTGATCCTGTTTAATCATGTTTCGGAAAATTATGCAAGGAATAAGCGTGTGATTAGTTCATATTTAAGTACGCACTCATGCGAGTATTCGGATCCATTTTTATTGGTATGCATAACACCTAAAGGTAACCTCCATCTAGCACGATCCTAAAACTTTGGAAGCCAGGGAAGCGCACAAAAATATGTGGCAGTCATAAAAATAAGAGTAAAAAATCGATAAATAAGAAATGTGTAATCTTAATTCCAACTGTATTAGATGCATAAGATACTCCGTAGGAGTTTGTTAATTTGTACTCAAAATTCATTTCAAAAATACGAATGTTATCATGAATTTCAACTGCGAGACGACTTGAAGAGCAGACGCATTGTAAGAAAAAACTTTTCTCCATTTGTTAGAAGTCAGCGTGTTTCACCGAAGGAGAGGAGTTGTAGAATAGGAAGTCGGGCGTTGAGGAGGAAGTGAATTTGGCTTTTGATAGGAATAAATCCTCAGGCATGCAGAAGAAGAACAATGCGTCGTTGAAGCAGAATAGCCCTTTGTTGGAGGTTTGTTCTCTCGACGCACAAGAAATCGCGATTCGGACTCAATGCCTTGCGTATCTTTCCCACCCTCTCCCATTCTTGAAATACAATCCCAGGCTCCACCCAAGCAGAAAGCTGATGCAATCACCTTTGCATTAAAAGCTTATATGAAAAGTGTTTCAACAATTAAAATATAGCCTGTATCTTTATCAAATTAAAATATTAACCATTCAATTCATTTTGTAGAACCCGCCATAGAAGATATTGTATATATTTTCTTCAAAATAACAGCATAGGCCATAAAGATCTCTCCAATCAGTACTTAGTAAAGACGTCCAAATCTTCACACTGTTTTTGTAGAAATTTTTCTCATTTATAATTGATAAAATTGAATTTTTGGTAAGTGTTTTTTGTTTAAATTTACGTCATTTTCTCGAGATTATTGGGACCGGTTCCCAATTTATTATACGCGATGTAGGGATGCCACATGAACATTTACATTTGATTGTAATCGATTTTTTTTCGTTGTAATTCGTTCGATGAATCGAACACATCCAGTGATTAGGGTATGGATAAAACATCGACTCGATGATTTCAAAACTCTCAGAATCATATCATTGTTTTAGTAATAAGTGAGGTGTAAGCTGAATACAAATTCTGTTGTCAGTTATGATTTAGTCATATTCCACTAGCCATCGAAGTGCCTGAATTCTTCGATTGCTAAAGCGAGCATGAATCCGGACAAACCACCCATTTTTTCAAGTTCAATTGATGAATTGGAACTTGAAAACAATGAGTAGCGATAATCTGAATGTGAGAACTTACGGGAAAAATTAAGTGCCCAGCTTTCGGTTCTATTACTTTAGCTTTGAATATCTGCTAAGCTAATAAAATAAATACTATCATAAAATATGTTTATTATTAACTAAATTGATGGCTAGTTTTATAAATGACGTTTTTCCCCCCAACATGTCCCAGATATGATTCCAACAAACGAGCGGCCCTAACAGATCATTTATCGCGACGCAATTTTGTCTTATTTCTCCTTTATGCGAGACATGCCTCCTTGTAGTGCTTGGCTCATGGTTGGTTCCAGGGAACTATTCCAAAAACTAACTCTTATTTTGTTTCTTAAATGAGAAACGAGTTCGCTTTTGAGCCAGATGAACTTCCGTGTGGCCGAACGGTTGTTTTTGCAGATCTTACGTTCTGCTACTAATTTTTTGGAGTAAAACAGATGCTCATCGGGTAAATTCTATTTTGTATTAAAAATGCATGCCACTTCTTAGTTTAGGCTTCGTCATAGGCGGAGATTAAATTATTATTTTCCAATTACTTACAGTATCGGTAAGATTCGCCAGTTCCGCCTACGTTAAATTTAAGAGGCTTATTTTTCCAGTTATTCCTGGCAGCAAAACGTTTTCTCTTTGTTGATTGAAGTATGTCAATGCCCTCTTTATAACAATTACACAATTTTTTCTTTCATCATCATCAAGGGTCAACAATCCTAGGATTGGTTTGATGCAGCCCTCCGTTCAATGCTTCTATCGGCCAACCTCTTTATATTAACGTATTTCCTCTCTTTCACGTCCTTTATGACCTGTTCTATGTATTTCATACGAGGCCTGCCTTTTTCATTCTTCCCACTTTTCCTTCGACGATTGTCTTCATCAGGCTATCGTGTTTTGAGATGTAGCCGATTAGGTTGTCTTCTTTTTATAGTTTTCAGCAGTATTCTCTTTTCTCCCATTCTTCTTAGGACTTCTACATTTGCCACTCGGTCGAACCATTTTATCTTCATAATACTTCGATAGAAACATATTTTGAATGCTTCCACCGTTTTCTTCTCCGCTGATGTCATCATCCATGCCTCACTGCCGTAAAGAAACATGCTCCAGATATACGTTTTGACGAATTGCTTCCTTACTGCCGAGCATGTATTTCCAGCTGTAAGTAAATTCTTCTTTTGATAGAATGCCCTCTTTGCCTGGGCTATTCTACTTACTATTTCTTTCTTGCTTCGTCCATCGTTGGTTACTCTGCTTCCCAGGTAACAGAACTCTTTCACGTATTCCAGTTTTTGTTTTCCTAATATAACCTTGGTTTTGGCCTCCTTTCTTTTGCTGCACACCAAAATCTTTGTTTTCTTGTTATTGATCTTCAGCTGATGTATGGCCATTGTCCTTTCCATGCATCTTATTCAGCTTCTTCTCTGCCTCTGCTATGAGAGCTATGTCATCAGCAAATCGTAGTATGCTGATTGTTTCTCCGTGGATGGTCACTCCAGAACACTTCTCCTTGACTTAATTGACGGCTCTTTTGATGTAAACATTAAAAATGACTGGAGAGTGTGCTCAGCCATGTCTCACTCCTTTCGTTATTCTTACTTCTTCACAAATGGGTCCAGATTTTATCACAGCTACTTGGTTTTTATACAAACTGTGGATAATTCTTTGGTCATTGTACGACACTCCAATTCCTTTCAGTATTCCAAGCATTAAATACCAATCAATTTTTTCTTTGACGTGCTTAAATTAACGTTCTATGCTTTGATTACGTTCAAGTGCAGTCTACATCTACTTAGTACGGATAATAAAGTGGACAGAAACGGAGCTGTTGCTGCAGTAGTTGGTTTGGTGAAGCAATTCGGGGCCAACGGTACTTATTTTTTTAAACATCTTCTTTGATACAAATAATGAACATTAATCAGGCAGAGAAGGGAGCTGTCGCATGAAATAGAATAACTCTTATGGCAACATCTTTGGCTATAGGCCTCATTTTCATTGCCCATTTCTCGGAAAAAACGTCAGCAAAGTAACTTATCTAACGGGTTCATGAAAAAACTTTCGTTCTTAGAGCATTTACCACTCTAAATTGAATGTTCATAGCAAAATACATAGATGAGTTATATTTATTTATACATTAGCTTAGCCTCTTTAACATATCTTAGTTGTTTTTAAGATATGAAATTCAATGTTTAAGGAGTAAAAATAACAAATTAATATCAAATTTACACTTGAAATATTTTTCTGCCTCCATTATGAACAGTAATTATTGCGTAAATAATCGTTTATATTTTGCCACCAAAAAACTATCCGATTTGAGTCCCGGTCTTGGCAAATTATTTTATCTCTGTGGAACAAGGTAAACGTGGACAGAATGGATGTTTGGAACCGTAACATTATTAAACTTAAAAAAAATGCATTTGGTGAGATTCCACATGTATTTATTATCCTCGACCGCTTTCAGCGTTAATCAATGTCATTCTCGAGAGGTCTGGCAGACATTGTGCAAAAAACTCATAAATTCATTAAAACTGTGAGTAAAACAATCTTGAGAATGTAGTAAATCAATTCAAAAACTTTTTATGCGGAAAATATTCATCTTTGGCGAAATAGTTGGTTCCTTGTTAAAAACTCCTTGAAAGTTTATTGAAACTATTTATTGCCAAAGGGCTTTCAGTGACGGCGTTTTTAGCTTTCATTAAATTATTGAATGCAATGTGGACATAATTTTTGTAAATCAGTAATTTCTTTTCGGAGGAACGTTGGAATGATATGCCCTCTATCCATCGTCATCGGAACACGAGTATTCATCAAAATGCTGTAACCATCTTGCAGTATTTTTATATACGCGTTTAACCATGAAAAAGCGTTTCCCGTCAAAGAAATAATCTGAAAATATTAAATGAATCTCCAGAAATAAATTATGAGGCGGCGAAATACCCTCTTTCGTTCAACGTAGCGCAGTTCCTATCTTACTTCCATGAAGGTATCTACACGAAGTGCTTATAAGCCCTTCCCGTGTGAAAGATATCGCATAATGGGGAAACGCGGCAGCGGCTGAACCAACAAAGGAAGTTGCGAAATTCTCCCTCGTAAAGTACTCCAGGGTTCCAGTCGCTTCTACGAAGTTGCTCCAATTCCTCAAGGCTATCATGGGACAGGCAGGTTAGGAGATAGCATCAGTGAATGTTGGAAACAGCCAGATAATTTTTTTTGGGTTCTCGGAGAGAGTATGAGAAAACCTGAGTGTGTATATAGTTGTGCAAGTTTGAGAGCTGTCAAGTTACACCATACCGAATTCACCGCTATATACGGTGCAACGGGGTGTAATACTCGCCAGTACCAAATCCCTCGGGATGCGCTCAAAATACATGCAGTACAGTTTACAAAATGCATAAGGAAAATAAAAGAAATTAATTTTTGTGCTCTTATATGGTGCTCCGTTGTATAGGTCATTGAAATGAAGGAAATAGTGGACAACAGGAATACGTTCCTGTTTTATTCATTTAATGGGTCTCATACCTCATTCAACAAAATATTGTTAAAGTTCGAGAAATACAATCTAGGAAATGTTTTTCCACGACTAATTCACCTCTCAGATTATTCTCAGGTATGTATAATGCAGCTTCTGCTTCATGGTAATCGCTTTCTACAAAGCGTTTCAATGATACATCGCACAGTGGTCTGAAATGGGAAAATAAAGAACAAAAGTCCAAAATTCCTTATTTTGAGGTACACACTTGAAACTTGGCATACACGCTGAAAATTGATCGCTGATCATGGAAAAATAAGTTCAATGATCTCATCCGTTTTTGAGATATAGAGGCCCAAAAATGGCAAAGTTTCCAAAAACACGCCCTCTCTCGTTTTTCCTCAAATATATTTTAAATTAAGTTGCTGGTGGAGTTTTGGAAAGATTTTCATGAAGTAAAAAGCATTATATTCCGGTAAGATGGTACTTTATCTATATTATCCAATAGTTTCGAAGATTTTGGTTTGTATTAGTGTGGTATCACGTCGCAAAATAGCGGACCCTTTTTCCAGGTAAAATTTGTAGTAGACATAAAGTAGAAAATATCTTTCGTTTAAGAAGATTGCCTCCCCAAAAACTTCCATCACAGTATTTACTAAAGTTATTTTAAGAACATAAAGTAAAAATCTCGGAAAAAAGTTAGCGGCTACGAAAATGAACGCAATTTTTCGATCGCGCTTCATGGCCCGGCTCCGCGACGCGGGGTCTAGAGACTCGGTGACTCCGTTGGATATTTCAAGTTATTTGGAACTAATTGTTAAAAATTGTCAATTTAAGCATGGTATACAGCCTCTATTGACCAGAAATACTATATTAAAGATATTATGAGAATATTGGATCAATCGAATTGATCACTAAACGCGTGACGCTGGTAATCATGCTTTGGTTTGGATACTTTACTGATTCATACCGTATAATTCTTATGGGTAGAATTTTAGTTTTCACGCAAAGAGTACCTTACACATTTACCAGTAAAGGCAGCAGCCGGCATTCTTTGTCTACTACTTACCCTTATCACCCTCGCTGAAGAGGAACGTGCTAAAAGGTTGTTTTATGACACCGCGCAGCCTTTGACGGTATTTAACCCGTATTTCCAAAGGGGTTTTTCCTTTTCCCTTCAAAAACGCATTTTAGCTAGTAGTTCTTATTTGGATTTGAAGGAGTGTTGTACCTGTAGTACTCTAGTGATCTGCTAAAATCACTGTGTGTCCAGTGAATTAGCTCGTCATTGAATACACATCATATTCAAAAATGAGTTTTCTTTGCTGCCACAATGAAATCCACCCCTGGAGGAGAAAACCTCGATTGGCAGTCGGGCCCGTGTTTCTACTACTGTAAGAGTTTCATCTTGTACATTAAACGGATCATTTTCTAAAATCACCATTTGGTCTCGCAACAATTACAGTTGTTACATATGTCAACGTATTTTTTTAAAAATCACTTATGTAACTCGGCTGCATTGGGTGGTAATTATCTCCCTGTAAACCATTAATTTTTGTGAAGGCATTCGGACTCTTAAAATAAGGAATAACTTCTAAACTATTTCATGCACTCCAGAGTAAATTTTAATCGCAATTTCCAGCTATCGCTATTACCTAAGGCATTTCTGTGGTCACAGAAAAATAGGACAAGGTTGAAGTTAGACGTGCAAAAATGAAAAAAAATGGTGGGAAGAGGGAGAAATCATTAAACATGTTTTGGGCCACTTGAAATTCAACGATGTGCATGAATTGTAATTGCATACATATAGGCGTCATATTATTAAAAATTATTTTTTGTTCATATATATTTAGATATTATTATTTGAATAAAATTTTTTTAAATATTTTTATTTTCTAAGGGACATCTGCCCATTATCCTCTATAAAAGACTTTACTTTCTATGTGTCATGTAACACAATATTACTTTTATGTATGCGAGGGTTCATTGACAATCCTAAATTTCTTCCTTCTTCTGCAATTTTCCACCTCCAAGAATATTCTCGTGGCTAATTCAATTGCATTACATACCGCATTTAATCCTTCAATCTCTGTTAGGTTTCCCTAACACATTTATTTTACCCAAGGAATACCAGAAAGTTTTCAGCCAAGCACATTAATTTGCAAAGTTTTTACCGGATGTGTAATCAAAAGATATCTACCCACCTCGAAAGTTATGGCGTTTTCCCAACGTCGTGACACCTGGGCACCTTCCGGCCTTGCTTCGGGAGGAGGGGAGAGACGATACCCGAAGGAGAAGAGGGGGTCAGAAGAGTGAAGAGGTGAGGACTTGAGAGAAGGGAATTGAAGAGATGGTGAGATAGAGAGAGAGTGAAAGAGATGTTTCGGGCTCGAAAGACCGGAAACACCGAGAATGTGAACTCGAGCGAAAGGGAGGGACCTCCAAAGGGGATGAGAAGGAGGAAATGAGAGACTGAGAAATAGAAGTTGAAGAAAGGAGGTTAGTGGAATGAAAAAATGTAAAAGGAGAGGTATAAAGCTTGCGAGGTGTTCAGGTCTCATCCACCCTTCCCCTCAAACATCAACCCTCGTCGCAAATAAGAGATATCGGGAATTCGAAGCGGCCGCAAAACGAAAATAATTCCCCCTTTCCTCCTACTAGACTCTCAACCGAAAACTCTTCTTCTCTGTTGATAACTGCTCACACCGTTTACATGCCCCCGAGTCTTTCATCCGCATCCCGAAAATGTTTGTTGAATATTAAGACCCTCTGGACGGAAGAAAAAAGAGGCTTGTCGTAACTTTACGCCAGGCTCCGCGGTTCCTTAACGGAAAATAAGCCTATTTGATGTCTATGAAAGACTTGAATTTTAATCTCTGAAAAATGAGAAAAGATTCAGTCAATCAATTAGATTTTAATTCCAAATATTCTATCAGCACCTCTTTCTGCACTTCGTCAGCGGTGAATATGTCAATCTTGTTCTTAAATAAGGTTTCCAAGGTTTTATTGAAAAAATCGAAATGTGAATGGAGAAAGTGAATCTTGCGGGACGTATTATGATCTAAATGTTTATGAAAATTAGCAAACAATTCGCTACAGCCTAATAATTGTCATACTCATTTTTTCCCAAAAAGTCTTTCACTGGGTTTTGGAAGAATCCCAAGCTATATTTTCTTAGTCAATTTTATTTTCCCTCAAAGTTGAAATTTTTCATAAGTTCTATTGTACGAGGACCTACAAAGTTACCTTCTTAAATTTTTGTTTAATTTTGGGGAACTTTTTATGGGTAATATTTCTGGTTGCATGTTAAACACAAAAACACCCAATACGAAATTACATTTACTTATTCGTTGTAAGTATTTTAAAGATATGTGCCCTCTTATGAAAAGCCTAAAATCTATGAAACTTAACGTAATTATTGCCTCGGTAATTTGAAAGAATTCATTATTCTTTCTTTGCTTTTAAAAATTGCATTTTAAATCACTCACTTCCCATTTACCTGTCCAAATCCCTCTTTTGGTCTAACCCGGATGAAATAATATGGTTACATCTCAAAAGCTGGAAAAACTTACCTAGGGGCTGTGATTTCAAATATTTTGACTACACTTACCCAAAGAGAGCATTGAAGAATCGTAGTCATGTGAGTACGTCAAAGTTCCAAGTCAACCAAAATCAGGCATTATCTCAAACAATTTACGGTTAAAATTATAAAAATAGGACTCCTAATCTGGGGTGATTCACGATAGAATTTCTGTTTTCATTTTCTATTAAGCAGAACAGTTAGATATTGAACCGTAAAACATGTGCTACATCTCTCTAAGTATCAAATATCTTCTTGTATGAACGTGTACTGTGAACTTTTTGGACCATCCAATCCAATTTCAGAGCTTTTAACTACAAAATTGATCAACAATTCAAGATTTAAGATTATCCCTCATAATTAAAATTTTATGTAATTTCTAAGGAAATGCGCCAAATAATTCAATTATTATAGCATTGGTCAATCAGAAGGTCATGGTCAAAGAATGATAATGAAGGATGCAGAGGGCTAAATGAAGCAATTTTAATGGATTGAAAATGCTGGATTTCGTATCAATTCACTCATTTTTAATGATTATATTTTCAAATAAAATTTCTCAGTATCATGATATGCATGAAATACGTCAACTGCAAGAAGAAAAAATTAAATTGAAATTGATTCTAAGGATTTATATTTTTTTAAATAGACCAAGAAAACCACCTTATATGTTGATTTATTTTTTTTTAATTATCATCGCAATTAACACCGTAGTTGATTCTCCGAGTGTAAAACAATGAGATGAGTTCCTAATTTATTGAGTTGCTTTCTGTTGTATCATTAGCTCAGTCTAGAAAAGTAAATTCAGAGATTTATAGGCATGACTATGAAAATACCCATCACTGTCACAGACTGTGATGTTAGCTCAGTCTCCCAGAAATCGTAATAGTGGAAACAACAGACGCTTGTTAGGAACCATCTCAAAACATTAAAGGACACGTAGAATCCAACTCGGCCAGATAATCGTATGAAAATGAACAGATTGACGAAGTAAACAACGTTTAATGGAGAAACTTCGGCTTGTAAAGCAGCAAATAGAACAGTTTCTGGCTGCGATAAATTCCGGCAAAGTTCATCGGTACGGGAACTGACATATAATTAATATTTTCAGGAAATGCCGTGACCGTGGTTGCTAAGTTATGGCCGTGCCCACTTTTGCGTGAATATAAGCCACCCAACCGATATTTCATCCTGTTTGCGCGATTTATTTACCCATTAATTTCCTTTTCCCGGAAGGATATAGTGATTTTTGAGAAAAATACGGGAAACAAGTATTCATAAAGGTAATAACCGTTTGCATACTCTAATCATGCACTAGAGCATATCATTCAAACCCACTTTCAATCAACAAAAATCTCACTGATTGGCAGCACGATATTAAAAATCTAAAATATTCGCATTGGTATTTTGTTACTTAAAACTAAAGTTAATAATAGGTGAAATAGAAGAAATACGTAAATACGAAGAAATTAGTCAATAAAAGAACTCAGAAGAGAGCTGCGTCAAACCAATCTGAGGATTGATGACTGATAATGATGAATTTTAATTCGATACCTTCCTGCTTTCATCTTTATGACGTTGCTCGTTATATAATTTTTATTTCATGCCGGGTAAGAAATCCAAAGCTTATCTGTTTAAATTTTGCTTCGGATAAGGTATATTTTTGCGAGTACCGATCCCCACAGAAGCTGATAGTCAGAGTGTAGGTACATTGAAAACCTATTTCTTCTACGCTACTCGTAAAGAGTACATGTAAATCAGTTGTCGCTTCACACTACTTGCGATAGGTCATTTAAAGAATTTTATGAGGTAATACCTCAAAAGCTGGAATGCTACTCTCAGTGAAGAGGTGTGATTGTTTTAACCATTGCGTAGGTGGTAAACGATTTCATCTTGCAGAATTACCGGAGACCAATGACGAGAGAATATTGTGTTGCGTATTCCTTCTTAGAGTAGCCTGAAGTGTTAGTGCATGACAGAGACGATTTACTTGAAATATTATTTCTTTTAATTTTATCATCCCTTATATTTCTATTAAATGATCTGCAATAAGAAATCCCTATTATATTCCCATTTGAAAAATATTTAAAATTTATGTAGCATTGACAAACTATTAAACAAGGAAAAAGTTTTAAACTGTCTGTCAAAGTTATCCCTAGAGTAGGAAAATCATCCATTGTGACCTGGAAATGCTAGCCGTGAAGATATCATCAGCATCATTGGTTTACTAAACCTAGGCTGTTGATAGTTTCACATTATCACGCACCATGTGATGGAATGAATATTGCTTTTAAAATACTATGTACATAGCCCTCCAATAAACACCAATATTCCTCTAAAAATCTCTGTCACTACCAGTTATCATTCTCAAACCTTTGGAATAACAAGCCAGAGCCCAAATAATTGCTCTAGCTCAAACTCATCGTAGACGTCCCCTGATATCACCATCAGTTTTGTCACTAAGGAGTTGAAAGTTTACTCTTGAATACAGAACAACAACTTTAAATTTACTTTGCCCATCATTCAAGCGTCTGCTTTTGAGGTCATGTAAAAGTTGCGCATAAAAGGTTAAAATAGCAGGAAAGTAACCGTCGAGACATGGTTAAATTACCACATTTTGGCAAATTAAGGAAAAATTAAATTTTTCACTAAATAAAAATGTATACATTGATTTAAATTATATTAGCGACAAAACATGTTTCTGTCTACCTTAATTGAGAACCTCAAGTGTTGTGTAAACAGACTTGCCCTCCATGACAACTCATTGTTTTCTTTTCTTAGTTTAAATTAGCATTTAGATGATTAGTTACTTAACTGCTTAATTCAACGATTAGAACCTATGCTTCCATGTAATAAATCAACTTCAGGTTTACTACAAAATTATCGTCATCTTAAACACTATGATTTGAAGATGATGTGGTTAATCAACATGTACAATGTTTTGAAATCTTCAGATCTTTTAGGTGAAGCTCGTGAATCGTTAACTTTCCGCACACCATGGCGTTTGGCGTCAGAGCTCGCGAGGAGTTAAGCAAAGTCTGAGCAGAACTGCGCCACAGTATTAATTACCATAAACTTCACCGTGTTTTATGCAAGAGTTAAGAGAAATGTATTTTATGAAGGCATCATGGATTGAGAGGCCTTGAATATGGACTTGTTTGAGGTAGAATGAATATTTGGATCTAACTGTGGTGCAGTGTGTTTCTCTTACCATGTTATTGTTTTACTGTCTACCAATGTAGTGTGGGGATGTTATAATTAACTCGGTGTTAGAGGTGAACTCGTTTACTTTCTGTGTGTGTGAAGCCGTAGTCTTACTTGTTATCTTCGTTCTTGAGAGTTCTCCCATTCCGTAGTCTGAAGCAACATAGTTATACATTCAACACATAAGTCTTGTCGTAGCAATTGATCTGATCGCTTCTGAATTTTTCAATTTCTTTTGGTGACCTCTTTTCCCATGGGTCCCAAATACTGAAGGCTTATTCCAATTTTAGCCTGAGGTACACTGAACACATATCTATTATTTGACACTTATTTTTTCCTCTACACCAGATATTGAATTGAATTGAAAAGCCTCTTTATTGTTCTGGGACTGTAAGTCCCCTGGAACATCAAAAAAATATTATATGCCCAAAAAAAAGAAAAAAGATAAAGCGAATGTGGCGAAGGCAACAGCCGTACAAATTGCATAATGGAGCAATATAACACATATAAATTAACAGTAAATAATAAATACGAATGTAATGAATACGTAACCGTTAATTGGTAAAGGTTTATTGGTTATATCATCAACTGGTCGAACTAATAATTACATAACCATTACAATCAAAACCACTTTATATAAAATTAAAAAAAAAACACTTCAAAGAAAAAAAATTTAAGATAGGCAGCATAAATAATGATTTATATTACTTTAATATAAAACATAAAATAACAATTAATATAAATTAATAGGCAAAATATCAAGCATATAAGTTAGATAATACAGTATAACAAGAAACCACATTTAAGCAGAGGTGTATAAATGTTCAATAATATTCCTCTTAAACCTCGCAATAGTAACTAAATAAAATAAATAAAAATAAAACCAAAATAATAATAATATAAAAGACGATGTAGAGATTAGGCTCTTATCTGCTTGGAAGGAAAAATGATTCCATTTTTACATTAGCATTGAAATTGGTTTTCCTCAATTCTCGTAAAAAAAACAGAAAAATATCTCTTTAGCAGGTAAAATCAGCAAAAAATGAATGTGATTTTTTACGGTATAAATTCGATATCGGTTTCATTACGTCTCCGAAAATCATAAGTTTTTATCTGAAATCATCTTGGCGTGTTCTTCATGTAGTCTGTATCACACTTAATGATTGCAAACTTCCCTCATGAACTGGTTTTCTCAATAAAGCCTGCATAGATTATTACCCAGATTATAGTGTCCGATAGTATGTTTTTTGAATCAATGGCATTAAAAGAAAGATTCATTGTTAAAAAGTTATTTATGCATAAGGATTATTATAAGGACTGGAAGATACATGCATTGGGGACGTAAGTTAAAAAATACAATAAAAAATAGTACATGAACAACTGTTTATCATTCTCGTGTCTTTTGCATGCATCCACATGAGTGTTAATAGAATTGAAGGAAGGCTGATTTGTATGTATTAGGAATCACCAGTATTTTAGTGAGAAAGCAGATGAACTCATTACATCAAAACAAACGAATGGTAGTTTTTTCGGATAAATAATGAATTATTAAATTAGATCTTATTCGTGTACATTTCTTTGCTTTATGGTTTTCTTGTCACACTTATGTGAATGTTTAGATGTTCCATAGTAGTCGGCAAAGTCAAATTAATCTTGCTTTACAAGAAGAAAGACTTTTTAATATACTTCGTAAACTAGGGTGACACTTGTTAATGGATTGAGTATAAAAGTAGATTATTAGCTGAAAATATTCGTTCTTTCATTCATTTTATTCTCTAAGAAAGATATCGTTTGTGAAAGGAGAATGACCTTTTAGACACCATCGAAGCAGATTTTGTAATATTCCCAAGGTATCTCGATCGCTTTCATGGACCTTTTTCACTCCATCACAGCATTAAGGTAAGACATGCCCAAGACCACCGTGCTCACAATAAAGTCTTTAACCATTTAAAAGCAGCCCTTATCTTTGCTAGTGGGAACGCTCCCATTGAAAAGAGGAAACCGCGTCAGATTCGAGCAGAATGAAATTCGCCACCGAATGCCTTTCAAAAGATCGGCATCGGGTATCCAAGCTGACTTTCACAATGCCACCCCCTCTCTTCTCCCTCAACCCCACTTTAAGCTTATTTCCACGCATCCACGAGATTCTCAAGGCATCCCGGCACTCAACTCTTGCTGCGGAAACCATAGAATCGGATTTTTAAAATTCGAAGCCTACGTTTTCCCACACTCCGCATTCCCTTTTCTAGCCTTCAATAACTCTGACAAAGGAATAAAAAGTGCGCTTTTTCCGCACGTGCCCGTCTTTTTTATCCACTGGGGCAAGTTTACATCCACATAATAGTTACATTTTATTCAAATGACTTCGATAAATAAGAAGAGGGAATGGGCCCAACAGACATTATGAGATCTGACACTCTCCTATCTGCTCTCTCGTTCCAAGTGAAGAGTGGAATTCGCTTCCACGCTGATGTTTGTTTGCCACACTTCCATTTTAACAGAAGGGCACTTCAATGCTACCATTCCCTTATCGACAATGGATTGTCTATATAGGGGCTAACTTTCAGGAGCCAACTCGCCCTATAATCTCTCTAACGGCTTCCCGAGATTATATTCCCAAATTATACGAATCCTCTGCTGGTTGAAATTCCTTGCGATTATTATTCATCCCTCAAGATCCTAGGCAGTATATTAGTACACCCTAGTTATTAATAGAACAACATTTCAGATACAAACATGAACACCTGACAGGTCTAAAATGGTATCAAGCGTGCGCTGATTCATTAAAGTGTGTGAATTATTCATATGCCATCATACTCCAAATACACCTATATCTAAGGCTATAGGCTAAAAGCCTGATTAATATTAATATTTCAACTTGACAATGGGTTCCTATATGCTATGCTGAATTGATTTAAAGGTTATCCCTTTGCTCATAAGCACTTAAATGGAATATTCTTTTCCGAAAACTGAAATTTATAAAATCATGCTCTTAACAAATATTTTGATAAACTCAAAGTAGCTTCAGAAAAACTACTTGAGCGCTGTCTTCAAAACTTAAAATTTAAATGTTCATTACTGATGGAAATATCATGAGGCTTAAATTGTTTAAAATAATCCATAATTAAACCAAAACAAGGTAACTTAAACAAATGCTTGTACCACAAAAATGTAATCAATTGATTAAACAAATCAAAGTAAAAGTTTTTGTCCTGTAAAAATGCCAAAAGCCTCAACTATTTGCATTTAAATTTTTTCATGATTGCGTCGGTCTGAAATCTTCCGTATAGAACTTGAGGTAATACCCTAATTAAATGAGACATAAGCGTATCAACCAATGGCATATGAGAAGCAATATTCATCATCTTCAATTTTTAATGCCGGAATTATCTATACGGTCTCTCCCATATTTCCGACATTTTTGTTGTATAATATAGGATTTCCATTATTTTAAACAATTTTTTTTATATTATTTAGACATTTACAACAGTATTTATAATGATAATGTCCTTGATTAAATTAACCAAATAACAAAGCCTAGTTACGATATCATCAATGGTTCGCTAGCTTACTTTGTGAAAGTTCATAATCGAGATAAAAATCAAATGAAACTTGTTATTTCACACCGTTTATTGGATACAGTCCAACCGATCTCAACACTTCCGTGTCATTTTCAAGGGACAATCATAAAAATATTGTCTCTTCATGATGACACGGAACTTTTGAAACCTGTCATTGTACCTACCCAATAAACGGTTTGAAACATCAAGGTTTACTTTTTCAACTCTCTATTACGATGATGATGACTGAATAAATGAGGAAGTACAAAATTACTTAACAAGAATGTACAAAATTAGATAACGTATACTTACAATTAGCGCCATGTTGATACACGTCGTCGGTGTGATCTTAAAATTTTAATTACATTTTCCTGGAACATAAAATAAATGTATTGGGCCATGGGTAGATTAAATGCTAAGAAATTCAACGCTATCAACTTGAAAGCTAATTATTCCACATCTTCCTTTACGCCTTATTATACGGGACGATTTTCTGCTTGTATTCTTGGCTATTTGATAAACTTCTTTCCACAACTCTACAGCACTTGTTTTAGTGTAGTTTTTCCGTCTGTTACATTTATAAATGATTCGTTGAAAAAATTAAGGACTTGACTGCACGCTATTCATTCCACGAGGTAGGTTGAGGAGATCTCTTTTTTTTTCTACCCTCTTCTTTCCAAGTATTCCTACGCTGTACATGTCGTCATGAGGGTATACGGGAATGTTTGGCTAAATTTTGCACTTTGGGGAGGGAAATTGAATCTGCTAGTCGGGCGGGGTCGGTGGGCGCATGGAAAGTAACTGGAGAGACGGCATGAAACGGTGCCACGCGGAGAGGGGAAGGATTGTGTTCCTAATGATACGGGGGACCTGCAAATTGCCTTTATTGAGGCCGCAATCTTGCCTCTACTTTAATTAAACGCATTCACTAAATCAAGTTCCAATTATAAGCTAACCTCATTTTTCGTGAAATTCAATACCTACTGTTTTATTTGCCTTCGTGTGTAATTATCCCATAAATGTCTTAAACGTTGGTAAAATCCATATTTATATTATAAATGGTATGATGCGTAATTTGTGAAGACTTTTTCCACTCGTGATAATGAAAATAACAGTTTTCACACTAGCAGTCGTAAATGTGGCAATAGGAATTCTGACTATAGCTGCAATATAGCTGTGCTCCACCATTTAACTTATTTTACTCCTAACATTAACATGGAGGTAAACAAAGAGTACATAACCGAGGAAGGACATAAATATGCGATATTAAGCTTACCAGGCTGGCAGAATACCGTGCTGACTTCTTCAGCCGGTGTCTTTTAAAATGAATCTACACATTTGATCATAATATGACTATTAACTTGGAAATGGCCCTTATTTGTTTAAACCCTGGTCGCTTTTTAGTAAATACTGAGTAAATTAAACTAATGCTTACATGTGTTTTGGGCAGATCAGTTCACCGTATGTCCATTTACAAGTTTAAAAATATTCCTAAATCAAGCAGCAGTTGGCCCAACAGAGCTGGTCGACATTTTATTTCAGAAAAAATAGCAACAACCTTTTCTGGGATCAATGTCATGCTGTTCCATTAAATTATTAATATTTATAAAATTGTTTAAATTTGTAGTAATGCTATAATCATTATATTTTTAGCATAAAACAGAATTAAACACATTTGTCGATATCAAAGGTATATCACAACACCATTTTTACAGGCATGTAAAAATGGGAATGTTACATTTTTGGACCGATAGAATGATCCTGAAAGAAGAGTTTTTTTTCGCAATGAAAACATTGAGGATTTTAGGAAAAACAGTGTCTTCAATGTGTGGAAAGACGAGACACGAAGTTTAAAAAAATGGTTCACTGATATTGATCGTAGGGATTTCATCACATTATTTTCTTAGCAGCATAAGTCGAAAATGAACTCGACGAAAAAATATATTCCCATACTAAATTGAGAACTTTTGGTTCATTTCCAGCTATTTTTAATAAGCATGATTGATTTTCTTTCCAAATTAACCTTCACTGCAGGCTTTAAAAGTTCCTAGAAAAGTGACTTCGCGCTTTTAGCCATTGTTTCAAACTTTGAAATGCTGCTCGTTACCGAAAGGTTAGGAGTAATACCTAGCCAGAGACCTGTTTAAAACGGAGAAAAAAGCTTCAGACTAGCCAGAGTGTTACGTAAAGCATTCCCCATTACAATATTCCTGTTGATTTGGCAGCTCTTTTGTTATATATTTTTTTTAATTGAAAAATGTACTGTTAATATTATTATTTCCACAGAAGTAATAAGGTAAAAAGTATCTGAGTAATGGCACCGCGGAGTGAATATTTATATCCTGTAACGTATGTCCATCACTTGCATGACCCACCTTGTTTAGCTCCATAGCCCCGCGCTAGCTGTAGACAGGATGGGTATTATATTCACAAGCAAATTAACACCTATATATGTAGGTTAAAACATGAGAGACATTTATTACGACCGAAATGAACACATTAATCATTTAAAAGAAATCCAAGTGATTCATGTGCTTCTTTGAGCTCCCACTTGTCAAAGCACATTATATGAACTTCACAAATACCCTTGAATTAATAAGGCATCGTGCCCATGCACTTTTTCTACGTGTCCAATGGTCCTTTGGTCCGTTTCCTCGATGATCCTGGTCCTCCGGGTAAGTGTCCGGCAGTTCTCTTCACTCTCTCGTCCTGTAGCACTCTTCTTGACACGCCTTTAACGTAACTCACACCCGCGCGAGTCCAGCGGCAGTCAGGTTCAACACAGAATTTTAGAAAAGTAACTTAACGTGAGGAGAATGCGACCTCACACGCGGGCGTCGATGAGGAAATGCCAACCCGTATTGATGGTATCCGTGGTTTTTTACTCTCCCCTCGGGAAACCCCTTTGCTCAAGCATGTTGTTAGTGCAATTTTAACAATATATAAAAGGCATTATTGTGGTGTAGCGTTGCGACAACATTTGGCAATTGTTCTAACTTTTCCTCTGGCAATTACACACTGGGCCTGGCCTATTGTTTCATTACAATCTCTCAGTGAGTCACTTTTTTGGTGCATTGAGCCGAAGAACTTTATGTTGAAGGACGTTTAATAAACGTAATATTCTACTTATTACCTTTGAACTGATTTTTTAGATAACACGGTGTAGAATGATATGTTATTAAGGGTCCGAAATATCCGTGCGAAATCCGAAAGATCAGCATATTAAATTTCCATTCCTGAGGTAGGAGAGCGACACAAATTTATTTAATTCCTGAAGGGTAGGAAGTGATAGTCAAGTGCTCGAATCGGCAATCTTCAATGAATTTCTAGTTGAGGGAGGCTCTTGAGGTTCGGAGCGAGGGAGATGATTAATTCTCCAGTTTCCGGCCTGTATTCGCCGTCATCCGTTAATCTATGTAGTGGCTTTAAAAAGAGCTCACGGACTTAAGCGATTTTGGGTTTCAAGCATTAAATTAGGACGCATTGTGCCATTCAAAATATATAATTTAGTATTTATCCAAATGTAATTGAAAAATTATGACAGATTGTATACCTCAAGAAATGGTAAAGGACTACCAAATTTCTCAACATTTTTAAATAAAAAAATGGGTAATGTGTAAATAGTTTGAAATTAAAGATCGGTTGATTGCAAAACTCCAACAATAGCAATGTACCTGCTTTCAAGTAAGGTTATATGACACGGCATGAAATACAAGGGGGGAGAAGGCACTCTGCACAACACCATAAAAATACCATATTTTCCTTTTTTCTCTAGCTTCTTTAAAAAAACTCAAAAACGTATAAAACTAAATTTAATGTGTCGTATTTTTCCGATTATCTCTTTTTTCCATGCTATGTCTTAGCAGAGAGAAGCATTCTTTCACATTTGTCTCTCACTTTTCCCTTTTTACCGATCTATAAGTTACTTTTAGTACATGGAAGATCAGTTTTATTGAAAATGAGTTTCCTTTCTCTTTTTTATTTCAACTTCGAAAACGTATCAAGCTAAACAGGGTTCAGCTTGCATGGTAAGCTTGCATAAAATAAGACTCTTTCCAAAGCACGTGTTATTCACAGTCTTGTTGCGTGAAGCTCAAACATTTCCTTGATATTTGATAAGAAACTGATGTAGGTATAATAATAATGTGTCATTGAATCAATAGAAGCAACTAGTGAAATTGGGCACAAGTATTTCAGAGATCTGGCAAAAAAAATTTTACTCCTCCACATGAATGCTCCATTTAAAAAAAATGAATATACTGCTTACATCGTCAATAGAAGTTCGGTTTTTTACGTCAATCTTTCAATACCTTTCATTTATCTATTGCATTTCCTTTAAATGTTACCCTCAACAAAGCTTAAAGAATGCACAAAAACGTTTACATTCAACCAAAATCAAGTGCAATGATATTCGTTATGATTTTTGCTCTCATGTATGATTATAGGTAAGACTCTTTTTACTTTGTAAATGATGGTTAAAACCCGTACGACTTTAATGTGAACAATATAAGTGATATTTATGAAAATGAAGAATATTATTTTTGTTATCGTTAACGCGATAGTATATATTTGTTATTTATTTAATAAACACGTCGAATTCAAGCCTCGCTTCCTCACGTGTGGAAAACACATTTAATATCTGCTACGCTATATCGAATGACCATTGCTAAAATTATTTACAGGCTTTCTGAACTCTATAGTTATTGATAAATTCTATCATAAATTACTGAGTCGGGGATCGGGTTGGTGTGGTGGCTAGAGTACTGGCCTCCCATCCCGAGGGCCCGGGATCGGGGAGAACCGGTCCCCACTTGAGTGCCTAGTGGAGGGCATTTCAAGTTCAGTACTCCGTCCGTCGGATGGGACGTTAAGCCGTGGTCCCCTTGGCACCTTTCGTTAAGAGTAGGCTAATGCCGACACCGGGTTTCTCTCCACCCTTCCTCCGTTTCCTGAAAACTCCTACCATTACCCAAATATCCACCTATCCTATATGGCGCAAATGACCTCAGCTGTCGGTCGCCTCCCCTAAATAACCAACCAACCAACCAATTACTGAGTCAATGCCACAATCTACCAAAAATTCTGATACCGGATGATTTGAACCTCTATCTCCATTGAGCTGTACTATTATTGCATCCTATCTCTGCGTTTTCGTATTCACCTCTCTCAGTCTATCACTCTCAAATCCCTTTCCCAAATGTCATTAGGAATTATAAAATTATTAGGCATAAAAAGCATATTATGAGGCTATAATTTATTTGAACAAGTAATAACAAGGCTTTGTGATAAAAGATCAAAGGGAAGATGCTTCTGTGGTGGGAATTAATCGCGAGTGCACAGCAAAATGTTGGACCCTACTTGCGGACATCTAATTGGGAAATTGAATAAAGTACGAAGGAAAGCGGAGACATTCACAATAAAAATCATATTGCCCACAGAAAGTCCCATAATGATATTCGCAGGATTAGTATATATCCTCAAGGACTACATAACCATTGTGACTGATCGAGTTAAAATAAAAGATAATTATCGTCATTTTAATTAAGCTGATTCATAAATACTGCTGTCACTGATTTCTTGGCAAAGAAGTGGTGTTTTACAGTAATTTTTTGCAGGAAAAACTTGTGCTCCAAATTTGAATTTGGTTCAGATGTTAGTGATCAATATTTTTTAAAATCCGTTTCCTTTATTTAACCAATGCACATAATCATCATTATCTCAGGCGTCATATTTTTGCAACTACATACAAAGGAATACTCTGCCCAAAACATATATCTTTCTCATGTGTCTTCTTTTTCCTTAACTCTAATTTTTACTTCGTCCCTTTATCCACGATAAAGGAGTTAGAATAAAGCTTAGCGGCTTTTCAAATATGGGTTTAGAGGGTGATGAGAAGATAAGCTGGGGGAAGATAAGACGTGGAGAGGCGAAGCTGTGAGGAGAAGTTTGATAAAGGCAAAAAGAATGAAAACCGGAAATGTTGAAAGCCATTGGGGACTTGAAATTTTAAAATGAGCAGAGGAATTATTGAAGTTCAGTTGATACTTCAAATTTGAATTTGAGAAGAGAAAGTGAGGAAGTTAGACAGGGTAGGAAACAAATAGGGATTTTTAGCAATAAAAGGGAAGGAAGAATACATTAAAGGTTAATGGGATATATCATATGAGCAATTGGTAGAGTTAGACGAAAGTAATGGCAGTAATGCCAGCAGAGTGTACTTACATCAGGTACTTATGTTGTTTTTTTTAGATTGCCATTATCGGTGTAATGCTTTCAAATTAATACCCTTTTCCTATCGGTGCACAAGCATGTTTTAGCGAAAATAATGCCAGGCACACGCTCATGCGGTAGCTCATCGGGTAATATTGATCTGAAACTAAAAGGGCAAAATAAGAGTTTAATATAATTCATACCGATTCATAATTTGGACAGTATACATATATTTGAGGGGATGCGCAATTTCACACATGCGGAAAATAACATTCATTCATAATTTCTACCAGTGCATTAAATCTGATAGATTACGCAATAACTGAAATATTCAGCGACATTATCTACTATTTATTTACGCATTAGATTTAAGCTGATTGGGTTAGTTCATCATAATATGGCCAATGACAATGAGTGAATTTTACGCGTATTTCTGGTTATAACATGATTAAGTGGTGAATACGTTTTCCCAACGGAATACGGTTCCCAAAATGGAATCCCTTCATAATCGTACAAAAACATATCTTGAAATAGTATTTTTTGCTGTTTGATTAATGTAAACATATACCTACATACCGCAGGATCCTAATCCGTTTGGACAATTGATCCAGGTGTTAACTGAACTTTTCCGGCCGATGGATGAAATGGTAATTTGAAACTGGTGAATGAAATATCAGGACTGCCTTAACTCAAATGTAAAAAAAATAATTCTCCTGTTTATTGCGTGAGCTGCTACAAATACCACAACATGAGAAATCCACTACTTGTTTCGGCGATTGGTCGTCATCATCAGGTGGAGCGGTTCTGATCTTATCTCATTATATACCTTAACAGCCAGGGTGGGTGGAGGAGGCTGATAGTTGGGAAAACAAGGAGACTGCGTTCAGGATGGGGGAGGAAGCAGGGAATAAGAATTCGTTAATCACGGTGGCCTCAGGGTCATTTATGCCTTTTAAAATTTCCAACTGCTTGCGAGTACTAAGTGCTAGTTTGTTGCTGCAGGTACATAAAGTATTAATATTAAAATCATTTTTGTGGCCGCACTGCAATAAATATTATGAAAAATTTCTTTTGTCATCATTGTTTATAAAAGATTTAAAATGTTCCTTGGTCAGGTTGTTAAAATTTCTTGATGTTTGTCCGGTGTAAAATTGATTTTGTCGTCATTGTTTATAAAATATTTAAAATGTTACTTGGTCCGGTTGTTAAAATTTATTGATGTTTGTCCGGTGTAAACAACGACATAGTCACTGAACTTCAGGCTGTATATTCCACTTCTGGACAAGGGATCAAAAGTATCCTTGCATTTAACTAACAGGTTTTTAAGAGTCGAGTGAGACTCTAAAAACCTATTAGTTGATTTCATCAGTTATTTCACCATATTCACTCAGATAACACAGACACCCAGTTAATCTAATAGATAGCAGCTACCTTATGAATAATGGGTGGCTCACAAATAACACATCTATTCTGCCAGGTTCAACTTGCATCCAATTTTCTTTTCACCTAAATCTCATCAAGAGCACTTTGTATGTTTAATATTACGTCCTTGATGAAATGCTCATTAATGTTGCAATTTTAACGTTCAATCAGCGTCATGTTGGCTCAGCATTCATTCTTTATTTCCCGCGAGCGGATATCGGCCCCTGACACAGCTGCGGGCCTTTACGCCCGGGACTCAACCCTTCCTCACCATCCCTTTCAATGGGCGAGGATCGGCCGACCGTAACACGTGGAAGTGCTTTCACGGAAAAACTTTCCCCCACTCCACTCTCCCTCCTTTTTATCGCAATCCCGTTGCGCTGACGGAAGAAAGGAAGCGAAAATTGCTTATCTCCGTTACAGAGTATGAAAAGGAATCACACTAACACAACCACTTTCGTACATTTGCCGGTACCCACGTGTATCACTTGAAGGAGCAAGTATGCTACCTCCCCCCTCCCCTCTCTTTCCGCTCTCACGATGTTTGAAGTCCACTCACTGACGAGCTTTGAGAGCCCTTACCTCACTATTGAACGTGAACTTTGTTTGCATTGAACTAGGAATTTAATTATCTACTAAGCCTCCGCTATGCGGTAAAGCGTTTACCGCACTTGATATTAGAGCTGGTTTTTAGCCCTTAAACGCTTAAGGTACCGATATGTCGGTTTCTGTTTTTTCCTTACGACTAGAGTTTCCGATTTTTCGGCTAAAAATATAAATGTTTTTTCTTTAAGCATTATTTATATAAAAATAGATATCAAATTCACAATTGGTAACTTTTAATTGTAACCTGAAATTTGCTTGCAATTTAAAACTTCCAGGTGAAATGTTAATCGGGCAAAAAATGTTTTAAGGAAAGAGTTTATTTGCAAGGTTATAACCGTGAGTTTTTTGATGGAGAAAAAAATTAATACAGCTAAAAAGGAAAGGATACAATACTTCAGCTGCTTCGTCCAATTTTAACAATGCATCCAAACAAGAATACGATATCTATAACGAAGGAAACCTAGCAATCTTTGGATAAATGGATAAATAAATAAAAATATATTTGCTAGTGGATTAAAATCCGGTGGAATGGGCTTTACCATGGTATTTATAATAATAATATATTTTATTTCACGCACTAAATTCTACAATATTATTAACAGTTTTTTTGTAAATTAGGTATCCCTAATGAAACCTGTATTGCGGTTGCCATCAATTTATTTCATGCATGGGCATCGCAATTGACACAAAAAGTATGCTCAATAAAAACTAAACTAAAATACATAGACACTATGCATCATACAATAGGATAATACAAAACAAGTAACAATTTTAAAGATAGTAATATATATTAAATAGTTATTACAAATAATACAAATAATTACAAAATATAATTAATGGTAGTTAATCGGGAAAGGCAAAAGGGGAAGCTGAGTTAATTTGCACCATCTGCGAATTTTGGGGGATGGCAGAGAGGACCGAATACTTAGGGAACGGAGGAGAATGGAGAGAAATACGACGTTGGCAATAACTTACTCTCAACGTAAGGTAACCAAGGGGTCCACGGCATAAGGTCAGATCTGACGAAAAGAGTCTTAAACTTTAACTACTCTCCACACCACATTCAAGTAAAACTATTATGTACTATGACCAGTAAAACTATCAAAAATCCGTCACTGCCGGGAGTAGAACTCCAAACCACCAGCATTAGAAGCCATTGGGTGGTAAAATAATTCGTTTTTCCACTCCATTCATTGGGTACAGGCCGACAGGTTTCAGACCCTTTATGTAATTATCAAATGAAAATACAAAACATTCGAGTGGCGGGTTCATATGTATATCATTTGCAGGGGGGGGGGAGGTTTAGGTTGCAATATGACGGCATTTGTAAGGGAGAGGGGGAAAACGAATAAGGTAAGGAAGCTGAGGATTAAGCATCGGACTTCAGGATGGCGTAAACGAACAATCTCTTCGATTAGGGACATGAATCATGTAGATACGATAAAGGTGCAATGGTACCACCTCGTTAAGTAAGTTCTCACAATAATGCTTGGCATATGCTTTCATTTCAAAGTTCTCCATGAAATCCAGCTATGCGCCTCTGTCACATACATGTAAAACCTCCCCACTGAAATCAGATATATGATTAAAATTATATAAATAACTGGAAAAATATGATTTTTGTTACAGTTAACTTAGTATTTAAAATTTTATTTTGTACATGCACTAAATTCACGTCCATTTCATCCCTCATGTAGGCAATTTCAGCCAGTTTTCATAATGTTTACCCACATTTCTTTGGAGCTAATATTCTCATTGGTATCAAAAAATATACCATCCAGAGATGGAGAGTTGTTAAAACATACTTTTGTATAAACACTTCTCATTGCATTGTGGATTTTGTATGACAGATCTTTCTAAAACGATACTTTCATCCATTTGGTTTCACATGGGGGTTGGTGGTGATAGGCCAGTTGACAATCTAACTATGCGTTTTTCCATAAGTTTCTTGATATATAGTTGTATTCTCCAATAGAACTTTTGTATTCTCCCTTGACAATGGCACGACAGTTTTGAAACTGGTCGGGCTGTGCCCAGTAAACGGTGAGAAATAACCAAGTTTATTCGTTTTTACTCTTGAATATGTAATTACTCAAAGTAAGCTGGTGAACCATTAATGAGATTGGATGCTAGATGTCTAGCCACCACACCAACCAGATCCCCACCTACATAATACCTCGAATGCCGACGCAAGAGCGTACGACAGGGTGTATAGGGATTCCAATCAGTCATTACCTACTTTCCTCATGTTCCATAAGTTATTGCTAAACATATGTTTGATAGCAGTTGTTACTGACCTTCACTATAGTCACCACCATGTCACTAATTGCATGGTTATTTTTCGTAGAAAATAAAGTTAAACCATTACGTTAACGTGACAAGCTTTAACCATACCGTATTAAACGGAGCTTTCTACCCGTTTCCGGCACTCTAAAGGAAAGAGATGCATTGAAGACCCTTTGATCACTAAAGCAAGAGAAAAATTCTGTCACTTAACTTGAGTACATTAGTAATTCTTTGCGCTAAAGTGCACGGAGTAGAATAAGCCTTTAAATGTTCCATATAGACAGCTGTTATGACGTATTTTCTAAAAGTTTAATATAAATTGAAGAATACTTGGTAGTTTATGTGCTCTAACGGCTAATATTGCATCGTTTGACCTAGTATTTTAATCCTAAGACGAAAAAAACGTCAATGACCTGGATAGGATTCAAACTTACCTTAAGGTTCCCAGACTGGCTCTGATGGAAATTGAAATACAAGATGTATATTGCATTTTCCTTATGATTATTTAATATTACATGGTGAGAGACAGAAGCAGTTAGCGCACACAAAAATCTAATTATGCTAAAGCTTTGCGTTGGAAGGTTCGTACAGTACCAACCCGGCTACAGCGGTGGGTTCGTTTAACTCTGCTAACTTAATCAAACTGATTAGGAATCTCTCTTAGCTCTAGTAGGAAACGAAGCAGGAACAATTCACTAGGCCATTGCCGTTTTTGAATACGATACTTTGTCACAAAATGTCTTACCTTGTCGTACCTCGTCACATCAAACTGTAAAATAATGCCAGCGCAACGTCCTTGCACACACTATCTTATACTCTTGGATGAATTAGTCCAGACAAGTTGATTAACGTCACTCCGTTGGAGGCAGCTGGATTTACAAAGTACTGGGAGCCGATCAAATGCATAGGTCAGGGGACCGCGTGAGAGGAAAGCACAGGGGTCTTACTTCCTCGGAACCTTTTCGGTGGGATTTGGACGCCCCTAGAGGCGAATTTTAACTGCGCATCAGAGCTTTATATGCTCTTCTCTCGCCCCTTTATTCCCACCAGAGTTGAGCGAATGGGCTTCCCCTGGTAATAAGGGAGTGGTCCAAGTACGCAGGGCTCGTTTAAGGAAATGGAAATGTGAATGAAGCAGACCCTTATTGACCATTCGCAATTCAGATGAGCGTCTGAACACTCGAATCGGATGTATGCGTCCCAAGCGGAGCTAAACCCGACATCCACGGGATGCTCCGAACTCAGAACGAAGCAAGGAAAACAAAGAAGCAACCACACTTAGTGACGATGTTCAATGAGAATAACTACACACAGTAGTTTTCTCAGTATCCTCATGTATTTTAAGAGGCCATCCTCTCCTTCCTCATCTTCATCTATGACTTAATGCCTTACCCGCACTTAAAGGCACCTCAGACCAGGAGGAAAGGATGGATTTGGAGAGACATGAAGGAAGGGTGGAGAGAAACCTAACGCTGGCGTTCTATCCAACGGAACGGACACAGTTTGACGTCCTATCCAACGGAAAGTGAACTAAACTCAAAATCCTTTCCTACAGTTAACCCAAGTAGCGGAAAAAGTGGAAGTTAAAGAGCGGAAATTGATAAAACTGCAGTGATTTTAACATAGCCTCTCGGGAGGGTAGACGAGTACTAATACCTATTGCACCAATCCGACCCCCCTTTATCCAGGTATGCCCAACTTATGCTCATATCACTACCGTTTCCAATACTCAACAATTACTACTAAAAGACACATTTCATTCATTCTATATCATTCATTAAACCATTATACAAGCTCCGTGGTCATACCACAGATATAGAGATACACTGGGTGATACACTCACATTTATCCCTATTTCATATCCTACTACTCTACCTTTGCCAACCACCCAAAGATACATTCTTGCTATTTGAGCTCTCTGTGAGCTTTACATCTACATCTACGTCTACATAATACCCGGAAAGCCACCATTAAGGATTGTGGCAGGGGGTGAATTCTCACCAAACATGCACTTCATATCATACATAAAAATGATTAGTAATAATATAATACTCTAATCTTCACTATTTAAAAAAGATAAAAATAGCAAAGCAAGCATGCAAAAACATGCTGTTAGTCAGGTTAACTTAAAGTCCTTATACCAACATACACTATCCATCAAGCTGCCCTTCACCCTATTATCCAGCATGTCTCCATTAACTATCCTAGTTGCATGTCTTTATTGTTACTATATTTTCTAGCATCATTAGTTCATGGTCGACCAATGCTTGATTAAAATACTTTATACCTTTTCAGGCGTGTCAAATTTAATCTTGCGTTAAAATTTGTCCATGGCATATCAAACTAAAGATAGTCAACCTTGGTAATATGGATTAAAATGGAAAAGAGATGGAAGAGAGAAATGGATGGTAAGATATACCTGTATATGGGTCAAATAGTACAGGATGTAAAGTCCAGAATGATATCAACGTGAAAAGGTTTGTTAATAGAAGAATAGAGGGGGGTTAAGCCAATATTAGGTGAAGAACGATATGATGATCTCTTAATTGAGGTGGAATGGCTGAATGATATGAAGAGGTAGAAAATGGTCAATTAATTAAACCGTTGAAACCTCTGTGAAACTGCATTGTATTAACCATTTAAATCATACTTTTTTTCAACCATACAACCAGTTTCATACATACAACCAGTTTCTTGGGATGATTTCCCATCAGCATAAGAAAAGCGTTTATTATTTTCCCCAAAAATGATGGGTGAGTCATTCTTTGAAACGTTGAATATGGCACAAATTTAACCGAGAATGTTTCACTATAAATATTATATGGTAATAATTTGGTAACGATTATGATGATCTAGTGGTAATTATTGCCTTAGTTTTATTTATTGGGGCTTCTAAAAATATCAAATAAATCTTTACATCATTTAGCATTTAGGTGTAACAATCACTAAAGATTTATCGTGAGCAAGACATCCGGGAAATATGCGGCCGGGCGAAGAGAAAGCTAGGATTTATGATAAGAGTACTTGGGAAATGTGATGAGAAGACAAAAGAGCGATGTTACTTTTCACTAGTTAGGCCCCACCTTGAGTATGCAGGCAGTGAATGGGATCCGAATGAATTAGGTTTGATCAGAGAACTAGACAGTGTGCAGCGTAGAGCAGCTAGGTTCGTCAAAAGGTGTTATGATAGGTTGAGTAGTGTTTCAGAATTAATACAAGAATTAGGGTGGGAGTCATTATCAGAGCGTAGGTTAAGTTACATATTAAATCTATACGAGATATTCAATCAGATAGCTTTACTGAAGATGTTAGGCACATATTAAAAACACCAGCGTATTATGCTAGATTCGAACGGATAAATAAGAATAGAGAGATAAATTATCATACTGATAGATTCAAAATGGCATTTTTCCCCCGATCTGTAAGAGAACAGAATAGACAGCATAGCAAAGGGATAGGTAGGGGAAATATTTTTGAGTAGCCATTCGTGCATGATGCATGTGTTAACCCCTTAAATACTATAAATACTAACAATCTAGTTGCATGAGACCCTATAGTTGCTTGTTTGCATGTAAGTAGTGAATGCTTGATGATCTTCACCCCTTACCACACACCCTCGTGGTGGCTTGCAGGGTATCGTATAGATGTAGATGGGTCTGTTCCAAAATCAATCTCCCCTGCACTTATCGTATACATACTGGAAACTTACATAAAAACATTGAACATTAGTGGTGGTGAAGTTTTTCGGCTGCTTCACTTCCAATTTTATATACGTTACATATTCTATATCCTGTTGTTGCTCAATAAGTTATCGTCATCCGGAGTCGTAGCTGAACTTGAATTTTTATACTTCTGGGACGTTTTACTCCACAAAATATGATTTCAACGATTATACCGCAAATGTAATGATAAATATGCGCCAGCTCGGATTCGAATTTCTCCATGGGAAATGATGTCGTGTTTTCTTTTATTTTAAGATCAGGTAATAAGGTACGATATGATTAAAGTAGGCAGGCCAAGCACGATAAGCGAAAACTAAATTCCACCACAGCGAAAAGATGGCTCAGATTACTTTGGCACGTTAAAATCTGAGATGAAATCTAGTCAATTAATGGCGTCGTTCCAGTTTTCCCATCTGGAAATACTAATTAAATCTCATTATAGCTGCCGAACATATTACACCAACATATATTTTCATTGTAATTTTGGAAACCCCACAGAATTTAATGAAATTATGAAATAAAATTACCTGAATTAATTATCAAATTGGATTAAAATTATAAATATGAACCCTGAATGAATATTTCTCATAATTAATAACATTGAATCTTCATTCTTTCTTTTTGGCACTAAAAGGGGAAAATTTGGATTGAAGGGGAATTAATTTATCCACTGTCCCTCGCTGTCCACCCTAAGTGACGCTTCTAATTAATTGGTATTAATTGCGGAATAGAATCAATAAGCAGCTGCACACGATACGCAAACATTATTCCCAAATGGGGTATTTGCATTCGATTAATGGTAGTATTTGTCAAACCGGCCGGTCTTTTGCCAGTCTACCTCGGTGACTGTCTAGATGGTGGCGAGGTAAAGACTTCTCCTGATATTTCTGGGGTAGTGGGTTCGAGTCCTGCTAGGGTTGGATTTTCACCACCAAGGTCATGGCTTTGTGTATTACGTGGTTTGGTGAGATGGTTTCTGGCGTCAAGTGGTCGAGACGATATATGATGAGTTAAATAACTGTGCTATTCCACATAAATAATTTATTACTTCTTGACCTAGGTTTTGACGTGGGTTTACTTTTGGGTGGGTTCACAAAATAAGACTGAAAATGTTTTATTAACCTACCTGGTGATGAGCGTACGCATCGAAATCTAGGCCGTGAATTAATAAATCACTCTATGTGGAGCGACAAAGTTATTTCATTTCATCATGCATCTGTTATTGGTTATCAAGTCCGCTGTAAAATGGCCATATGAGCTCTATTCGGGTCCATGGAAGCTAAATAAAATGCAGATGCACATGCTGAGACAGCGCCAATGATAGAGTATTTCAAAAGTAAGTTTTCGTAGACAGCCAAGTAGTCAGTACTGAGGTCGATAAGAAAACTCATAAACGCACTCACCTCGCTTTATATGAACTCCCAATCAAGTTGCATCATATCATTGTGCTATTCTTATCGTCTTATGCCAGGGCCCAGCGTGCCCAGCGTGCATGCGCCGCGCAGTGAACCCGTGCAAGGTGCAAACAATGACAGAATTTGGTGCGCGCGAAAGGAGGGCTGACTCTAGGGCTGGGTGGTTTTCAGTGCACCGGTTTTGATGTTTTCGGAGACGACAATGCCTTAGCAACGCTTGGAAAAGAATCGAATGAAACAGTATTTTTCAACGTAAATTACACATTTATTAGAAACATCGACGACAAAGTGTAAATTAGTTACGAGAATAAGAAACTTTAAACATTTTCTCATAAAATACAGAAAGAATAAAAGAAATCGATTAATATTTAGTTATTTTACTGAGCGAAAGAAAAAACTCTTGCGCTACCATACATTGAAAAAGTCCATTTAAACCAATGTAAATACATAATTGGCGCCAGAAATCAAACCCGGGCCCTCAGTCTTTTTTAAAATAGCCTATAGCACCTTCTAATGTACACGCTAGAATCCTACAAAATTTCAGCTCAATCGGTTCAGTACTTTCTGAGGAGATGCGTAGCATAGAACTGTATATCAGGGATACCTAGCGTGCATGCACCGCGCAGTGCACCCGTGCGCGCAGTGTTGCACATGTGCATTTCCCAGCGTCTGGGCAGCCGTCTTATACCATTCACCTACACAAAGCACTAGCACAAAGAAATCTTCCAGCGAAATCAGCTGCGACTTAGAGGGTAGAATCGATTGGGAAGATGAATTCTGTGGACCATTAAGAGTAAAAGAAAGTTAGCAGAGGGCTTGACGGCACTTGGGAAAGAATTCCTATATCCTCAAGTTGGAGAGAGAAGCGTTTGATGGGACTTTCAATCCCTCAGCTGCCGTATTGATATCCTCACTCTCCCCCCAAGCAGCTGTTTCCAATTTGGCCCTCACGGAGGTTGGGAGGGAACTTTTCGGATCAGTAAAGAGTCCGGTTATAAATCGCTCAGGGTGACTCGGCGAGGAAGGATACGTCTGCCGCCTCCCTTACTGGTTAACGAAGGAGATTCATTGGCTTCGGTCTTAAACTAAGTGCCGTACAAAGTTAATTCATCCAAATCTACTAGCAATCACGTATCGTGAGGAGGACGGACTGCTTACAGAACAAAGCCATTAAACACTCGGGAAAACATAGACGCCATCGCCAATGAAAAGAGATTGGGCTCCGGAAGAATGTACAAATGAAGGTAAATTAAAGGACTTTGCTTCCTAATTTTAATTTACCGTCATTATAATGGATTTATAAAATGTAAAGGCCTCAGCCATTCAGAGAATGTGCAAACATATCCTTACAAATACACATAAATAATTTTGTACAGAAAGCTGAATAGCAAAATCATTATGCATCATGATTTAAACTGAACTTTGCTCCAGAGAAACTAATTCCAAAGTTCATGTTTTAATTGTTTTTTACTCATCAAAATGGGCATTCGCGGATGTTTGAACACTGTATGAAGAACAGGTAAAACTAGAAATGTGTATTATATTCGAAGTGCATGGACAAATTTATGGAATTGTTCCGAAGATTATGAAAGAACTGCTTTCTAATCTCCTCATTAATCCAATTACGTTCTCATCATGAGTTATATTTCACAGTTTTTGACCGATTGATGAACTTTGTTTTGGGTTTAAAGAAATGTATCTGCGCATTTCACACATTTAAATAACCTTGAGAGGGAAAAAAGCGTTCGTGGCTTGTCATCCTTATATGTAAAAGCTTAATATTATAGTATACAACTGTGGGGCTGGGTTTTTCATTCTCGGTGACTTTATGAGCCATATTTTTAATCCTCATGCACTGAAATTAACGCTGAGACTGAGGCATTGTCGTGCCTCAACCAATAATCTTAATGGCATGCCTTTATTGGTGGCGATAATATTTTTCCTTCCTGCGAAGCTAATATCTTTTCTGTTGCCCTTGGGAAAAAAACCCGTCAAAGGGTCCGTAAGTGGGAGAGATGCACAATGTGTCTTTGTGTCTTGTGCAGCGCTTAGAGGAGAAACTAACTTCTCTAAAATGATATTCGCACCAACGTTGCCACTTCGCTTACATTCCTTTGGGATTTACAGTAGGGAATACATTCAGTGGCAAATAACCAGCCCTGTGATGCTTTGAAAGACAGAGGAATAAAAAATTGCCAGGAACGTCAATATCTTTGCTCCATTTCATGAAATATTCAGGTGACTGGGCGTTGCTGTTAGCAGTATTCTTTCGTTCAATTCGAAACTTCCTTTCAAAAGTTCCTTTTTCTTTTATTTTGGCGGTTTTATTTATGACAATTTTCATGTAATAAATTTGTATACAAGTGGTTTTTTCAATAGTTTAGGTCCTTGTGAAAATGATGAGATTGAACTATTTGGCCGACGCGTCGCGACGTTTCGGAAATTATATTTTTTCCTTCATCAGGGCTTTAAGCTCTTTTGAGATGAATTGGTTAAACAATCAGCTTACCAGTAAATTTATATTGACTCTCATTACGATATTTATATGGTGTTTAGTGATTACGTTTATGAAAGTGCTAACAATTACATTTCACGGTACTGTATCAATTTTCTGTACAAGTAGAGTAGCGAAGACAAAAATAAGCACGTAGTGTTGAAGTCAAGTAAGTGGTTTTAAATATCAAGGAAACTGACAGAAGCATCTGCAATCTCTCAACTTATGGCAATAAAATAATACCAAATCAAAATAAATACATTTATCAAGTACTAACCACGCAAGATATATGATATTAATGGGTTACAACAATAATATGGGACATGACTAGAGTAAGACGATACATATGGGTATGGGAAGGTACAGGACTAGGTAAAACGTGCAGAAATTGTCACAAGGGCTTACATAAGTTTTGGAACTAAATGCTGAAGGTTCTGAAATAAATTGGAGTATCATACAATGACCGAAGAATTACCTACAGCTTGTATAAAAATAAGGTGACTGTAATTTAATCTGTAACCAGCAGTACAGAAACAACCCTAAAGAAAGGAGTGAGAATATACTGTACCCTGCGTCCCGTATTATTCGACATCTGCATCGAGAAAGACATCCAAGAAGTAAAAGAAAAGTATCTGGGAGTAAATACCTACGGGGAGAAAATCAGAATGCTGCGATTCGTTGACCACATAGCAGTCATGGCAGAAACGGAAGGAGATTTAAAGAAGACACTAGGAAATATGGAAAGAACAGTGGCCACATATCACCTGAAGATCAATGAAAATGAAACTAAGGTATTGGTATTCAGAAGGAGAAAAGAAGCCAGGACGAATGCTAAACTAGGAAAACAAAGAAATGAGGAGATGGAATAGTTCTGTTACCTGGAAATCCGATTAACCAGTGATGGACGAAGTAAAATAGAAATTGCCAGTAGAATTACCCAAGCGAAAAGGGCATTTTACCAAAAGACGATTCTACTTATAGATGCAAAAACAAGCGTGGACGTGAGGAAATATTTCATTAGAACATGTAGCTTGCTAATATATGGTAGCGAAGTATTTACGATAATAGCAGCAGAGAAGTCAAGAGTGGTTGAAATGAGACGCTGCCGTAGAATGAAGTATAATAGATCGACCGAGTGACAAAAGAAGAAGTACTAAGAAGGGTGGAGAAAGAAAAGAACTATGATGCTAATTATAAAAAAATGACGGAATAACTTAATGCGTCATATTTCAAGACCATCGTCTAAGGAAAAGTAAACGAAGGAATGGAAAAGTCACACCTCGTATGAGATATATGGAACACGTTCTAAAGGGTGTAAAAGAGAGATATTACGTCAAAATAAAGGGACTGGTCAATTGGAGAATCGAATGTAGGACTGCATCAAACCAATCCTAGGATTGTTGACTGATGATGATGATGACGTATATTAAAAGAGAGAAGAAAAATATCCGAAGGAGATACCGGTATTACGGTGGCTCCACCGAATTATGAAGTAGATGCTATTTTTGTGAACATTTCAGGACACATCATTTTTTGGCCCTCCCATCGATTAGCAATAAAATGATTTGGCCATTCCATAATATATTTGAAGAAAAAAAACGTTGAAAATAAGATATTTTATGCGTGGCTATACGGCAGAGCATGGCTCTTGCAGTAAAATTTGCAGATTAATAATGTAAAGAGAAATGTCATTTTGACGAAAAACTAATATAAGATGCGCAAGTTTATGTAGAATTTAGCATTTTAAAAAAGTGCTCGCCTTACTACACTTGTTTAGTTGATATAAATAAATGTTTTCTCGAAAAAAAGCAGAAAAGCCTTAGATGAAAGTGGCGCTACAGTATGTTGTTATCATTGGCAACGGTACTTGTGACGGAACGTGCTTACAAGCTTATTTACCGACTTAATTTAGGAATATACCTAATCAAGGTCCTTCTTATATTCTTATTTAAATATTTCATTGGCTATTGATATGGTGTAATTAATACTAATGCTTCCAAATGGTAGCAGCGTAATTGTTGCCAAACAGTATTCAAGAATACGAATATTATTTAAATTCAAAAGAAAGCGTTGTATTTGCCAGGGAATAGTTTAAAACTAAGTAATAAAATATTTAACCTATTTTAGAATACGTATTAGTGGGATTGAGCATGTACTTTAACTTTGTAAATTAAACGTGGCAACAACACGGCAGTCATGTTTTGAAGTTAAAATGAGTTAAAAGAGCTTGTAAAAAATAGAATGCAACTACAACGCGCTATATAATAGCATACTCATACAATTATTGTGTATGCGTTATCACTATATAGATGAATTTCCATATAGGCTTTTATCTAGATCGGTATTTATTCATTAAATAACACAGCTCTTTTACGGGATATTGAATCGCGGAGTCACGGTGGAACTTTCCTTCGTATTATTAATATACTGCTACGGAATTGAAAATTACCCCTCATCCCATGCAGTTTTGCTCCGTACTGCCATCCTAGGGAATGGATAACACAGAGATGAGCAGGAAATAATAATATTCGGGGTTGAGTTAACAAAATGGTTTTCTCATTCTGGAGCGATTTTGCTATTTGCCACCTTTAAAAGATACGAAACAGGTTATTCTTACAGTGGCAGTGTCCCAAAGCTTTTTAGGTAGATAAGGGTCAGTGGCGCATCCAATGAAATGTTTAAAGAGGGGGGTGCCATCTCCCTGACCTTTTGCAAAGTGTAACCAAAATGCTATCTTAATGAGCATATTTCCAATGTTATAGTAGGCCATATTAGTTATTACATGCATGCATCTGGTAAGTAGCCACAGATTAACAGAAAAAAATATTGCAGTCATAAACGTTTAGGCCTATGAACGTAACCTTGTCCGGCGAGACGTAGTGGAATGATATTATGATAAGACAAAGATATAGCACTTATTCCACTGGTTTTTAGTAATAATACATGTACTTATATGCATGTAGTTATAGTGTACACGTAGTTATTTGCCACAGCACACATAAAAGAGCCTTTTTTATCTTTGGTCTAGCCATACTCGAGTAAAATTATTCAGCGAGTTTTCCTATTCTCTCCAACTGCTGCTGTCATGTGACTGTGACTTGTCAATTAAATATTAATTTGGGTTTTGTAGAGAGCTAAGGGTGCGCCACTGCTAGGGATAAAAACCCTTAAAAAATTGTGTCATCATTTAAGGACGATTCCTGTGCATAAATGCGCACAATTTAAACATACCAAATGATCATTTCCGTAGTAAAAATATATCCTACGGCATGATTACTTTTATCAAGTTCTAAACACTTATTCAGAAAATAAACTTGATATTCGAACTACATAGCTGCCTATCTCCAGTGACCGGAGATCGGGTGAGCGCAACCGGGGTCCCGATATTAACCGTTCATCTCTAGGTCAAAAAACGGTAACTTAAAAATTTCACGTTAAGGCATTCTTTCCTTGATGATTGCTGGAATTACCGAGGGTGATGAATGAACCGAGCTCTTGGAGTCACCTTGAAAGGGACTTAATTGCCAGTTCATGCAATATGGAGCCACTCCAGAACTTTCACCTGATCCATCGCATTAGTACCTATACCTACGGGTGGCCGCTATTGCCTCCTTTCTCCGAATCCAGCACCCACAAAACTCCATTCGCGCACATTCGTCCGGAAACGAGTGCCTTTAGTGGCGCAGGAAGCACACTTGGTTGAGCTGGAAAGGGGAATTGGAATCAGGGGATGAAACATTAATTAACGCTCTCTCGCGCAGTATCCTCACCTCTTTCCCTCCCACCCCAGAGTTCTGCACCCGTGTCCCTTTCTGACGAGGGCGGGACATTCTGTCGAAATATTTTTTCGGAAACTTTTGTCAACAACCCTCCAACACGTTGCAAGAAAGGTAACGATAGAGGTAAGATAGAAGTGGGGTTGTCAAAGAGCGTCAGGACATACACAATCAATTCTTTCGGTTTTTTTCTTTGTGAAATAAGGAGGATCTCGTTGTGATGAAGAGAACTGAACATGTTTTATTTCCTCAAATGTTCGCCAAAATAAATCATGTTTCTTGATTTTAGGTAGGTATAATGTATATATAGTTTTCTGATGAGACGTCCAACAACAGCCGCAAAATCTCAACTGCCGACATCACGCACTGCAGAGTTTCTCCCGAAAACGGGTAGTATTGAAACAATAGTCTTTGTTTGGAGGTTTATCGTTTCCAGTGTACGAGGTCCTCAAACTGTTGACCGAACCAAGGAATCATAATCGTTGATGATTTAATAGGGAGATTTAAATAACCATTCAGAGAATCGTCGTGAAGTTTCTCACTGTTATAAATGAAAATTTTATTTTTTATGCTGTAAAGCTCAGTATATTCCGTTAATAGAATTTTTATTTTTATGATAATATTACACTTTCGTAAAAATAATTACAGACTACAATTCTTTTGTTTTTAATTGAAAAATTAGAGCAAAATCATGGTTTATACCTACTTTAAAAATGAACTGTCTGGCAGTCTTCCAGAAAATTTTTGGCAAACGATGCGTATCGATATCGTAATCAAACATTATTAAAACATAATTATATATAACTAGCTGAAGGTGCCTGTTGAAATCCATCGGGAGGGAGAAATATAATAAATGCGAATTCTATTAATAAATTCAAACATTTTTCACGAAGGGGTGAAAACCAACTTGTGTTATGGACTTAGCTATGGCTTCAAGTCAGTATTGGAACCATCATCATCATGGGTCAGCAATCCTAGGATTGGTTTGACTCAGCCCTCCAGTATACTTCCCTTTAACATCCTTCACGACCTATTCTATATAACTCATACGAAGCCTGCCCTTTCCATTCTTCCCGCTCACTTTTCCCTCGGCGATTGTCTTCATCAGGCCATCGTGTATTAAGATGTGGACGATTAAGTTGTTGCTTCTTCTTTTTAGGGTTTTCAGTAGACATATCTTTTCTCTCGCTCTTCTTAAGACTTCTTCGTTTGTCATTCGGTCGATCCATGTTATCTTCATAATTCTTCGGTAGCTCCACATTTCAAATGCTTCCTGTCTTGACTTCACTGCTGCTTTTATCGCCCATTCTTCCCTTCCATATGGTAGAATGCTCCAAATGTATGTTCAAATGAAATGTGTTCTCACTTCCACGCTTGTATTTGCAGCTTTAAGTTGAATCTTCTCTTGATAAAATGCCCTTTTTGCTTGGGAGATTCAATTGGTAATTTCTCTTTCACTTCGTCCATCTCTGGTTAATCGGCTTCCCAGGTAACAGAATTCTTCCACCTGCTCGAATTTTGTTTTCCTAGTTTAACATTGGTCCTGGCTTCTTTTATCCTACTGCATACCAATACCTTATTTTTCTTTTTATTGATCTTCATCGGAATCATAAATATAATTTAAACCAATTTAAAGATACCTATAATTACTGCCTGAACTCATACTTGGGCCTTTTTAAAACTAAGAATATTGTTTAGAAACTTTCAGGCAAGAAGAAACAAAGGAATTTAGTGGGGGAGGTGCATACGAACGTCTGCTATTCTTGACAATAAGGCCAGATTCGGGTTTTAAGGAATGTTAGAACCCACTTTTTCGGTAAAAAAAAAATTTCTCTGGCCCTTTATGCATGTTACGTTCGTCTCAATTCTCCAACTCAATGACAGTGGTGTCAATGAACTTACTATGGATACGTATTAATGTATTTTATTCCAATTGGAGTAAATTCTATTCTTTTAACCTAGTACAGATTTAGTCTGTTTAAACCATGTACGTGTCGCTCGGAGCACACCTTTCACTGTATATTCGACGTACCTATAACTATATTACAATTTTTTTCATCTTGCTACTCTTCTTTTTGATTACACTTTATTTAAGTTTCTTATCACGTTCTTGCGTCTTAAAAGATAATTTTGAAAGCTGTTTACTTCGGAATACGGTATAAATCCTTGAAATATACAATTTTGATCCCCCCAGAAACCTTCATTTAAATACTTTTAGTTTTACCGAATACAAGCTTATTTGATCTGAGAGTAGCGCGAAAAGCAAGGCCGTATAATTTTTCAAATGAAATGGCCGATTAAAATTCAAGAATTAGCTGCAAAACCTCTTTTAGTACCTTTCAACATCTTCACAAAAATAACAATGCTGTTGTATCGCTTTTGGACGAAATTTTAGACTGGCTTTTTTAGTAATTTAAATTAATTAAAGCCAATTAGCGTTGCTCAGCCCTTGAGGAGAGGTCCCCCATTCCTTCATTTCCTATCCTTATACCTTTCCTCCCGGTCTGAAGCACCTATTAGTGCGGAAACAGACTTGAAAACACCTATGAAGCGTTATTCATTGCACAAAAATTAAGTTCTTCGAAGATTAAGGTATCTAGTACTAAATGGAAATCACGTGAGCCAGACTCCACTCTGGCTGGTTGGATAATAACAGCAGGTCCCTCAAGTTTCCCCTTTATAAGATGTGGACTTGATGGCCATTGAAGTACAAAACATATGACCCACGCAAGTGGAATAAAAAATTCTGGAAATGACAAGAGAGAATTGCAATGAGGAAATGATAAATTACTTTTCCTAGGCTGGCAACAAAAAAAAGACAATCCTAGCTCTCTAAAGCCTTTTTGAAATGGTCCAATTTATTGGCCAATAAATCTGAACAATACCGGGAGGAAAATTGTACAATATCTTCGGCAAGATAGTAACCAGTACTGATCTTAACAATGCTCATATATCCCGCATAACAATGCCACATGATATTAAAAAATAACATCGCGGTACGCTGGTTTATTAAATACAAGATAAAAGATAGTAATAAAAGTATTATTTATCACTATAAGCATTAGAAGAGTCTGTAAAATAAATCTTAAGTTTTAATCTACCTGTAAATTGATACAGAATAAGCATTATTGATATGTGTTTTCGTTTTTCTCACTAGGACATGACGTAGGGAACCTCTGATTGGAGATTGCTCAGCAGAAAAATGAGCACGTTGTAGAATCCAACATTGGGTTGGAAATTGTCGATAATATTGGGATTTGGTGGGAAATTGTTATATGTCATGTGACACTCTATCCAATATCCAAAATATTGGCTAATATTTTAGGCCGAGTAAAACAGGACTTAATGATAAAATTCACCGGCATGCCAAAAGTATACTTCCAAAGGAAAACAGCATTGGCAACCAAAATTGTGATTTAAAACAAATTATTTCTACAAAAATGAAAATAAAGGCACATAGTGACAATAATTTCGACATGTTCACAGCCACTTATAGCCATAGAACAGAGCTCTAATTGTAATAAAGGCCACTCTGGCTTTTTCAGCATCACATAAATAGAGCATCAGGTACAATTAGCAGATTTCATATGGTGCAGGAGGCTGTTGAGCCTTGCAACAAAAAACCACAAACCAATAAGAAAAACATTAAGTGGTGCTTCATTCCCTATGAATGGCAACAACTTTGGCGTCCACGAAATTTTAAATAACCAGGGAGAACAAAAAGTACCAACATTAAATCCCTGACACCAAAAGGAAAACATGAGGGGTGTACAACTCACAATGAAAGGCAGCAATCTTGGTGTCCATGGCCTTGTAAATAAATCAGAATACTCAACTAGCACAGATATTAAATACCCAACACCCAAAGAAAATGTACCCAAACACCCAAAGAGCTGTTTCACCTAGATTTCATAGGTAAACCGCAGGGTACACAACAATGAACATTAGCTACGAAAATTCCACCTCAGTTCACATACTACACTGCAATGTGGTTATTTAGGATCAGGAACCTCTTTACTTACCTTAGAAAATTCCTGGCTTGAAAAATTTCTCCCTAAAACGGAGAATCAGACGACAAATATCTGATTTGAAAATAATGAAGAAGGAATGATCTCTCAATTCCTTTATTATTTCGTCATAGATTTAACTGCACAATCACAAGAAAGGCTGAGCCTTTCTTCGTCACGATGCAAGAATTACATGACTTCAAGAAAGATGCACTCCTTCAAACAGATTTTCTTCTGAATATACCTGTTTCAGCCAAGAAATACAAGAAGCACGATTCGCGATTTCACTTGTCTCTCATGTCAACCGTCGGCAATAACCAGACCATGCATAAAAAGACTACCGCGCTGAGCCAAGGCTGAAAACATTCCGTAGTTTTTCTTTTGAATACAGAGGCTATGGTGGAACGTCAAACGGCTGCCTATACCGGTTTACCGCGGTGGTTCCTCGCGTGCACTACCTGAGCCATTGATGACCTGGGCCTTGACCCTAGATTCTGTATCCATAGTCGGTTCCTAAGTATAGAGCGAAAATAGTAACCAATATTTTATCATTCCTCGTCACGAATACTGTTTTTTTCAATTTTTATTTCCCAAATGGTGAATTGCTGTCTTTCCGTTCAAGCTACAGCTAATTTTCATAAATATTTTAAATCACACTGATTTTTCCATAAATTTATCTCTTAATTGCTGATATAAAAGAATGGAAAGTAACCGGGAGTAGTGATAAGTTATAGCCGTGATTTTAAACGAATAAATAATATTAATCAGGTTGGTCCGGTTATTCATTTTTAGAGATGTTTTGAAAGAGCTTTAATTTATGGAGATGAAGTAGCATTTTATGGATGAAGAACTTTGTGCAGTTGCAATCATTCGAGTCTATCTTTGATAAAGGTCATAAACTCCTCATGCAAATACGAAATGTTGTTGGGTGATCAATAAAGAAGACCCTATATATATTTCTCTTTGAAAAAACAAGACCATCTAAGGGGAGTTTCCAATCTGTAAGAGCATATCCACGTCACTGTACCATGTACCGTGTACCGTAATTTCATTTTGATGTATGCATTAATTAATGTTTAATGTGCTCAATCAGGGAAGTACTTCAAATTCTCTCACTTGATTGAGGCGTTCTGATTATTTTACTGCGTAGTGAATTTTGCAAGTGGCAATCGTATTTTATCGAAACTAACGGAAATTTGAGACCTATTCGAAGAGGTGAAGAGCGTTATCCTCCCCATACTTCTGCCCCAACCACTTTAGCTCGCATTCCTGAGCTCAGTTCTATCGGAAAATTTCCTTTTCCTCGAGTTTCCTTGCAGTGAAGTTTAAGGCCACCCTCAAGGTCGTTCGATCATGGAGGAAACTAAGGTCATGCACGTGAGGCATAGACCTTATGAAAGACTCGCATAGGGATATCGGAACGCAATAAGTAAGCCAATTCATGTGGCTGTGAAATCTAAGGTCGTTCGCCGGTACTGGGTAACTCGCGGTAAGTTTGCGGTTCCGAATCTCCCCTCGGGTATAGATGGCAACCTTAGTGTTAGCTTTAATAGAGGGCTATACGGTATGATATAACCTTAGCAGTTAAAGTTAGGTGTGTTTTTTAACTTAATTCATTAATATATGAATACCCGAATCAAAACATGAGTATCTTAGGATGTAGTCGTGGATGCCTCCATGACTACAGCATGCTTGCGGTAGATTATGTGAAAATTAATATGCTTAGTTTAAAAAATTATACTACCTAAAACAATATTTTCCTATTCAGACTGTTTATACTCTGACAAATGGATTGGTAGCCATGAAGAGAGATTAATTAATAGTTTTAGCTCGGTTATTTCTTATCTTACGTTAATATTTAACATAAAAATATTTTGTGAACTCCGACTTACTATGGCAGACTGGACCATGAGCATTGAATTAGAGAAATTGATTTCCGAAACCACAGATTTAAAATGACTTTCTTTCCTCGTGAAAATAGTGATAAGAGTGGTTGAATATATTCAGTAGTGTACGCAAGTGTATCGATATATAGCTTTGGCAGTTGCATGCAGGCAAAATGACTTTAAGCCATCCAAACTAATAACAAGTTTTTGCATGCTTGCTTTGGTATATTAATCTTTTTTTAACTTGCCATATTTAGGCAAAATGTAGTTGTAAATGTAATTTAAATATTTAATCATGATATGCAATACATATTTGGTGTGAATTCACCCCCTTCCACACACATTTATTGTGGCTTGCATGGTATCATGTAGAAATGTACGAATATTAACTCTGATTTAGTGTATCAAACAGATTTGCAATTTTTTCACCGTCGTGATATTAATGTTTTCAATTTCCGCAAAAGTCCAAATATTTTAACCATACGCACTAACACTGAATCGCATTCAACGTCTAGTAGGAATGTAGCCATCCCCAAATGACTATCCTTATTCAAGGCTTTTCTACATAACGGCTTTTTTATATCGACAATCTATTTCTCGCATGCTCACGATGTAATGTAATTAGTTGTATTATTAACGAGAATTCACTATCTGGGCGTATTATTTTTATCTATGTTCTCGTAATGTAGTTGTGATGATTGATATCCACCAGAGGATACGTTATAATATTAAAAATTAAGGGCCGAATGGTTTAAATCAATGATTTAATAAGGAACCTAATTCATTATCAATCTCGACTCTCTCTTTTGGATCCATAGCGGACGGTTGAAGAGCCACGGTAGTAAGAAATTGTAGAAAATATATATTCAATAGTGTTAACTATAACCCACAAGAATTCACAAGTACGAAATACAGATATCTATTTATGTATTGATATATATTTAGTAAATCTAATTGAGAGTATAAATCTATGGCACGCTTTAAAAATATTACCCTGGAAAAAGCTAATTGAGATGAAATTTCCATCTTTAGATCAAGTAATTGAACATGCCATCTTTACAAATGGCAATGTTTTTACACGTGGATTAAATTTAATCCAACCTTGAGTAATCGGGGGAAATATTTCCTTTAAAATTCTGAGAAATGAAATCTTAACTGTGCTTCCCTAAAGTTTATGAAATCAGAGGACTCTCAACGTCGATCCCTCACCTAATGGCACATCAGACCGGGAGGAGTGGTTTAAGAAAATGGAAGTGGTTTAAGGAAAAAGAAGAGGAAAAGTAGAAAGGGAGGGGAGACGCTCGGCGTAGCTATTAGACTGCTAAGGGAGAGGCTCTAGGAATTCCGCTGTTTTACGCCCGTCCTAAGTTTGGAGATTTGATATCGAAGTGCTTCCCACTCAGCGCTGTTATGCAACTTGAACTGCAGTTATACTGCAGCCGATAATCCTTGCTGGGGCTTCAATGAGGAAAGTAAACACCCTTGCCACGATACCATGCCAGCAGCTATCCCATATCATTCATAGCATACAATTATATACCATGTAGCCAACACCTGAAAGAGTTCTGTTACCTTGGAAGCCGAGTAACCAACGACGGACGAAGCAAGAAAGAAATATTCAGCAGAATAGCCCAGTCAAAGAGGGCATTCTATCAAAAAAAGGAATCTACTTACCGCTGGAAATACATGCGTAGAAGTAAGGAAATAATTCATCAGAACGTACATCTGGAGCGTGTTTCTTTGTGGCAGCGAAGCATGGAAAATGACAGCAGTGGAAAAGAAGAGGGTGGATGCATTCGAAATGTGGCGTTACAGAAGAATGATGAAGATTAAATGGATCGACCGAGTTAGTAACAAGGGAATTCTAAGAAGAGTGGGAGAAAAGAGAAGTCTTCTGAATACCCTAAGAAGACGGGACAACTTAATCGGCCACATCATGAGACTTGATGGCCTGATGAAGACAATCGTCTAGGGACATCTACATCTACATAATACCCTGCAAGCCACCATAAGGGTGTGTGGCAGAAGGTGCATTCTCACCAAACATGCACTACATATCAGGCATAAAAAAGGATTAGTATTTATACTGTTCTAAACTTCACCATTTAAAAAAAGATAACAAAGAAAAGCAAAAATGCAAAACATGCTGTTAGTTGGGTTAGCCTTAAGTCCTCATACCGATATGCAGATATCAATGTCATCCATTGCTACACCCGAATTGGGTATATTTACCGTTATTCATATCCTTAATAGTACGAGGTTTGTGGACAATTGGAACAATGGACAAGTGGAAGGTAAGAACGGCAAAGGAAGGCCTCGTGCAAGATATATGGAACAAGTGATAAAGGATGTGAAAGATAAGAATTACGTTTATATCACGAGATTGGCCGATAGAAGAACTAAGTGGAGAGCCGCGTCAAACCAATCTGAGGATTGATGACTTATTATGATGAGCCAACACTTTATTAAGAGTCAATGTATTCATGTAAAACCGCGCGGGTTCTTTGAATTTGGCTCACCAATGTAATCCATTGTCTATAAATAAATAAATAAATATATATATATATATATATATATATATATATATATATACTGATTGTTGCAGGAATATTTACGCATAAAAATATAATTGATTAATCACAAAAATATGGAAATGATAGACCACAAAACATTGCAAAATTACAATTTATTTAACTAATACGTAGTAATTCATTCAAGAATTTCAAACAGAAATGCTAAATATATTGCTCTACTTCAATTTACATAACAGGATTTTTGTAATATAAATCTCTTAAGCTAGGTAGTGTAAGTCTCATGGAGTTCGTGAAATTGGTTAGAAAACGCAGGAGTTAGTAATCCATTCCATGAGTAACTGAAATATAGAATTATAATATAATTACCAACCCTGCCACCGTTATGCTTTCAATTTATCAATGCGGTCCTCTGAACTTAATGTTTGTAAACGGTTTAAATCCATGTTAACCCGGGTACAGATCGTCAAATCCACATCAAAATGTCATCTAGGTAATACGAGGTGGAGAATAGGTTTTTAACAGAATTTGAGCTAGCAAAATTCTATTTAACTTAATTCCCTTAATTTCTTATTCGTTACCGTTACCTGGCTGCGATCCACTTGATCTCATATTTTTGCAATGGAGGTGTAACTTCGGAAGCTTGGGAAGGCACTGTTTGGTTTCGGGCTGATCGGCTGAACAGTGAAAAGTATCACCTTTCAACACTACGGAAGGTTCCCCTGCATCGACATCTACGCCATACCTTGCAAGCCACCGCGAGTGTTTGTATCAAGGGGTGAATATGATCAAACATGCACTATATACATGCAACTAAGACCTATAATCTTAATATTTAATGGAAGCATCTTAGACGTAAGGGTCACGTGCATCTAGATGGTTAGTAGCTGTATGGTAACTGTATGGTAATGAAGTGATTACTGATTATGAAGACGTTTCCCTAAATTTATTTATCTTTATTTCCATAGAATACACGGGTTCCGAAGTAATGTAGTTCCGAAGATTTTCACTGTAGACCCACTTAGGGCTTGCTCACTACAAAATTTAGAGGGCGCAGAGGAGCCAGCGGTGAGAAAGGAAGGTGAAGTTAGCTTTAAAGACCGAGTCGCCGAACCGTGCAAGTCAGTCAAGGTCGGATCTCTTGCCAAGGGGAAGGCTGGAAATGCAATTTTCGGAAGCCGGACGTCGAGCGCAAGCATTTCAGGCTTTGGCGGAGGTAGATGCTAACTCTACACTTAATCGTAAGCAGGGTAACGGACGCATAATAAGGCTAAGTAATGCCAACTTAAGACTCTTGTTGCATATTTTCATGGACCTCTAAATGTGAAACGCATTCGTGTTTTTTTTATACATCTCACCACAAATTGTATGAAAGTTAAATTTGGAATTATATGTTTCGCGAGCCGTATTGATACTTATTTGATTTAGGAGCCTATATGCATGTGAATCTTCCGTATTACCATTGTTGATCAATAGTTTAGAAATGAAATATGATTGCTGGGCTTTCTTTCTTGCATATTATGCATGCCTGTCAGGGGATCATCCTCTGCCACACTCCCTTGCGGTTGCTGACAAGGGCACCAGTTATGTTAAACTGCCACCAGAGCATGTGGTAGGAGCTATTCCATGGCATGGATCGATTTGTTTCATTCACGCAATCTAAATTTTCGTAACTCTAGGTAACCATTGAGGTAAAAATAGGATTTTTTCTGAAAATTGAAATAAACATGAGTATCGAGTGAAGCGTGGAGATATTTTAAAGAGAATTTCCGTAACATGCCAAACTTGAGAGGGGGCAGTACTCTCTATGTTATTACAACTGTGCCAGCCACATGTCGGCTTTATAAAACAAGATCAAAGTTTGTTGCCCTACCATCACCTGCTTAACACCATACTGGTTCCTTCAAGGTTATCTACATCAAAATATTACCCTGCAAGCCACTGCAAGGGTGTGTGGCAGGGTAGGAACCATTATAAGTCATGTATTGTCATTCAGGAGGGTAAGGTTACACTTACTACCATACAGGCGTGCAAGGAATACTACTAGGTTCACACACTACGTAAATCAACTGAAAAGCAAAATGTTGCTACCCCAAGTAAAAAAATGAGATATTCCGTTAAAACACACGTTATCAATTTAGCTATTTATTACACTTTTCTTAATTTATGAAAATAAATTTAATAGCTGTGGATTAATCAGTCGTCACTATAAATAAATTAAATTATCAATTTATATATCCTCAAGCATGCATGAGTAGGTATTGGTAAAACATTTACACACAAAAATTCAATACATCCTAATTTCTCCATCAAAATATAGCATACCTATGATTTTCCCTTGTGCCTTTGGTGTAAGCTATTACGGTCCACATTTTGTGCGAAAAAATCAACGATTTTTTAATCTTTTAAATCGATAAAATATAATATCTTTGATAAAAGATAAGTTGCAACATCCTTCATAAATGTTAGGTTATGAAGGGCAGCTAAATACTGTTTTAATTTCATTACTTAATCTTATCATTTGTCCGAGACCAGTAAGTGAGAGCAACCCTGTATTTTCAACAATCACGAAAACGCTGAATACATGGGTGAGAGTATGTCAATTTTTGTCATTTTTTGTAGTGTTGTTACGTAGAAGTAGAAGTGTGCTAATATTCTCAAAATGCTGAGAAATTTATTTAGGGACTGCCATGCTCTTTTTTGTGAAATTTAAACGGCCCGTGATTACGGATGGAAGAATAGAAAAAATTACTTAAAACTTGCAAATGATTTTTTTACTAACAAATCATCAGCGCTTGATAGCCCGGGATGTAGATTATTCCTTTGCGAACGGCAATATTTGGGGGAAAATACGGTGGATATTAATGCCAACACTGGGTTTCTCTCCACCCTTCCTCAAAATCCTAAATTTCTTCCTGTTCCCAAGTAGGTACTCACCAAGCCTTACTGGAGTCCATGGCCTTCATACTCTCCTCTGACAGTAGCAATGAAAATAGAGACAGAGAATATGAGAAAAGGGGCAGTGAGAGAATGAGGAAGAGAGAGGGAGAGAAAGGTAGGTGGAGAAAGAAATGCGGTTGCGTGCCTGCCTGATAGGCCAAATGTCGAGGGTTTGAATCCCGGTCAGAGCACGGAATGAATTTTGAGTGTCCCCTAGGATTAGGATCTTAGATTAGATGGCCAAATATAACCTTGGCATTTGAGGTACCTAAAATCTAAGGCTCCTATGAGTGAAAGAGGGAGACAATTGATATTTTTGACGTTTCTCTCATTTACCTGAGCTGGATTTGACTCTGGGGGTCAACCCCGGCAGAGGAGAAGGGAGGGAGAGAAAGAGGGGAAGTGAGTTGCGCTCGCACTAGCTCGTCTTTTTCTTCCTCAAGGTCGCCCTGGATTGAAATATGTACAAGCTTTAGCTCGCGTCGGGCAATTCAGTCGAGTCAGGCGGTGGAGTCTTAGAGGCCGTGTCGCACCTGGTGGCGGTTGGTGCTTTGGAGACGGGGTGGACGGCCGTCGACTCAGCGACTCCAGAAGCCTTTACCGCGTCACGGGAGAGGGTGAGTTGGTAAAAATATATGCATATCTCATACATATATACATTTTTGCAATACATCCGCCTCACGATCGCTGAATGCACATCCAAATTTTAAGCGCTGACCTAAATCCTAGAGATTTTTCTGGAGCCGTGCCATTCGAAATAGAGCTGTTTTATTTTTTATCGCATTTTCTTTATTTTATATCCCAGGGAAACTAGACTATGGTCCCATTTCTGGTGGCAAGAAGTCGATTAAAATTCTTCCAAAGTTGGTACGGTGAAGTTTTATGCTTTGAAATGTCTATCTATACCGTGACATAGACGAGAGTGTAGTTTTTATGCTCTTTAACAGTAATTATTTTTAATGCCATCAGAAGACTTTTCAATTTGAAAGACTTGTGGTTGATTACACTTTGCATAACTGGTCCTCTCGTTCGTATATCGTTCTGGTTGATAATTCAATAATTTTAAGGATAAAAGGATAGAATAGATAGAGGTTCAATGATAGAAAGCCCTTGAATTTAACCATAGTTAGGCGCGATCAATGCAAAATTTGACTGCAGAGCATGAAAGGCCTAGCAAAACTTGAAAAAAATTGGAAAATCATTTGAGTTCAATATTTATGATTTCATTCACTTGTGGCTGATGCAGAGGAAACTCGGTAATCATATACAATCCAGCAATCCACCAAAAGGTGTGCGGCAGGAGGTATTAAACTGGTTCGCACAGCTTCTGTCTCCGTGTTTTTCAAGGAAATTTAACTTCCTCGCGTCTGTTGGTGACATAGTTAATTATTTTAAAAATAGGAGCGACCACCTGTCATATTAGTAACGTGCAGGCATGAAAACTCTTACATCTAAAGGATACGTATACCCAGATTTCGGGTTTGAATACCACCATTAGCATGAGTGTGGTACTTACGTTATGAATAAGGCGGTGCCATATATCCTGAGCAGTTGAAGAGCCTAAAAGTGTTATTCTATTCCCGAAAATGCTATTTTTGTAGCCAAATACTTTATCTTTTACGACCGAGGGAAGGTGAATTCGTGTGCTTTAAAAGGGCTGATGTTTGGACGGGCCCAACCGTAACCACCGAGAGGTAAAGGCCGGCTCGATGAATCTTGACGTCGACTCGAGTGGTCATTGGTACTATTCACTCGTACGTTCAGCCGTAACCACAGAAGTAAAATTCCACCCGGCCCTGTCAGCACGTACACTTTACTTATACACAGCTCCAAGCAAATCATATGACCGATCGGTAATTCTAAGCCATTAATACTGATATTGATAAAGATGTATCTTTGAAATCCGTAAGTTTATTGCCTCTTAAAATTAAAGCCAACGGAGAAGGTTCTAGGATAAACGAAACTGCCAACGCATTATAGCGTGGAAGTAATGGGAAATGCGAAAATCAATCGTTACTTGTTTGGAATTATTAGGATTCACAATAAAATCAGCAATTGGAGGCTTTTGAAGATAGTACTGTTAAAGAGTTCACAAAGAGCTAAAAAGACATGAAATCCAAAACTTTGATTTAAGCAGATGGTTCTGGAAATATGAGTGGCATGAGAAAAAAAATTAAGCTACACAATGCTTAGCTGAGTTTAGTTTGCAGACGCAATTTACATCATCCAAAGCAGAAATACTTTTAATGAAGAGGAACAAAATATTCAATTTCACACTCACCTTCTGTGTTTTAAGCACATCTCTGCTAACAGCCAAGCAGATATAATGTACCTACTTAAGCTATTTAAGTTCTAGGTTGATAAAAAAGATAGTCAAAACATTTTAATGCAAATAATTTTATTGCAACAAATACTTGACAAGAATATACACAACATTTAAAAAAATTTCAAACATCTTGCCGTCATTGTCTTTTGCTCACCCACCAAATCATTCTTTTTTGTAACAATCATTTAAAGAATATTAGTAGATGCCCATAACAGCATTTTAACTATATCTATTGGTCCAAGTTGTCCGTCTAGTATTTTCCTGGGATAATGTAGGACACACCTAGCTCTTCATTGTAGTATGATGTTGTCTACAATGGCATAATTTGGGCAGTTCGGGGACAGAGATGGGACAGTTCCTGGTCTCAGACTTGGCCATTTCAGTGTAGCACACAGTATTTTTCTTGTCTTCTCGTCGTATTCCCCCAAAATTCGCAAGATATCGTGTGGGTCAAAATCATCCTCACAAACCTTTACGTAGAAAGTTTCAGCAATATTAATACAGAATACTAATACAATTTATATATTCTTCCATCTATCTATCATACGTGAATATGAATCACTCACTTTCGGTTCAGTGAATTAAGTTCAAACTGATATCAGAGCTGGGTGAAATATTTTGACTAGTCTTCACAGTCTAAAGATGGTTTCCTTCCAACTCTTGGCCATGAAATTTACACAGTCCACATAGTTCGCAGCTGTTTACTGCTGAAAATTATCTACATCAAAATGAAGAAAATAGTCCGCAAACCATCTAAAAGGTGTGTGATATCGCAACGTCGTACATTCGTACTAGCTTAGTACCCTTTTAACAAAACCCTGTTTACGAGTTGCTTGACCAATTATTTCGCGAATGTTTTTTCCACGTGAGATCATGAGTCGACTTTATCTTTTTGGGTGGGCAGTCTTCAGCAGAAAGATGTATTTAAATTCACCATTTCATGATTATAAATAAACAGTTGATTGCATTAGAGTAATAGTATTTTTGTGAGCAATCATATTTACAAAGAGATTCACTGAATCCCACTCAAAATTTAAGCAAGCGCAGGTGAGCTACACGTATTCTTTTTTCCATGGGAAATTACTTCATAATCAGTCTGTTCATCTAAAATAGAATGCCTAAATTAGATCTAAACTACATCTACGTAATAGCCTGCGAGCCACCGCGAGGGTGTGTGGCAGGGGGAGAAGCTCACCAAACGTGCGCTACTTACATACTACTAAGTGCTATAATGATACTATTACATGGAAGATGCTAGGTATAAGATTCACGTGCAACTAGATGGTTACTCCCTACTTAGTGACGAAGTGATTATTTGCTAGAACGGTTTTCTCTAAATATATTCACATTCATTTCCTCAGCAAGCGCAGGTTAGTAATGCTAAAACATTCTTCGTACAGTACAGTCTACTCAAACTATTTTTACCTACCTATCCCTTTGCTATGCTGCCTATTGTGTTGTCTAATCTACTTGGGAAAAATTACATTTTGAATCTATCGGTACGGCAATCTATCTCTCTAATCTTGTTAATCTTATCAAACCTAGCATAAAATGCAGGCGTTCATATAATATGTATAACGTCATCTTTAAACAAATCGGCTTTAAGTTTACTCAAAACGTTAAGCCTAAATATTAACCTGAGTTATAATAGTATTGATTCTTCGGAGAGAAAAAATATTCGGAAGATTTGAAAATGACAATAGAAGCCATTGATTGCATAATCTTAGTGAGCATATACATGCCTTTTAAGCTCTTCTTACTTCATTAATTTGCTTGTCTGAAAGTATTCCATGACTTTAATATCCCACCGCGGAAATAGTCATACTTTTTACTGCAACAAATTACGGTTGATACGGTACGGTACGGCAGAGAGTGAACAAGAGAGATTAACCGCCATCAACACTTATGGACTCAAATATTGCTACTAATACGCCTCGAATTTTCAGAAGAAATAAGCCAATTTCTATTACAATTGCAAAAAAAAGGAATAATAACTTAAATTATAATACGTTAGTGGGGATAATAACTCAAGCACATACCTTGCTGCTCTTGGGAGGACTCAGATTTCTCCCTTTTGATGGCATGTATCCATTTTACTTGGAGGTCCTCTTCCGCTGGAAAGTTAAAAACGGACACTTTAGGCCCGTTCCTGTAATTTCCGCGGCACGTTGGAATACAACAGGAGGTAGGCATTGCACAACACCACAAAATGTTCACCAATACACCGAATTACAACTTATCAAGCGCGCACAAAGACTGCAAAAACCAGCGTTACAAATGCGACCTTGTGTTTACCAGTTTCAATCAACAGTCAACAACTATCGACTCTAGCAATTCCATAGACCCTCTATGGAATATTGTAGCACCACTCGCAATGATGTCACTCCGTAAACCTCATGCTTTGCGCAGGCCTTCTCTCACGGTGGTTACGGCCCAACACGGAAGGCAATACCCGAGGCATTGTTTGGAATTTTAGTCTTCGTCACAACAACCTCCAAACACCTTTCATTTCCCTACTCCTCACAAGAATAGCACCCCCTCACCCCTTATCACACACCCTTGAGGTGGCTTGCAAGTTAGTCTGTAGACACAGATAACATCACTAATGCGGAGGGTTTTCCCAGTGGCAACAGGCCGTTTGGTTCAACATTGACAATTTGACCACTAACACGACGGTAAAAAAAATGCTTTTACACGGCCAGTAGCTGGCCACCCGAGGTAGCCGGAATTTTAGGTTTTAAGGGACAGGGACATTATTGCTGTCAATATGAACTGCGCCTAAATGCATTGAAACTTACTCGATATTATATTGCCGTGGAAGGTGGCTTCTTTGAAGCCTGTCTCCGCATTACATGCGCCATCATCTTTCATCTAAAATTTTAAGTTCTCTTAGCTATTGCTCCGAACTGAAGATGAGAGGATAGCAATACATATATATAATTTTTAAATATTTTACATCCATTTTATTATAACCCTCGCTCTAATCCTACATGATTCATTTTTTTCATGTAGTAAGTATAGTCATATATATAAAATAATTTACTTCATTAGGTGTAACAGATAAAATTGCTTTGATTAAAATTGCTTGCCCAATTCAGCAGTCTCTGAAAAGTTCCTTCACCGAGATAGGCCCAATAGTAATTTCACCATACTCTCTTACGAAAGAATAATGAATGTAACATGATCATGCCAGTAAAAATGGGTTTTGATAAAATATTTCTGGTAATATAATTGCTTATAGTCTTATTAGATAGATATATGACCAGGCAAGGGAGAAAAATTTTCATCGCAAGCAAAATGAATGAAGTAGTAAATTGATCTATTGATCCCAAGCAATTTTTAGTATCAACTTTCCTCTTAATGCATGCATACACTGAAGGAATATATGATTTTGTCCTATCTCGGCGAATGATATTTATAAATAATTCTCGGGTATCCAGCCGAGTAAGCTTTTGTGTTGCTGACGTTTCGGCGGAATACTCCTCCATCGACCTAAGAGCTATAAAGTTTGCAGGGCATTCCGCCTGCGCTTATACAGCCGTCTCATCTAGGGTGCATTGTTGTCTCCTTTTTTACCGTTATTTTTCGAATTAACCTGCATCGTACAGACACCGTAACAGACAAGGAAAGCCTGCCAATGGAAATAAAACACCTACGGGAAACATTCCGCCAAAATGGATATAAGGAGAGAGAGATTTCGCTGGGCCTAAAAAGAGCATGTCGCGATTACAAGAAAAGCCGCGTTGATAGTCTCGTCAGTCCTGAAATGTCTCCCAAAGGGAAAAAAACACTTAGAGAGTTTGTCTGCAAATCGGAGAGACAGGGTGCACGATAGAAATCCGAATAAAAGAGCACAGGAGGTGTATTAGGTTGTTCCACCCCGAAACATCTGCCTTGGCTGAACATAGATTATCGGAAGATCACATCATCGATGAGGCTCGTTTGGTGTCCAAAACAAATGGGTATTGGGATCGTCTCCTTAAAGAGACCGTAGAAATCAGGCTGGAAGATAACACATTAAATCGAGATTCTGGGTACATCATCAGCAGAGAATGGAAACCGTTAATTCGAAAAATAACGGATAAAAGGAGACAACAATGCCCCCCGGATGAGACGGCTATATAAGCGCGGGCGGAATGCCCTGCAAGCTTTATTGCTCTGATGACGATGGAGGAGTATTCCATGGAAACGTCAGCAACACAAAATCTCACACGGCTGAAAACCCGAGAATTATTTATAAATACACTGAAGGATTTAAAGCTTTCCCTTACCGGCTACACGAATGAATTCTTCTCGGGATTCTCACCGGGTTGGTATTTTAGGTGCCAACGTGACTTTTCGGTGGCTGATTCTGCCATCGCCCACAACGGCTGATTCCACGACTTGATTTGTGCCGACTTGTGTAGCCAAATCATCGATCGGGTCACCCTCGATTGGCTGGTTCGATTTGTTCCCCTCTTAGACTTTATTTTCTAGAAAATAAGCTTCCATCTGTCGCTAAACCCATAACCTGATTCTCGGTAAAAGTTCTTCTCTTCGAGACGAATTGCAATTGCCTCCTTGAACGTAAATTGGAGGGGTAGGCAGGGCCTTCTGAATCCCCCCTAGCACTTAGACCTCTTTAAATCCATTGTGCCAACTCACATTTAACCTGCACACCACTTGCAGACAGGGGACAAGAGAACCACGGTAGAGATATGGAGGGGGCTACCCATCCAACCTCCGTCCGGTGCACTGAAGTTAAGCAACCATCGTTGCTTAACTTCAGTGATGTGACGGGAACCGGTGTATTTTTTTTCATTTATTTATTTCATAATTAAAGTCACAAAGACAAAAGTTTTTTCTCACATAATTTTCTGAAATATTTCTACTCACATTCAGACATAAAAGTATTAAAATAAGTACAATATATATTGCTTTTTTTTAGTTTCTGCTATGGTTTAACATATTAAGAGAAGAAAAAAAAATTTAACCTTGCAAATCAGTATAGGTATAGAATTTTTTTTGAACGTTTATATAAGAATATCTATTAAAAAACATTTTCTAACCATTTTTTTTACTGTCAGCTGAGGGTACCCATTTATTTATATTAGATATTTTTGTTCTAAGTTCTTCTATTATGTTTTCCTTTTTATTTTTGTTGTATAAAAAAGTCGAAACCAGTTCAGATAGTATTACATTTTTACTGCTTGGGAAGAAGTTAAACTTCAATTTAACCAAATCCTTGTCCCCGATGTCCCTCGCTCCAAAGGTGTCAAATTCTTTGAAAATTCTTTTGATTGTTTTCCATTCGCGGGATTCCGGAGAGCAGCCTAGGACGTGGTGGGTCGTGACGTCGAGACGTCCACAAGCGGAACAGAGTGGGGAATCAGTGAGGCCGAATTTGAACCGTGTTTGATTTGTTGGTCAAAGGTCATTTAACGTAAGGAACATCTCACTTCTTTCTCCTGCGGGGCCCCTCAGCTTTGAGAAATTGTTCTATGATATCTTTCCCGGTGGTGGAGTGTCCACGATATATTTTCTTGTGGTTTCGTTGTCATATATTTTTTTGGTGTTTTCTGAATCTGAGTATTTTATCATAAAATCTTTGGCATCCTCGATTGTCTCACGAAAATAGCGCATTTTTTTTTCTTTAGTCAGGCTTTCGGTTAGTAGCATTATTCTTGCTCTATTGTCATTTCTAGTAATATCTACTATGTTTTTTAAGAATATTATTTTGGCCTTTATGGAGGCGTTTACTAGTTTTAGACCACCTTTCAATGGCGGAGCATACATTCTTTCTCTTGCGACTTTTTTTATGAGACCACACCAGATTATTTCATTCGTATACTTTATGATTTTTGAATTCGCTTTTGCGGTCAATGGCCAGACATGGGCGGGATACCATATCACCGGGAGTAAGAATTGGTTTACTAAATTTATTCTACCGGTTATCGGTATTGTGTGCTGCGCTGTTCTATTAATGTTATATCTTATTATTTTTGTGACAAGTTGCCAATTTCTTTCGACCGTTTTGAAGTTGTCCCTTTCCCACCATAAACCGAGGATTTTTAACCCATTTGTACGAGGCCAGCTAAACGTCTCTTTTAATGCCACGCCATTAATATTCAGGAGTTTGGATTTTTTCCTATTAACTTTAAGACCCGAGTATTCGTATGCTCGACAGATATCGCTTATTTTCTGTAGGTCGTTTTCACTTTTAATAAAAATCGTCATGTCATCTGCATATGTGACCGCCGTGTATAGTTGTCCGTGTTTTATTATTCCGATGTTTTGCTGTTCTAATGCCCTGATCATTGGGTCGATCGCTATCGCGAAAAGCAGCATTGATAATGGGCAGCCTTGGCGCACTGGGTTTTTTATTCTAAAGTTTTCTGATTTTGCCTGTCCGATCCTGATTGTGGATTTAATTCCATCATACATTATTTCAATGACCCTAATAAGTTCTGGCGGGAATGCCATTTCTTTCATAATTTTCTTAATCCACTCTATGCGAACTAAATCAAAAGCTTTTTCAATATCGATGGCTAAAATCTCCATCGTTAGTGTGGTCTTTTCTCCTATTGACGACAAATAAATATCTCTAATGAGTGTGCACGCATCGATTGCGCTTCTTTTTTTAATTCCTGCATTTTGATATTTATTTAATACTTTTTCTGCTAGAATTTTCATCTTGTACCTAATTATATGCGCTAAAATTTTGTAATCACAATTTTGCAACGATATTGGCCGGAAGTCATCCAGGGTTTTTGGGTGTTGGGTTTTTGGGATTAGCCTAATCGTCGCCGATTTCATCTCTTCCGTTGAATGGCCTTTTTCTATTATTTCGCTAAATACTATTAAGAGCGCCGGACTTAGTTCTTCCCAGAAGTACACGTAAAATTCAAAAGGAAGTCCGTCATTGCCTGGTGCCCTTCCTTTTGTTAGCACATGTTTCACAGTATTGAGTTCATCCTTGCTAATCGAGATCGAGAAACTCTCGTCTTCGTTAAGCCTAGGGAGGGGTGGGATGGGGGGAGCTTCCTCCTCTCTCCACTCCCCGTATCGGTTGTATCGCTCTTCAAAGTGTTTTTTTGCGTTGAGGAGAAGGTCGAGTGGTGTGGTAGGGGTCTCTTGGTTGCTATTTCCCGCCTCATTAATTCTTTCTGCTTCCCTCATCTCTACATTCGCAGTCATGCGTCGTAGTGTTGCTAACGATAGAGCTTCCCATCGGTCCTCATGGATTACTCTCTGCCACGCTTGCGGGGCGTACTTGTTTATTTCCCAGCGGAGGATTCGTCTTTTAAGTTCTTTCATTTTCCCGTTAAAATGTTTTGGTTTATCTTCTGACATCATCATTTCTTTAAGCGCTTCCCTATAAAAAGAAATTGTGTAATTTTGTTCTTTGTAAAAGTCTCGCGTAATATTTTGTTTTTTCTATCGCTTTTATCTATCATTGGGTTGTTTAATAGAGTTTTTATCTCGTGACGGATTTTCTCTAAAATATCGTTATCCTCTGAGATTTTGGTGTCTAGTCTCCAAGTTCTTTCCTCCATTTTTTCATTTGTTCGCTTTTTCCCCTTCGCTTTGATTTATTTCCAATTTCATTTTTACTATGTTGTGGTCTGAGAGTGCACAGGGGATTGTTTCGAAGTTTCTTATTTTTTTTTTGAGATTAGATGCGAAATGAACAGGTAGTCAATTCGGTTTCTCGAGGTGCTTCCACAGCGGGTGTACTCAATCACGTTTGGCCGGAGGGCAGAGGCCGCATCGGTTGCCTTTATTGATTCAATTAGAACCCGTAGTGCTTTGGACGTCTGGTAAGTGACCTTCGTTTGATTTGCGTCGCTATCTTCCCTTCTATATATTGCATTTAAATCGCCACCTAGGATTGCCTTTCCCGAAAACCCGATTAGATACGGTGGCAGAGTCACAGTGAAGAATACGTCTCTCTCTCGTCTATACCAGCGGGGGCGTATGCGTTCACGATGTGTGTGTCTTTGATCATTAAGGATATTATTCGTCCATACTCATGCCTTCGCACGTTTCTCATGGTTAGATTTTTTTTACTAGGATTGCAGTTCCCAAGTGTGAATCCCCGAAGTTATCAAAGGTATTGTAGTTTTGGTCTTTCCAAATCGCTCCCTTTCTGACTTCCTGGAGCAAGATGACATCAGGGAGCAGTTCCTTAAGGCTACTTTTTAAGTTCTCGATTTTTTGAAGGTTAATAACCCCGGCAACATTCAGAGATACGAAATTTACGTGTAATAGGTTAGTAATATTCATTTTACCCTTAGCTGACTCACATTTGTTTTTTTGTGCCATTTTCTTGTTTTTTGGTGGTGTTTCCGTGGTTCTCCGGGCTCTTCCAGGAACTCTCCGTCCTTGAGGGTGTGATTCCTCGTTTCGCGAGCTTGACATTCAGCCTCGTGGCCCTTCTTGGTTCCAACGTCAAGGCTCCTTCCATCTCCGATTGTCCGGGTTCGTGCGTGGTGAGGGACCTGAGAAAAGAAATTTTGTCTGGGAGCTTTCCCCCCCCCCACCCTTTTTCTGCGCCGCCCCACCTCTTTCTTTCCCAGGAGCCGTTTTATTTTTCTTTTTGGTTCTGTCTATTAACTGGGGTATTCCAGAGCCTTGCGTTTCTATATGGGGGGTAATGTATTCTACTCCCGAAAACAAAGTTTCTCCCGAACCCCATAGACTCCCCAATATTTCCTTTTCCCCTCCCTCGCTCGGGCCGTTGTTTTTTATTTCTTTCCTTTCTCCCCCTCTTCTTCAAGCAGGGGCCCCTCTCCATACTCTGCTCCCCCCTGGGTCACGGCACCAGTGTGCTGGCTAATCACTTGGGCTCCTTTCCCTGGCTGCTCCCCTCCCTCCCCCTCCACTGTGACCTCCCGCTCTCTCCCCGTTGAGGCTTCCCCAGCGACTAGCCCATCCCCTTCTACTCCTACCGCTTCATCAAGGGACGCTGCAACAGCCCCATGCATTGCTGCTTCCGCCCCATTCTCTGAAGTGCTTGGGCTCCGCTCACTGTCCACGTCCTGGGATTCCGGCATTCTCTGTCCCTCCTTTGCGGTGTGTGTCGGCAGCTCCATTTCATCCTCCCCAGTCTCCATGACCTCTATGTCGTGGTGTTGCACTGACCGGCCTTCTCCCTCGTGTCCTTGTACCTCCTCCTCCGCTGCCTCTCCCCCACGCCGCCCCATCAGCTCCTCACCTGCATCGGGGGTTGCGGCTTCACCTGTTTTCATGATTTCCATGTCTTCTCTCTCTCCCTCATCCGCCCCCCTCCCGCCGTCATGCTCCGCCCACCTCTCTGCACTGTCGTACATTGCTATGTCTACCTCCAAAGTATTCTGCCTATGGATTACTTCCGCAGCTGGCTTTTTGGCCTTTTGTTTTCTATTCTGGCGTCTTTTTCTCTTTTTTTTTTGCCCATCGGGCACCACCTCCTCTCCTCTCTCGTCCAATGATGTCTGCGACTGGTTATCCTCTCCTTCACTTTCGGATGGATCAATCACACTTATTGGTCCTGCCGTCCCCGATGGTCCCGGTCTATTTTCCGTTGTCGCCTCCTCTTCTCTTCTGGCAATCGCCTCTGCGGTTTCTTCTTCTTCTACAGCGTCTCCTCCTCCCTGCCTAAAGGCATCTACGTATCGCGTAGACCCCATCAGACGTGGAAATTTAATTCGCACGTGGTCGAAGGCACCACAACGTGAACAAGTTATTTTTTTGCCCTCATAGTGTATTAGGGCCCTTTCCGTGAATATTGGTATGTAACTTGGAATGTCACTTTCCAAAATCACTTTAACTGTTCTAGTACCTGTATTGCAGTGGTATTTTAAGCTACCTCCCCAGCGGTTTTCTTGGTATCCTACCACTTTTCCGTATTTTCCTAGTTCCTTTTCTACCTCCGTCCTCGTTACTTCGAAGGGAAGTAGACATACTTTCACAAAGGTTGCCCTTTTCGTAGCCTCTTCAACGGACGCCTTACCTAGTCTGTTGGTTCTGGAGGGGAAGTCTAGGTCTCCATTCACCTTCCCCAACACTCGATCCATGATCTTCTCCGTAATCACCTTCACAAAGATTTGTTTTCTGGAGGAGCCGAACTGAATCCCGGACACTTCTTCTGTCGAGAGCCCAAGATCAACATGAATAAAATCATGGACCTCAAAGGCCATCGGTGCACGATTCATTCCTTTCACTGTTATCTTCAGTGTGTTCTTCCGCTCGACCGGCATGTCAGGAGCAGAAGAGAATAGCACTTATTTCACCAAACACAAAATTGATTTGCGTGCCTAGGAAGGTCCTAGGCACACACGAAAACACGTCTAGGCACTCGATTAAGTGGAATATTATCCACAGGAACGTTATAAAAACGCTCCCGGCGACCGAGAAATTCTCGATCGCCGGTGAACGAAACACTTGACCTTCGCCGCTCAGAACTCGGGAGCTCTCCGAAGGCACGTCCTTCTCCTTCGAGTGTATCAACGTGGCTAGGACTTTGCCCAATTGCCTCCTTAGTTAGCCTCCTCCAATACCCGTTGGTTCTTCCTGAGTCTCTGACGTCGTCAAAGTCGATGAGATATTGCTGGAGTGAGGAGATAGAGCCGGATGCATCTCCTATAGATCCGGAAAATATAGTCAATGAGGAGAACTTATCAAACCAATCGGCTGTGACCTGACCGGTTGGTTATAGGTATAAATTGATACAAATCAAGTCCTGGTAACAGCCCTTAAGGGCGATGGTAGAGCCAACCCAAAAAGTTTGCGTGTTAAATACCATCTCTGTGGGAAACCCGAGAATAATGCACTCGCAATAAAATACTAGTTACATTAGCTTGATATGAAATATTTCACCAATTGCGAAAGGGTTTTAGTAATAGTAACATCTGACCTTTTAATTTTTTTTAATTTAAAGGATTAGAAAATAATACAACTATTGTATCTAAAATAAGGCTTATTTTAAGATCAGTTAACATGAAGAGTGATTATTGTTATTTTCAAGACAAATAAACTATGCTACTTTTTACAATCTACTCTTGCTTATTTTCGATAAATCAAATCAGTGAATTTAAGCGAATTGTATTGATCTAGCTTTAGTTTGTTATTCAAGGTTGGACATTGGTGCAGATGAATGAACCTATCAAATTTATGTACATTATTGATGGAGATAAGTATTTCATTTACCTTATGTCTCAGAGGAAAATGTTTTGATACGTACAATACTTAATAAATACCGTTATCCCTGAAGTACTGCTATTACTATTTGACCAGTTAGTCTAAGGTAGAGTGTGATTGTTTGAGCAGATAGAGAATTATAGTTTCACATTGTGAGTCTAACGTAATCGTAATGGAAGTTTTCCGTTGGTATATCAGTCCCTATTGGAATTATTCCGTTGGATTAGAACTTAAGCAGTGAACCCCTAGGTATTTTACTTTATGAGTACACTAATCCCGACTCCAGTCATCTCAACCTCACTCACATATTCCCTTAAAAAATAGCCATCACTATACCACTCACCTAAGTGGGCCACAGCTGTCAGTTTGGTAGCGTTTCAGCATGGCAAAGCATATGCTAAGGGTTCTAAACTCACCGGGGGCATGGATGATGTATTTGTCGTAGTATTAAGGTTACAGAGTGGAATAGAACCTGAGTTGTTGGAGCACCTGAAATTCATTTTTACATTATTACCACCAAATAAATCTTAATGGTGCAATGGACACCACCATCTGTCGCTCCCTCGTAGTATGGACAGCAGCAGGACGTCTCCTCATCGACAAATAGTGTTTAAAAATATGATGATATTCTCATATGACGAGAAAATTCCTTAAAATCCTTGTCCACTCAACTCCCCGCAGCCGCGCTCCGCAAACTCACCTACTCAAGTAAACGCTGTCGTGGTAGGTACCATCAGCTGTGTTTGACCAAAGACTCGGGCTAGCCTGTGGTGCTACTTCCTCGAGAGGAGAGTCAATTTCAGCTCGAGACCTTGGCCTAGAGAGCTCGGGTGTGAGAGAGGCCTTGCGGTCGCGGGGATGACGAGGGCCTTGGGAGAGTTGGGGGGGGATGAGCTGCAATCACGTCTCCAAGGACAAACACGACGATGGTTTGGATGCCGAGACGAAGTAGTTGTAGGTCTCTCTCCGGGTGCATTACCCGCAAGCAATGCACCGGAGATTGAAGCCTGACCGTCGTAAATGAAAATATGTAACGCGCTAGGCAAGTTGGGCGTTGACGTAAGCTATCGACACCTCACCCAGGAAATAGGTGGTATTCAATGTAACGGAAGGAAACACATCAAATAAGAGGATACGTTCAGGTTTTATTTCGTGGAAACACAGTATGGCCATAATTTTATTTTACTATCCACAGAAAGCCATGCTACTCCGACCACATTAACCATTCCACATCCCGAAATCATATTTCTCATTGCCTTTCTGCTTTCCGCTCCATGATAAATAGGTTACTTAATATTCTCCTCTCTAATACTAACTTAAAGAAATACAGATCATTAAGTTAATCGCGACTACCAAAGGACCGAAGCAACCTTTTTCATCGTTGCAACGGAAACAAAAAAAATGTGAATAGCAGCCCAACTATTGTGAAATTCCACAACCCCAGTGGACTTTAAAAACCAAAACTTCTGTCGTTAAACATCCGTTACCTAGGGGGTGTGTTTGAAACTGTCGGCATTTCTCGAATACGTAAGCAAGGAGTCACGTGGTATAAACACAGATGGTTCACAAATTCGGTTTGTCTCAATCGCTCGTTACAACATCATTAATTGCTTTCACCTGAGTTTTTCTCATGTCTCGGCTGTAGGGCCCCGAGATAAGATAAAACACAAGTGTACACAATGAATAAGGTTATTATCAGAAGTTTTAACACAAAAAACTTCGCGAACCATTCGTGTTTATACAACGTGACTCCTTGGTTATCTATTCTAGATAATCCCGACGGTTTCCAACATACCCTCCTGGGAAAGGTTTTCGGTTCATTTAAGATAAAAACTGTAAAGGAACATATAAAAAGCGGATTTTTACAGCGGAAGAAACCTGTGTAATCCCTTACGGACTGCAAAGGATAAACGGAACACCATGGAACTCTAGGGAGTGCACAAGTTAACTTGTAAGGACTGTGATAAGATAAACATCAGAAACTGGGAGAAAATTGAAAACTAGGACCAACAAACATCGCCTATACTTTACCAATACCTATGTTGATAAGGTCCTAATTCTCCAAATGCAAACCGTGGATGGAATTGGAATGACTTTGACTCAAGACTTTGACTTTGACTCAAGATGGAATTGGAATGACTTTGACCCGATATATTACAGGCGAGGAGGGAAAACAATACACCGGACTCTGTGGAGGAGTAGAGATTAACCTCCGCAATAACTCAAACTTGACAACCTCTTCCGCAATTACTACCCCTTAGTTGACCTCCCTTTCCTCAGAAAACATTTAACATCCGGTGGATTGTTGAATTCCACCTACTTGACGCTCAGAAGTCATATATTTGAGCCACTGGAATGTTTTGTTTTTCGTACCTAATGATGACCATTAGGATACTACTACTTCAATAGAGGATTATACTTGTTGTACAATAAAATGACGTGTATAGAAGAAACCATATCTGGTCTTTTGGTTTATGGCCACGACTAATAATGTTATGATGGTATTACATGTATATTGCCAGAAAATCTAGCCTGCTAAAACTTTGCAAAAAATAAAAAACGTCAATTCCGCGATAATGAGGAAGAGAAGAACATCACTCGTTAAGATAGGGACGAAGAATATTTAAATAAGTTGTGGCTTGTGTGAGGACTTTTCAAATCACAGCGATATTACGAATACCATGGTATGTTGTTTTATTTCCTAACGACTATAATATATGCAAAAAAAACAGTAATATTACATTACTAACGGATTTTATTGTGCAACAAGGAGAATAATGGAAGCATTTCACTCATGTGACGATTCAAAATGAAGTTTTGGTAAAAAAAGACGGATGCAATGAATTAAATGCCTGAATAAATGCATAAAACGAATAATTTGACTCATTGAAATAATTTAGACTTGAACGTAGGTTTACATCTCTCTACAATGTATGTACCATTATCCCGGTAATGCCTGGAAAAAAATGTTACTCAGAATTCAGTGATAAACTAATATTTTATTGTAAATCATTTTCTGAGATATATCATATAATTTTTATTCTTAAAACATTGGTAGTTATGGAGATAAAGCCTGGTACCAAACGGTACTGCTAGGCGCTTGAAGGTATAAAATGTAACCGATTTGGAGAATCTCCTGAAATTAAACTAGCTGTAGAAATTGCATCGTATTTTCTATTTTATCACCCAAATATTAATTTTTAACATATAATGACCTTGAAATACCAAGAAATATGCAAACAATTTACTATAAACTTGATAGGTTGCCATCTGGGCTATTGAGACACCAAACTTTAGCAAAGAATTACTTACATCCGTGTCTCCCATAATATGATACCATTGGCATGTCGCAGCTCTACAACAAACTCGAGCATTGCTATTCTTGGAAAAATTTTTATTCTCTATTTCCATAAGAGGGAGCATTTTCCACATTTTATCCGAGGCATTTACAGCAGTATTGTGGCAAATAATATATATCTATTTATTAGTAAGAATCTGTCTCACCTCACTGAATTACACACAATCTCATTTCTCATGTCGTGTACTCCCTCCCAATAGTGACTTTTACTAGGAACCGTATTTTACCCATAGAGGAAAAAAATAGCTAAAATCACTTTCACTTCTTCAAGTGTTACATTTGAATTAGTACAGTTGCAGAACAGGGCATACTTATTTGAGTCCAACGCTAGGTGAGAAATGACTTCTTTGTCCAAAAAAATTTCAAAAACTGTGGTAGGGGACACTTCACGAAACTAGGAGTAGTCAGGATTATGGAAATTCGTGTATCGTACAGTAATTTCTTTATCATTCCAAATGATCACTTGTTCGTGTATTTGAGGCCTCTTGCGTGATTTAACGCTCAGACCAGATTCACCACATGCAGTCTACTATTGCAATCTACGGACATTTTCGAGGTGTTCATACATTAAACTCACGCTATAAACATAATATCGATAAAATAAACATTTAAAATAATTAAAATAAAAAAATTAAATAATTATAATAATAAAAAGTGTTAAGAACATAATATAGGAAAAAAATCGATTAGAAATACAAACGCGGTAGAAATTCGCTCCCCGCATAAAAATAGCACAGGAGGCGCCTAGTGGTACCATAATAATAATAATAATGTTTATTATGTTCAAGGATTTACATCCCCTATGAACAGTAATATCATAGTGGCACCATATAGTACCACAGATATATTACACATTGTAACTTTACTATTAATACATCTAAATCCAAACCAATTACTCCAGCTCATGGCTACATGTATTAAGATTTAATATTAGTTGAAAAATTTGCGTAGATAATTCAGGAATAGATAAATTTAAAAAAAATTCGGAATGAGTGCACGAAAAAAATCGTTTTTTGGCGATCATTGAAAGTCTCCTATTTCAAACATCTGTATGCGCGTCAATTATGGTTCAGTAAAAGCGGAATCTTCGAAATTATATGCTTCAATATATGCAAATAGTTTTGAAGTTTAAAAAATCAGAAAGAATATAAAAAAATATAAATAACATGAACTTTAGCAATACTCTACCGAATGGAACCAAACGGTACCGCTAGGCATTAACGGGTTATCATTATCGTTGTCGTGGACGGATGTATCGGTTTTGACATTCTTAGTTGTATCTCGAGAACGGGCAGACGAATGATTAATTGATGAAAATGTATTTTTCATATTCAGCTGCCATTTAACTGGAATGTCTTTAAATGACCATGCTAAAACATGTTTTTCCTAAAACACGGGAAATTGGAATGATTGAAATTTTAAACACATTTTAAAAATTTTAAAACAATATTACTGAGCGGATTATAGCCGTGCCGACGCTATGTACAAAATGGGGAACAGCAGTTGTTTACAACTGCTATAGCTTTGCATCGATCGATTCCAAGGTCTCTTGAAAAATCCTATATTTTTTACATGTCTTATCTACACTCACATGCATGTCTATTTTCAACCTTCAAGTCACACAAAGAGTCCTGAGGCTCACGCAATGAAATTATTTCATTAAAAATATTTCACAACTTTGAACACGAGGATTAATTGAAAAATAACAAAATACGCGCGAAAAGGAAGATTTAATTTGCTGGAAGGATTTTGGCTGTTTTATTTAAGTTTTCGCTTTAGTTGGGAGTTGAATAAAAGAGCTCTTGGATCATCCGATTTGACAGTTGAACTCTTTTTTGAAATATATCGGCAGCGTTAGCCTCAATCAAATGTGATTTGGTTTTTAGTTGTATAATTGTTCCACCGGTTATAATTTCCTTTTCCACCCTATCTTAATGCATCCTGCTTAGCTATCCTACTCACGTGCCGCTTTCCTTTGTATCTTAAACAGATCATGAACTATATAGACTTAATCTCTTGAGAAAATTCGAAGACGATATTATTACTGATGGCATTAAACCAATTTTGTGAACTTCTGCTCTCTACGGTAGACTGGACCATAAACATAGGGTAAAGAAATTAATTCCCAGAACGGCATACTTAAGATGCCTCTCTTTTCTCGTACTGTTTGGGATCTGAATGGCTTATATAATATTTAAAACAAATATACATTCGTATATCGATAGGTGGCCTGGATGGTTGCTTGTCTGTAGAAATACAAGCAACCCAACGTATATTATTCTATGCCAGGCACGTAGACAGGGGTTTTAGCCCCCCCCCCCAAACTTTTACCAAGAAAATTTTATCGTTCTGATTTTAACTGGACATGATATTCCAGATTCCACTACGTATAATTCAAGTGTCAAGTGTCTAGAAACGTGATCAGCTTCATGCATGTGTGTGGTTAGTAATTGTTCTTTTCAATCTGATATGTATGCATATGTTGATTTTCTGTTATGGGGCCGGTCAAAGTAACTGCTTCATTACAAGGTAAACAGTGAGCTTTAACAGTGAAAAGAGATAGGAATGGGCACTGTGAAAACAAATACCAAGCACTGAAAATTAAGGAAGAGATTTGTGACATGTCGGTACCGACGGGCAAGGCTGATTTGAAGTTAGGCCGCTCGGGTTACACTAGACTTACCCTCCCCCCCGACTACGTCAATGTTTATCAGTCTTTAATTTAAAAAAATGTTACATTCAGAGAAAAATATAGCTTCAAATCCTCCGTTAGCATGATATTCAGTGCATGTATGGTTATTTACCCTTATAAGGGTGTGTTGAAGACAGGGGCGCCGGAATTGTTTTCGCTGGGAGGGGCCAACCTTGAAAAGGGCCCGGCTCTTAAGAAAAGGACCCGCATTTTTTTGCGGATAGGAGGGGGTAGAAAATAGAATGCGCTAAAAGAGTATATAAAGGTGGTAGAATATGTGCCAAAAGGGAAAAGCAAGCTGGAAACAAGTGAAATTTAATTTTTATTAATGAATACTACTCATTACTCAAAGGCCCGGGGAAAATTCTGGGGGGGCCTTAGGCCCCCCCTGACTCCTACTTCCGACGCCGCTGGTTGAATAGTATTATGTAGATGTGGTCATGTTGAAAAAATTACAAATTCTGGTTGATTGCTTATTTGAGTCAAATACCATCCTGTACTTTCTCATCCAAGCTAAGCGTCTTGTTTTCTTGTTGCCAATTTAACAATCTAGCGTTTTCTTTTCTCGGATACAGCACTCAACTTGATCAACCTGCTTATAAATGTACCGAGCTTCCTAGACTTTCCCTCAGTCACAATCGGACTTCAATGGGAGCCGCTTGAAAGGAATCCCCACCATCGCATGGAAAAGCTAATTCATCCTCTTGATGTCAGAGCGCACCTTCCACTAAAAGGATTGCATTTATTGATAAAAGATTTGTTTCACGGCAATAACGTATGCTGACTCGCTGTATACAGCTAGACGTTGCTTATTTAGTCAACCATTGAAATTAGTGTAGTAAAAGAAACTGTTTCCGGGGTAACTTGGTGGAATTTTTCCATAATGGAGAAGAGAAAAAATTGCATCGTTATTTTTTCTCTTCTCCATTAGTGTAGTATATCTAAATCAATGCCGTTAAGGTACTAATACTTGAAACAAATTCTCTGTAATTTAACTGTCTTAGGTAACTGCGATTCTCGCACAAAAATGTTTTTGTAGAACACAAATCAAACAAAATTTGTGAAAAGACTATCAATATTTCCATTCAATATACCATTCAGCCATATGCCACACTTCGAGATCATATTCGTATGTTGAGCAGAGCTCTTACTTCCTTATCCATAGTACGGATTTGAATCCCGACATTTGCAAAAGTCATTTGGTTTAATACACGTCCATATTTCATCTATCCAGTATACATTCTTTTATTACTCTCCAAACAACGTTTCCTAATTAATGCATATGACTTCAGTAGTCTGCGATCTATCACGGATAAAACCAACAAAGTAGTTGGCTGTGGACAAAAAGAACGATTTTCAACACTTTGATATCGATCTCCCGATTGATGTCACTCAAGGTGAAAACATATATTACCCTTCATATATTTGAAAGTTTTAAAACAGACTCGCCGTTTTGGATCTCGGACTTTTTTTTTAATTTGAGATACTCCGGGTTTCTTTAGATGGAATTTTGGCTCCAGCGCTTCTACGGTACTAACGTCAGCAATGAAAGCATCTAAAAACTAAATCCTACCATTGCTAATAACTTTGGCAATGTTGCAAAGGTTTTACTTCTTAAAACGCTTAAAACCCCACCCATTAAAATTATTGTAAATAAGATTTTAGTATTTTTAGGTCTTAACTTTCTCAGGCAAGCCACGGTAGAGCTACTTCATTCTGAAGGAGTGTAACAGTAGTACTTACCTCAGTAGGGTTCCCAAATTTTGCAATAGGAGCTTCACTAGCGCACTCGGTTTTTTAAAAATAGTTTCTACGTTTTGGTGGATACTGAGTATTACCAGCCTTGCCGTTTTGGCTAAATATCTAAGACATTCATGTCATACTATCCAAACTTAGACCAACAGCTTAGTATTAGGTTACTCCATAGAATGTAGATACTGTATTCAAAATAAAATCAAAAATTTAACTCTTATACCGGTAGGTGAATTTCCTTTGGATGTCATAAGGCTCAAAATAGTATATTCCCAAAAGAGCGGAACTCGTGAAAGGTCTTGGCAGGAGTAATATTTTTGTTTTTTTCAGGTGACTTAGTGAATTGTTCACCTGTTCCCTTTCTCTTCTTCTCTCATCCCATTTATCATCATTAAACGACACCGCAATTTTACTTTTTTTTCGAAAAATAATTTTTCCACTGTTTTTATTTGCATTTTCTTTGGAAAAAACAAGCCATAAATAGTTCACCGCTCGGTGTGTACTGCCGCGCTCATAATTCTCCCATTTTTTTCTGAAATACGACAAGGGGTTTGAATGGAAACACTTTGTGTGACACAGCTGATATGTAAGACAAAGAAAGGCAATGTTTAAAGTTGTACCCGAATTGCCGAGGCGAAAGAAAAGGAGAAAGGGACCGATAATATAACACGTAATTTTAAAGGGGAAAGATGTAATGCAAAACGACACGGTGTTCTATCGAAAGGATGGCGGTCAGAGACTTCCATTTTTGCGAGAAAGATGTATTTAAAATTCATTCGTAGAGAATATAGACTCTAATCGTATAATTTCAAATCTTAAACTGCAGAATTATTTCCATACTTCATTACATCAGAAGGATATACGAATACGAAAGAGATAAATTAAGATATACTAGCGGTCTCGCAATGAGGTACTACGTTTTCTGCAGGCATAATACACAATTGAATCAGTAATTCTTTCAAAAAAATTTACACACCACTTATGGTTGATTTATTATTTTCTCAGCGAAATGTTTTATTATTTTAGTGCTTCGACCCTCTGAAAAAATTAAGCGCTTGTTAAAATACACGCTCTCAGTTATTTCACTTAAGGCTTTTGCTGAAAAATTAATTAATCGCCAATGAAAATTTCAGACTCCTATCCCCTGGCAAAAATAGTCCTTTCTATGGATTTAATGGACAAGGAAGTGATGCTATCGAATAATAGGTTAAAGAAAAACACTGATACAGTATCGGTCCACTCATTCAATAATACAACATCCAGGTTTCAACGGTTAACAGTCATTATTAAGGTGCCGGCCACCGGCAAAGTACCAGTATATAAATGTTGATGGAGGCTTCCGCGGAGTGGTGCAGCATGCGTAGCAAGGTTTTCGGGTTGACCTCCGCATCGATTCATCTTCATGACGACAGTTTCGGCGGCGTTTCAGCTGGCGTCTTCAGGTTCGAAGTGTTTGATGCAGGTTTTTGCCCGTCTTATATAGGCCTTGGTTTTGGCTAGTTGCGTTCTGATTGGTCCGTTTGGGTAAGAGTCTCTTCCAGGCGTTAGAGAGCGAAGAGACTCTTACCCAAACGGACCAATCAGAACGCACCTAGCCAAAACCAAGGCCTATATAAGACGCGAAAAAACCTGCATCAAACACTTCGAACCTGAAGACGCCAGCTGAAACGCCGGCGAAACTGTCGTCATGAAGATGAATCGACGCGGAGGTCAACCCGAAAACCTTGCTATACCAGTATATATGTGGATCAATATAAAAAGTGGTGGTCAATACTATATAAGTTTTTCCTTTTGTAAACATGAAAGAGTTCCACAAAGTTAAACCAGAATCTATTAAGTGTAATTAATAGGTATTTATCGTCATCATTCCCTCTGAGGCTATTAATGGAAAACATTTGAGAGGCTAAATGTATAAGCTTTATTTAGTGTCTGACTGTTCGGGATTTTTTCTAATTTTGGGCATCTTTTAATAATTATTTTGACCATTCAAATTCGTTTGTTCCAAAAAATACCTTTGTGGTCAGTGATGTTCGTCTCTTCATTGACACGTATTTAAAGGCCTTAAGAGATTCGCCCATCTAACCATATTTTATTACTTGTATTATTTTGATCCTGGGAATTAATTTTATGATTCTAGGGTCATGTACATCTTCGGAAACAACCTCATATGGTGAGAAACTTGGTGTCACTAACTTTTCCCTGTAATTAATATATCATAGCGGTCGAAAATTTCGCTAAAATAAAATTTCTCAATGGGCTCCGTAGCCCAATGGCCCCATAATTGGAATGATCGATGGCATGATGAATTCCCGGTAGGTTCTTGTATATCTTGTCTTATACTTCTATATCTTGAAATGTCTAGGTCCCATAGGGGTAAAGCGCCGGCGATTCGCCGGTCTACCTTATTTTGCCTCAAGGTAAAGAGATGGTGATTCGCCGGTCACGTGATGAAATTCAATGTTCTAATGCTATTATTTTTTCCCAATTATGCGTAGCAAAAGTCTTTTTTTTATTCAGTGAAAATAACTTTTTTAAATATTTCATGTATAAATAGTTTTAACACACGGAGGCCCGTACGGGTCAATTTGACCCTACGGGGCTTTTAAAGTGTCACTACATTCTTAAATTTTGGAATAATAGTAAAATACACCCTGACTTTTCATGAAATGATGTTATTTAGCTTAGGGTAAAATATTTTGCATATACCATATAATTTTCAGCCCGATTTAAAAATATTACAGTGAAGGCCCACCCGGGTCATTTTGACCCGAAGAGTTATACGCCTTAGTTTCACCCACCGGCTTTATAATTTATGGTATTCCTACATTGTACATCTCCTACATTTCATTCCGCTAACTTGTACCTACATTGTACCTAGCTTTCCTACATTGTCCTACCTTGTCCACCCTTCTCTCCTTTCCCTTTCCCCTTTCATCCGCCTTATTTCGTCTTACCTTCCCCTCCTTCTCGCCTCTATATAAACTTGTGCATACGTGACATTTATACCTGATGACACCTGGTATTGGAGAGGGTAATATTGCCACCATGAAACGACACAGTGCTATAACCCCAAGAAAAATTTTGAATACACTGCAAGAAATTTGAGATAAAGAATCGGACGTCGGCGAGATAGACTCGGAATTGAGTGATGGTGATCAGGATTATATACCACGTGACATGGAAGGAGAGAGTAATTCCGATACTGAAGAAGACCTTACGGATGATCAACCTGAAGCGGTAAAAGATGGGTATTGTATTTTGTGTGTCTTATCTGACTGATCGAAGTATAATATTGTGGGTACTCATCAATGCCAGTAGTATGATTTTTGTATGATATTATAATTTTTACCGTATTTTATTTTACTTGAAGCTAAGAGAGGGCGATATAGAAGATCGACCGCTGGCACATTCCTTGAGCATGCAGCCAACCAAATTAGGCCTAAAGAGGAAATCCTCAGGCTTCACTTGGTGGAACCGCATAGTAAATAAAATGATTACTTTGTAAGATTCCACAAATTTATTTTTCACCGACCTAGGTTTCGATTGTTTGACAATCATTATCAAGGACATTGATAGTGATTGTCAAACAATCGAAACCTAGGTTGGTGAAAAATAAATTTGTGGAATCTTACCAAGTAATCAAATTAGGCCGTCTAGCAGTCGACGAAGTCGGACCTGCGGACAGGTGCACCGTGCACTAATCAATATCGAGTCTGAGGATTCTGATGAAGATGAGACTGCATCATCTGTGGTTGAGGGTGGTGTGTGTACGAGTGGACATCAAAAAGGTGGTGGAAAAAGCACAGGATTACGTAATTTGGCTCTACCTGAGGTTGGTGAGACTATAATATCAAAAAATGGAACGGTCAAGTGGGTCGTGTCAGAAATTGGAGTAGAAGCTCCCGGTTGGAGGGCAGTTCAAAACATAGTGAGTGAAGTTTCAGGTCCAACACCGCATGCAAAACGTTGTGTGGAGAATGGTCGTGCTCTTAGCGCTTGGTATTTGCTTTTTTCACATAAAATGCTAAAGCATGTACAGACATGCACGCAAGACGAGGCCCGTATAGTTACTAGCGATGAAATCTGGTCAGTTTCACTTTCAGAACTAGAAGCGTTCATTGCATTGCTATACGCCCGAGGGGCATATGGTAGCCGTGCGTTAGATTTAGATTTACTCTGGAATACTACGTGGGGTCCTTCATTTTTTAGAAATACTATGTCTAAGAACAGGTTCAAAGAAATTATGACTTACCTCAGATTTGACCGTAAGTCTAATAGGTTGGAGAGGTTGAAAAATGATAAATTCGCTCTCGTATCTGAATTTTGAGGAAAATTCATTGATAATTGTGTACTTTGCCACAAGCCTGGAGAATATTTGACCGGCGATGAACAATTATTTCCTTGCAAATGTAGATGTCCATTCATTCAATTTATGCCAAAGAAACCTGACAAATTTGGTATAAAATTTTGGGTGCTAGTTGATGCTAATAGTAAATACATGTGTAATGCTATACCTTATCTTGGGGAAGACGACCTTCGCCCTCATGGCGAGTCGTTGGCCGAGAGTGTAATAATGAAGCTTATGGAGCCTTATCTCAATAAAGGCAGGAACGTAACGACAGTCAATTATTTTACGTCAACCACCCTAGCAAGCAAATTGAAAGCAAAACGTACTAGCATAGTGGGAACAATGAATCGTGTTCGTAAAGAAGTTCCTGCAATATTTAAAAATTCAGATGCTCCAATGCATTCCACTGCCGTTCTTAGGTCTGATGACATGACATTTACTGCCTATCAGTGCAGGAAGGAAAAGAATGTACTGATATTGAGTTCAATGCACCCCTATGTTTCGATTTCCGCCGGCCAAAAAAAAATTCCAGACACTGTGTTATTTTATAATGCTACAAAAAGTGGCGTTGACTGTTTAGATCAAATGGCGCGTAAGTACTCCGTGCGAGCTTGTACACGCCGCTGGCCAGTATCGGTGTTTTACAATTTGTTGGATCTCTCAGCCACAAACGCAAGTGTGCTCTACCGTGAAATTACAGGGATAGAAATACCTCGGCACAAATTTTTACTGCAATTGGCGTCTGAACTATGCGAGGATTACAAGAATTCAAGGGTATCGCGCAATGTTTCGCGTAATATTGTACATTCAAATCTCCTTCGCGAAAAAAGAAGAAAGTATCTTATATCTAAATGCAAGCGAAATAAAAACAAGACAATGTATTCGTGCTTCAGGTGCAAGAGGCCGGTGTGTGGTAAATATACTGCATTTTTGTCAAAGATATGCAATGATTGTGATAAGTATGAAATATTCTACTGATGTTCAATAAAATGTTCAGAACTATTGATTGCATTATAATTATTGTAATTAGCAGTGCTATAACTTCTATAAATAACATTTTACCATTAAATTGAAAAAAAACTCCAAAAACGGCAAAATAGATACTTCGGGTCAAAATGACCCGTGCGGGCTTTCTAGGAGGTAAAAAATTCCGGGCCTCCGCGTGTTAACTCCCAAAAAAATTTTTAAAATTCCATGTGAACATTTCCAGAAAATTAAATAGAGCAGAAAATCCATGGAAAATTAAGAGGATAATGGGGTGCAGGAATGCAATCAAACCATTCTTGCACTTTTCCAAAGAATATACATGTGGTGTCTCCCAGGACTGAATTTATTTCTTACCTAGAGTTGACACTGAGAGTTCAAACGCGTAGTAAGTTAAAGAGTCTATTGAAAAGTATTAGTGCCGTTTAATTGTATGGTACATTAATCATTTTCACTAATTTTATTACGGCACTATTTTTTCCCTTCTTATATTTTCATGCAGTTTTACTGGCAAAAGAAACACTAAATTTACTAATTTTCATTTTATGACTAGGAACTGATTCAACTGTGCTATATTTATATTATCGCTCCAAAGATTTATACAGTACAATAACAATCGAGTCATATTATGTCAACTCAAACAATTTCTGAGGATTTCCGATTTTCGTCACTTCATCTCACCAACTAGATGTAACCTTAACCAAAAAAAAACAATATTTCATCAATAATGTCAATACTATCTAAGATATGATTATTTGTAAACACCAAGTCACCGAAGAAAAATCTATCCACAAGTAAAATTTGCTAATCAGCCATTTCTATACCCCTGTAAAACTAAAGTAAGTAAGCTAAGGTAGTAAACCTTATAGATATCATAGAAATTTAGCTCTAGTTTTAAAAACCGTTATTAGAAAGATTTTTCACTTGTAAATCTGTTCTGCTATAAATATTCAAACATGGCGGTTTTGACAGATTTCCTTCAAAACTTGACTTTTTAAACACATGAACAAACGACATTTAATATGGTAAAGATATTAAAGTTGGAATAAAAATAGTAATTAAATTTGTATAGGAATTTGGCCAATTTTGAGCTTATTTGTTGATAAATTAACTGAAAACTACCACTCCGCTAGTGTTTTTGTTGCAAAATTCCACTTTTTCTGACCTCTAATATCTAATGCAGGGGCACCAAGTAAGATACTGTGTTTTTCAAGATAGTATGCACTAGCCTCCTTTTTTAATAAATTGCAAAGTTGAAGTTGCAGCCATGATTGATAGTGTATCCATCATTTATTTTGATGACGCATGCAAAACGGAAGGCCACCACATCTGTGTTTTAGGGCTTCCTCTCAAGGGTGTGTTGGATCTAAGTCTCAAGTTTCCTGTACGCATATACCATTATTTTAAAACTGTCCAGCCAATCTATTATGATGTTAACACAAGGTCTATAAGGCTAAGTCTAGACGTTACTAAGTCTATTAGACTAAAACGTCAGCAGTTAAAGACATTGCAAGGGGGTAAAAATAGGATACGTTTTTGAGGAATGCACGTATTTATCCATTACTATCGGAAGGTACCCACTAATTCTCAACGGGAGGGATAAAAGTAGGAAATAATAGAGCAGTTGTGATTTTTCAGGAGAAAGTCATAAACCTAACTTCTTAAATTAATTTATCCTGCGAAGTTGAATTTTCCCGTACCGTCTCTTTATTTTCATTTTGGCGTCAAAATCTCATTCACTTTTCATCTTCGTTACCATATGTCCCTTGACGCCTTTGTGACATAATATGGCTGAAAGTATGTTCGAAGTAGATTTTAATTTCAAATTTCAGCGAGAAAACAAGGGAACCTACGTATTTACACCGGATTTATGTTTTCCGGAAATAATCAAGAAGAGAAAATTTAATAAATATTAATTAATACAGACTAATGCCAGCAGCAAAAAATCAAATTCGGGTACAGAGACGAAGAGCATTAGCGATAAATCAGCACAAATAATTCAGAGGAATAAGTGTAGAGAGAAACACAAACGATCGTCTCTATTAACGAACCATATCAAACTTATTTCTAAAAGCAGTCTTCTGTCGCCATGGGGAATCGCTGTTTAAGCAGTAAAATTTCGAAATTTTCGCAGTAATTTTCAAAGTATCGGCAATTGTAATCGAAATCAGTTTTAAAAGATGGAAGTAAGACGCGTTATTGAATTATCTTTCGGCTAGTGTACATCCTAAGTTTGCATAATGAATATTTCTAATAAAGTTTACAAATGAAATAATTGTCTCAAGCAATAAGATTTTTACATGTACATCTTATGGAAACGGTTTTACTCATCTGGGGTCGAACCAGGGACTAATATTTACATGAAGAGTAAAATATTAACCGAGCAAGAAAGACATTTAATAAACTTCGAAGTTTGCATGCTGTATCTACTAAGTTAGGGTTCTCGAGCTAGATTCTTTTCAGTATTTAAAATTTATTTTCAGATAATGTAGACCCTAATCACATAAGTTAAAATATTAAACTGCAGAATTATTTTCATACCTCATTGCATCAGAAGGACTTACGAAAGTGATAAATTAAGAGATATTAGCGGTCACACCGTGAGATATTACGTTTTCTCCAGGCTTAATACATGATTGAACCACAATTATAATTCTTTCAAAACATTTTACACCTCACTGATGGTTGATTTGTTATTTTTTGCTGCAACATTTTATAATATTTCAGTACTTTAACCTTCGAAAAAAATTAAGTACTTAGTAAAAGACACGTTCTTAGTTATTTCACTTGTAGTCTTTAGCGGAAAATTTAATCAATCGCCAATGTAAATTTCGACTAAAATTTACATGTAAAGCAACCTATTATCTGCCCAAGAAAGATATTTAACCAACTTCGAAGTTTTCATGCTGTAGTAAGTTTGGTTCTTGAGCTTTAGGGCATTGACATATTTGTTCGCCAAAAGCTTGAGAACCCAATGAAGTACGGCATTCAAACTTTGAAATTTAATAAATATTTTCCTCGTGCAGATAATGTGTCCCTTTTTATGTACATCATAGCCCCGATTTGACTCCAGGCGATTTAAAGTGTTCCAATATGTTCGAACATTCCGAATTTGAGAACAGGAAGCCATGAATTACTAATTCTCTGCCCTTGGTCCCTGTTAAAATTGTTCTTCTTTTTTTGAATCTCTATCCCCTCTCGAAAGACGCGAGTTCGGAAATGTTTTTCTCTAGATAAGAGCTTCACGCCGGGGATATCTAACGTGTGTCCATTAGCGGCGTGTTCGGCGACTCTGAGCGTGGAGGGTTCTGCAGTCTAACGGCAGCGAGATGTTCCTTACACCTGGTTTTGTGTGTGCGGCCCGTCTCACCAATACATACTTTATGGCAAGTTTTGCCATTTGATTTCGTTCGGTATGTTCAAGAATAATAACATCACCCCCTCCCACCCTTCACCCCACCTACCAAAACCGATATAAATACCCGAGAGATCCGCAGCGACACCATTACCCTGAAGAGGCCTCCAGCAGCGGAGGGGAAACGTTGGTGGACAATCACATGATCGCGGAGAAACCCCCAAAAAACCACATCACTCAGAAGACATGGACCGCGAAAGTTTTAATTAATTGCTTACTATATGGTTATACATCTGGCTTTACATATGGTTATACATCTGACTTTACATATAATTATGCATATGGCTCACCAAAAGTCAAATAAATGGCTTATTTAACACTGGTACGTCCCATTCTCGAATATGGTTGTGCAATTTGGGATCCATATCAGTGTTGCTTAATAAATCAGATTGTGGCTTGTCAATGGAAATACGCTCGGTACGTTATAAATAAGTATAATATGTGTATTAGTGTAAGTTTGATGTTGAGTGATTTTGTATGGGAGGTTATTTGTACCCGTAGAAGTAGGGCACGGTTAACTGCACTATATGAAGACATGAAACTAGGAATGTGAAAAATTATATAAAATAGCGATAATGTGATTTATTTTTCCTGTTGTCTTGTCTGATTATGTTTATTATGTACCTTGATCAATTTCCTTTGCCACCGGAAACGTAAAATTCCAATTGCATATCTAAAATAAAATTCATAGATTATTATATTTAAATTATGGCAGATTTAGGTAGAAAAACGGACGCGAAGAAAAGAGGAATTTTGCGATTTTAGATATTTCTTTTTACCAGCGGAGTAGTTCTGGCAATACATTGGGAGCAGTCATTTTAGTTGCGTTCAATATAAGATACAGGTAGCCATGAACGCTATGAAACTTTGTAAATGCTTGAAAAACTATAGTGTTAATGATATAGAAAATTTTATGTCGGCCAAGGACGTTTTTATCTACACTTTTCTTGGACCATTTATTGCTAATTTGCGGCTGTGGCAATTTCTAAAAATTATGCTTTTGATTACAGGGCATTCCACGACGTGATTAGGTCGTTAACGATTAGAATACTTGGAGAGCAAACGCCAAGTTCAGTTTTCGGGATTATGAGCCGTTCGTGCCCGTTGACCTCAAGGAATACCGAATATGGATACATGCAAATGACGAATATTTGCATATTTCCCGGAAAATACCTCCATCAGTGAAACAAGATTGAAGGGTCTCGTCGTGAGGCTTGGTCTCTTGTTTACTAGCCAATGTAAGAATCACCGAAAAAACATTGAGGATCGTAAGGCAAGAGGTTAAAATATGAGCTGCTTTTGTTCATAACTACCACAAGATGCGAGTAAAATACTAGTTATCTTATTTGCCTGTAATTATTTAATTTAATTAAGAATTAATGTAAATCTCTAAGGTTTAATTGTCAGCTAATTTTTCTTGCCATTTTCCCGTGAACACATATTATAAACACACGTATTAGCAGTTGCGTCATTTTTATTCGTCAATTGGCTATGCTTGGTTTCAATGAAGTACCCACATAATTTGATGCATTTTCCAAACGGGTCATTCCCATTAGTATTTCTCTCCTCTGAGTAGTTTATATGTATACGACACCTCACTCCATGGAACCCACATTGCATTTTCTTCTGACATTAGTTTCAAGGTTAACTTAAAGGGAGATTTTCGCTTAATTTTCCATTTAAATGCATGTTTTTCTTTTAAATTACCATTTCGGTGGTCATGAATGAAGTAAAGTATTCAAGAATAGATGTTACCATGTGATGCAAAGAAGAAAGAGTGAATAGAGTGAAAGTCTCATGTAAAAGATATCTTTTTCATTTACTATAGAAACTCGTGTTCGTGTTGGCGAAGAGGTGCGTATAGATGAAGAATGAAGAAAAAATGATTTTAAGCTGTTGCGGTGGGGTCAATATGAGAGAGAAATGTAAAAAGGGTGGGAGTAATCAATTTTTTTATTTCCTAAACTTGATGCCTCTGCAAAGATTCGTAACAACCATAAGGGAACATTTTTAAACACTGCTAAACGAAATCGCAACACTTGGTCTTCTTGGAACACTTCCTACTATCTGAATTCCGATTTTAGAGAAAAAATGTAAAATATAATTGATAGATTTTGGCTGACTTTTGGTCTGGTCTGATGCAAAATAAAAGATGCGAATTAATAAAGCGTATAATGTCTTAAACTGTGTGTAGTAGCAGAAAAGGATATATATGATGGCATAATAATATATGATGGCTGATGGGTGTTCAAAGGTTTGATGATACATGTGCCTAGCTATAACACCACAGGCCTTGAGGACGCATACTCTAACCATCGATAAGGCAAAACAATAGAGCAGACATTACATCAAAGTATGAAAGTAATTAATACGCATGAATAATTCTTCTACTGAGAATTTTTGTATGTTTTACTTATCTAATATTAATTGCTATGCTACTGAATCATTGTTTGGCAGAGAGATTTTTAAGCGTTGCTCTGAATTTCCTTAATGTAATACTTTTCTTTCCGTAATGTTGCTAAAATATGTTCTTGCTCGTCCTTTTTCATATGATTTTGCCTTTTCTCTTGTAAGTTTGAAGTTATTCCGTTGGAAGCAAACTTTTTTTTTTAAGTAAGAGAGCTTAGGTGTTCGAATTGGTCATCTAGCGGCCGCTCCGTTCGAACGAATTTCTCGATTGCGGAAACTGTCCATACATATGTGGATCGTGCGTGCAATACCTTCAGCGCAACGATGAGGAAAATATGAAAAAATGTAATGTAATGGAGCAACGGAAGCCTTCTTGGATTAATACTGCTGCCGATCAGCTTAATTAGGAGGCTTGCAATGGAAGTTCTGGAAAAACTGTGAGTTCTGCGAGATAACCTATCCGTTCCCCCATCCCGGGCAAGGTCAGGAGCAGTAAGACTGAGCTTAACATGCCAAAACCCGCGGAATATGCCAAGAGAATTCCCGCACGCCAGCTCAAGGTCTCCCCCGTTTACCCCAGTGATTACGTTCGAGCACTTTCCGGACCGCAGCTGCGTTCGTACGCAGCCGGTCGTTTTAAAATAGGAATTTGTTCGGAAAAGCTGATTTCCGCTTCCCACCAAACGCTGTGGTCGTTTCATTTCAAATTCCATCCTGAAAAGAATTCATATTTGAATTAACCTTCAAGTGTCATCATATCTTTGAAACTTCTTGACAGTCCACCTCTATCAAGTAATTGTGTTTTTTCAATTGCTTACTAATACTCAATGAGTCTGAACAAGGTTAACCTGAGTGTAGCAATCGCGGAAGTAAATTAAGGCGTTTAATGGTAACTCGTAGGAAATGAATATTCTCATGCACGCAAAGTTATAATAATAATAAAGTTTATTATTCACAGATTTACATCCGATATGAACAATTTTTATGAGTCACATTTTAGCTCTAAACACATTTAAGTTTAGTGCGCAAAACAGCGATATAAGAAAAAAGTATTGCAATTAAGTAAACAACTAAAGCACAATACGAAATATGGGGTATGAAGCAAGTTCACACATTGAATTAAGTATCAGCAGGATTAAATATTTGGATGTAATAATTTTGCAATAATTAACAATGGAAAGTGTACCACAATTTTACTGCCCATACATGATGATAAAACATTGAAATAAGTAAATTCGGCTTATGGGGGGCATGTTAGATGAGTATATAATTTCTTTTTAAATTGGGGCGGCGAATGAGGAATCTTTAATAGATTTAGTAGGTAGTTCCAAGTTTGAGTGGCGTAACAGTAAATGATTTCTGAAATGTGGAGGACCGATAATATGAGACGTGTAGGTAGTTAGGGTCGGCTCTAGTAACTATTTTGGCAATATGGTTCTCTTGGGTTAAAAATCAAGTATGTATTGCGGGTCATCATATCTGACAATGAGTAGAGAATACATGAAGCAGGCCAATTTGAATTTTCTTCTTGTTTTTATGTCCATCCAAAAGAGATTGTTAAAATATAGGGTTATGTGCTCATCTTTCCGCAAGTCGTTCCGCAAAGTTATGGTACAATCGGCTACAACTATCCGAGAGTTTTTTTTCAAGCGAGGGAATATGTAGTTTCCATATCTGTTATCAGCAAAATAGATACTTCTGGACCATATTTAAAAATGGAACGTAATAAGTATTAAAAACCCATAGAGATTCACGCTAACTTCACCAAACAAAGATAATTGGGCGCGATATTCAAAATAAGAACCCTAATGAGTTAAACAGAATGTTTTAATTTTTGTTGATATCGGACTTGTAATTCATTCATTGTTGCTCTGTACGAAAAAAAGTCAGATTGAAATGGGAAAGGTAGCAATGTTAATCAGCAATATTAACATTTTTATGTGTATTTCGGAGGGAAAATATACGTAACTTCTAGAATATGTATATTTTATATGGCTACAAAACTTATCTGGTATAATATTTTTTTGTGATAGCTCATTCATCCGATAGAGAAGAGAAATAATGCAAAAACAATTTATTGCACACCCCAGAGAGGGTATGGTATTTTTTCCACCCCTTATGCGATCGAAATTTGACTAAAATTAATATTAATTGATCTCTACATGGTTCATGATTTTAATGTCAGGAATAGTTTCGTCTGAGGCTGTCATTTTTTCATGGTGGGATATACCTAACGTTCAAATTATATGTATTTTAATACAATAGTATTAAATCAAGTGCTGAACAACTACAAAATGCACATTTCTCACAGCAGATCTAATATTACCACTCCAATGACTTCTTTGAATTTGTACACCGCAATCTTGCCTAATCCTGACTGTATCGCTTCTTATGTTATTATTTCTATGAATCTGACATAGAAAGAGTTTCCTACTGGAATCTTATTTCTGTGACGCAAAACCTGGAATAATATATGGGATATTACTTCGCTGACGAATTTCCTTTAACTTTTCCATCCATGCCCATATATGGGAAAGGTGATTTTTCCAAGTAACAGAGGAAAGTTATTGTGATATGGTTTGGAATTAACTTTAAAGGAGTAAATTGTAGTACCCGCATGATAGTAACATAATCATGTAGTAACTGGTCATATCAAAGATAAAATTCCTAAAAATAATGCCACAGAAATTTTTTTCACTCGTCTGAGAATCGTTTCATGGGCCTCACTGTCATGGATGTGGTCGTTTTTAATTTTTCCTTAGCAAACCCTCATAAAAACTCGAGCACCTCTAATTCAAATAAAAAAGTCGGCAAACTACAAACCCGCTCACAAATCGTAGTATTTTTTCTGGTATGTATCAGGTGTCATTCATTACACCTATTTGAAACTCTAAGCCAATGAGTAAGGCCTGTGTAAAAATTAAAACACTCTTATGAAGTCATCTTGTAAACCAATCCCAGTAGTTATCAACTTTTTACTCTACATAGCAAACTTTTTTCCTATGCTTCATTCCTTAAGTATCTTTCTTGTTAGTACCTTGCCTTTTCAGATAGAATATACGTGCAATATCATGTATAAATTAGTAGCATGTATTTGTGGCGATACTCCGCAATAACAGCCGCGTTGGCTCAATGGATCCGCTCGTCTCCCGTGTTCGGGTCTCAGTGTCGGAAAATATTTTTACGTTTTTTCTCGGACACATCTAAATTGTTCTCTAGAGTTCTGGTGTGACCTTCTAGACGATTCCCTCGTCTTCGCCACCTATATATAAGTCGCTTATCTAGCCATTCACGGCAGTCTTGTACTAAGAGTTCTCCAATAAACATTTATTTCCAAGAAGAAAACGACGTTTCATTCCGCGCTGCCGACGCTAGATATTTTTAAATCATTCCCTGAACCTGTAAACAATCCAATAATAAACCTTATGAAATAATATAACAAACAGTGTATCACATTCATTCTATACTAACATTAATATGTTATAATTTATCAGCGTTTGTCATTAATCAGGTGATTAACTGTATGAATAACTATTATAACCTTTGCGTGGCAATATTAAGAATCTCGTCTATTATTTGTTAGCTCAATGGTGAAGTTGACGAACCAAAAAAGAAGCTTTCATTAACGCTTGATGAATTTTTCATCAATATAGTCTTTCATGTGAATTGTAGTTTTTCCAGGCTTGTAGTTTTATCGCGTGGGCTTTTCGCGCCTCAGCTTCTTTTTAAATTATATTTTGCTCTCTGAAAGTAGGTATCAGCTTTAACAATTAACCAGCTATAACATTATTGTTACTTTACTTAGCACCTCTATGAAAAAAAATTTCATTGGATCAGAAAAGTCTCCGAATGTCTAAAAAAAAGTTTTGGACCTTTGTGAACAATCAAATTGCCCACTCAATTTCGATATGATTAAAAAATGGAAACACCATTTAAGGAGCGCAAAAGAAAAATCAGACGTATATTGGCTAAATTTAAGCATGAGGAGTCATTATAATTGCTAAGTCATTAATATTTCAAGTCCTCAGCGACTTTGCATCGATTAGGAGGCGAGGTAGTTATATATTTGAAACCCTCTTTTGCATTTCGCAAATTATAAAGGATATAAATTCCCTTCTTCCGATTCTGACATATTTAATTCCACCGGAATTGGAGAAAATTGTTACTGTATTGACCGCAAGTTTTCTGTAGCTGCCTAAAGTAATTTCTTTAGAGAAGCGCCATTTTTGATGTGCTTGTGGTATACTTTTGAAGTGTACTTCATAATGCCCGTTTACAAATCAATTCCAGACGGGTGAATTATAAAGAGAAAGCGATATTTTCTATAACAAAATCATTTAACGAATAGTTTACTTTGAAGTCATTATTGAACTTAAAGTATTGAATTTGAGTTACCGTACATGAGTATTTATGTGTATAATATGATCATGGTTGAGTTTTCTTCAAAACCTTTATCTCTCATTTGAATACACTCGTCACTCACTAATTTCAGCAGTTTAACTATTATAAGCCTCTCTCTCTGTCTAAGTAAGCTACGTATCCCGTGGAGTAATGAAACGGAGTACTCAATTTAATTGAGGATTTAATATCATGGAAATTCTTACACTAGTTGAATTCAATCCTTAGTTCTTTGCCAAAGGATGGACCAAACTCCAGAGTAATGTAAAGCCTTATGTGTGTCTTAAGTCTTACTGTGAAAGAATAAAGAGCTGCTATACATCACATTTTATCTCCGACAGAGAAACTACAACTTTTTAATGTAATATGTTCTTTTTTAGCAATTGCGGCATTTGAAGAGTTGCATGTGAACTTCTTCCTTGTTCTGCATGTTATTCTTAATTTTACATTTGGTAAATCAGTAACGTTTAGGCTTTAAATCTTTTTAAAGTGTAAACACGTTCATCAAATGGAACCGGTTTGGTGTGACTGCAAATGTACTGGTCTCTCATTCCAAGGTCCCAGATCCATATAGCGGAAGGAGTGAGTTGGTTATTCAGAGGAGTCGCTTAAAGATGGACAGAATATAAAAATTCCACTGCCACTGGCGGGAATCGACCCCATGTCCTCGGATGGTAGGCTAGTACTTATGTCACCACACCAACCCGATCCCCACCGAAAGAAGTTTAGGTATGCAGCATTGGACTTAAAAAAGTGAACACTTGTCTTTGACGCTTCTCTTGCATCTGATTCTCTCATTAACGTTCTTCCCAATTCTCTCCGTACCTCCCGAAAAATCTAACGATTTCCGAATATCCATCTTCCTAATTGTGTTAACGATCTTAGCTACCAGTCGATTCTACAAAGTTATAATCGAGAATTTAATCTAAATCAGGACTTGGCTTCTTCAAATATCAATTGCAGGAATTTTGGAAAGTCGTATTCAAATTGTATTCGTTTATAAATTTACACCCTCTATAGTTGCATTAATGAGATACCTGCAAGAGCGTTTGAAACGATACCATATTCGATGTAATTTTGCAAATTTGGCGAAAAATAAAACTTCTGAATCATCGTGCATCTAAAAATTTTTAACCGCAATACCTCTCTAGTTACAGCTGATATATCTTATATCAATTTTGATTGACTTAGAAAGAGACATTAAGAGAGTAAATTTACCATAAGCAATGCCGGGTATAATTTCTTTTTCTCTGCTCAATATTTAAATTTAGAAGTTTATAAGCATTGCGAATGCAATGAGATTCTCCTTTTAGGGAAACCAGTGAACGACAAGCAATTTCCATGGAAATCAATCGGGTTCTGTGTATTTTCTTCGAAAATACATATTAAAAGGGTCGCATCAATCTACTCGTATGTTCACTTAAAGGCCGGATGTTTTGAAATCATTATGAAGCAGCGGAATCGCTTTTTAGAAAGAGGCCTCAAAGAACATACCCCACGCGATTTATTCCTTTAATTGGATTGCCCATATTGCAAGGATTTTATAGAGAATTCCAATGCAAAACCAATATGGGTGAACGCCCACCTAGCATAGTATTCACCGTAATGTGTATTCGTAATGCTCTCACTTGCTCAAAATCGTGACTCACCTCGTTTCGTCTCACCGATCGTTCATAACCCTTCGCTCATAATCCGCTATTCCGCCCGAGATCCTGAACCCTCTCGTAACGAGAGGACGGACCCTCGGCCAAACTTCAGCCAGAATTTCGAGTTAGGCACGCTCCCCAAAAGTTTTCTGAGCGATGAAGTTTGAATTTAAACGCATGGGTAACGTTATCACGTTCGCTCATAAAAATTACGAGGACCCAAAAAGGTATACCATCGAGGATTATCTTGGAATCGGTGCCTACGTTGACGTTTGTCAAGTCAAGAGGCGTCCCCTTCGCTATGGTTCACTCGTGGTATCCACGAGCTGGTCTGTATACACGTGGTATCTGATCAATTTTTATGGTCAGGAACCTTCGCCGTTTTTCCACGGAATTTCGTTACATCATGCATGAGGATACGATCACGCATTTTTTTATTCTAAATGGCAGAAACAGCTGCGTTAATGGAAAATATTAACCACCTGATGATGCCTCTCTTTTTGAGAACAAGTTTTGTGAAAGTTTTATGAAAAAATATATTTCTGTTGGCTATGTAAAGCATTTCTTAAATGGCCCCTTTCTCATGTTTTAAAAAGTTACTTTATCCTCGTGTGACCACCAATCATAAAGGGTGCTGTTATGAAAGGTTAAAGAAATTGGACCGATTCTACGAAATTGAAAATGAAACCTCCGTCTAAACAATGAGAGTTAGGATCTAGCGGTGAGAAGAAAAGCAATACTTCCTTGGCTAAGAATAAGCGTAACTGACATGACATAAATATATAATGCAAATTGGAGATTTTGTAGTACAAGTTAAAAGGTGAATCAATCATGGGTGTGCGGGTTAAAATCCTAGCAGGGGTAGTTAAATTCCAAACTATTACTAGCACCGGGTTCCTCTCCACACTTCCTCCTTCTCTTGACATATACGTAACCAATCGATATTCCTACACTTTTGATGTTATATTTTCTTATTATACAGTGGAGTTTACCAAGTATATCTTGTTGCATCTATTTACAAGGGTTTAAACGGGACAGGTTTACTTTTAGAGCATCAGTCTCTCCGCAATAACGACGTTTGTCTATTTATCTATCTATCCCTATCCAAAATACCTACGTATCCCAAATGCCGCAACTGACTTTAGTTGCCAACGCTTCCTCTCCTCTTCATGCTCCAGATGTATGTTCTGTTGAACTGTTTCCTTACTTCTACGCTTTTATTTCCTGCTGTGAGTAGATTCTTCTTTTGATAGAATGCCCTCTTTGCCTGGGTTATTATACTGACTATTTCTTTCTTGCTTCGTCCATCGTAGATTACTCGGCTTCCTATGTAACAGAACTCTTTCACCTCTTCCAGTTTCTGTTTTCCTAGCATAACGTTGGTTATGGCCTCTTCTTTCTTGTGGCACACCAATATTTTAGACTTCTTATTATTTATCTTCAGCTTATATCTGGCCATTGTCCTTTCCATGGTTACTAGAATCTTCTACAGATCCGTCTCTGTCTCTGCTATGAGTGCTATGTCATCAGCGAATCACAGCATGCTTATTTTTTCTCCGTGGATAGTCACCCCAGAAGACTTCTATTTGATTTCATTGATGGCTCTCTTGATATAAACATGACAAGTGTGCACAGTGCACAGCCATATCTCACTTCTTTCTCTATTCTTGCCTCTTCACAGCTGGGTCCAGATTTAATCCCAGCTACTTAGTTTTTATACAGAATGTGTATAATTATTCTTTCACTGTAGGACACTCCAATTCCATTTAGAGTACTTTCCTTACATAACTCTTATCGTCGTCATAATCGGCCATTAATCCTCAAATTGGTTTGACGCAGTCTTTCACTTGATTCTCCTATCCGTTAACTTCTTCACATTGACGTAGTTCTTCTGTTTTACATAATTCACAATTTGTTCCATGCATCTCATGTAAGGCCTGCCTTTTCAATTCTTCCCGCTCACTATTCCATCAACCATTGTAATCATCAGGCCATTTTGTCATGAGTTATGACCCATCAAGTTCTCCCATCCTCTATTCTACTGATCATTTCTCTTACATCACCGTTAACTCGGGTTTCCTGGTAACAGTACTCTTCCACTTCCCCATATTTTTGTTTTCCTAGTTTAATAATGGTCCCGGCTTCTTTCTCCTACTGCATATCAATAACTAGTTCTATTTTCAGGTGAAAGCTGGCCATTGTCCTTTCCATGCACCCAAGTGTCTTATCTAAATCTTCTTCTGTTTCTGCCATTACTGTTGTGTCGTTGGTGAATCGCAGCATGCGCTTTTATTCCCATGGATATTCACTCCAGGAAATTTTCTTTTTCTTCCAGGAAGGACTTTCTCGATGTAGACATTTTTCATGAAGATAATATAATTACCAAAGACACCTGAAAGGTATAGATATAGGGCTTCTAGAAAGCTAAAGGCTGAAGAGCAGGGTTCTGTGAAGGGGCTTGAAGGGATTTCGCATAGTATCATATGATTCCATTGGATGCATTTGGTAGAGTAGGAACAGATAAATGATAAATATGCAAAGAAAAAGCGGATAAAATCCGCATAGTAGACTTTCAATGGGAGAATAGCTACCAATATTTATAATTTGGAGAGAATTTAGGAATAAACTGAACTGAAGAGAAATTACAAGAGCACGCACACTGAAAATGACAGCTTTATTACAAAAGAGTCATAAGTAAGTTGGCTTAGGAATTACAGCACTATCTGCCAACGCCTAGCAAATTTTGAGGAAGTTCTTCCAATAATTTGGAATAATACATGATAATATTCAACAAAATAATAGGGAGTTTAATTTTTCATGAAGATAAATTTCTCTTATATCCGTTTAGTTGAGTTTAGTGAACTTGATAAATGGTGGTGAAAAGGCATTGCCGTAGCTGTACAAAACCATCCATGGCATGTCCTCAGCAACTCAGCGGCAGGGAAAAAGAACTGAAAAAAGTTACATCATTACCCTAGTGCCAAATAAGGAGGCTTTAGAGAACCGTAAAACTTAGACCAGAATAATATTGCAGGAGAATATGAATAACATTTTTGATATTTTTCACGAAGGGTAATTAGGTTTTAGAAAAGGCATGGACGTGAGAGGATTTATTTTACACCTTACTTTGGTCCCAAAGAAAAAATGGAAAGTGAACTGAAATCCTTTTCGTTAATGGATTTTCAGAAAGTTTTGATGGTGTTAACTTGCACTAAATGACGGTAATTTGGATGTGATGCTATCATCACCATCATCATATTCTCAGCTGTGATTGGTTTGACACAGTTCTCCTAATATATCTAAGTATTTAGATACTATTATCGTTCCCGATTTAGATATATTTCAATCAGATTGGATTAGGGGATCTCCTGATTAAGATAAGGTTTTATAGGCTGCTCCTTTTTCTTATTTCCCACTTCCGCGCGTTTCTATTTCCATTCCACCCATTTCTTTAACCTAGACCACGTCCCTTCAACCCATCCAAAAACTCAATTATCACTCTCATTCCAAAGTTTTCTGCTTTTAAAAGAACCTTCAACTTTAATCATTATTAAACAGCCCTTAGATTAGCTTGAGGCAGATCTACACTCGATTCTCCTCTCGGGTATCCATTTATATTAGCATAATCTTTTCCTTCTTACAATAATCAGTATTTTATTCCATATTTAAGACCTTCCCTTGCCATTATTCACATTCATTATTCCCTTTGTCCCACAACGATAGTCTTCATCAGGCCATCTTGTCCTAAGTTATGGCCAGTAAATTTTCCCCGTGTTTTAAGGTTTTCAGAAGACTTCTTTTTCATCCACTCTTAATAGCACTTCTTCGTTTGTCATTCGAACTATCCATTTTTTCTTCATCATTCTTCTGTATCACGGCATTTCGAATGCCAGTCTTCTATTTTATTTCGCTCTTATTGTCTATATTTGCCATGAAGAAGTATAAACTTTTTGTTGCAGTAGTATGCTGCAGATGCTAGTTCAAATAAAGTGTTTCCTTACTCCAAAGTTTCATCCCCAGCTGTAAGTTGATATATCTTTCGGTAGAATGACCCCATCCCCTCATATGTTAGGTTTCAACTTATATTGTAAATAACAACCGATTATTGTATAAAAATGCTGTTTTCTACGGTGATTGTAACTATGATGTCTCTTCCGTTTGAGCAATCATCCGCGAAAGTCCATGGTGTACAAAAAAATCAAAGATGCTTGATTGAGAGCTTTATACGGTACATTCGTCGGCCCAATATTTCAGTGACAATATAAGATCAATTATTGGTAGAACCGTCAATATATATCTAGCTCTAGTAGCTCTCTAGTTTCACTCTAGTAGGAATTAATTATAATTCAATGAAGCAATATTTTACCACTACTATAAACTATGCTTATAAGCCATGTTCTAAACGAAATAGTGGACACCTCAGTACCGTACTTAGCCCACATCTACAGCAAATGTTTGGCCGTGGGCCAGGTTAAAGAGATAGGGAGGAGATGTACTTCTCCTCCGAGGGAAATTCAAGCTTTCACGTGATTAATCACCCAGCTATGACTATTGCATTTAGTGCTCTATTAAAAGCTATATTTGTGAATAAAAACACCCTTCTCAATTGTCAAAAGCACATTCAATCACCAGCAGCCCAACCCAATCGGCCCCAGTTGCCGATCGTTTCCGCTATATCCGCACCATCTAGTGAAAAAATATGAAAACTATGCGATTACATGGATCAGATTATAATCAGATCAGGTGTTCACGCATTGGCGAAGGTTTTCCTCGCAAATCGTCACATAACATGGTGCAATATTCTTGCATGTGAACACCTGCGAACAGATTATCTAATCTGATTCATGCAATCGCTTAATTTTCATATTTTTTCGCACAAGGTGATGCGGATGCAGCGACAACGAACTATGCTAAGTTCAGGTGGTTCAGATGGCCACTGGTGGTTAAGCAGTCTGCATAGTTTCAATGACCGCGTAAAAAGGCCATAGAATGCCTCATTGAGTGAAGACAGAGTGGTGGATGCTTGACACTTCGAACCAACATTGTTTTATTTCATTTACCTTGAGGTGATATCTGGCCAATCTCTTTTTCATATTAGCCTGGGTTTACCTTAAATCTCTTTTTTTCTTCTACCATAGCCTTCTAAAACTTTTGGGCCTGCATTAGGCGTTTATTAGCCATAGGTCCTAAATAAATAGTCCTAAATGGTATACTGTCTGGCATTTTCACATTTTAATTGGGCACCGATCAATATTTTCGCTTATTTAACCTTTGAATCTATAACACTTTGATAAGGACAAAAATTTGTCAAAACTCTGATTGGTTCTATAAAAATGTAGTGTGGGAAGAGTACATGCTAAATTAAGTACCTATATTATCAAGAGATTTAAATTTTTATTATTCTATAATTATGAAATGCACTAAAAAACGAGCTTAGTATTTTGTTGCATGTCATGATAAGTTAACTCAATTTAGTAAAATTTGCTTTAATGGCGTCATGAATGTAAATGTGGACGATCATTGTAAATGCGCAACCTTCCCCGATGCTGGAAAAAATTTTCTTTGGGGCAAAAACTAAATTTATAAAATACGATTGATAAATGTTTTTTTTTATTTGTCATATGAACCTCTCTTAAAATAGATGGCTGGCTACGCCAGGCAAGAGGTAAGTTTTTATGTTCACATATGAGCAGATGCCATTTTGATGGAGGACGAGAAATGAAAAGGCCCTTTTGGACGAGGGATCTGAAGCCATAGCTTTCCCTTTAGAAGCGGAATAGGCATACGGTTTAATCCACCCGAATGAATGGCCAGTCTTTCACGAGTGGCTTGAGGAGAGAGGGCAGCAGCTTTTGTGTGAAACGAAAGGGCTCTTAAGTTGAACTTGGCCTCCTTCCTCGTATGTCAACAAAAATATTCAAACGCAACCACCATTTCTCTTTCTTTTTTCAGCAACGTTAAGTACGCATTCGATTTTATGCCTTGGGCATAGTCGGATGCTTTTTGACGAGACGTATATTTCAGCTTCACTTATATATATCCGTGATTTATCTCAACTTTTCAATTTGGCTAAAGTAACATTTCATAACTTTTGATCAGGTACCCCAGCTGACTCTACATCAATATGTGTCCATATTACTCCGTAAGCCATGCAAAGGACGACAGTTTCAATAGGGATGCCACATCGGCCAAAAACATCTAGTGGTCAATGTTTTGAAGTTTACAAAAGTACTCAGCACTCACTCATTATTCATCAACAAAAATATCGATTTTTCGATGTATCGAGTTTTTATGTCTTCCTATCCGAGGTTAGGTGTTATCATAGAGGTTATATCGTTATGCATCAGACATTTTTCAATCTTAAAAACTTGCAATTTTGAAAATTATTTGGAAATCGGACCTTATTTAGGAAATTATTAATAGATAATACGCGAATATTTTTCGATTGAATTTATTCTTAAAAATATAAAACATATCACTGTTTCATTACGACAACTAATGTGTATAAACTATAATTATAACTAAATAATATAAACGAATACAACACAGGGATGAAAACATGGACGATTTTATACCTTCACGCGAACGATAGATCTCATAATTAGAGAAGGTTCGTTAAAAGGCATAAAAGAAAAAAGTTCGTATTCTTAAAAGGCGTGTGATATTGGTCAACCAAAAATATTTGTTAGTTAATGCAACTTTCCTAAAACATTGGTGCGATGTTGTGTATTTTGAAAACATCGAGTCGATATGCCATCGGTTCTCTTACCACTCGATGTTTTCGATGCATGTGAAAAAGAGCATCGAGTAGTCCTGTATCATCGCTGTTGATGTGACATCCCTAGTTTCACAATCCACACATGCTCCACCTTGATGCACAAATTTCTGATTTTGGACAATATTACTGGTATTAATATCGAGTGAATTGACGATGAAAAATGAAGCTCCTTCACCTACTTACAAATCTCAGTTACCATACCTAAACATACAATCTGAAAATACCATAATACAGAAAATATTCTATGTATTTTAATACGAATACTTGTTGCTGCATGACAACGAGTTTAAAATATTTTGAAAACAATTAAGCTTATTTTTGCCAATATTCAGGTGCAGGTATTGACAATTAATTCAAGAATTGCGCACTATCAGCAGAAAGCTTTATCGGAGTTACCCACAGATTCGCTCAATAGCGAAATTGCCACATATAGATAAGGTTTTTCCCTGGACGTAACTTGATTAATCTAAATCTCCAACAACTACACGCAAGGGTGCTTGACATGGGGTGACAATCGCCAGACATGCATTGCTTACACCCATTTACAGTTTGAAAAATACTCTACCGGAGATAAATATTAATGTCATACTAGACGAGAACTAAAAAAATCACTTGTGTATAACATGTTATTGATATTTAAGAAAAACACAAACTGTCATAGAACGTTATCCACAGCTGTAATAGCTATTGTGTCAGATGTGTATTAATCTCCGCTATTTTAAAAGGAAATAATGCCATTTGAAACCTCTCCATCTCCATGTACGCCTTTCTAATTTTATTTTGTGATTTTATTTTTTATAAATTCAGGAAATTATCCTGCCTCGATTTTTACAAGGCCTTTAAATTTTTTAAAAGGCTTTTAAAATTGTATTTCTTCCAACCTAAGATTTTGTTTTGAATTGTATAGATTGATTTATATCTATTTATTGTATAGATTGATAACATTTTTCAAAGAATTAGGTTGTGAAACCCTACTCATAATGGCGCATATTTTACAAGCATAGCATTATTTCACTATAAATTATCCTACCCCAATATGAAAATTCATTTCTGCATGATCCAATATACGTTCAGGGCATGAAACCTTATTGTCGCTCATAGTCTAGCTTTTCACAGTATTGGGTGAGCTAAATGCGTCAAAACGTTGAGCTATTCACAATTCCGAGGTCCAATGGCAAGTACCAACGACAGATGGTAGAGTAATAAAGTCGTGTTCGATGAATATAGTATTAAAAAAATAAAGTAATGAAATGAATGCGAAGAAGACAAGCTTTTTTATAATATTCACTTCTGTATTGATTTATTTTAAAATGTCTACATTACAAAGCTTTGGGCGTAGTGGAAAGTCTAGCGCGATTCCAGCGTTTATTGAATTTTCATTTCTACGAATGAAATCCTAAATGAATTTGGAGTCAAAACATCTGTCAAAGCGATTGAAATATTGAGAGTTAATTAAGTGATTTCAGAAACGACGGATCAGTTCTTGTATATATTTTATGATTAATCATTGCGTGTTAAAAAAAAAATACCTTTTAGCCTTTAACATTCAAGATACTAAAAATCGTCCATGAGTTTAACTGGAACGTTTTATGACGTGCGTCATGGTTGATAACACCCTTTAAATCACTACGAGAATAATGATTTATGATCTTACTGATGTGATTTTAATTCGGCATTACGTGTAGAGGGGTTCAAATAGTCACCATGGAGATAAGTGCGTGTAATACTGATGTAATATGACATTGAGGGCATGGAAAATGGACTATCAGAGAATCAGTTCTTGTTCCGATGTGTGATAAAAGCGTGTGAAGTGATATGTGAAAAGTCATGTGGATTAGGACCCAGCTTTGGACGTACAAGGCCTCAGATTTAGTGAATTCAATATAAATTGGCTCACATAGATTTGACGTGTGCTCATGGCTAAAAAGTAGCTAAAAGATTTCTCCAACCCAATAACCATTTTTGTAGGATTGTTTGTAAAATTAAAAGGCGCGTTATTGTTTTCATACTTGCATATTTTGTAGAAAATACTGTTCTTATTCTAATAGCATGCGTATAATACCTCCCCCTCCCAACCTCCTCTCTTTGCCCCCTTGGGGGACATGTTTTTTCTAAAATTTACCCTTTGAAAAGTTATCCAATTTAGGAAAAGAGTTGACAAGGCAATTTTTAAAGCTACATTTTATCCACAAAAATGAATGCTATTGTTGCAAGAGATCTGCTATGACTTCCGTATTGTTCCCATGAATGAAATGATAACATTCAAAGGTACAGTACTAGCCTTTGAAGTTATTACAATGTACTATAGTATTGTATACAACTGCAGAGCAAGGGCCTTGCCACGTTGGCACACAGGTTCCCGTGAGATCACCGAAGTTAAGCTACGTTGGCAAGAGGTTGGATGGTTGACCCTATCTACCGCGGTGCTCTTGTACCCTGTCTGCGAGTGGCAGAAGGGTTAAATGTGGGTTGGCACAATGGATCTAAAGAAGTATAAGTGCCAGGGGGGCTCCAGAAGACCCCCGCTCACCCCTCCAATTTATTTACATTATACTACAGCTGCTTCCGGCAAAATACTAAATTTTCAATTTACATGACGTTGCACTAGTTCCTTTGCGTCCGTCAGGTAATGAAAAAAGTATGTAATAATATCGCAGATAGATAAGGATATCTGCACTTGACTCCTTACTATTCCTCTTCAGATGAGTTTGCGTTTTCATGGCGAGGACGCATTTTTAAAAGGTAGAAAATAGACAAGATTTTCTTTTATTTGACTGAGGCAGAATATTTTTAAACCCTGATATCGCTGCCGCAATGTCATTTTATTACTCATAAAAACTTGAATTTGTCTTGTTACCATGTTATTAAAGGTTTTTCCTACATGGAATAAGGATTCATTCTAAACTTTTTCTATTATCATATTTTGAGAATTTAATTAAGTGATAATACCCTTAACTTGATCTTAGTGAAGTGCCAATACTTTTCGGATGCAGTTTGGTTTTATTAAATTGCTCCTGCATCGTACAAAAAAGAGACAAATTGGTGTTCAGTGGCATATTTTCCTATTTATTACTCTAAGAACTTATTCATTCATTTCCGGCAGGTCGAAAACGAGAAATGTGTTTTAGCTTCTTCATTAATCATTCAATCATAATTTATGTTTGGAAAGCTATTGAGAAAGCGTTAATTTGCGCATAGCAATTTATGAGTTATTGTACTCTAGGACCTTATTGCTCGAAGGAATACTTACTTTTCTCCATACCCTTCTTACTGCATCATGAGTGGAAGTATATGAGAGCTCCCTTTTGTGTTGTGCCTTTAAAAGGGAAAAAGCACTCTATTCATTTTGAATCTTTCTGTTTTATTATTTTTTTATCCTGTAAATAGGTAATTATGTCCATGTCTTGATTTTAGTGAAGTGCCAAGCGGCACTACTGCATTCGAATTATAATATGATGGCTTCCGTGATGATATTTTAAATATATAATGGGAGAACATATTTTCTCTCTTATGGTGAAAGGCCATAGGAGTTAAAATTGATGAATCCAATTAAATAAACGATTCTTTATATTTAACCATGCGAGTAGCTAAAGGTCCAGCTTCATTCCAGTATGCTCGTATTTGTAATTTAAATTAAAATAAGTGATTTATATATTTTTTATGCTTAACTGTGCCGTATTTCCCTGTGTCCATTACTGAGAAACAAAAGGGATATTATAAGTTAAGCCTTTTATCAGCAAAATTATTATTTTTTTGCCTTCAGCTTTTCATAGAAAGCGTTAAAAATGATCTCATTTTAAGGCTTATTAAGTAGGCTCTTTGAAAGCTAATTCATTCCTCTCAAAATTTTTGGAATTCCATGCAGGAAAGGAGGTTTATAGTATATTTTACTATGGTCATGTACAGATGTAGGTATTTTTTTATTTTTAGTAAACATTTCTACCATATTTGACGTTGTATCATAGTCGTATGGAAACTGTTATTAGGGCAGCGTATTTCAGTCTTAATGGAGTAGGTGGATATAGGCGGTCAGCATTTTTCCCGCTGAGTTAAGAACTAGCCTAACAAAGTAGTTAAGAAATAAGAAAACTTTTTTTCCCATTAAATTCCATTCTCAATGTAAAAGTTAGCCATTTTTGCATAATGGTTTTGTGATCAGTTTCAGGAATGAAAATCTTAATGAAATTTTATGCACTTTCGTGAGATATTTCTATTTCACTACCAATTGGGATAAGTAATGATAAGGTGTCTGGTTCAACGTTTGAGGCTTCACTGTGTGGAACCACGAACTTGAAAAAGAATGTCATTATGTCATAAAAGTGTCAAAACCATGGTCGAAGTCAATAAAACTTTAGTGAGGAATCTACAAAGTGAATTTTCTTTTCTAATAAGGTGTCTGCTCTAATTTTCAATTTAGAAACAACTACTTTTCCTTCATATTTCTTTCCTCCACTCAGCTTATATCTCCTCTCTCTTCATTCAGTACAAAATGCCTTCCATCTCCTTTCTGTTCAATCCCTTATCCAGCTTTAAACCTTCGGTTAAGGTCCTTAGTATTGCAATATCCCTAATTGCTTGTTCTATCCATGAATTATTTTTCCAAATACTTTCTGCTAACAGCCTTCTTTCCTACACAAATGTCCTCACCAATTCATCCCCCTCTCAGTCCTTTCCCCTATTCATTCCGTACCTTTGTTTTATATAAGTATGAAATCTTTTCTCATCATATGTTTCTAGAGTATAGATATTAATATCAGACAACGGTACCCTTGTCGTGCACTTTACATAACTTTTCCTTAGATCCTCGCTCGAGATTCTAATCTAGTATTTTTTTCGGATGTTAAGTATCTGCTCCGTCAAAGCGATCCTTCTCCAGACGTTGTTAGTCTGGGATCACTTTCGTGCAAACGCTGCTTAGATAGCAAATCTGTCACAACACTCAATAGCCAACTCCTTCCTCCTTTTTGCTTTTTTCATGTGCTTTGAAAAAAAAATTATCATAAACTGTTGCAGAGTTAAAGATTATTTTGCCAAGTTATCAATCTCAACGTGGTAATCTGAACTTAAAACCAAATTTGCTGTTAGGATGTAATTAGTTTTCTTTGGATGGTCCATGGAAACGAATTTATTTTTCAATTGTTCTAAGAGTTAAAAATTGATCACAAACATTTTCGTTTTTGTCCGCTCATCAATGCCACGCATTACGTCTGCATCTTCATCCTCGTCTGTGATTTCATAACTTTTTCATGCTATCTAAGTTTTTTTCTTTTCTATTTTTGAATTCATAGCCAATATTTTGCAAGCAAGAATGATTGAATTTGCTTAAAAACGATATTGAGTTCTCACCACCGTACAATCCACAAAAATTTGAGATCTTTTTAAATTCTTCTTCTTCGTCTTTTGCCTGAGAGATTGGTACAGACGGGGCTCAAAAGTGGCTAATTTTAATTCATACAGCTTGAATTGCATATTGCTAGAGGTATAAAACTATAATATGTCTTTCAGGATCTTGTTTCTTTTTTTTATGTGATGACATATTTATGTAATATGATGAAATTTGTTACAATCACAGAAAAAACTAAAAACGAAAAAAGGAATCTCGATAAAGTCTACTTGTCTCAGCTTTAATAACATAGCAACGGTAGTCGGGGTTATAATTTCTACCTGGGTTAAAACTTACGGCGTGTGTACCTGTGAAAGAGACTTAGAGCAATTTATCCAATCACGCAAGCCTGACATTATCATGAGATATACATTAATTTGAGTGATTTATGTATAAAATGAGATTGAAATGATTGAAATATGCTTCCTCAATAGCATATGAATTGCAATTATATTGCGTAGTCCTAAATATATTTCAAAATCTATGACTTGATTTAAAATGATGCAATATACTTATATATTTGGCAGGTAAGACGTGGCCATCATTTTTATTAAATCCGGAAATTTAGAATCTGTGTAAATCACATAATTCGGGCTGCGTTGTTGTTTCTGATCACAGATTAATTGAACTTTGGTAGAAAAAACTTTTATAATTTATCTAACATGAACGTCGTCAACTCCGCAAACATCGCGATAGGCAAACTGAAAGACGACAGGCCTGAAAGTTGAATCTGAAAATTTTGAAAAAGAGAAGTGTTGGTAAAAGTACTGAGAAAAAGTAACTGGGCTCAATTATAGTTACTTCGTAAAAAAAGTAATCAATTACGAGTACAAATTACTGATTTTAAAAAGTATTCAGTAAATTACAGTTACAATTACAATTACTTCTTGTAAGATTGTCCACTCTAGAGACCATCTGGCAACTGTCGAATAGTGCAGTAAAATTAGTGCAGCATGTGGAATAATTGAGTCACAGAAATTGCTAAAGTTGCAGTATCACTTGCGATACATACAATTATAACTGCTGTAACAACACAAGGGGTGTCATATTTTGTACCCATCATAAGTAGGCTACAACATAATTATGTACCTCCAAACCTCCAGCCACCCTTAAGGGTGGCTGAACCTAAACAAGCAAATTATGGCACTCAGGGATTCGAAGTTATCTGTAGGCCTAGGTAAATCAGTGAATAAGTAAATACGATGAAGTAAATTATGCAACTTTAATATGCACAAAATAAGAAATACATGACAAAGAGAAAACAATTATTAACTAGAAACAAACCTAAAAATTATGAAATGATATTCTTAATCTAACGCATCCTTGTTCACCTTACAGAATAGTTGCATATTAAAATTTTCATCGCTGAGTCTTGATTTATTTGGTGATAGCACCTTGTACACACTAAAAAGTCATTCAACTGGAGTACTTGATGGAATACCTGTGTTATATTTCACAAATAGAGACTTCAGAGAGGGAAATTTCAATAACAATGACAGTGCGGTATTAATGCAAGACAAATAGGAAAGTGTCTCCTCCATGGCTGGAGACACCAAATTCTCCTGTGAGGGAAGATTGACCGACCGGCGTACGCGACCTTGAACGTTTCCCTGTTCAAGCTTGTATACCGGCCAGCGAAGCTGCCTGAAAGTAATTCAGGTTTACGTGGGAGCGTGTAAAGTAATCGTCGATTACTAGCAAGTAACGATTACAGCGAAAGTAACGATTCCTCTTTCACCGTAAGGAATAAATTACAAATAAAAATTAAATTTTGTAAAAAGTAATCGTTACAAGTACAAATTACTGCAAAAGTAATCGTTACAAGTAATCCGATTACTTTTACTCGATTACTTACCAACACTGAAAAAGAGCATTTTTGAGAAGCAAGAGATTGAGATGTCAAAATTATTTCCTCAGCCACGGAATATTCTCCCAAAGATTGACATGTCTATATTCAAATTTTTTTCTCCAGGAGACTTATCTCAGATTGATAAGTAATTTTGAAGACAAAATATTTGCTGTCACTATATTAAATTTTTTACGGATGCTATTTTCTATTCAAATCTCCAATAGTAATGAGATTAATCGTGTTTCCATGGCATTAATATTTTTCTTATATCAAACGTTCAGGTATGTTGGGAATACCAAGACGTTTTCCTTTAATGGATGAGCTTCTCATATCTTGGTGAGACGTGACCATCATTTTCGAAAGAAAAAAGAAACCCATTTTCATTTTCTTAGTGATTAAAACCTAGTTATTATTACTGATGACTTGCCTACATATTGTGAGTGACAAAGGAAGTTTTAAATGATTACAGGTCCAAAATACAGTTCCCTAATGTGGTTTTGTGAATCCCTCAAAATTTCAAATGCCTATATTCCATAAATTGTATTCCGATCTATTGGAATACAAATTAATTTTTGTTCAGTAACCAGTTTATTATTATTAGAATACACATTTGAAAAACCTGAAGATATTTCAGCTGTTAATGGATATCTTTATCAGGAAGATGAGTAAAACTTTGAGTCATTTTATTAATCCATACGTGAAAATACAGATTAAGGCTTACTCAAAGAGTTGAAAACGTACATACTATAAAACCGAGTTTACACGATGCATTTACCCGCGCAAGTACGTTGCTGGACAGATGCATGAATAGATGTCTGGACAGATGCGCGTTCTCGCACTTGAGGAGTGTTTACACGGTTCTTGTGTTCGCGCAATTGTTCGACCATTTTCTAGATACGCATTACGCGATTTCTTTTGTTTTACTAGTATCAAGCGCCACTTCTACGAAACAGACGACATCATACCTGAACTTCAGTTATTGTTATTGACTTTGTTGTTGACGACTACAAATTGCTCGCACACATTCACCAAAATAGAACAGGGGCTATTTTCTGTGCACGCATTCACGCATTTGCGCAATTTTGAGTGTTTACACGGTGCAATTTTGATGGTGAATGTGTTCACGCATCTACCCGCGCGTGTAAATGCATCGTGTAAACTCGGCTTAAGACTTTCTTTTAATTTTTCTCTGCCACAAGCTATTAAAAAATTTCTATTCTATCAAACTATTAAATTCATGATTGATTGCCTTACTTTGTGCCGAGTAAGTAGAAATGCATTGGGAGATTACCGTACTGAAGAATATGTTGTGCAGCTCAATGAATATAGTACGAGTTAAACGGGGTTCTCTTACCTGTACCTACTAAATTCCGTTCCATTGCTCCTCCAACAATACACGCAAAAGTCATTCATCCATACTTTTTCGGATGCCAAGTGTGAAAAAACGGAATAAATAATCACATATCCGCAGCGATGAATTTGCAAATTGCCTCGTACTGGTTGCTGGTTTTTTGGGATTATTTGGATGGTAACGATTATCACACATTCCCACTGCTCAAAGGCTGGAATCCCAGTTTCAATCAATTGACTAAAATGCCGATGTGACGCATGAATTAACTTCAAAAGTTCGTTCTCTTTCACCGTGAATCCACAACTCTTGATCAGACATAAACAAAACAAATTCATGTGATATCACCAAAGGAATAAGGTATGGTTCAAATAGAAAAGAAAAATATATCGCAAGTAAATATATCAGTAGTAGCCGTATTGTTCCTGCAGTATTTTTTGTGAAACTGTAAGACACAATTTTTTAAGAAGTATTCGTACCTATAGCCTTCACAAAAATATTTTACTTGCCGAAATCAATAATATTCCCATATTTGATGAAGTGTACGTAATTGTCATTCATGTTCAACCGAATAATTTTAATGATGAAAAGTATAAGCCGAAGGAATGGTTACTATAGGCACAACGAGGCATTGAAAAATTGGAAAAATATTCACAAATAGTCTATTCTCATTCTGTTCAATATATTAGTTTAGCCTGCTAGTTTAGCCTGAGGACCCAAAGACCTCTGGCTGAAATTGTAATATAAAAATAAACTTGGAGACTAAGCAATAGATCTGCTTTAAATCTCAATTATACTGTCATCTCCAGCGCTGGTGTCTACAAAACTACATTCGCGAATTCTTTTTTGAAGATAATTTTAGCAGTAATATAGATGTAATGCTTCACAAGCGAAGATGAATTTGCAGAACATTTTATGATATTTTCTACGCATTTCTCATAATCACCGATTTCTGATTGTACAGTTGATTTATATTGAACTTTGTATTCAGCCTCATCAAATATTCATTATTTTGAAGTTAATTGTTTGAGCGTAAATGTAAGACATAATTGCTTGCCGAAAGACTTGCCTAAATATAATTAAGTCATTGATGTTGTTTATTCATAGGAAGAAAACAATCATGATATTTGGCATCACTCTTGTCGTTTTCCCTCTGCTTGGCCACTTATCCAGATCCTCGAGAGTTTAAGGACTCCAATTTCACAGGTATAGTAAGTAGAGTGTCACAACCTAACTCCCATAAACTTACAGCTAGACCCAGAGTTACCATTTTAAACGCCCCACATTGCTGATAATTGTTCTTTCTCGAATAAGCAACAAAGTGTATAGAAAATTTAGCTCATATTATATTCTCCAATTATGTAAACTTGAAACAAACGTCATGATTCATACGCCTTCTAAATATAATGATATATTGGAGTTTTCGATGTAAGTGTCACCGCTGTCTTATGCATGGAAGGATATCACTTCGTCCCGAATCATTATGATTTCACAGATCAGATACACACATGATCACCACGAGAGTGGAATTCTTACCTTATTTTTAAAGCAGTGGTGCTACCAGGCTCCTCAATTACTGTGCCAATGTCCTCGTTAACGTTTCAGTCAGACCAGCGCTTTGGAAAAGCAGCTGATTATTATTGATATGAGTAGGTACTAATTTCATAGTCTACAGAAATATTCAGGATAGCTTGGTACTGGCAAAAGTACTAGGTGACGTTTTGGGGATCCGGGTTAGAATGCCGGTAAAGTTGAATCATATTTTTCTCTATGGGAAGCCCTATATTGTGTTTACTACTACTTAATTTTTTTATTGGCTGGTTTTACAATAACGAAACAAATAAAGGAAAAAATAATTTCCTTTCAACATTCTCTTCCTGCTGTTATGATAACAAATTCTTACCAATTTGATTTGTTGACTTTCTCAGACAACCATGTTATGGGTAGCAATTTTTGAGTGTCTTCCCATAATTCATCGAAAACCTTTTATTTATAAATACAAGCTGAACAATGGAGAAGCTAATTATGGATGATTTTGTAAAATGTATTCCACGAATTACTTGCGTTAGTTTGTCATAATTCAGTGTGATATCGTGAAAAATGGGTAAATGTAAAAATCTACTTAAGCACTATTCACATGGATTAGCCAAAATTTAGATATGCACAAGCTTTACTCTCATACAAAATATCCAAGCCTTTCGGATATATCAAATCAGAATCGAAGGTGCACAGGCTTTAAAAAAGTCTCCATAAAATTCCCTTGAAGCATAAACGGGGAGTGTTTTATTATACACCTGACTAAATTTATTTCTGAAAATATCTTCTTACACAATAATGTGAATTGTGGATGCGAAATTGTTTTAAAATATAATTTCAAGCAGCAACGTATCTCAATAACATTTTACCTTATTTTATAAGGTCAGAGATCACCACTACGAATTATTTAGTAGGATATATTTTAGACTAAATTATTTACTGTTGCTTTTTAAAAGTATAGGATCAAAGTAATGTTGTTAAGGAGTCTAATTTGCGTTTGAATTGGAAATGGATAAATTTAAATACTCGACTCCTTGCGTTCTACTTATTTGTAGCAATTTTTTTTTCTCTTCAAAACCATTGTTCAATTCAGCGCCCAAAAATTTCATAGAACTATAGTGGGTAAATGTGGTATGTGTCACTGAAATATTTGCATTGGAATATAGGTATAATTTTATCATGGTGTAATTTTACTAAGGGCGTAAGTTTAAAAAAATTGGAGAGGTAAAATCAAATGAAATAAAATTATTAAACAATTTTTATTAATCCAATCTCTCGGCATTCTCATCTTTTACATCCAAATACATATACATTTTTTTAAATTATTTAACATTAACATAATGCAGCATAGTTTAAATATTTTCTCATGATGAATGTCTTCCCTGTTTAAATTAATTCCAACATATATCACAATAAAAATATACTATAAAGTACCAACACCATTTAAAATGTTTTTGGCCCATGCTCTACTGAACTCATAGCCAGTAATAGTTGAAGATGAGCAGTTTCTGCTGAGTTAATATCTTACAGCTTCTACTCGAAATCTGAGCCCGTAATATGCACGACCATGTAACCACCCAGAATTACAGTCGTGCCTTTTTGTAGCAGTGGATAAGGTAAATGGAATAATGTAATTGGTTTACGATTACACATATCTTATCACTTTACAATACATTTGTGAAGTATTAAATTGATGGTAAACTTCCATTTTTTTTGAGGACGTAGTGTCAAAAATTCCATAAAAACTTGAAAAATGTATTTTTTTATCTATTAAAGTTCTCATGGTGGATTTTGAGACGATTCTGTTTTCTTTTTCCCATTTCTGGATATTCATTGGTTCCTCTCAGCGCATAATTTTGGATAGTCTGTTGATTTAGTTGATGATTCAGTCACCTGAAGGATTTCTCACTTTCATGCCTATATTGTCGGTCTTATGTGCGCTAATGATCCTTAATGCAACTTGGTTTCCCATTTAAGGTCGATTGCAGGGAAATCGTTCAAATTCAATTCGTGAATATTCTGAATGATTACTTTAGCGTATGGAAGAGCTAAGAGATCTCCCTTCTAGTGAAAGCTTTTGGCGGATTGTTCACCAATTAATTCATATTTTAAATAGCCATTTCGAGTATAAGACAGGAAACTGCAGAAGGAACTATGCCACAATTTTCCTCTCATCTTTATTTCATAGGTATCATAGGTCTTGGACATTTGCGAGGAATGATCCCAGCAATTTTCTAAGGTACTTCTCCGAAAGAAAAATGAATTAATGTTATTTGGTTGATATTGAAATGGAATAGCAATACCGTTTATATTGAGATTTCCCATGAGTATTTGAACTATACGAAAGAAAGAATACATGTGTGACAGTGTAATTGAGTGTAATTCCGCGTATTATAGTTTATTTTTCCCTTGACTCGCTTTCTAGTTTGGAGAAGCCTAAATTCTTAAAATCGTATGGATAAATTAAGAAAATTTCTTTTGCGGAATAATGCTTATTCTGTGATTTCAGACTGAACGTGTGGATCAGAGCTGTAGGCCATGAATATGCAATTAAAAAAATTATTTTACTTCTTCATAGTACTAAATCTTTCTTTAAAAATGTTTACAAAGGAAGTAAAAGTTAAATTCTATTTCATCCGCAACCTTAAGTCGTAGTTGAGCAATTGTTTAGGAAATACAATGGAAAATAGTGAGTTCCTGGTTTCGTATCTGGTTCCCTGAGTTTTGTCAGAAATATTCATCGGATAAATTATAAATATAAGAAAATAGGTACTTCAATTACTTTCTCAGTCAAACCTAGAATTCACCTTCAACGGAAATGCTGAGGTAAAGTAGAAATAAAACCTTATGGACGTTTTCCATGAATTTTTAATACATTTAGTCTCTCCCTTTTGGTCCACTATTCCAATCCGAATTGATATTGGCTGTTAATGAGCCATGACTATGCAATAGAAAATTCTCGAAAACTTACTGGTGTCATCATTCCGAAAATAAATTATTGCCTCAAATAATAACCTATCTTGAGCAAAGGAGTGATTGTAGGAAGAAGAATAGCAAGTAGGCAGTCAGACTTTCTGTTTTCAATTGAAATTGTGATTCGATGTCGTGCTCAAAGCACATTAATCTTGTCGCCGACATCTTTATTTTCTAAACAAAATAAGATGGCTTTGAGTGTATTAATAATTGGTAGTTTCCACTGAATTTGGTCATATAGTACGCCCTGAATCCGTCCGATGTAACTTAAGCATCGTTCGTTCGGTGCGGAAGCTTAATTTCACCAGGTGGCTTTCTTTTCTTTTACTTCTCCGCGCGATTCACATCTCCGTGAAGTTGAGCTGGTCGAGGGAGATGGAGGGACGGGATTGGAGCAAAGGTCCGCGACGAACGAACGTTACGCCAGCGCCACCACTCCGCGGCCTCTCGAACTTGTCGCCTCGGCTGTCCTTTCTGCGTGCGTGTGTCGGCGAGGCGTAGGCTCGGTGCGACACGAAGGGTCTCAGGGACGTAGCTGAGCGGCAGGCGGTTCTCCACTCGGCGCGGGTCGGCCGGGGTCACGGCCAGGGCAGCGGCAGGATGTTCTCGTCCGTGCTCTCGCCGCAGCTCCTGGACATCTGGGCGGCGCAGACGGGCGCAAGGCCTCCCAAGGCACTCACTGGCGTACAAGGGGGCGAATGTCAGCGAACCCTTCTGCTCCCTAGGGAACGGAACGTCAGAGGGGCGGGGCGGGGAATGGGTGAAAGCAAAAGGCGGACGCCTAACAGAAACTGATTTTAAAAATGTCTGGCGGTGGACGGTCTATTAGGATCCCGAAGGGATAGCCTTGCGCATGGGTTCAAAAAATAGGGTTGTCGTACCACCATCGGCTTAGGGAATGGTGAACAGTCCAGGGGAATGGTGAGTTCCATGATATTATTATTATTGTTTCTTTTATACGTATTACAAACCTATGATTTGATTTTTAATGCATGAAATTTATGGTTAATAAGCAGTATCGGATAATAAATTAAATTCCATAGGGGTACAGAGATTCATAATCATGACGTTAAGGTTGGAATCCCTAAGTCTAAGTAGAGATCTACATTGATATTTGGAGTGTATTGCATTCCATATTCTCATTAATATGAATATAAGTTAACGTTTCCGTATTATTTTTACTCATTTCCTGCTTATTCCAGAGATAAAGCAGATGTCAATATTGATTGAATTAGGCTCAGAAACAATTTTTTCATGTAATGTGCCAAATTAAAACCGTTCTAACAGTATAACACAGAAAGAAAAACACGAGCCGAATCCACAAAAATAAACTTTACTACGACCCGGGTTTCACTGTATTACAGCATCGTCAGGTCCTGAATGGCTCGTGTTTTTCTTTCTGGTGCTATCATGTTTCACTTCCACTCCATATCGCCTGAACCTTCAGACTTTCTAACAGTTTTGTTCACCTAAAGGATGTTGGTAAAACTTTACTTTTACCTATGTTAAAATTGAAAGCAAAGTCTTTATTTGAGGAATAACTGAGATCGTTAAAGAAACGTGAGCGAAATTGATGAACTGTAAAGCTGAACCGTGAGTCACAGTACGTTTATCGAGGGAAGTAAATGGGGCTTTGGTTAGACGTCATAGGGACGTCAATGACGTTAGACGTCTATGTCATTAAATGTTACTGAACGAAACTACCAATTGGATTTACTTGATAATAACATAATAATATGATGTTAAATTAGTTTTCAAATGATATTGGAGCGTTTTATGTGAGCTATAAGTATACAAAGCTCTAAACTAAGATTTTTATGGCTAATATATCCCATAAAAATGACGGGAAATACCATACCGAAAAGCCTCGCAAAAAACTCACACAAAGAGATTATTAGCATCATTAGCATCTGAAACCCTTTTGTGTATTTTAGCTCGGAAATTTAAAGAGTTATGGTATCCGTAGACGGATTTGAATGCCTTTGCGAGATAAGTAATGAATTAAGAGTCAAAGATAAGCTGAAATTAAGGAAAAGCACCAACAATACCTGATCTACTTGAGCGTCCCATTTCTGAGGGTAAGACTGTCTGCCCAGTGTGGAAGTTTTTTAGGTGGAATCCCAGGATAATACTCCTGTCCCTTTGATTTCGGAAGCACCTGCAATGGCATATCACCTGCTGGAAGTATGACCTAAATCTTGGGGAAGAAAGAAAGAGGTGTCAATTAACAAGCGTAAAGGTAACCAACGAATGGTAAAGATTAACTATGCGTTAATATTTATTCTTTTAAGGAAAGTATCTATTTGAAACTTTGATTTTTAGCCAATGAATGATAAAGTGAATACATATGTTATGACAAATGAGGGATAAATAGAGCAGGTAAAATATATAGATATATGGAGAGCATGTTGACGGACGATTAGAAGAGTGATGTAGAGATTAAGTCAAGAATAGCTATGGGGAAGGAAGCTTTTAGTAAAAATAGAAATGGATTATGCATCAATATGGAATTAGAAAGGAGAAAGAGACTGGTGAAATTTTATGTGTTGACTGTTATTTTGTTTGGATGAGAAACGTGGACCTTGGGAAGAAGAGAGAAGAATAGAATCGATGCTTTTGAGATGTGGGTGTGCAGGAGGCTAGAGAGAATTAAATACGTGGATAGAGTAAGAAATAGGGAGGTTCTGGGAAGATTTATGGAGGAAAAAACACTACTAAAAACAATACTGAAGAATAAGGAAAACTGAATAGGACATATTTTAAGAGGTAAAGGGGTTTTAAACAAATCAGACAGGGGAAGGGAATAGGGAAAAAAGAGAAGAAGGCTGAATATGACAGAAAAATTAAGATAGGAGGTTGAAGGAAACCAAGGAAGAGGCCTGGGACAGGATGAACTGGACAATTTTGGTGTTTAAGACCTGCCAGTAGGTAGAATACAAGTTGATAATGATGAATCCAAATTATGTATAAATATTACAGTACACATAAAAAGCTGTCTTAAATGAAGTATGAGTCAATAAATGCGAAGAAACAAAATCCGGGAATACAATTGAAATAATACTCATTGTTAAACTATAATGAGATATCGTGAAAAATACTTCGAGAAAGACAATGTAACATTTTTTTCCTGAAACGAGATAAATAGCAGAATAGGTGTCACGGCTCTTACTCCTATAGGCCCGTGTTGACGAGAAAATTGGTTTTACACAATTTTCTTCCGTTTAAATTCTTTGAATAACAGTCCCTCTTAGTAATCGCCAAGTCTTTGGTAATTCAGGCCCAGGTGCGAATAGTACTCTTATCATCCCTGGCAGTGGTATGGGTTCGAGCCTCTTCTGTGACATTTTTTCCTGTTGATCATCTTTCGGAAGCAATAGTAGGATGCTCAGTCCCACACATTTATGTGCAACGCTAACAATAGCATTTTCAGTTTTGGATCTATCTACTGAATTTTCAATTAGCCTTCCGAGAGATTATAGTAGCCTGTTGCAGGATTCTATGCTTTGCTCGAAAAGATACTTCTCAAACGAGCGGTTTGTCACTGACTGATTATCTTCAGATAGTGAACATCCGATTATATTTTTGGGAAAGATGGAGCTTTATCGGTTCGGGTAATTCTGGAGGCTAGAGGATGTTAAATCTGTAACTAGATATCTTCAACTGCCTTCGTATACATGTATATAACCGATCCAGTGTTGTTTACGAAAGATGTTCAACTAAAAATAAATGCACAGGTGAGGATCTAATCCAGCCTTGCTATGAAACCCATGCTACAAGTTTTATTCAAACCTAGGCCTTAAGGAAGCTCCACCGTGACTCTGCGATTCAATATCCCATAAAAGAGCTATGTTATTTAATGAATAAATACCGGTCCAGAAAAACACCTATATGGAAAATCATCTATAGGGTGATAACGCATGCACAATAATTGTATGAGTATTCTATTTTACGGCGCGTTGCAGTTACATTTTATTTTTAACGAGCTCTTTTAACTCATTTTGACTTTGGAACATGACTGACGTGTTGTTGCCACATTTAATTTACAAGGTGAGAAATCATGCTCAACCCTGCTAATACGTATTCTAAAATAGGCTAAATATGTTTTACTTAGTTTTAAACTATTCCCTTACAAAAACAACTCTTTGTTTTTAATTTTATTAATATTCGTATTCTTGAAAATTGTTTGGCAACAATGACGCTGCTACCATTTGGAAACATTGGTATTAAATACACCATATCAATAACCGTTGAAATATTTAAATTACATAAAAAATATTAGAAGAAGGACCATGAAAAGGTATATTCCTAAATTAAGTCGGCAAATAAGCTTCTAAACACGTTTCGTCAAAAGTACCATTGCCAATGATAACAAAATACTGTAGCGCCACTTTCAAGTAACTAAGGCTTTTCTTCTTGTTTTCGACAAACATTTATTAATATCAATTAAACAAATGTGGTAAGGCGAGCACTTTTTTACAATGCTAAATTCTACGTAAAATTGCGCATCTTATGTTAGTTTTTCGTCAAAACGACATTTCTCTTTACATTAATAATCTGCAAATTTTATTCCATGCTCTGCCGTATAGCCACGTATAAAATATCTGATTTTCAACGTCTTTTTTCTTCAAATATATTATGGAAAGACCAAATTATTTTATTGCCAATCGATAAACGGGCCAAAAAATGATGTGTCCTGAAATTTTCACAAAAATGTCATCTACTTCATAATTTGGTGGAGCCTCCTTAAATATGAAGACCAAATCAGTTGCTACGAAGGGTCGTAATTTTTCGCCAACTGGGGCCAATGGGAGAAAGGCTGTGACCACATCACTTCAATTTATCTCCAATTTCAGAAAAAAATTGTTACGTTGACTTTGTCAAAATCTTTATCGCGATGCCTGCGTGCAAGTTGACATAGTTAGAATGAGTAATAACTTTTTTATGGCCCTAGGCAAAATTAGCCTCTGAAAAAGGTAAAAATATATTTATACCAATAATAAATAAAAAATAATCACAATACTAGTTATTAAAACCAAAGAGTTTGAACGAATTGTTAAATTAATTCCAGCAGTAACAAGATTCAAAGAATATAGCAAAGCAGAAAAAATAGTAGGGGTTGCCATAGTAGAAACAATAGTAGGGGTTGCCATAGCGGCTGTTTATGAAGAGCATAAAGAACTGGGAATTTTAGCTGAAGCAGCTAAAATCAATTTCAGTTCCAAAGAGTTAGCAAAACGCCAATATAAAATACATAACTACATGAACTAAAACTCTATATTCAAGGAATAGCTATTAAGAAGGCTACATATAGTGGAAAGGGAAAGAAAAACAGCATTCAGTGGCAATAAAAAGAAAATAAAAATCGGGATTTAAGACCATTATATATTTATTTATTTTTGGTCTTTATATTGAATTATTTAGAACCTCGAGGGCCGATATAGTGGATTCTTTATTTATTTAGACAAAACAGCTTTAAATGATGAACCAAGTTTCAATTTATGAAAGATCCAATAAAACTTATTGGCTTGCCTCCATTAAATTAACATAATTTGCATAATGCCTAAAAAGCTTTCACTTTTTGTTTATTTTTATTTATGAGAATGCTCACGTTTGGCATTTATTTTCCTCGGGGCACTTAGGGCTTCAGTAAATAAGTTTTATTTTTTGAAACATTTGGGAATTTTTTAAATGCCTCATTCAACCAGAGTAAATGACTTTAACTATCAAGTGGAGACTAGCGGCTTGTACATACCTTCATAGGTGTCGAAAAAATTACATAAAGCATTTAATTTAGGTTATTGTTCTATTATACGTTGATAAATTAGTTATTTTTGTGACGAAAAGTCAAACGCACCAACCAATTTTTGCACCAACACTTCGGTAAAAGAAGTAAAACTAACGTTACCAATCTTGACTCGCTTTAGACATGCATGGTATCCAAATAACAAAAATCAATTTCGGGCAAAGGCATCAAAGGATTATTTCAGGAGTACTTAAATGAGAATTGGTCTTTCAGTGTTCGAGATGTTTTTTTCAAGGGAAAAATGCAATTTATGTATTCCCAGATAAATTTCAAAGCATTAAAAATACAAATGAACCTTCAGAAATAATAGTTAATTTAAAAAAAAGAATTAAATATTGCTAAAAAGCTCAACTAAAAACACAATTATTACCAAACAATTTGCCTTAACCATTGCACTTCTGAGCATGGACCATCATACAATTGCATTCTCTATGAAATCTTAGTATTTAACTGCAAGTTTTCTTTTAGTATGCATCTTTAGTAGAAATAAGTTGATGGATTGAGGGCACAGGTATTATTCAAAAATTGATGTTATTTAAAGAAAGAGTCAAAATTACAAGTCCAAATTCCTTTTGTGCTGCACATTGAGTCAAAAGGGATACAAAGTGGTTTAATATGCAGATTATGAAGTAAAATATACGCATATTAAATTGTCAGGAACATGGGGAGAAAGACGTTAACATTTGGAGAATATGGGTTATGGATGCTCTTGCAGGTCACAGATAGTAAAAAAAGGAAGAAAAAATAGTGCCAAGGTGGGAAATCATGCAAATAGTTGGTGGTTGCGGGAACAAAGGAGAAGGTCTAGGAAAATTTATTAGACGGATACCCACGGCTAATAGACTGATAGGCTGATACGATCTTGGTAGTGACCCAACTTTTCATTGTACAAAGGATTGACTACACCTGTATTAAATTAATGGTTAACTTTTATTTGATATCCCTCCAAATAAAAATATGGCAGTTTATTACTGTAAGCGAAAAACTGAAAATATTTTAGATGTTTATCTATCCTACAAAAGATACAATCACTTCTTGAGAAAAGCGCATTTTGTAAGTTCTTATTCCGCCAATAGTATGGATCTGTTGCTTCAAAAATGAAGTTTTTGTAGCATCGTTTCAAAATTAGTCATGGATAGTTAGATAGTTGCCGTGTCCAATATTGGAATCGCAACCCTGATAATTGGTTATAATACTTTTAGCAAATGTTATAAGTCATGGAAAATGCTAAATAAATAATGTGAGCATAGAGAGAAAATTACATTTTTGATGCTGTTTTTTTACAATTTCAGCAAGTTCGAATGTATGGAGCATTGTGAGCTCATTTCAAGAAGGCAAAGAGTTTCAATGATAGTGGAAAGATCAGGACGTTATCGAAAAAATATTTTATTTTAATAATGATTCCGTTCTCACCCATATTTCGAGGCATCTGGTAAACTTACCTGTCGTTCATACAGTAGTAAATAAGGGGATTCAGCGCTGCATTAGCCATCGCAAGCCAGTAGAACCCTAAATAAATATTCTGTGCTTGCGATGCTCTTGCTGCCTTTTGGTGATGGAAGACGTAGAGGAAGTAAGAGTGATACGGCAGCCAACACACTCCGAAACCACCAACCACTAGGACAAGCATCCGGACAACCTGAGGAAAATGACGGAAATCTGTCTCAACTACTGTTTTTTTTATTTACCTACGTATTCGGTTTCCAAGCAATTGTTGGTATTCAGTCAGTCTTTAAGAAGAACCATAACGTTTCAGTGTATTAGGAGTCTTAATACCTCCAAACTTGGTGGGCATTGTTAATTTCTCAAAGAAAATGGTCTAGTTATTGAGCACGGGACGCCTAATGTTTTAGACGTAAAAGAATCGTACAGGTTAATCAAAAATATATTATCGAAGGATAAATATATTTTAACAGAAATCAAAATTTAAAGTGATACTAAACCAAATAAAATTACTGATTTTACTTTTATTATGTAATAATATGTAAAAAAAATCTCGCTATAGGTTTTGAACCAGTGAGAGCAGAAAAATGCAATCTAGTAAAACCTATACCTGGTGTTTAAATATCCCATTTTTATTTAAGGAACGATTATAGGTGGGAATCTCTGTATTAAATTTGATGGAACTATGATAGTTTAATTTATAATATCAAATTCCCTAAAGAGCCGCGAAACCTAAGATCCAAGTGTGGATGGTGAGCCGAAATTCACTGATCCCAGCTGCAACGAGAACGCGAATTCCAAGCACGATTTTTGGAACCACTCATAATCAAATGTGTTTCTTTAATTTGGTTTCGTAATTTTTTCCTACGTTAGAAGAGTAGCATTGGAAAATATATGATGTGATCTATCCCTCCCTTTTGAGCCAAACATCACGCTCTTTCATCACATATTCAATTTGCGTACATTGTGGAACTCTAGGGACTTCATTCACACACAATGACTTTGAAACAGGAGTTTGAGGACAGATTAAATCAATTCAAATTATCTCGTCTAGATGGGTGTCATAACTTTGCTTTTCATCATTGGAGGCTTAAGGGATTGACAAAATGGAGCAATGGATCAGACATGGACCGTGTTTTCGATAATTATATCTACATCAAGAGGCTAGCCAAAAGAAATATAGAGTGAGGAGCTGCATCAAGGCAATCTCAGGACTATTGTCCGTTCATAATTTTTTTCAAATATGCTTTTGCCGAAATGAGACGATTTTTATTGAGAAAGGTTTATTATCCAAATACTGAATTGTATTACTTACTATAAGGCGCTCGAGATTTTTACAAGAAGATGATTTTAGTGATACTGGTCAATAATATTTCTGCTCCTATTTGTTCCTGTTATTCATTATAGGATTTACGTGAACAATATTCCAGTCCTTTAGCTCTTAAATATGTACATCATTTAAACTCAACTTAAACAGGAGTGAGCTCAAGTCATTAGGTTTTCCAATACGTGAGTAATTTTTAGCATGGAATAACTAAAGCTATTATGTAATATTACAGATTCAAGGTGATGTTTTCATGTATATTCGTTCAAACAACTTACGGTTTCCAAGCGTAACTATATTTCCATGGACAAAAACTGTATTATTATCATGCAATGACCTATATAAAAGTCAAGTGGAAAGTCAATGATGGATATTACCTTTATTAAGTTGAATAAATATAGTGAGATTACCCTCCAGAGAGTGTATATATACCTACCATTGTGAGTGAGTAATAATTTAACCGAATTACTGAGATCCATACGGGCGCTTAAAAAAATGCTTTCACTTTGTTTGATACCTATTATACATCTTTATATATTATCATAAAATAATGAATTTATATAAATCCACTCATTTTATTTGCTTCTCTTTTCCTCGAGCGAGAGTCAATATAAGTGGAATTCAATTTGCATGATTTAACAGCTGCCCACGGCTTATTACAGAGTCTAACTTAAATATAATTTCTTAAGGATAATGAAATTTATTTAGAGACGGGATTGAAATTGGCAATCATCCGGTTATAATAATACTGTCGCATTATTCTAAGAAGGCTATATGAAATCTTTTACAACCAAGCTGTTGTGGCCAAATTGAAGAGTAAACTCATTCTGCTTAAAGAGCGTTGTTGTTTAACTTTATAGTTTAAATACACCACGCATGAATGCGTATAAATTCATTACTTAAGCCTGAATCACACGATCATTTTTTACGTCCCTTTTCAGGGATAGCTCAAATGATGGCTCAAATGATAGCTTAAAAATGATCGTCTGACTTGATCACTTCACGGATAGCGGCAATGATAGGGATCGCTATCCCTTTTTCGTCATTTGAGCACGTCCTTTTTTCCGTCCCTCGGGCCTGTCATTTAGTCAATCAGAGCGCACGTTCTGAAAGAAACGTTTGGCTGCAGCCAAAAGCAGTCGACGACGATGTAAATCATCCATAGTTACGAAGTTGTTTACCGTATCTCGCGAACAAAAATGGTACGAGAAGGGACGGTAAAAATGATCGTGTGAGCATCGAAATGATAGCTTGAATTTTCATTTTTGCGGTCCCTGAAAGCTATAGCTTAAATGATCCCTTTAAAGGGATGAGAAAAATGATCGTGTGATTCGTTCTTTAGACTTAACGTTAGTCTTGGTTAATGCTGCAATTTCTACTCCAGGAGGACAAACCTTCCTCTTGGTGGAGATGGCCAGCGCCTGCCTTCTCGTCATCTCGCCGATGGAACCACCGCCCCAGAGCACCCTTCCGGTCAGAGAGTAACAGACAGCCATCACGGTCAGCGGCATTGCGTAAGTAACTCCCAGAAATATCACATTGTACCTGGAATCAAGAATCACGAAACCAAATCTGAATACCACCCGCCAACAAGCCGTATTTCTTCGAGCGTTTTAAATTTCCAATTGAACAAATATATCAAGCGCTTTTGAAATGTGGAATAGAAAATTATTAAATTAAGTTGTTTGAAAGTGTTTTTTTGTAGCTGAGAAGATTATTTTCTACCATTTATGCTTTTTCCTGAAATAGCATCTTTGAATGCGTTTAAAAGTAATCTCTAATGTTAAGTACATGAAGTATAATGCCTAGACCTGATTTATTTATCAGTAGCACCAACTGTGAAGATTTTGGTGATGATAATGCACACTCAATGGTGGAGTAAAATATAAAATATCTATTTATTTTTTGGAATATAATTGACTTTTCTGATGGCATATCGAACACTGCACACCTCATAGTCGATGACTTAAAATTATTTGCAGTCCACCTGACATTTTAAAATTGGTAGAAACTAATTAAAATAACTTAAAAATTGCTGTTGGGCTTTCGAAATTCTTCTGAAGATAATCTGTATTTTTACATAATTTCTTGTCAATAAAAGCATTTTTAAATGGAATAACCCTCCAAAAGGTCTTCTAACAGCATCAGAATAGCAGTACATAGTTATCATACCTGTCTTGTACAAGAAGTTTAATATTTAAAATACGCCAACCGCAATCGAAAAAGAGTTTTTTATGCCTCTTCTGACCAAACTCTCAATAACTTCACAAACAACTGAGGGGCCTTTAGAAAATTAAAAGAAGTTTTTTTGACATCTTGATCATGACTGGTTTGGAATTGAATAAAAAGTTCAAGCCAAGTCGTAGGGTCAAAATAGCCGCTCAAGATAGAACTACAGTAAATAATTAGCCAATATTAGCTTAAGTTCACAGTAAAAATTGAATCAGTTTATTACTTGAAGGGAATATGCAAAAATAATTGAAGTAATTTCATATATTAAATAGTAAATTAAGTTCTCCAACTTGTTTGATGACACGGTTCTCGCCAGTCATAGATGAGAAATAAACCTACCGGCGGTAGGTTTATTTACCGCTGCTTTACTACCAACGCGCGCTCCTTTGTCCAAGTGATCTCGAAGTGGCGTATGGTTCCATCAAATGCTGGCTTAATTCACGATTTCACCAAATAATTCCTGAAACTCGAAACGGTGGCGCCGAATAATGGAGTGTGCTCACCATGCGTCAACACTGGACTTGCAAAAACAAGTATGGAAATAAAAAACCATGTAATAAACCCTTCCGAGTATCGTGGAAATAAAGACGACCTCTGGAATGCTAAAATTTGGCGGATTGTGCGATTGAATTCAAATTATTTAACCATTCAAAAATGAGGCAGTGATTTTTTTTCCCCGACAGAAAATCTAACGTTCCACCATTTATTTTCCAATATTTTGAATATTTCTCCCGCCTGTCACAATAGTTCTTTCGGAAAATATGTTTTCGGGAGACAATTCTATCATGTTGTTAATGAAAGTAAAATGAAGCATCTTATAGCATATTTCGCCTATGATCTTGAGTGAATTTTGGGGTGTCAAACCATTAAAACTTCCACCCTTATCGGGAACTGTAAGTATGATATGAGAATTATTATTGATGCCATTCTCAACATTTGAAGAATTTTTATCCGCTGTAAATCAAAAATTGGTTGTGATTGCAGTTGATTTATCAAATCTCATCCCGCTCACCTATTGAGAGGTTCATTACTCGGCACGCATTGCATTGAACTTAATCACTAAACGCTCCGCGAGACATTTTGAATGCATAGAAAAAGCTTGTTCTTCCTAAATTCAGTTTATAGCGCATGCATCCGTAACCAAGGTACATATAAAATATTTTCAATTTACTATTTATACATGAATATATTGTGAACTGGACTTGTGAACTTTTTTATGGTAATTTCATAAGCTTTCTCAATATAACTTTTGTTTACTTATCGGTATTTATATAGACAGAATGGTACTCCGAATAACCCGTCTCTACAAATATTAATATACTACGCCAATTCAACCCTTACTTTCACCATCATCTTTATTAGATTTATGGACATGGGCAATCCCTGTTGGTTACTTAAGGGAAACGATTTGGTGTACTAAATCGGTTTCAATAACATTCCTGTTAACACCATGTATTTGCAAGTGCCCTTTTGTATGATAACGTATTTTAAGTATTTGAAACTGAATAATAGGTCTGAAAATCCGAAATAATTCCGACAAAAAATTATTCCAGGAATCAAACCTTGTCTCTAAAAATGACATGACTATTTTTTACGCTTAATCATTAAACAGAAATTAGCTATAAAACATACATTGTCATATATAAAATAGCCTCAAAAATGTTAATGCCATCCAAAATATCAATTCAAACATATCTATACTGAAAGGCAGATGAGGAAGTAAACAAATGGTAGAAGAGGAAAGACAGTTGGTAGCAGAAATTAGAAGTCGGCAAAAAATTGAAAAGTTATATTCTGAGAGGCAATGGAAAATATGAGCTTATGATTGAGTGTAGAGGTCTAGTTAATATAAAATTGCGCTAATTTTGAATAGGGAAGACTGTTGCGTTCTGCATGGCAAGTAGATATGAAACTTAAATTAAACATTCAATGCAATATATTCTGGATATGAATTAAGGTGAAAAATGGCATGCATATGTGGGAACAGGCATGCTTAGATTATAGCAATTAAAATCCTACTAATATTAGCAGAATATAAATATTAATGACACGTTAAAAGAAATCAATCAATATGAACTTTTTAAAAAAATTTTCAGATCAGTCAATATTCAATTGTTTTGCTACTAAGTAATTGGATTTAGATCAGTGAATAATAAAAAAAAATATTCGCAAACTTTACTTACGTGTATTCGGTGACGGAAGTGGGGAATTTTCCATCGGGCCAAAGCATGAAGCATACACACCTTGCCTCCCCGTTGCTGTACCTGTTTTTCAGCGCAAAAATCACATGTGGAAGCATATTACAACAAATCTACTTATTCATATAATGATGAAAGAATGTCAAAAAAGTGTTACTCGTGGCGAGGCTCGGAATAATCTCACTCGCTATATTCATTGCTTTTGCCAACATTCGTTCTCACCATTGCATCCTCGTTGTCGAGTAGAGAAGGCAGGGAAGGGCCAGGAGACTGCTGCACGACCATATTCCACCAAGGACCCACCGAGCTCTTCTTTTCGACTTTCGGTGCTTCAGTGGGTGCGCGATGGCGAGGTACCTTTAAAGAAGGAAAAAAAAGTGTTGGTAAATATTCTTTTGGGGTAAGATTTTGGTAGCTTAAGTAATTGGCAGCATAAAGATCAGATGGGTGGTTGGTTAGGGGTAGATATTAGAAGGAGAATTAGAATTGCCCAAGCTAAAAGGGCGTTTTAGCCAAATATAATGGCAGCGGATAACTCAAGGCCCGAAGCGTTTGAAATGTGGTACTTCCAAAGAATGAGAAAGATAAAACTTTTCGACCAAGCAAGTCCTAAGAAGTGTGGGAGAAAAGAGAAGTCTGCTGAGAACTCTAAAAAGAAAACTTGACAACTTAATCAACCATATTTTCAGGCAATCTTTGGTGGAAAAGTGAACGGGAAGATTGGAAAAGACAGGCCTCGTATGAGATAAATAGAGCAGGCTGTGAAGGATGTAAAAGAGAGGAGTTATGTCAATATGAAGAGGATGGCCGATTGAGTGGAGAGCAGGGATTGTTGACCGATGAGGAATGTTTATTTTGTTCTGGGTATCAATGAACACATATACAGCAACAACAAATATGGATGACAGACAACAGGTAAAAATGGAAGTGTATTTAAAATGAGGTAATTTCTATGCAATGTAATTTTGAAGGAAATGTGGAAGAGTTGAGATATTATCTCTTGTTACGAATATGATTCCTAAATTTTTTCAATGGAATATATTTTCTTTCTCAAGAAGCATACCTTTAATCACCATTTGCTCCCTTTGTTTTCAAAGCCCCGTACATTTAATTCATGGGCAATGTAACTACAAATTTCCAAACAAGTTATATCTTATTCCCCAATCTTATTAGTAAGTCCACTCATATTTGAAGTATGAGCTCATATATCTTGATCCACTAGTGTGTGAATGGATCAAGTTAAATGGTGTGTGTGTGTGTGTGTGTGTGTGCAGTAATTCAGTGAATCTTTTTACTTTCATCATACTAGCTAACAAATGGAGCAGTAGGTTGCCAATTCAAAACATAGAAATAAGTGTATTGTAGACGTTTGGTAACAAATAAATGTGTCATGCTAGCTAGCGAATGGAGAAGCAGGTTGCTATTTAAAACATAATAAAATCATATAATGATGTTTATTTTGCCACCCTTCATTGAGAAAGAAGACATGAGTGGTAGAATAGTCGTCGGTGAGCTTAGAATTACCAGATTTATGTTTTAATTTAAGAACTTATGAGGGCGAAATGAAATGTAATATTTTCTGGTGATACAATATCGCTCAATAACACACTTCTCAACTACCAACAAAAGCAAACAATTCCATGGATTTCAGTCGACCCTTAACTTCTCAAACCATCGTGATCTCTACAATGTTCTGAAAACTGTGAAATCCATTCAAAAATAAATCAAAGATGAGAACCTCATCCTTCAAAAAGCATACAAAGGCAATAGCCTAGTTATTTTAGACTGAAAAGATTAAATTCATAATTGCCATGATTTCATCAATCCAACTGATTCGACTGTGTTAGCCAGAGATCCGACAATCGAATTTCAGCATTTAATTAGTGATGCTCTTTGTTCAACGAAAGAACTTTTTTTCCCAAAGAGACATCCACTATTTACCTACCAAAAACCCGTTGCCTCCGCGTCTTTATGGATTAATCAAAATACACAAGCCGAGTGTACTATCCGACCAGTAGTTTCGAGTATTGAAGCTCCTGCCCACAAAGTAGCCCAGGCCTTACGTCGCCAATTCGTTCAATTTATGGCATTTAAATCCAGACTAGGCATCAAGAACTATCTAGAACTAATGGAAAAGTGAAAAACATTCCAGTTCCCAAAAACGCTAAGCTGGTGTTATTTGACATCGTAAACCTATTTACGACAGTGCATGTAATAGAAACCAAGGGTATAGAGCTGGAACTATTAAAGGAAGCCAATGTTCAACCCAATATGATTCAAGAATTTTTCATCTTACTCACAATTTGCCTGAACCAAGTTTACTTCACGTTCGATAATTACTTTTATACTATGACGTATGGCCTTGCAATGGGATCGCCTATCTCTCCTCTGCTTGCGGAAATATTAATGGACCGTTTCGAGCACAACTTGTTTAATGCCGGGAATAAGCTTTTAAATTTCATTTCATAGTGGTATAGATACGTGTAAGATATTTTAGTACTCTGGACGGGCACATATCGTCACTTAGACACGTTTACTTTACTTGTGAATAAGTTCCATGAAAATATTTCATTCTGCCGTGAAAAAGAGTCCAATCGTAAGCTGAATTATTTCGGTCTCTCCATATCAATTGAGAACGGTCAGGTCAAATTTTCCATTTTCCAAAAACCCACGTACACCGACCATGTCATTCCGGCTGCTTCAAGGTATTGGTATCCACAGAAGATAATGGCATTCTATGTGCTAATTCAACACCTATTTAACGTATCATTGTCAAAATACGATTTCAATAAAGAAGTTAATGTCATAAAACAAATAGCTAGAAATAACGGGTACACGAATAGATTAATAGATAAATTAATTTCTAATAAGCAAAATAACCCGGCATTCGAATCAATATTCACCACAGCTCCGAAAACTGGGTCGTGAGCTTTCAATTTTATTGTGGTTTGTAAAAGTCGTGAATAAATCTCTTTCAGAAGGTTAAATTACTCTTTATTAAGTACCGAGGTTTTTTGTATTATTGCCTATGAGCATCAGTTTAGCTTTAGAATCATTAAAATTCCATCACTGTCTCCATGTATAAGCCTACCTACAACTGTATGTTAGTCTGTAGTATGTCTGGAAACTAGTATGTTAGTCTGTTTATTGACTTGTGCTGGCAAAAGGATCCTTGCGTGAATCAGAAAAAGTTATAGCAACCTCAACATTATACATTTGACGGATTAAAAATACGTTTAACTCGAGAATTGAATAAAGGGCATTATTCTTACTAAAAATCTATCATGGGGAAATCATATTCGATTTTTTGTGGGCCAGTGCTTAAGATCCTGGGATTAATCAAATGAATTCAGGTAAAGTATTCAAGTGGCAAAGTAAAATAATGATTTTTCATGGTAACAAATAAAAATAAAAACTTTTAGTCTATTCAACACAACTGTTTTAATAACCGAACTAGGTTTCGATTTATCAGAAACCATCTTTCACAGACTTCATTATTCCTAGGGACTCATGCCATCACTTCACGCACAAAATCTCAGAATCGTGGATTTAGATCGTGGATTTATAGAATGCTCAACATCCTCATTTTAAAAGATAATTTTAATAAAGAGCTTGGCATAATCAAACTTTTAGCTATCCATAATGGTTTCAACAATTCTTTAATTTTAAAAGTCCTTGACAGAGCACAGAAAAAGACCGCTATCAATACTTTAACAAACCTTTCTTCTATTGTTACTAGACCTAAGTGATGGTACGTGCTCCCGTTTGTAAATAAAATAACAAGCTATGTAATATAATTCCTAAAGATACTATGATATTATCTGTTTACAATCCAACAACCATCGGTAAACGTTTGTTTAACTCAAAAGATCGAACTGATGAGTTAGACAGGAGTGGGGTGTATATGCTAAAGTGCTTAGACTGTGACAAGATATACACTAGTAAAACTGGTAGAAAGGTTTCTATTAGCTTCAAGGATCATAAACAGTGTTTTATTAATCATGACGACAAATCTGGGTTGTCAAAACATTTATGTGAAATGGGCCATTTTAGTTATTTTAAACCCAATATTTTACATATGTGTAACAATGGGCTGAAATTGAACTCTTTGGAACAATTTGAGATTGCGAATACCCCGGATAAGAACGATTATGCAATGACTATATGTTCCCTACCCACTCACCCCTCCTTAAAATCCCCCTTCCTAGCTGATTCATACCCATGCAACTCACTTTCAGCTAAGGTCACTTTCTTCCCTCCTCCCCTCCAAAACCCCCGTCCATCTCATTCACCTAACCTCCTGCCTCCTTCCCTTCATTTCCCCAATTCCCACTCACCTCCCCTATCCTTTTCCTCCCCCATCCTTTTCCTCCCCCATCCTTTTCCTCCCCCGCCCACGACCTGGTGGATATATAAGGCAGTCGCTCAGATACTAGGTACCTTGAGAATGAGAAAAAAATTTGTTGAAACCTAGGGCGGTTATTAAAAAAGTTGTGTGGAATAGACTAAAAGTTTTTATTTTTATCCGTTACCATGAATAGTGTAACTAAATTCCACAAAGTTATGACTTAGTCCTATCTGATGTGGATTATAAATAAGTTTAACTCAAGAATTAAATAAAGGGCATTACTCTTACTAAAAATCTATTATGGGTAAATCATATTCGATTTTTTTGTGGAATAGCGCTTAAGATATGGGATTAATCAAATGAATTCAGGGAAAGTATTGAAGTGGCAAAGTAAAATAATGATGTTATTTCGCTCTTGTAAGGCCTCGCCTGGAGGAAAGATGCATCAACCTTTTGGTATTCCATAAATATTTGATTCCGGAACTAAATAAGATACAAAAAAGGCAGCACGTTTAGTAAGTGTACGTACCAGTGTACGTTCCAGTGTACGTACATACTGTGTTACTCAGTTAATGAAAGAGCTTGGTTGAGAAACCCAATAAACAAGAAGGATAACCAGCGATTTTCTTTTGAGATACCCGCGTCAGCGTTTGAAATGCCTACGTTTTGTCTCCGCTGATGGAGACCTCATCAGAGCTTATAAAATGCCTTTGATAAGCCTCAAATATATATATATATATATATATATATATATATATATATATATATATATATATATATATATATAATCGCCAGAAAAGCGCACTACGCAGTCATAATAAATACAAAATAAAACAGACGACGAAAACATAGAAACACGCAAAAGAGACACTCACAAAAGTTTGGACGTTTCCGCGGTCATGCCGCCTTTTTCAACGGAAGAGGGTTGACTGCCGTTGGCTGCTGGCTGAGTCCTCTTCGTGAGTGAAAGAGTGGGGGGGGGGGGGGGTGGTAAGAATGGGTACAGGAGTGGGGCGGGAGACAGTGGAGGAGGTAAGGAAGTGGTGGCCTCTAGTGGGAGATGTTCAAGCCTGGCTTTTGATATGATCTTTCGAGCCAGATTCGCGCCAATTCACGAGACCTCACCTCAATGCTAGTGGCATTTTCGGAAAGTACTTCCACTATGGCGAGGGAAAAACAGTTGTCAAAAGTTTGATTATGGTGGGCAGTATGTTTCGGGATAGGTTCGTGGAAGGGAGGAATTTTGGTGGAATGCCGGTGGTTGTTCATCCTGATAGCTAGTGGTGTAGTGCACTCTCCAATGTAGAAGGAGGGGCAGAAATTGCAGGAGAGGCGGTAAACTACATTGGTGGAGGTGCAGGAGGGTGTAGAGGAGGATTTGTTAAGGACTGATGAGGAGGCTGAGCGGAGTAGAAAGCAACATTTGCATCTCGGGCGTTTGCAAGGTGAAGAGAAATTGGAAGGAAGGGGAGCATGGAGAAGAGTGGGTCGGGTGGATCTGAGAATATTGCTGAGATTGGGTGCTTTTCTGTAAGTAACGGAAGGGCAGGCGGGAAGGAGATTTGATGTTGTATGGTTGGTATTTATGATGGGGTAAAGATCTCTCAGGATGCTATTTATTTTGTGTGAGCCGGGAAAAAATTTGGTGATGAAATTTAATCGGCCGGGAGGGTTATTTTTGATGCGGGGTGTGTAATTGGCGGTAGGGGATAGAATTTTCTTTCTGAGGAGAGGCTCTGGGTAACCACGTTTCTGGAGGGCGTGATGGAGGTTATCTATGGCTTGGTGTAGGGAGGGGGCATTGTTGCAAAGACGGTGAGCCCGGACGGAGAGAGAGTATGGAATGGATTGTTTGGTGTGTGGCGGGTGGCAACTAGTATAATGCAAATATTGTTCGTGGTTGGTGGGCTTTTTGTGGATAGAGGTGATGAATTTGGTGTCTTCAAGGAGAATGTTGATATCAAGGAAGGTGGCGGATGAATCAGAGATGGAGGAGGTGAACGTGATAGAGGAAGAAGAGTTGAGAGAAGAGATAAAAGAGGTGAGAGAGTCGCGCCCATGGGGCCACAGGAGGAAAATATCATCAATGTATCGGGCCCACAGGAGGGGTTTGAGCACTTGGGAGTTTAGGAATGAAGTTTCTAGATGGCCCATGTAAATGTTGGCGTAAGATGGTGCCATGCGGGTCCCCATAGGGACCCCTCGGATCTATATATATATATATATCCTCAGGGAGGTGGAGGGGGTTAGGGTAAGTGTGGAACCTTCTCAATGTCGCTCTTTATTCTCAAAATTACTGGTAGCCAGGATGAACTTATCTTTTGTCCCTCGTCTTTATTAAAATTGTTCTTATGCTTCCTGATATCCAAGGCCTCCATAATTAATCCCTTCTTAAAATGCTTTTCCTTCACGAGGATTATGGTGTGGGTCACTACCACGTCGCGTCGTGGTCTCGGGCGGCGTTTTCCACTACTGCTGACTTCTGGAAGTGCTCCATTCTTCCCACTCTGATTGCGGAGCTTTGTTGCTTAATTTTCGTCCGGATGGTTCTGCCCGTCTCTTCTGCATACACTTGGTCACAATCCCGGAAGATGATAAGTAGACTCCCTCCGTATCCATATTTTCTTTTTCCTTAGTGCTACGGATTATGTTCCTTATTTTTCGCCGTGCTTTAAATATTGTCCTTATTTCATGCTTCCATTTTATTTTCAATATCTTGTCTGTGGCTCCCTGAATGTAAGGCAGGTATGCTTTCTTCCTCTCGTCGACTTTTCTTTCTTATAACAGTAAAAAAATTGTTTTATATATTTAGGTTCTCTCTTAGATTATATCGAAATATTTAATCTAAACTTAAACTTAGGATAATTTACATACTCGAGGTGGAATTTTAACCTACGTTCTTTGGTTTACTAAGCTTAATGCTAATAGGGTTTAAAAATTTCCAAGTTCGGGGAAAGGTCAAAGGACGTTCGCTATGGAGAAGGTTGAGACTTATTTGATGTTGGGAAATCGTGTAAAATAATAAAATCTTAATGCTCTATATGTTTAGCAGGATTATATATGTAGGTTCTCTCTTAGACTATATCGAAATATTTAATCTAAACTTAAACCTAGGATAATTTACATACTCGAGGTAGAAAATCAACCTACGTTCTTTGGTTTACTAAGCTTAATGCTAATAGGGTTTAAAAGTTTCCATGTTCGGGTCCATAAAGGTCAAAGGACGTTCGTTATCGAGAAGGTTAACACATATTTGATGTTAAAATCATCAGAAATAATAAAATCTTAATGCTATTTACGTTTAACAGGATTATATATTTAGGTTCTCTCTTAGACTGTATCGCAACATCTAATCTAAACTAAAACTTAGGACAATTTGCATCATTGGGATAAATAATATTACTTTGCACACAACCGTCACGCAAGCGTTTACACTTTCCTACGTCGATTAAATGAATGTTTTGCTAGGTTTTGTATAATTCAGCGAACTTAAAAGGAGGATGAAAAGTGTTTGGAAAACAGGGAGGTAGCTTATATCTTAATCCTTACGGTTACTCTACTTCATCGGCAACTGTTTTATATGGCATCCCTATCATGGCTGAAGTCACTTAAGCGAACGTTTCAGTATCCCATCTGGAGTTAGTATAAGCAGTAAAATCTATAAATTAATAAATGCTAGCAAGATATTCCACAAAGAAAAAATATTCACCTTGACCGGGACTCGAACCAGGACCCCCTGATTTCCTGCCAGTTGCTCTCTTTTTCTCTGTGGCATATCTTGCTATCGTGTAATTCAGCGGGTAAATCCACTAAAGATTTCGCGGCTAGCTCGCGAGCTTTGAATTCAATAAATGTTGATGAATGATTCGTAGCCAATAGGAGCAATGTCAAGAAATTAGTACTTCCTTAGATACTTACAGCACACTCACAGAAAACGGATCAGTTAAGGTGTTTGAAATAAATTTTCAGCGACTCTATCCCAAAACCCCACCAAATTTGTGTGCATTATTTGATCTCACGTGATCTGGTGACATTTTACGCCAACTCGTCCATCAATATATTTCAATAATAACTTGAAACCAAGGGCAGCAAATGAAATATTATTTTCACTCCCACAGACTTTCAAAAATTAATTGCTGTTATTTTTTTGCAACAATGGCTTGTTTACATGATTTAATAGAACTGTAGTCATAAGTACGGCAGTCATTATCTCCACTGATACAGTTTAATCTTTTTCCTTACTGGTAGATAATAATGGCTGCCTTGCCGTAAAAAATGTGAAATATATAACAGGCTTATCGGTTTTCTAAGCAAGAATCACCATGTATGTTTGTCTTGTATTTAAACATTTCCAAGTTATTGTTGGAGAAAAAGAGTTATATCTAGAAAATACATATTGGCATCGCCATATTCTTGCTTTTGCAATTATCCGCTGGGCAGTATGTGACGGGACCGAAGGCAAAGGTGGTGGAACAGGTTAGGCTTACGCATAATGTAACTGCATATGGCAGGCATGAAGGAAGATATATATCTACTATATATTAATAAGATTGTAAGTATTTTTAGGTTCTCCTGGCCTATATCGCAACATCTAATCTAAACTTAAGTTTTGGGTAATTTACGTACTCAAAGCGGAATTGAACGTCGCGACGTTCTTTGGTTTTTAAGCTTATTGTTAACACAGTTTCAAATTTGCAAGTTCAGGGTAAGACCAAGAGGTTCGAGCAATCCTAGGTTCAAACTCATTTGCTGAACTAGGAAATCATCAAAAACAATAAAAATTTAAAGCTATAATTGTTATTCGTACATTAAAATTTCTTTCCCACACTCACCTGTCGACGGCGATGGCCGTCAAAGAAAACACGGACGCAGCTACGCTGCAATTGGCGACGAAGTTGGAGAATGAGCAATAGACGGCTCCAAATGGCCAGTCCCCATCCAGCATGAAGACTAGGTTGAAAGCACAGTTTAAAATGGAGAGGAGAAGATCCGACACGCTGAGGTTGACCAGGAAGCAGTTGGTAGCCGTCCGCATTCTCCGGTGGCCTAAAGACGGGGAAATTGCTCGATTATTTTTCAGTTAAACGATTTAGGCATGTTCCACAAATAAATCATACGAAAGTATTATTCCAGCTATGAATTGAAAAAAATTAGTACCTCCGAAGGTTCGATCCTTTTCAAATGGAAGACATAAATAGCAAATATGCATCTTCCTAAGTTACAAGAGAGCTCTCGGGGTAGTGATCTTTTTAAAATCGTTGTTTTCAGTGAAATTTATGAATATTCCTAAAATACCAGTGTGCCCCAGAGGTTTGAAAACCTTCTTAACTCGTAGTATTTAGAAGCATTTATTTATTATGATAGGTACATGAGTCTCCCATGGGGTTGTGATCTTTCTAAAAATGATTTATTCAGAAACATTTGCCACTTCTGAAAATACGATTGCATCCCCGGAGGATTGTCATTATTTTAAATCAAAGTATCCACCACAATTTTCGCATTTTCTGAAAACACAAGAGTGCCCTCAGAGTTTTTATTCTTTTAAAATCGAAGTTTTTAGCAGAATTTATGAATGTTCTTAAAAATACAAGAGTGCCCCCGGAGGTTTTAAATTGCATATTTCAACGGTATTCATGCATTTTTTTCAAATACAACTTGCCCAATGGGTTTATGCTTTTTTTTAAATCGATGTTTTCAGTAGCTATTTTGAATCTTAAAATGCAGAAGTTACTCCTCGTGTAGTGATATGTTTTAAATTGAAATATTTACCTATATAAATGCGTCTAAGTAAAATACAAGCGAGCCCTCTGAAATACAAGTATCCACCAATTATATATATTACATATTTTCAACAAAAATTCATACTCTTCCAAAAGAATGAGTTTATTACTATCACACGCAGCAAAGTTTCTTTCAGAAGCGAAGAAAAAGCGCAATCACCCACAAAATATTGTTGGTGACCTTCACTGAGCATATATCTTGCCAAATCATTTTCTCCTGTTTTAGATATCATCGTGTTTATTTTCCTCAGATAATTAATAACTCATGGCGTGGTTACCCCTGTTGGGGCTTTCACGTACTGACCGCAGCCAGGGCATAAAATGTTGCTCAGGATTAGGTAGCAAGAAAAGGGGAGATTCCTCACGTGCTTTTTTCTTCCTAAACAATCGCAGGGTATTTTTGCACTGCCAGTACTTTTACCTGGACCATTTAAATTAAATTCAGGTACTCTAGCCTCCATAACTAACCAATCTCTTGTTTTTGTATTTTCACCATTAATAGAATGGGTTTCAATTTAAGAGAGGCGTCTAATTTCATAGGTAAATGATGTCTAACGGAGAGGAAACACTTAATAATTCCGTTTCGTTCACCTATGGTTTTTGTCCGTCGTAAAAGCTAGTCATTTCCAAATGTTACTTGTACATCTTATTGAAAACTGTAAGGGATCTTGAACCTTATTGGCCTGGTATAGATGAAGGAAATGAAAATTTTCCCACTGGAAAAAATAACGTCCAATTCTGGTCGTCCAAGTATTTGTCATGCTGAAATTAGTGGGCCATTTAGCTTCACCAGTATTTCAAGCATTGACTTTTAAGTGATTTGTTGTGGTGTTAGCTTCCTATTCCTAAGGGAAGAAATTAATTTTGTATGATTGTACGCTAGCGCAAAACTAGTAATCGTTTAGATCCCTTCCATTTCTTAAACTTGTTAATGATACTGGAATTTCCAGTCCAACAATAGTTAGCAAAGAAAGGTATTTTTTTCAAGTTGAAGCCTACCAACACCTTTCTCTCCTGTAAAGATTCGAACGAAGAAAGAAGGATTGTTAAGACAAAGGAGTTGGCAAGAAGGCTAAAAAAAAGTCCACATTTAACGAGCGAAGCTTTGTAAATGTTTTGTGGAGCTGGTTGAATGATAGCCCATCAAGTAAGCTCCTTAAATCCTTCAAAAAAATAAGAAAAAACCTCGTGAGCCCATTCTGTAGGTGGGAAGGTTCAGGGTCCCAGGTGGGCCCGGCCTACCGAAAAACGAACCTCATCGGACCCTTTCTTATTGAGTTTGTTTCCAACTCTCCAAGTTTTGGGAAGCAGTGATCGTCTAAGCTTTGTTTTTATCAAAAGTGAAGAAAGACTTCTGGCCACATGTGATTGGCTGAAACTTTGATTTTATCTATAGAGTAATATATCGCTGCATCAGTATTTAATTTTAGCATGATTCTAACGTCTTAATTTTAATTAGTGCACCGAAGTTTGCCAAAGATTCTACTGAAAAAACAAAATTAAACTTAGACGGAATTTAAAGCTCAAACGAAAATACGGTAACTTTCTTAGAGCATGGCGAATTTGTGGATATTATCATAGATGAGTATATTTCTGCCTAAATGAAAAAATTAAATTCAAATTCCTGATTTCATGCGCACTAAAAGCAAATATACCACTCAGGCTATGACCAGGAAATTTTCACGGCGTATAGGGTGCAGAAGAAATTATTTATTGCATGTTTCAATATTGCAGAGAAATTTTACAACTCATGAGCGGCCAATATCCTAAAATTCAATTAACAATATTTATTTAAGCGATGAAGTGAAGAAGTTATCGGTGAGTTTTTTTATTAATTAAAAAAAACCTATTAAAATAATCAATTACTGAAAAACAACCAATAGGTAACAAATATCATCCTTTTGCCTGAGTTATAAGAGAAATACCTCCGTGGATGAATTTAGTGTCTATTTTTTGTCGAAAAAATATTCATTTTAAGAACTGCTTATTCAATAATCCCCTTTTCAATATTGTAATGCATTAATCGAATTTTACCACGCAGCCTCCTAAATTTTTTTCTTTTGACAGAAAAAAGTATGCAAATTGTCCCGAGAGAGATTAAAATATGTGCAGAACTAAAGCATGACACCAAGAATTCTTTCAAAGCATTGACAACTAGAACCAACACCTGAAACGTAGCATTTCATCTATTCTTGTGACACATTACCTTTGGTTATATTATTAAATTTATAGATTTCAAACAGTAAAGTAAAGGCTGGATCTATAGAATCCTGGGCCTCGATCGTGGATCTTCGTAAGGCGTGCGCTAGCGTTATCGTTATTTTTTTATTTAACTTGAGTCAGGGAGAACGTGATCTCCGTTCTTCATTTTTCGCACAGCACTTCATATCGCTTATCACAATCAGTGAAGCGAATTTCATAGACGGTTATTGTTAACTCTGCGCTACTCTAGGGGTAAGCGTTAACGATAAATATTGCGATAACGCGAAAGATTGCGTTCGAATCGAAAAATAATGCATCTGTGATTCCACACCTGATTCCGAGAGATTTTTCACTACCTCTATTCTTCCGCCAGGAGAGCTGTCTAAATGCATATTCCGGGAGGCTTTCGGAATGATAAGAGAAGTGATACCCTACTGTCGGGGAAGAAAGCAAAGACTCTAAAAGTTTAGGATAAAATAAAATGTTTATCATTGAACCTATATAAAACCTAGCATCACCAACATTTAGCGTATTTTATCTGAGTTTAACTTTGTAAAGTACACGTTTTTATTTTACCTAACGCTACCGTAGGTAGAACAAAAATAGCACCGTATTTTTTTTCTATTTCCAATGTTACGCTTTCTTATAAAATGCATTACTTTTAACCAAAATCTTTCATCAAACTATTACTTTAACACTTAATTATTCGGGTGGTTATGAAAGGAAATAGTACCGTAGAAGCCGACAGTAACTTCTTGCCCGAGGAAATCCGTGCGACATGCAGCCGCTGACCTACCCTTGCCCCACAAAACCACTACATTAAATATAAACACATATAAAATCATCACTGATGTGCATGCAAAACGTATTTTTTACACTTAGTATTAAATTTTCATGGTCTCCATGAAAATTTAAAATTCAGACCGCTACAGCCACCCATTATCGAGAAAACTGTTTTGCATAATTTACAAAAACGTTGAATTAAATCAGATCATAAATTAAAACTTAGAGTACTTATAAAAAAGAGTGCTTAAAGAGCTATTGAAGCCTGACTTCGGACCAGTTAATACTTTTAATACAATGAACTTTGTAATTTAACGCTCCATTGGAAATAGTAAAAATACTGCACTTCTATTGTTCAACCTAAAATAACGTAATAACGGGATAAAATTAAAACATGCTCTGCACAGTTGAACGTGGAATAACATTAGCTAACTTATTTTGTGGCTTTTTATAAAGATTTACGAGTATACTTCTTATTTACACCTAAACTCGAGATCACTACTTTTTCCCCGGCAGCAGGTGCTCGATAACCACCAGTAACATGCAACTTATTGTAATTAATTAGAAACTAAGAGAAAATTTCATTTTTATCAATGAATTTGCTAATTCTTTGAACTCAAAACTATGCTAATTGCAATGGATGTAATAATTAGAAACTGAGAGGGCATATTGTTTTTTACAATGGATTAAGTTTTCGTTTCAATTCAAAATGATACTGATACAATGGTCATGCCTGGATGCATCTATAATGCGTTAGTGGAGACATGAATTTCTTCAGATGCTTGCAGACAAGGCTGCGAACAAATTACTACGTATATTTTGTTATCATTACCTGCTATTTGCTCTGAGTGTTTGAAATATGGGAGGCATTTCAAATCTACCCATAAGGAAGTTCAACTCTATTCTCTAGTTTTCTTGAACCGTTGACCACCACATAGTAGCGTTAGTTAAATTCTTTAACGGCAATGAAAAAGATATACAGTTTATATTTACTTCAAATATTCAGGTTTACTTTTTACTCAGGGTATGATGGTTATTATAATGCTAGTTCTTCATAGTCTAGGGTGCATTGTAACATTTCTCTGTAAACTATATTAATGGTGCATTGTAACATTTCTCTGTAAACAGTATTAATGGGAAAAAATGTATGGGGAAATTCTGCCTGTGAATAAATGATTTAGCTCTTCTCTGAGCATTCTCTGTGCTGCTGTTTGGCACTCTAAAAATCCATCGATGAAAATATTTAGTGTGTGCGCCCATTTCACACGTGCGCAAGCCTTAAGCCAAGCTTTGCATTTGCACCGTTCCATCCAAATGTATCGCGAAAGCTTGCGAACGATGAAATTGAGGGAAAATTGAACAGACAAACCAAAGGTTTTTGAAAGGATTTTTCAACGAGTGGAGTGCAAACGTGTGCTATTTCAATCTCCTTTGCGAGATAGACATACGCAGGTCACCACAAAAAAGGGAATCAAACTATACGGCGACGTAAGGATTTCCGAGTAAATTTGCGTTGACGTGGAATGGGACTATTCCATGCGAATTGCAATTGATGAAACTGCCGCAATAAAGGAAAATTTCCCTTCTTTGATGCTGGTCATGTGCTACGGAATGAGAATTTCCTCACGCAAAATGAAAAAGAGCAATTTTGCTGAGGACTAGGATGGCGGAAGCTCACCTTATTCTTAGGGTCAGTAAGTTATACCGCTATTGTTTATTATTTGTTTCGTAATGAAATGAAATAAACTAGATCATACATTTAATGATCAGTGAAATGTTTATCAAGCATCTAGTCTCATGTTTAAGACTATTTTTATTAGAATTTTTTCCTCTTCGTTGACATTATTTCAAAGGCTGCACGGAATAGGTTCTGATAACACTTCAATGTTGGCATTTTCGGTAAACATTTTTAAGGGTGCCTTATTGATCAATTGCTTTAACTTCGATGTTCATAAGACTCCTTTTCCTTTCATTTTTTTTTTACTGGTTGTATTTGTTACTAACTTACACAGTTTACTTTTTGGAAACATGTATGGGAAAAATTTCTAGAAAGTTAATGAAATTGAGTTGGCCATGCAGGGAATGAAAAACTACCCTAAAATCATCTGCATTAGCTTTATAAGGATGAGGCTGTACATTACGTGACTTGGTTTTGAAGAGTTAGTGAGTTTCTTTAACTTAAAATCTTTATTCAGGCCACGAATTCCATTTACCTTAACTTTAAGAGTAGACGCAGAACGAATAATGGTAGAGATACGAGTCTTTAGTAGCCTTCGAGTCTATTCTTATAAGTAACTGCAAGTTTTGTTTTTAATTAACTGATTTGAACATGGATTTGGAATATTAATTATAGAAAATGAAAACTCACTTTGCTTTACTTTCTGCAATTTCTGGATGTTAAGTTATTATCATTGTTTTATCGATTCAAGTAGGTTTCGATCATTGTTCCAATCTTTCCACAACCCCTAATTTATTTAATATAATAACCTACTCTACTTCAATTCTATATTCTAATTATATTCCAACCCTTCATATTCCCATCCATACTGTCCATTATACTCCTTTTACACCTCCCCCCATATATTTTTTCCACTATTACGTCATTTAAAACACACTAGCCTCTCGATCATTACCCATCCCGTTACATACTCGGTATTCTCATTCTTTTTTGACTAATATCTTTTTTTCTCCTACCATTATCAACCCATTCTCGTCCATCTTGCTTTCCTTTCCATTTACTTTTCCGCCCTTTTCCATGCCCATTTATTGAAAATCCTAACTCTATCTTCATCTTCTCTTATCATAGGCCATGTTTCGGTACCGTGCAAGGCCACTTTCCACATTACGCATTTTAGCAGCCTTTTTTTCTCTGTCATTTCCCCTGAATCAGGTATTGGTCATCAGTTCTCATCTACGGGAAAAACGTATCGATCGCACGTATGACTATACTTCAATTTCTCTGCTTTTCTACTCCCTTACTACCAGAAAACCACTTAGGTAGCCGAATCACTCCAACTACTCTATGTGTGATTCATATTTTGAAACATAATCTTGCTCTTTATGATTGACAATATAAACTTTGTATTTCCACATTCATTTATCTCGCACTACTAAGACCATGGTTTCGACGATAAACGTCATCGTCAGGTAACTCATAATTAATACAAATAAAGGCCATTAAGTGACGCCAGAAACCATCAATTTAATTTTTCTCATTTTTTCTCAATAAAGCTTAATTGCTTTAGTTTTCTAAAGGCCTTCTTACACGCTGTATTACGAGAAAACTCGCACATAAAAAATTAGCCATGTTAAGCAAGGACTTAAGAGTAAAATTATTACAAATGAGTGAACGCCTTCACCCCAAATATAGCCCGTTGTAATGCAGTTCACGCCTCCGCAAAAATTTACCTCCCACCTGGAGTTGGCTGAGATGAACTGCCACCATGGTTCTAACGATTAAATAGGTTGTTGACAGCTGAGAGGGTTGTTTGCGCATAAATCTTTTGGTAGTGCATGAAAAGCATTAATCATGAGGTGGGCTATTAATCATGTGGAAGCTTCAATTCGCCCGTAAGGGAGGGGCTCAAATCTCGTTTACTTGGCCCTCAGCCACACATTTGCTGCGCAAGATGTAGGCTACGTATACGGGACTTAAGATGGCTCTAAATTGTTCAGAAACGTAATTATAAGGTATGCTTCGTTTACCTTCGATTTGTCGCTACTTCTTCGATCTTGATAAACGGCACACTGACGGTAATACTGCAACTTAACGGTTTACTGCCACCGAAACATTGACCAATAATTTTACCGTACAAAGCTGTAAGATAATTGTTCTTGTAACTTTCCACGCAACGGACTTTCACGGCCCCTTTCTCATTCTGGTTGTACGTTAACTTGCGCAATTCCATGATTTGTGTAAACCCGCCTTCATTGTTAATCTTCATTACGTGTAGTGAACATTGCTTTTCTATAACATATGGTAGTAATAAGGAATCAAAATTTGTACCGAAATATTAGTAAAGGAATAAAAATAATTAGGATTAGATTTGGAAAATATGTAATATTAAAGGAATATAAATGAATTGGGAATACGAATGGGAAAGCGAAATGAAAGAGGAGAAAGACTTATGGAATTCTGCACATGACACAAGCTAGTGGTTGATAACACATATTTTAAACATCACAATCGATGAAAATACTCTTTGAAAATTCCAGGAGACAGAAAAAGGTTTTTAATAGACTACAACTTGGTGAAACATAGATTTAGGAACAAGGTGAAGGACTGAAAAAGCTACCCTGGAGCAGACATCAATAGTGGCTAAAATTTAGAAAAGATAATAAATATGTAAAGTGATCTAAAACTCAAGAAAGTGAAGAAAACAGCGAATAATATATGGCAAGTAGAAAAACTGAAGAAGCTCAATATCAGCTGGTATTTCAAAAAGCAGTGGGAAAGAGCGTAGGAGTGGATCTGACTGAAAAATCAGTGGAAGAGCTTTGGGAAAACCTTAAATGAGGACTACAGGAAGCCTCAAAAGAAGTTCTTGGAAGGAGAAAAGTGGCCAAGAAGTAGCAACGGATCACAGAGCAAGTCTTATTGTTAGGCCTGATTGAAGACAAGAATTAACAATGAAAGTACAATAATGTGAAAATCGAATAAGGGCATCTCTGCTGCAATACATAAAGGAACGAAGTAAGTCACAAAGAGAGCAAATCTAGAAAATTTTGGGTGGAAAAACTATGCGAATGTGTGCAAAACAACTTTGCACTTGGATAGTTGGAGGCTGCCTAGTGAGGTCCAAGTGAGGAACCACTTCAAGGAACAGAGCGCAAAATGCAATGCCATAAGGGACAAGAATGGATGAATTTCCATTGAGAACAAAGACAAAGTAAAAAGAGAATATATTCTATCAATAAAAAGAATATCTGAAAGAGTTCTACAACGGAAAATATCTCAGTACCAAAGTAATCGAAGAGGAAATTGTAGTCATGAAGGATGATATGGCAGCTTCAATCGTAAAATTGGAATTTGAGTCAGCAGTAAGGAATCTACGTATTAATACGGCAACTGGATTTGATGATATTCGTGCTGAGGTAGTTGAAATTCAGGAGAGAAGACATTAACACATATTTATAAAATTATGCTCATCATGTAATCAGCAGCAAAGATAACAAGGGACATTGAGAAGAACATTATTATTCCTATTCCCAAAAAGAAGGGAGTTGAGAACTGCGAAAATTTTAGGACCATAAGCCTGGCGTCACATGCATTGAAGATATTGATGTTATCTCCAGGAAAGTATAAGGAAAATATGAGTTTATGGATGAAGAATAATTCGGATTCAGGAAAAGAAAGGGTGAAAGAGGTAAAATATTTGCCCATAAACTGCTCATAGAGAAGACTATGCAGAATAACAAACCGACGTTCATTGCATTGGTGGGTTTAGAGAAGGCTTTTGACAACGTGGATTAGAATTCAATGATTGAAATTTTCAAATGAATTGGAGTGTTGTACATTGACGGCAGAATTATCCAGTACTTATGTAAAAACCATGAAGCTGTGTTTAAACCTGGACTAAGTTGTGAATAATCAAAAATAAAGAAAGGAGTGAGACTAGGTTGTGCACTTACTTCGGTAATTTTTATTATTTACATCGAGAAAGCCATTAACGAAATTAAAGATAAGGCTTCAGAAGTGAACATCATCGTATAAAAAATAGCTTGCTGCAATTTGCTATGATATTACTGTCATAGCAGAGACTGAAGGATTTGAAAAAGACTCTAATAACCTTGTAAATGACAATGAGCAGATATCATATGAAGATCAAAAGATGAAAACTAAGAGGTTATTATGCTGCAGGAGATAAGAGACCAATACAAATGTTACAATGAGTACGAAAAGTTGAGGAGGTGAAAGAGTGCTATTACCTGGAAAGCCGATTAATCAGCGATGGGAGAAGCAAGAAAAAAATAGTGAATAGTATAGCTCGGGCAAAGAGGGAATTTTATCAAAAAAATTAACTTACAGCTCAAAATGCAAATGTAGAAGTAAGGACACAATTCATCAGAACGTACACCTGGAGGATGTTTCTTTATGGCAGTAAGGCATGGACAATGACAGCAGCTGGGAATAAAAGGGTGGAAGAATTCTAAATGTGGTGCCACAGAAGAATGATAAAGATTAAATGGGTCGACTGAGTAAGGAGAAAGTGGCTAAGTCTGTGAAAGAAGTGGCTGACGCTAAAAGGAGTGGCAGAAAAGAGAAGTCTTCTGAACACCCTAATAAGAAGACGGGCTAACTTTCGACCACGTCGTGAGACATGATGGTCTGATGAAGACAGTCGTTGAAGGACAAGTGGACGGTAAGAACGGCAAAGGTATATGGAACAAGTGATGAAGGGTGTGAAAGAGAAGAAATACGTAAATAGGAATGGGCTAGCTGATAGAAGAATTCAGTGGAGAGCTGAGTCATACCTATCCCAGAATTGCTGACTGATGATGATGATGATGATGATAAAGAAATAGAAACTGCGAAATAAAATCCAAATCAATAATATATTATGAGTTGATTCTTTGTAATACTGTAGTGCATATCTACAATTTGTCATCCAATATATTTATAATATGCCCCCGACAGTGGATGTTGGTTTTTAATTAAATTTTAAAACAAGAACCTCCTGACGAGTCATATACTCAGCAGAACATCAACGCGTTTATCATTGAAATTTCAATAATATGCTACAATTTATAGGAACATGGTGAAGTGAAACTAAAAATTGTTATTTTACGATCTGAAAATTTAAAAAAAATGCCAATAAACTTTGCAACTATTTTACCTGAAAATTGAGAGTTATCGTGTGAAATGACGTTTTACAATATTGACCCTTTGTTACCACACACTTTCCTTTGTCATTCATGGACGGGCAAAATTTCATATCGATCTACGACCGTTTGATGACCTCAACGCTGTCATTTTTTGCCGCATTGCCGTTTCGTTGCCTCAAGGACGAGGATGCCTTCGCGCGGATGGGATTTCAGGAGTTGGGAACAGAATTGCTGAATCAGAGCACTGGGTCCTCCATGCACCCATGACACCCTAGTCACAGTTTCAAAAGCCTTTTGAGGGTCCGGAGTTCGTGGGTTTACGGGAGGTAAGCCTTTAATGCACTCTGCCCTACTGAATAAGCCAAAGCAGCCTTGACCCATTAGTGGCATTAGCACATCATCTCCTGGTGGTGTAAATGGAACTTGATATCACTGCTTTCCATATTCACCGACTGAAAGGTAACTATATCGTTACAAAGAAGATCTTCATCACTGTTCGAGCTGAATTTTATGCATGTGGATATTTTTCTCAACTATTACATACGTATTTACGTACTTATCACGAAAAGGTCATGCGAGGGTTTTCTTTGGGAAATCACAAAGCAATCTAGTTAATATGAATCTAGAGTATTTGTTTCCAAATTTTATCTTCAGTCCATTTTAAAATTATTTTTGTTGGTAAAATCCGCCGTTAAAATTTGCATGAGAGTTGCTAGAAATTGAAGGACCGCGAACTGGCCGCGAGAACCCTGACGGCGTTACCCACTTAATTGCACGATGGCAGAAATTCCACAGAAAAAAATCATTCGCCTTTACCGGGAGTTGCTAGAAATGTATCCAGATGTATACATTTTTTAAAATTTCCTGTTCACATCAATATGACAGTATGACTATTTTTCTGTTATGATTTTGATTATTATATTTAAGTAAGGGCGTAAAAAAAACATTGATTTTCTTGAATACCAATGCAATAATACTCTTTGACAAATATGCTGTTAGTTCAAAGGTATTTTTTCGTTATTCATTAGAATTTTATTTCTTCTAACTGCCTTTATCTCTATAGTTCTACCCTATTATGCCTTTCTTAAGAGATAATAGTGCTTGTGTGAAACAACCCACGATATGATATAGTACTTTTTTTGGATGTAAAGGTTCTCTTACTAAAATAGCTATATTAGTATGTAATATTATAAAGTTGCTAGCATTTTAAAGATATTTACCCGCGGTTACTAAAATGTGCTACATTTTGCAACAAATTTTATAAAATGGAAAATTTTAGTCATCTTAGTTTTTTATTCAGCGCTATTTGATCAATCTGTAGTGTAAAGTTTATAATATTAGCACAGGGTGCATATTTCTAAGTATGTTTATGAATTATTTTACGCCTAGCAACTGTGGTAAAGGCTAACGCACTATTTTAAATTACGGCGTCCAATTAAAATGTTAATTGGACGCCGAATTGTATTCTCTTGCATTCATACTTCCAGCAAAGAACCCATCCATTTACCATAAGTTTTCGTCAAACTCATTCCCGGAAAATAAAACCTGATCTTTGTTTGAGCTGTCATCAAATACCCGGAATTCGCGTTGAAGTAGGGTTCTTACCCTTCCCCGAGTACAAGAGGCAACCCTTTGAAATGAAGCAGCCCTGCGGCAGAAATTATTTTCCAACCGCACCAAGTCCCCAAAGAGGATTGCCGATCGAGTCCGCACAAGCATTCGGAGATTAAAGTTTCCCTCTTCGACACTCGGACCTCCCCGTTGTTCCAAAGTGATACTCCCCCCTTCTCGGCCATGTATCCAATTTGATTGGTACTCAGCGTCAAAAAGTTGCGCCAAGGGTCGACTTAAATTTTTTTTCCCAGCAACCCATCGAAAGCCAGCCTTGAAATATCTCGAGAGAGGCCGATGAGTGCGAATTTCTGACACCCTATGCGTTTCTCTCGCTCTTTTTCGAGCGTAGCGTCGGACTAAAACATAAATTGAACCCGGAAAGCAATGCAGAATTTGTTCTCACTGTATTTAATGCTGTAAAACCATTAAGGGACCAATGTATAATGCCAAACGTTAGCTGAAATTTTTCTTTTCAATGCATAATCAATATCAGCGTGTTTGTGATCCTTTATGGCCTTTGTTGTTTGTAACATATATCTGATGATATCCCATTATTACTCAATGCCTTTGGGTACTTACCATAAAGCTACTTAAATTGAATAGAATAAGGCGATACTTCATGAAAAATTGACACAGTGTAAGAAAAACTTAACCGTTTTTTAATTTTTTGACTTCTGTTCCGCTGACAGGTGAAGATTTTAACAAAGAATTGAATACCATTAAACTCCATGCTATCAGGAACGGTTATCAGTCTTCTCTCATTGACAAGCTTATTAAAAGGAAACAAAGAAGGCTGACCACCTCATCATCCAACATCCTTTCTCAAATTGCTCCCCCAGACAAGAAATGGACGAAGATGCCGTTTGTAAGCAACTCCATGTCCAATAGTATTGATAGAATATTTCGCAATGTAAATTCGAAGCCTTGTTTTTATTCTAGAATGACGATTGGAATTTTACTTTTTTATTTCTAAAGAGGTTTTTAATCCTTTAGACAAAAGTGGAGTGTATGTGTTAAGATGTGATTCTGATGACTGCAATTGTTTGCATGTAGGTCAGACGGGTTTATGACCCGATAAATGATAATTGAAGTCTTAACATTAGGACAAAAGAACATTTTAATTCTTTTATTCATGGTGACAACAAGTCAGTCTTTGCTTCTCATTTATCTGGTTTTAATCACATGTCTGATTTTAGAGTAGAGATTTTAAATGTTCATGACAAAGGTGCAAAGCTGGATTTCTTAGAAAATATTGAGATTGTATCTGCTTCCAATGCTTTGGGACCAAAATTGTTAAATGAAATTGTACCCTTCAATTTGTCCCCATTGTATCATGCTCCCATCTCCCCTTTAAAAAGCATTTCCCCGTCATCATGACCTTCAACACATACCATCTAACCTTCCCCAACCACTCCTGCAGTTTTTCCTTCATTTGGAGTATATATCAGGGCTTGCCACCGTTTAAATATCAGAACACCCTTGACAATGACACGGGAGTGTCGAAACCGGTAGGGTTTCTCAATAAAAGTGTGAAAAATACAAAGTTAAGTTTTTTTTACGCTATGAAGCTACTTTCTGAGAGTCTATTGGTAAAACTGGTAGATATCGGAATAAAAAGGACCAGATGAATAGATGATAAGTATTATTATCATAAATCTTGATCCAAAAGGGTACAATTTGAGATGAGTGCCCCATATTACTGCTATTTCTTTTGACCCGGTTATAAGATATTATTATGGAAAGAAAGTTTGCCGTTCTCAGCAGTATTAAGTGTGTTAATGTCCTTACATTCCGGCTATTTACTTTTCCTTATGAGGTGAGAGTATCAGTAATTTACGAATGAAATTCTTCCGAAAATATATTCAATGTACTCTACTAAAATTGATAAATGCCTGGCATTAATGACTATTTAATCATATGCAGTAATTCTGCTTCTCTAGGATGAAAACTATAAATTTATGGTGCTCGCTTATGCGTCTATATTTCTGCCAATCCTCATGACCCTGCGTATTATAATTAGAAGTACTTAAAAGTTCACCATTGCTTATACTATTCACAAGAGTTAGACTGAAATTTATTTTAATTCAGATTTATTAGCCTTTGAGAAGGTCAAGTAGTATATTAAAGAAGTGCATTTTTTATTCTAAGTAATGATGAGTAAGAGGTTTCAGTCAATCTTTTAACGTACCATATTGACCTCCTCATTACCTTTCTGCATAATGTTGCTTTATTCAACCTGCTTCTGGCCTGCTTCACTTCGCCCTTCTACTCCACCACAGCAAAAGTAATTTTGGGGCACTCTACCATGACATCAAGTGAGGCCAAAGAATTCTCAGCCGGAAAAGTAAATCTAAAAAGGCAGGTTATCAGAACTTTCACGGTGAAAATTTATGGATCTATCGGCTTTTTTATGATATTTACTTCTCCGGTTTGGGATAAATGGCGGTTACAGTGGATTTAAATATCCTTAAGGGTAACTCGAGGTAAATAGTGATTCAGTGTTATGCATGAAAATTTAAAATTTTGGATTATACAATGATGCTTAATATTAAAGATTGGGAATAATACAAAATGTGCATCAACAAACACCTTAGTTTTAACATTATATTATATTAACATTATATTACATTAATTACCATGTGAAAAAATTCACCTGGACAGGAATCGATCCATGGATCTTTGGCTTTACGGGACACTGCGTAGACCACTACGCTGACCACTACGCAACCCAGGATCCATAATTCACATGGCAATGTTATCGAGGTTCAGGGTACTAGATCTAGTACCTTGTCCCGGTCCAGGTGAATTTTTTTACATGGCAATTAATGTGAATTTTACCACTGTTCACGCGGCAGACTTAGAATATCCTACAACATTAGATTAGGCTCTAGTGTATTCAGTGCGATTCATTTAAGGAGAAAAAATCTACTGCAAATAAGAAATATAGTTTTGCTTCCCTCTTCTTAATTTTAATTTTACAATATGAATTTGTATTTAAAGATTTTTATACAGTCGCTATAGGTTTAGATCAAGAATTATATTTTTTATGAAAATCTGTAATATGTCATATGCAGCTCACGCTATATTACTTTCATTAAGTATATTTATCTCCGAAGAACAAACTATAAGAAAAATGTTTTTTCCGTTCGTAATTCCACTTCCCAATTACGTCAATTTTCATACGATTATAGCGCATAACATTGATTTTGCATGAATTATATTATCATGAATCCTTCATAAAAGTCTCTATGCTTTAAATGCATACTTCATGAGTTAAATAAGGTTTTGTGGTCTTATTTTAAAACTTGTCCTTCTGACAAAATACTTCTTGCTCATAAAACACCCTTCAGGCAAAAAGTGAATGTGGGCATCATCCTCCTAGATTTCACGGCGAAGTTTATTAATCATCATGGTAAGGTCCACTGCAGTACTACGGAAAGATTTCTAACGAGATCATTTCTTTATTCAAAGTTTGTTTCCAGGAAAAAACCTAGACAAAGAAGAGAATAAGAGGAGAACATTATTTCTTCAATTGCCGGTTCATAAATTTTCCTTGCCCATTTTAATTGCATGAACATTTGTTGTGTTACATTGTTACTTTACAACTATGGGATTAATCATGGTGATAAGCAACTAACTTTTCTACCTTACTTTTACTCTCGCTCTTAGACAAATACTATCTGGCAGAAATAAATATACGAAAGGAGGACGCAATCAAAAAGTAGAGCACATTCAAAAAATATATATTGTGTTTCATTTCACTTCGAAACCTAAAATATGTTTATATAACTGTTCACGGTTTTGGATCTTATAATAAAAACACAGGAAATAAGTAAGGATAAGTGAAATGTCGTCAACATTTCTATTTTAGACCCTTTAGCGGGGATATCCAACTTCCATAATCGTCTGAGGTCCAAGCCGCGTATTTGCGTTTCCCTTAGCGTGGGTGGTTCCTTTCATCAGAGCCGCATGAAAGTTATTATCATTCTTGTGCCTCCAAAGAGCTTCATCATTTCGTTGCTTTTGGTATTGACCTTGGTGCCCGCTCGAGATCTCTCCTTAGATAACAACTGAGGGTCGTCTGAATCTCATCAAGATGCTTTGGAAGCAGGGAATGACCATATTCAAAATAGTTCATAGGACCCCCGCAGAGGATGAAATGTGTGATGGTCATGTTTTTGGAATACAGAGAAATATGTTAATATCGCCATTACCAGTCATCAGTCCTAAATTTAGATTGACGCAGCTATCTACTCCATTATCAAATTGGCCTTCCCCTTTATAATCATACGATTCCTCTCTTTAGATTGCCTCTACTCGCTTTATTTATCTTAGTTTTCACTTTATATATCTCTCTTTTGTTTTTCCTTCTAAGGCTTCTCTACTGAAGCATTACTTCCCATTATCCGTTATTGTTGTCCCGTCTGTGTCTCAGAATATTGATGGCATTTTTTTCCTCTTACGTTACTTTTTTTTCAAGAGATTTCTTTCTTACTTAATTGGCCGAGGGTATGGGCCGGATAACTATTAATGCGGAAGGTCACAACCAACCCCTCACGCAAAATATAAATTTAATAGAAAGCCACAATTATATTATTACAGGCAAGACAAATTTAAGGTAATATTAAAAGTAGTTATAGCAAAAATAAAAACTTATTAAAATTCCTCTGTATATTTAAAAAACGACTGGTTTCATCCAGCAGTGGACATCATCAGGTGACCTAATGATGTACACTGTTGGATGATACCGGTTGGATGGATGTCCACTATTGGAGAAATTTTACTATTTTTTTATTTTTGTTACGATGAGATTTCACAAATTTGAGACTGATTCAACATAAATAAAATTGGTTATTGCATTTAGCTTTTAAACATTTATTAAAATGTTAATAATTCACAAAAGATAGTCCTTATTGGTTTCAACTTGTCTGAGCTATGGACTTGTATTATCTGATATGTGTAGGTTTAAGCAAGTTAGAATCGGTAAATGATGCCATAGTAAATTTATTTACTGAACCCAACATGCGCTTTGGTTGTTGTAACTTTGATTTAAAACTACGGTTGTGTGGAGTTATACGAATTTCATCATTAATTTCACTTGAGAGCTACTTTTACATATCCTAGTATCCAAATACAGCTTTCCAACCGCAGTTTTCAGGCCTCTTACTTTAGCCATTTGAGAAACATAATTTTTCTTATACGGTACTATCATTATAAGTGTAAAGTGCAAATTCAAAGTCCTCTCCCATACACATCCTCCCCTCATAACTCTTGGTATTCCACGTCCCTTCCATTTCCTAACCTTACAATCCTCCCTTACTGAGAGAGCGACAAGTGGTGACGTGGAGGTGGAACGCGCCTAAAAGATAAGGAGAAGCGCTGACGGAATCCTCTCCTGTCTGCAATGTAGGAAGAGTTGGGTGTTAATAAGTTAGTGAATATAGGAAATATTGAACCTATGTATTTGACGTGATTTTTTTCCCCTGTGGCTGGAAGTTATCAACCTAACATCGGTTATAGACTTGCATAAGTGCTGGTTTTCCATCGGTAATAATATGTTTTGAAGGATCATTCTTATATTGCTGCATTACATAATTTTAAGTTTCTCCTTCCACACTTGATTTTTTTCTTCAATCGGCATATTTCTAAAACACACCAAATTGCCTAATCTTTTATTAAGGTTTCCTCACGCTTTATTCTTCCTTCCCTAATGATCGTCAGTATCTAATTCCCACAATTGCTTATTTAGTCCTCCCAATGTACCTACCAATTTCAGCATACAAATCTTCCCTTTCAATTTGCGCTTCGAAGAGAGCTGAAATACTGCGCCCTTGAGAATTTTCGGATCAAAAGGCTAGAAGATACAGTGAAAGTGATATATTACGTCTTCGACATTGATCAATACTGGGTTCCCGAGGCAATCAATCAACCTCGTGGGTATAATAGATGCACGGAAAACACGAAGCCTATAGCCTTTGAGGGCTTCGTGTAAGTTTACTGAATGGTCACTATCATTGTGTAATTTAATATTTTGCTGGCAAGAATTTTTGCAAAGCGGGAATATACTATTAGCATGTGGTAGATGATTTACACTAATGATTAATAAGTGACTAAATTACTTAAAAAATAATTAATTTAAAACTCAGGAAGAAAATTACAAATACTACAGGATTTTTGTGCTTTTTGAAATTTTCCAGAAATGATCGAAGCCGGTCTTATGCTCTACAGCTATCATTGGCTCTATTTCTATTTTAGGTTCTTAATCTGTTTCATACCGATGTATACACATGCCTTATACGAAAATTGAATTCTACATCCGCAAAAACGGGAAAAGTTTTCCGGACTTTTCAGGTTGTGGAAAACCATGTAGGTTAGAAAATACAGGAGTCTTACGTATGCCTACCAATTGGGGAAAATTAAGACAGAATAGGGGAGTTTGGGATAGATTATTTCCCACCTCCTTGGCATAAAACGCTTCATTTTCTACGTCGCCTTATGTGGTTTGCATGTGCAATAATGGCCGAAGTTCATCACAACGTCGTCGTCGTAAACTTCCTTCTGATTATATTGCAAAATAGTGGTATAAATTTAACTTATTAAATGAACGAATTAGCTGAAAGAAGAATTCAGTGGAGAGCTTTGATAAACCAATCTCAGGATTGCTGACTAATGATGATGAATACATTCGTTTAAGTATTTTCCCATTACCCCATGATAGTTTTAGACATTTTAAAAAGTATATTTCATTTTCCAGCTTACGATTAATTTCGGTGAACGTTTTTCGCATTTCCTTCTTCATTCGCTTTTTGTGTATTATATCATTCACCTCCATACTCTTAGTTTTTCTGCAAAAACTAGTTGATCCTTGAATAGCGCAAGCCCGTATGAATGTGCCAAATAAATTAGCCGAACTTGCCTCACAAATCAGTTGTGACACTGTTTCCAGTACCTTCCTACATCATGTAAACAAATACAATGTTAACGGCAATTCTCTATTACAAAATCAGGGTCGATAGATGTTTGGTATCTTTTAATGCGTTACAATTTTATTATTAAGCTGTGTTTCAAGCTGAGATACTGAGTGAGAAATTAAACTTCTCTTTCATTTTTCTGATTATAAATAACTCAAGAAACTTCAACTTATGTAAAAGACTATTATGAGAGTAAAACTCAAACTTATATTATTTTAACTTAAAACTTAGCCTCAGAAAAGTTCTAGACATAATATCTTGGGTCGAGTAATAAAGTAAAATGTGCTAGACATTCCAATGTGCTAGAAGTTTCTTGAGCTTTCTAGCTCAAGCGTAAATTGACTAATTTTGGGTTTTGAATTCAATGTAAATTAAGTCCACGTTGTGTTTTAAAGCTTAGGTAAGGATTTACAAAGGTTTTATCCCGAGATTTAAGACCAAAATGGGGAATATAAACTTATACTATCTCAGAAAAGATCGCAATTTTTTTATTTCCGTATTCTTTCTGCTGAAACTATATGGGGCTAATGTAAAAACGAAGTGGATCTATTTAATCTAAGTTTTCTCATTTTTCTTCCAAGATTTAAAAATTATCTCCATCAAATGATAAAAAATTTGTTTTTTTTTCATTTCTATATAATGTAAAATAATGCAAATAAGGAATACATTTAATGAATATTTTCGCATGATGATATTAATTACTATTGTGCTCATTTGAGGACACGTTAATTCAGGTTGGGATACTGATCTTTCTACTAAGGTTTGCCTGAAAATATTTATGTGAGTGATACCATCTCATACTCCTGGTAGTTTTGTAAGATCATTTTAGAGTATTCAATTAAGTAATTAAATTTTAGTGCTTAAAATTTCCTTCCCTCTCATGAGACACTCTTAGCTACAAGCCGACATAATTTAGATGTTAATATAACTTAGAACCTCGAGGAACGTTTTTATCTCACTTTATACAAAAGTAAATAAAATAAAAAATATCAAAGGACCTAGCCCATTGGCATTGTAAATTAATTAGCATTAATTTGATGGAATTGCACACATAAATCACGTCATTATTTCATTTTCCTTGCGCATGAATTTCATTAAAAATGTAAGGTCCACAGCATTTCTGAAAATATTGACTCATACATTATAACTCATCAAACTAAATAATATTATGCAGTTCCATGAGAAGGTGAAATATAATTTGCCAACAAATTCGATAAAAATGCTCTTTTTTATCATAGAAACAACATCGTCCTTTACTTTGTGGAGCTTTTCCGTACTCTTGGATGGATTATGGAATTTTTCCATTTCCATGCCCCATGGTGATGGCACGAATGTCTTAAAACCGGTCGGGATGTTAAAAGTTGTGTGGGCAATTGAAAGGTTTTGTTCTTATTCTCAACTATTATTTTTTGTATGTTAAAAGTGCATGCTCTTTCGGGTTTTATTATGTTATCTTCTAGGGTATAAGTATTTGTTACTATGAATACATTATTAGCATGGAGGCTTACAGTAAATTGACTGGAGGGACGGGAATAAAGATTCAAAGAGGTAATAAAATAGAAATCGATTTTGTCAATCCAATTTCCCTTCAAATGAATTAAAAATGTAATATATTCCTGCCGACTGGGGCTAACTCCTTGGAAAGTTGCCGGCATGCCATCCTAACCATTGAAGTTTTGAAATCCACGTGGGACATAGATGTTTAGTTCGTTTTCCAATTAGCATTCCGCTTAGGTTTAAGTGTGTTAAATGGTTTCATAAAAGGGGTGACGTTTAAACCGAAATCTATATCAATGCAAGACCTGAAAATAAAAATCTTGTTCGCTTTCGTTGTCATTGTGTTTGACAAACCGTAATTTACCTTTTAAATTATGAATAAACACCTTTATGGTGGCTTACAGGGTTTATGTAGATGTAAATTGATGAAAAAAGAGATTTTAGGTGTGGGTCGGAATTTATCCAAAACACTGATTTGTTGATTTGTTTCAATAGATTGTAAGTTAATGTTTTCATGAATGATCTTTTGATTTTCTGTTGTCGTAAAAATGACAATTTATTTGGTAATCTTGCGTCAATATCTGTTTCTCTAAGGACACACAGCCGATATAGTGAATGATGGAAGGGAAAAAAACACTATTGGTGGGTAGGAATTCTCTGGTAATATTCTATAAGGGTTTATGGCAAACGAAAAGTTTTCACCTTTCTACGTTTATTTCGCTTAAAAAACATTGTTTTGTCATTTCATTTTTGCTTGAATTTTCAAGTTTCATAAATTGTATACAAGCATTGCAATACTATTTCTGGACATTGAAGAAATATGATGAAACTTAATTTAGAATGTATTAATAAATCACGGTGTAGTGAGCGTTTCACCTTGATAATCACATTGAAGCAACAATTAATAACCATTAAAGCGTAAAAAATTACTCAATATTTTGATCAATATTTATTGAAAACTTATTCAAATGTATATACCTATAGATCTAAATTGTTTGCTCTTGTGCCTTCATTTTACAGTTCATCATTTAATGTCTTCAAATAAATTAAAAGAGGTATGCGATAGATTCCGCAATGAAAGCGACAGCAAATATATTAACTATCCTCTTAGTAAAAGGATTGTGTCGCAGTGGTTTTATAAACACCAAACCTACACAAATAGCTAAACACTACTTAATAAGAGACCCTATTAGTTGTTAACTTGGCACGTTCTACTTAGAGAGGCGTCTAACAATAAATTGATATATTTCTCTTAGGGATTTCGTAAAAACCTCTGTTTAAGAATGGTTTTGACATTTGTTTGAATGCGTTACGCTTAAAATCCCATTAAACGTCCAAGTCTGCTGTTAAAATAAGTTGGGATTGTTAAGTCCAAGTGGCTGCGTTACGGACTAGACCATTTATATTACCTTGGGTTACACATACCCGCCTAGTGCGTGGTCAACGACGTTTTTTATTCCCTCGTGGGTAGAAATACAATTTAAATGTATTAGTACAGTTGACTATTTCTCTTACCTTCACTTCCTTGATAAATCGTTGAATCACCGAGCATAAAACATGAATTTTCACAATATTTGAGTTTCTTGCGTCATTTCATAAAAACAATTGCTCAAAATCAACTTAATCTACGGCGTAAGCGTGGAGGCAGGCGTTTAAGAAAGGACATTTCAGAGGTAATGAAGAGGGAGGTTTGGAGCGTGCTGAGGATGGAGAATGCAGAGGAGAAAGCTTTAAGATAATCCATCAAAACGTACCCAAATCGGGAGAAAACTATTAATAATAAAATCTCCGGAACGTGCGCTGTGTTTTATCCCTCCCGTCAAATGTGTCTCAGCAGTCTGTCACCCGGGGGATGACGTTGAACGGGTCCGCTCTCGCAGGAGGGGTGGAGGGGATGGGGGTGAATGGGAGGATTCTCCCGCCAGGGATGCGATACGCTCGTCCTGTCGCAAACAAATCTCTCCTGATGAGGATTCCGCTCACGGAGAGGCCGTTCACTCAGCCCATCTCTCAAGTCAACCTCCCACGTACCGTATTACGTGATCCCACAAAAGAAGAGTAGCCGGTGTGTAAAAAGAAAAGGACCCTGGAGAGGAAGGGGGCGCAGCAAGGGGATTGGTAGGTCTAATTGGAGAGGGAAGTCCTCATCATTAGCCCTTCCGTCAGGTCACATTGTTCTACTCGCTGGGGATCGACTATGAATCTCTCCAGAGCTTCTCCTAATTATTACGCGTCCATTATGTGGATTTCCCTTTTCGCCACAGAGGAGTCGTTCAATTCGGTTTCATCTACATCTATCTCCATCCACATAATGCCCTGCAAGCCACCATTAAGTTGTGTGCTGGGGGGTAATTCTCACCAGATGTACACTACATATCACGCATAAAAAAATTAGTGATAACATAGTATTCTATTTAATTATTTTAAGATAAAAATAGCAAAGCAAGCATGCAATATAATGCTGTCAGTTGGGTTAGCTTAAAGTCCTTATACCAACATGCAACTACTTATGCTATCAATTGATACACTCGTATTGGACGTATTTATAGGTATTCATATCCCTAATTGTACGAGGAAAGGACATTTGAAATCTGTAAGTTCGGCTGTCAATTTCTCTAATTTTGTGAATATGGTCCATTCCACCATTTTGTGATTATGGTCCAGTTGACTGCATTCACTTTCACGTGCAGTTTCAACGGCGAAATAACCTTCCCAGATCCCCATCTTTTTTGCACGTCGATAACATCCAACTGCCTTTGATTGGAATATGTTAAGTGATGATTTCTGTATTAACCTTCATCATATAAATAGGCCAAATTAAGTAAGTATTGCGTACCCTACCTCACCTTCATTTTGATCTCGTCGTAACTTTGGCATACCTATATGCCATATAAACTTCATAATTATTATCCTCCTTTTCCCCGTATTGACCCTGCAATTTTTCTTCAGCTGCCCTCTTTAGCATCCCATTGCTTTCAAATGTACCCTACATTCAATTTCTCTGCTTCTTGATGAATGAATATAATGATTGATGAATATAATGATTGAAAGAAAATAATAATTTTCTTGTGGATCACTCTCGAGCAGTTTTGTTTTCCTTGAGGTTTTTGTTTGACTGATAACTGTTACTTCTGCATTCAATACAATGAAAATTGGGGGATCGGGTTGGTGTTGGTGGTAGCTAGAGTACTGGCCTCCCATACCGACGGCCCGGGATCGATTCCCGGTAGTGGCGGATTCTTCAGTGGAAAACCGGTCCCCTCTTGAGTGCCTAGTGGAGGGCATTTCAAGTTCAGTACTCCGTCCGTTGGATAGGACGTTAAGCCTTGGTCCCCTTGGCACCTTTCGTTAAGAGTAGGCCAATGTTCTCTCCACCCTTCCTCCGTTCCCTGAAAACTCCTACCATTACCTATCCTATAATACGCAAATGACCCCAGCTGTCGGTCGCCTCCCCTAAATAACCTACCAAACCAACAATGAAAATAGGGATATTTTGCCATTTGAAATGCTGCTTCTTATTTTGGGCCCATAGATACCTCTGAAAACCTTACGTAGAAGATGGGAAGGAAATAGCCACACTATTATATTGCAAGTTATGACGTATTCGAAATGGAAAATAAACATTTACATTTCCCATATTTCGTGCACCACATCATACACCTCAATTCTTGCGATTAATTGAATTTCTTTGGAATGTTTCCTTTCCCTCACTACGATCTACGCGAAATAATGGCTAAAATGCCACAGATAGAGGCAGCGATTTTAATCAATCGTTTCTATATCGTTATAAAAGTATTCATTTCATTCTCTCACTAATTACCGCAATATCGTATAGCTGGAATTGGAATTGATTCGCTTCTGAATGTCCTCCAATGAATGGAGTCGGAAGTTTTGTTTGCTGTTTGGAAGAAAGGGGTTACGTTTACAATTGAATGGGCATAAGTACATTGATCTAAAATGGACACCACTTCTCACATAGTAGATGCAATGTATCTACTATGCATGTTTCTTATGGATCACTTATCTTTAGGCCCTACGTCTTTTATTTCTTTTGCGCGAGGATCATAGTGCAATCAACAAAATAATATGAGTCTCAGTCAAAACGGAAGCTATGACCAACCAATGTAGCTCCAATTTGGACAGTCATTATGGCGCCATAAAGGTTTTAACTCCCTGGCTATGCATGAGCCAATCCCAGCAACCCAACTCAACGAACCCAACTCAATAATGCCACGAAAGAAATTTAGCCATTCACTGGACAGCCACAATGCTGTCACATACCTACCCAATGCTCCCCCTATCCAAATCTTATATGTTTATAATGTGTTGCATGGCGTGATTTTCCATTAGTGTTTACAATAATATATGATCGTTCACATATACAAACCAATATTTTTGCCTTCCGAAAAAGCACCAGGTCGTGTAGATTCTTAAATAATATTGCCTTCCAAAAGCTAAATAAATTGAATAATTTGAGTGAGAAAAATAGTTTTTGTCCAGCATTAGAATATTTAAAAACCACAAATTCCGGCATAAAATATATATTTTAATAATATTTGGGCATCTTGGGTAATTTAGTTTTTATACTCAATTTGGGTTTGGCATAACTAATAATTACATCATTTCTTCTACAAGTATTTAAAGGTGCACTGATCCTTATAAATCCTAAAAATATCTGTGAGAATAGAGAAATACACAAATACCCCAAAATCTCGAAAATCTCGACTGAAATTATTTTCGGTAAAAGAGGATACGGCCTCCAACTGAGAGTGGAGAGGCGAAATCAATTTCTTACATTTAATGGGACTCTTCATTTGGTCTCTTTGACCCCTTTTTTTACTCTTTGCCTCTTTGACCAGTTCTTTGACTCTTACTACTAAACATAAATTTATATTTTTTAACGGTCTAATTTTGCTTTGTTTTTGACAGCATTTTTAATGAACGTGTCTTTTTGAGATATAATATTACCTAGTGATTGAACATAATCAGAAAACTGACATTGTGCTGAGGCATCGAAAACTCAGGAAAGACCCAGAATAATTCTTTCCTCCTTTTTTTCCAGTTTTCAACTTGATACATTATATTTAACTTCAAATTGCCAATTTTTATCTCGTGCAGTAGCATTTTTCTGTCAACATTCGCCGGCTGGATGTGTTCTCTCGGCGTAAAATAATGTGTCAGCCCGCAAACAAAACGTGCGAGATTAAAACAAAAGTTCATAAAATTTGCATAATCCAATATCCATGTTAGATAGCTTTTTCATTTCTCTTTGGTCACGTCGAATTTGAATTTCAATTGCCTATTATATTAGCAGGCATATTATCCAAAATTTTTAAGTAGTGATAATATTTATGCTTTAAGCAAAATTCATATTTCGTAAAATTGTGTCTATCGTGTAAAATTTGTCACATTTAGACGAGCCTAGCAGAGAATTTACTTTGAAAAAAACTTTGTCAATATGATCACCACATATTTTTAAACGTATTTCAGAGAACAAGTATAAATTGTTGAGCTTAAATGAATTTGTATAAAATCTAGGAAACTTTACGAACACTAACAATAAGACAAACTGTTTGTTCGTAGGTTTCCGCGGCGTTGGTTAAATGTTCTCTGCATTTTTTCGGGATATGTTCGCGTCGTTTGACAGTTGTGACAACAGTTTCGCCAACTTTCGTGTTGGCGTCTTCAGGTCGAAGTGGTTAAGATGTCGTTTTCGTCGTCCTTATATAGGCCTGGTCGAGGCCGGTTGCCCTCTGATTCGCCGGAATTTTTTTATGACCCTTTTCCAAGCAGGATGCAAAGGGTAACCGTCCTCTCTGTTTATGTTCATTGGGTTCTTTATTAAGGAAAAGGGTCATCAAAAAAATTCCGGCTAATCAGAGGGCAGCGCTTATACAACCAGGCCTACATAAGGACGACGATAATGACTTCTCAACCACTTCGACCTGAAGACGCCAACAGGAGAGTTGGCGAAACTGTTGTCACAACTGTCAAACGACGCTGACGTATCCCGAAAAAATACAGAGAACAACTAAGACATAATGCAAAACTAATGCCTCTGGCTATATTCAGATCATTCGAATTGTTTATGGCACATTAGGCATTATAAAAAATGCAGAATCAAAATTCCGATCACGCGGATAACATTCATGGGATAGATACCTCCTAAGAAAAGTTTAACAACTCATTCTTCAAATAAATAATACTTCGAATAAAACTTCCCTGGTTTATATCTATAGTAAAATTGTTTTCTGGGCAGCTCCGCGTTGTCATGATTATCATCCAGTGGTGTGTAATTACGACAACGCGGAGCTGCCCAAAACAATATTTTACCAACTCATTCTTCCCGTGTAGATTGGTGAATACTAAGACATTAAAGAGTATAACTTCCAGTCACACTGTTGGTAAGAATGACATTAGAAGCATGCGTAAAATAAGGGTTGTCTCCTAATACAAGACGTGGGTTTCAGTCATTCTCCATTGCTTCGCCATTGCAAGTAATTTTCCTATTGAAATAGGTTTCTATATCTTATTCGTAATTTCATGATGCACACACTCCATTAATGTAGAATGTAATTCAGAACTGTAATGAAGAATAACAGTAAGTGAACAAGAACATGGTGGCCTACTGGATCCAAATTGACTATGCTACCTCGCTTCCAAACAGCATGTGGTTTGAATTTAGATGTGTGGCGGGGGGAAGGAAATGGAAGGTAATGGAAATATATAAGGGTCTCGGGGATGAAGTATGACAAGTAGAGAGTGCGTGGAAGGGGAGGACAGAGGGAGAGGAAAGACCCAAAAGTGATTGGGTCATGGAGACGGTTGGTTGATGGAGCCGACGGTGGCGAAAAACGATTCAGTCAGCGCCAGGGAAGCAGAGGGGCGAGTAGGGCTTACCAATGGAAAGAGGGAGGGGATGGAAGAGACCATTGTCTCCCCAGGGAGAGATTTACAGGGTACCGTGGACGAAGACAGAAAGACAGATTGGGAGCTAAGTATTCGAGGAAAATCGAGATTTGAGGAAGGCGGGGGGCCAGGGGTGTTCCAGTGTTCCTGCGTGTTTTTTGCGCCTCTACTGCGCGTGCGTGCGAAGGTTTTCATAACTTTTGTCGAAGTGCTAGATCGAAAAAGTTACTATTTGTTTTATATCTCGGCGCAAATACACACTAATCATTATTATATATTTACCATATATTATTTTTAGATGATAGCGGAGAGGAGTATTGAAGGTAGAGCTGCATCAAACTAATTTTTGGATTGATACCTGGTTATGTTGAAAGTATTTGCACCATTATTAATATTTTAATAGTGAATGAATTCATCATTTGCGCTTCCCCCAAAGTTAATGATGGCTCACTTTACATATGCATAATACCATTTTGGCATAAAAATTGAGAATACCTCTCTGTAAACTAAATTATACCATAGTTAAATATGTTATGCCAACCACAGCGAGATACTTTTTTTATACGCTAAGAAGCCGTCCATGTTTGATGTACTACCAAAGTGGGGTGGAGCGCTTGCGTCAACCGTTTTGCTGCGTTATCAGATAAAAAGTTTTCACCTTCAATCCTTCTACTCCTAAGTTTCATGTAGTATGTAATTAGCGCGTGCACGATTGTGTTTTGCATTCCTTCACGGTAGTATGTGTAACCTTATTCTCTCTAATTTATAATTCGTGCCTCATTGTGGATCATTCCCTGGCACACACCCTTGCTGTAGCTTGCAGAGTATTATATAAATGAAGAGGGGGAGGGAGAATCCTTCCTTAACTTTGAGAGAAAAATGGATTTTGAATTTAATCTATATTACAATATCAATAATGGTACAAATACTATCATTCTAAGCAGTTAAAAATCCAAAAAACAGTTCACATACTAGCTCTCCTTTTAATTAATCTTTCCACTTATCTCGACGTTTATGTGAATATACAATAATAATAAGTCTATTTTCGGCGAGATAAAGAATAAATGGTCTCATTTTACAATCCCACGTCCACAATCATCAAAACATTATAAAACAATAAGTACATAAATAAATGCATAGTTGGAATTAATATAACGATAGAAAAACGTTACAAATACAGTATTTTAAATAAAATAAATAGATAAATGACTAACTACAAATAATGCAATGACAAATGAATAGCATATTGGCATGGCACATTGCATTGAAATGTGTATGAAACATGAATGTACAGGTATGGGAAAAATGTAAGTATTAAGTCTCACTCTTAAAGAATACACAAGGCAGGAAGGTACTGGAAATCTAGTTGAGAAATATTAAAAACGTATTGAGAGATAACAAATGTTATAAGTTAAACAACATGCTTTACAATTTAAATAATTTTGAACATACTCTACCTTAACGATAAATTTCATGATTTTATCACTGATTCTTTTCCTATTGTTTGGCATGTTATATTAAAACCGTGATTAAAACTGAGAAATGAATAACATATTTATGAATCATGTCCGTTTTGTATTCTCAAAAAATTAAGAGGCCTCTCTGATAGTGTTACGTAATTCCTAGAGATCCTATAATACGAACATTTTAGGGAGTATGGAGAGTGGTAAAGTATTTATGGAAGGTGGCCAACAACTAGGGGCATTCATGTGATGAATAAGTGCATGGATATGGATAGGAAAATTAAATAATAAGGATGTGTGGAGAGAAACCCTGCATCAGCTTTAGCTTATTTCTCATTAATTGCGCCAAGTGGTCCCCTGTTTAACGTTCTAACCTTCGGACGGAGGGCTGCACTCGAATTGCTCCCCACCCAAGTTCCATGTATTGACCGTTATGATGTTGTTGGAATTCAAAAAAGAACCTTCAGAATTGAATACTACCACTTCCCTCATCAACCTGTTCCACTGAAAAAATGTAAAATTATCATCGCGTAATAATTGGCTGTCCCCTATTATGTTAATTCAATGCTATTTCGACATCATGTTTATTAAAAAGTTTTTCAAACCTTTTGAATAAAATTTGTACCTACCTGTCCATTCTCAGGAACGTCGGAGTGTATTTTCTACATTTTCTTTGGAAAATGGAGCTTTGATTCAGGATAAAGGAATATAGATTAAACTTAAGGCTTTTGTAAAATGTTATTAGCTTCAAAATCATTGGTAGCACTGAATCTCTAAGCAGTTGTAGAACACGATGTCCTTAATCATTCAAGCATGAGAGACGGGGTCATGGGCAACGGAGAGTTCGAAACTACAGCTATATTCAGTCACAAATGTTGTCAGGTACGACATGCCTATACATAATTTTTGACAATTTTTATTTTGCTATTAAACCTGAGCAAAACCGTCATATATTTCACCTCCTCCCCTTTTCATCATTCATCTTTTTTTTAGTTACTGAAATGGAGTAGTTTGGGAAAAATATATACTAAATAGCAAAGTTTATTTTTGTTGCATTTTATGATTTAAAATGCTCATTATTATCATTTATTATAGCGATTAAAAGAAGCATATATGTCTCCTGCCAACAAAAATCCTCTCTTCTTCATTTTTTACCTAGGTCGTCTCCAACATTTTAGGGTTCTTATTTCAGGACAACATTTTCCTAAAGATGTTTCCTTAAACTTAAATTATAAACAAAGAACGAAATTAAATAAACTTAGTTGGTAAACTATGCCAGAATATATAAAATAATTCTAGCTACCGATACCGCATTAATCCGTTTTATTAATTTAGAATAAGGCATATGGACAACAGTAAAAATACATATGAATTTCATACCAAGTGCAACTATGCACGAACGGTCATCGGTTCTGAGCTAAATATAAGTGTGGCACGGTAGAGTTTTCTCATCATCTGTGAGACTGGCCATGGCAAGGCCACGAAGAGGAAATAATGTACGGGATAAAGGTCGTTCTGCTTTTTACCTTCACTCCTTCCGCCAATGAGATTCCGATAATCCCACCCACGCATACAAACGCTCTTCCTGTGATCCCCGAGCTGGAAGTGTTCATCGATTGGATGGAAGCGAAAGCTCTCGGCTTACGGGGAACTTAAACTTGGATTATTTATTAACGGCATATAATTTGCTAAGGCCAGCTCAAGTCTCCTCTTTCTAGCTGTAAATACTCCTTTGCGTCGGTTATAACTTAGGATTAAATTGATTTGACTCATTTTCCTGATAGCCGGATTCGCGACCACGCACAAAAATATGGGAATGTGCGTTTCTTTGGCTCAGGTTGACATTGGATTTCGTGATGCTCAGCACGTTGTACGTATGATGGCGTGAGGGAAGGTAGTTTTGTAGAGCGTGGAGGAATGTGGATAACAATTGCTATTCTAAATGGAATAGGCTTATTTATTTGACCTCAGTGGATAAAAGCTGAACTAATTTATGGCCAAAATGATTCGAGGCAGACTGATGCATAATTTTGGCCATATTTAGTCGTTATCAGGTCGATAACTTGCCTTGTTTTGTTGAAATATTTCTGTTAGAATCCTGCCTCATGCGTGGGTTTTGTGTTTTGTCTTAGGATTAGGCTTATAGTGTAATCAGGCTGGAGTAATGTAATCCTAGGAGTTTTTTAATTTAAAACCTTACCGAGAAAATACAAACCTACAAAAAATGGAACGTATGAACGTGATTGATTTAAAAGTATCCAAATGCACCATAGACAGTGGAATCAGCATCTATGATGTGAAATTTAATCATAATGAGGGAATTTTTGCGCATGACTACTTTCAAGTGTGATATTTTCTTCACTTAGTCGCCATATTGTTCATTTCAGTAATTAAATGTACAATTTGTGTATATTTACAAAGAACGTTATGCCTTTTCGCGTGTCCCAGTATTCATTGTCTAGGTGTTGTAAAAGAATATATAATGAAAACGCTTCATTGCCGCAGTAAAATAAAAGTATATTTGCAAAACTTCTTGGATTTCTATTTTAAATGTGAGATGATGAATTTCATCTCATTTTCAATTTTGAATACCGATGAGGTGGGTATCAATGCTGTTAGGTTCGAAGCTGGCATTTTTAACTTTGAAATTTCTCATCAACTAGGAATGCGTTGGATGTAGGACTTCAAGGAATGTGTTTCATGAGAAAGGAACTTAAAAAACAACTTTGTATATAAATCTACTACCCAACTTAGGTGGTTGAATTTCTTGATTTGAATGAATGTTTATATGACAATGCATAATAGTGTTGTCGCCAGAAAAATATATGCTCTCACGTCGCGTTATCCGTGAGGTAGATATCCAAGAGGAGTAGTTTTTTATTTTGATTGAAATATCGATTTGTATAACTCATTCTGACGGAATCAAAAGTTCGGAAATCATATAACCTAATTTCTCTTGAAAGAAGAGTGAATTTTAATTAATCCTCTTTTTCTATAACTGGGAGAACAATTATGATGTCATTTTTCGTGAAAATAATTGGTTCATAATTCAAATAAAACATACGCGTTATAGCATGAATCATAAAATACAAATCTTCCCATCCAGTACAAATGTTTCTTCGAACATCCGAATATTTGCAGAACTCATTGTTTGCATTGGGTTAGAGAAATATGATGAAAATGGAAAACCATAATTCCAAATTTTTTGAGAGACTGCACTATGAGGGATCATGTGAAATCATTAACTGTTAAATATCAATGTAGCGGTAGGTGTATAACATAATTTACAGAATGAAAATGGCGTGCAGTTCATTAGGATAATGTATATAACAGTGAGAATAGGTAATGGAATATTTTTATGCCTTAAACAGCCAAAAAATCTATTTGCTCTGTCTATTGGGTCTTTTGTTTCCAATCAGGTCATTTCATTGCCGTTCACTGTTATAACTATACTTTATTTTTGTTGCCAATTCTATTATCGTCAAAATAAGCTATATCTTAATGGGAACGGAAATATGCTTTTCGTACTTAGAAGTATTATTATTATTGATTGATTGATCGGGCATCAATGAGCATGCATTTGTTTACAATTCCCATTAGGCATATTATGAGGTAGCTATAAGAATTTGTTGAGGTAATAAAACATTTTAAATGCAGTAGAGATTAATCGATCCAATAATTAATACATATCTGGTTTATTTTTCCTCTTATGATGTCTTATTTCAATGCAATAAGTCTTCATAAGACTTATTGTATTATAAGACGAGTTTCGGTGGTACATCTTCCACCGAAACCTATCCTAATAGGTAAAAATTGAACAATGGTTTCATCTGTCGAAAATCTGGCCCAAGCTTGAGGTAAATTTGACGTTATCAATGGTAATGTGAAAACTCCTGGCAAAGAAAGTGTTCCATGAAGATGGAAAGGAAGAGGGTCGGGAAGGGTCATGCCCCCGGTTGGCTAAGGGAAAAGGCCCGGGAGTGTAGGGAATTGGGCTACTTTGTGGGGTCTCAGAAGGTATCCGAGGTATGGTGTGTAGCGTGGCAATTTCGTTTTTCCTGTCACGAATGCGTCCGACGGGGAATTGTGGGAAGAGAGTGGAAAAATGGCCGACCGTAGTATGTGTGACCCGTCACGGGCGAGCCAGTGTACGTACGCACTTCCTCCAACGCTCAAGAGAGATGGGTCAGGGTCTGGACGCTGGGGAGCGGAGACCCATGCAAGCTAGGGATTCCATCGGGCCCCATGGAGAGGTCTCTTGCGGAAATGATGAGTTACCAGAGGGGTAGAAGCCCATCGGACGATTTAGTGAGCCATTTCTAAGGGAATGCGAACGACAGATGAGTTCATTTAAAAATTTATAGAAAGAAAGGTGATGTAGAGGAAGGATCTTGAATTTTAGGCAACGGTAGGAAAACGTATTGAAAAATTGCCTTAGAAAATATAGGATCACTGGAGTGGGAATAGGGTACTATCCTATTTTTTTTTCTTTATCAAAAGTTTATAATGTCTGGAGTGCATGTGTTAAGTCTTTAGATTTGAGAATGACGATAAGCATTTTTCCTCATTAATTAAAAAGTGAAAACATTCAACTGCATGAACGGCATCTTTTAAATAGGAAGTTTTAGGTCGCCCTCATAACTTTTTCCCATGAATTTTGGCTAGGTTAGAATCAGTAAACAAAACTGTAGGCAATAATCCCCAACTAAATCTATCAACTAAAAGAGAATTTTCAGGGGTGCCATGGCAATTCGTGTGTATGGATGTTTCCACTGCCTGCTAGATATGATGACAGCTCTGTTCATTATTTCCCATAGACTGCAAGGTGTTCGAATCATTCTTTTAGTTTGACTGACTGAATTCTCAGCAAGTTTTGAGTCTGCAGAATAAGAGATAATGGATAATTAAAAACGTTGCGTCGCTTATTTACGGTGATCATGCTCTGCTGCGTTATTTTGCATAGACTTTACGGTGTTGGAAGCATTCTTTTAGTTTAACTGACTGAATTCACGACAAGTTGTGAGTCCGCAGAATAATAGATAATGGATAAGCATTCTTTTAGTTTAACTGACTGAGTTCACGACAAGTTATGAGCCCGCAGAATAATAGATAATGGATAATTAAAAAAGTTGCGTCTCTTATTTACGGTAATCATACATTTAACGTTGTGGGAAAAATTAAATTTCCAGTTTTACAGGTTGAAAACTTATATAAATAAATATTTCCTTTCTTCCAAAGTGGAAAACTTTTACCGTGAATTAAATATATTAAACTATAGAAACAGTTGTAGAGCCTTCATACTAGCAAGTAAGCGCTGATTGAATATTAACAAATAATTCATGGAGAAAAAGAAAGATAACTCTCATTAATTTCATTCAATATATTTTCTTGTATTTTTAATTTATTACTCTCGTATTTATGCTCAAGTTTTTAGACATGTTGCATTCTTAAAATTGATAGCATTAGTATTTCGGCTTGGAACGCTGCACGCCCGTCTTTTGGCAACCGGTTCAAGCCGTAATTCGCCGAACTCTGGTAACTTTTAATTTTTCGTACGAACCTTAAATTCGTCCTTTAATAAATCAATCCCCTATTTTGCTATTATCCTTTTGTGCAAAAAATGCTGCAGATAACTGAGGCACACCCAATCTTTAAAAGACATGCATATAAATTAAGTTATATACCTACGCAAAAGCCATATCACAAGATTACTGAGAAAAAAAGAATAAAAATTATTCATGGGATTCATTAGGTAATGGGTATTTCCTTGACTTAAGGCCATGAAGAGTACCATTGGCATCTACAGCAATAGTTATTCGGTAAATTGCTACATTACGTATGTTCTCATTACTCATTACTTATGTTCCATGAACAGGCAGTGGCAAGGTAGTTCGGTTACAAGAAAGGTTTTTTTTCTGGGAATGAAACAAGGGTGCAATAAAACTCTACATAGGCATGAGCCTACTATTAACGATACGCATGAACGACTCCACGATATAGCGTACCATCCAACGGATGGTACATCTACATCTACACAATACCCTGCAAGCCACCATAAAGGTGTGTGGCAGGGGAGTAATGGTATATTAAAGTGAAACGCTATTCAGAAGGGCTGAAATCATAGCCGGGAACTTCTACCTGTTCTGGGATTCAAATACCGGTCCTACCGATGTGAAGCCAGTTCTCTATCTAGCTAATCAACCATTGGGTAAAAAAGCATCACTTTTGCTGGAGAAAAATTCTCGTTCACGGCGCGTCAACGCCTATTCTGACCTACGCGTCGCTGCAAAACACCAGGTAAATGAGCGAAATTCCCAAAAATAAGTCACGTGTCTAATCAATGCGTTCCCTTCAAAATTCCTTACCTTACAAAGTGACACGTGCCTGCATTGGATAACGTGTCACCAAAAAGTGAAAGTGGAGATGTGACCTCGGTTCGGTCGCATTGTCAGGGTCACCGGTCATACGGGGTCACAGTTTTCGAATTAATGAACCTTTGCGACTCCAACCGTCGGCCTTCCTCTCTTAGTAAAAAAAAAGACTTCTTAATAGGGGCCATTGTGAATTTGTACCAATTTACTAGCAATTGTAGCCATACATTCTTCAAAGTATCTTGTAGTATGCCAAAGAGATTTAGCTCAATTGCGTCTTAATCTAAAGCTATCGTCATTTATCTTGGGTCGGCCAGCTAGCTTCATGGGGCTCTATGGGTATATTTATGTAGCTTTGGGGTAAAAATAGAAATGAAAATTGAGCTCTTGCAGTTTCATTTATTTAAGCGCACCTGTGTTACCATCAGTTATATCATAGTATATGAAAATATAGTATAGAGAAGATATTTTTCCTGTTCGAATAGCTATTTTCGCAAAAACCAGCTATAAATGGATATCAATCATTTGATCATGTAAATGGCATTTGCTGATGAGAATATAGCTATTAGGTTATAACTGAATAAGAAATAAATTGTAATATTGGCCATAATTAACTACATATTTTTCGAAGCATTGTAATAAATAGCAGTTCTTGATCATTGATCATTAGTATCTATAACTTTATGCATAAAAAAATATGTTAATATTTCCTAGGATCAGGTATGATTTATCAATGTTTTCAAGGAAGATTTGAGTGAAATATATTTTGATGTCAATTTTTATCCAATTTCTCAAACCCAGATTGTCCGTGTGGTGAGTGGATTAGATGTTGTTCTTCGGTATTTCAAACGCAAGGAGGCAAGTGTGTGGTAATTACAACTATTTGATCAACATCAGTCCCATCCTGACAAGGCTTTGATTATGGAATATAAATTGCCAAATTCTATGGAGATAACTTCCTGAATTTTAATGTTTCATATATTCAAATAGGGGATCGGGTTGGTGTGGTGGATTGTGGTACAGTATTGGCCAAACATCTCGAGGGCTCAGGTTTGAATCCCGGCATTGGTGGATTTTTCGTTGATATATCGGTGCCTACTTTTGTGCATTTTGTAGAGCACGTCAAGTCCAGTAATCCGTCCGTCGAATGGGACGTCAAGCCATGGTCCCCTACCACTTTTCGTTAAGAGCTAACACTGACACTAGATTCCGGGTCTCCCCATTCCTCCTTTCCCTAAAACCGTGACCCAGTTACCAGTCAATCTTCTCTGGCGCAAATGACCGCAGTTGTCGGTCGCATTCCCCAAGTAACAATTAATATAGTATTCGAGTACTATCGCCAAAATTTTCATTACGCAATGATCCATAGCTTTCATTTACAGTCATGTTAGCGTAACGCACTATCTAGAGGGAATGCAGGCAAAATGTAAGTGATTATAAAAATCTTCCAGCTTATGTTTACCACTCGTTTTATTGCTGTTTTTACCATATGTATTAAGAACTGAGTATTTGATGCATTTTTTGTCAAAATGTGTATTCGATTGCGTAATTATAAGAGTTTAAACTTATTTTTATGCAGCAATATGCATAAATGAAGCCATGTGCCTGAAAATCTCTTCTTGATATTTCATTCGTGGACCTTGACATAGCTCACACTTAAAAATTCAAATAATAATAAGTCGCAGAATTAATTATTATTTTGGATTTCCTTTACGCTTAAGAATTATCATAAAAACTGAAATCTACACTTATTAAATCTGCTATAAGCCTTTACCAAGTAAAATAGCACTTAATACACTTCTTGACTCGCGTGCGAGGTTTAAATGGATGAGTAAGGCGAGAAAATTCCTGTTACAAGCCAGTTTTAGCGTTTTCTAATTCACTGAGGAAATATTTTCTGAGACCCTAAGGAAATTGATATTTATTTCTTGTATGACTTGGCGTTAACTCTCCTAGTATTTTTTGCTAACCTGGTTGCAGACATATTCAATTCACTTCCCTCGTTCCTCGCTGCAGTGTTCACTGGGTCTACGCTCATGCACTCCATGGTGTACATAATATACTCATTCTACATCCCCTGGAGAACGCAATTTGTTCCGGTGCATATATCCCCACCGCGTTATTATTTGGATGAATTATGCGATCTTTATTTTTTCCCTTAAAATGACGAAATAGTTTTCTTACCCGTCGTGTGAAAAAACTTCAGTTATGCATGCCTAGTTTTTTTGGGAAGGCACCGCGTTTCAAATTTATTGGAGGGCTGGTCTATTCCGTTTGCTTATTGCTGTACTCTGAATTATAACTCTTTCAAGCAATGATTCGCTACTTTCACAATGCTCTTAAATGATTCTGAATAACCTTTGTCATATTTTATTAGGAAAAAAAGATGAATAGAACACTTCTCTTACTTTTGAAATTCCCAGGAAACCTTTTTGAAGTAGAAATTAGTTTCTTTCCACTTCATGGGATGGAAGCAATTTTAAAACATGTAACCTATCGTGTTCATTATAAATTATATAAATTCTTCCAGTGGTGAAATAATTTTAGAAACAAATTATACCAAACAAATTTCTATATTAAATAATTTAGCAGGATTACAATTTGTATACAAACTTGTCAATTTTAGCGATAAATTTCAGACAGTTTTATTTATTAAGTTACCAGTAATACTTTGCTCTAACCAGATTTAAGTGTTTCTTTTATTGTAATCATATATAATAACGTATTTTATTAAAATTTTGGTTTATGAAAAAAATTGTTTTTGATATTTATACATTTTATTCATTTTTATTTACAATAAAGACTTCGCGCGGTGCATTGGGATGGGATAGGTCGTGTGGGTGTAAAAGATTATGTCTGTTAAAGTTGGCAATATATGTGCTTCTGATGTTAATTAAACTTTGCTTTAATGTAATTATAAAAAGTAATTTATTAACCTACATTTTGTTTTGTAAACATTAATTCAACTATTTTTTATCAATTTTTATTCGAAATATGAAGGAAGAAGTAACAGATACCAAAAATTTAGGGAGGAGTATATGGTGAACTTTAAGAAGATAAAATAACAGACATTTTACAATTCGTATTGATTTTTCAATAGTTTTTCTTCTTAAGATCACTTAGTTGATTACTTTTTCACGAATATATTGCATTACATTACATGGAATTCGCTTTCGGTAAATGTACACCACAGATTATTTCACAGCAGGACACAAACAATTTTACTGTTTATGCTAAGCCTAGCGTTTTCACGAAAATGATTCACTTTATAAACGTTATGAAAGCTCTTTTCCTTCCAAATCTATTCACATCTCATCAACTGTATAGATGGACTTCAAAAACATAGCTTGACGTTGCGCTACTCAAGAGCAAAAATAATGAGAAAGAAGTGAACGGCTTCGCCGTTGAGAAAAAGCACTCATTTCAGACAGAAAACACCTTAGAAGAAGGCTTGTCTGGAGTAGTAAAAGCATAGTCCATTCAATTATATGAAAGGAAAATCGAGGAAAAAATATTTTTGTTGGCCTTTGATTCAGAATAAGTCTCCTAAGGAGCATGAAAAGGAGACATTGTCCAGCAACACGTCCTTGTAGAGAATCGACGGTGGAAGAAAAAATGAGTAAGCGTTTACGGAACTTTTTGTGGAAACGTCGCCGACGTAATCCTAACTCAATTGCGGTCCCTCCATTCACATCCTTCTACTTATCTCTCTCTATCTCTTCTCTTTCTATCTCTCTCCTACATTGAAGCGTAACGAAGTAGCTGGATAATGTAATCATCTCATGGAAGATTGAATGGAGCTCCCGAAACGAAACACAGTCTTTCGTAATAGAAGCACGTCTCCTTTCTCTCTCCCGTTTAGGATTTTCGTATTGAACGAGTCCCTCTCTTCATGTGACCCCGAGCGATTCCCTTCTCTCCTCCCTGCGCTCGATCGGCAATTAGTAGAATGCCAATCCTTCTCCGGCCATTCCACTCACGGCAGACCCTCGAAAACCTCATCCCTAGGACCCTTCGAAGTGAACGTGGAGAGAGGACAAAAATAAAAGGGGAGCATATGAGGGTCAGTCCCCTTCTGACACGCGAGGAGATCGTTCAAGTGACCACTCAGTGACACTCCTTCCTGATCCATCCTTACTTTCCCTCTCCCCTACACACTCTCCTCTTCACTCGCATCTCCACTTTCCTCCTTGCATACACTCTCTTCATCTTCTCTTGAGTTCTTTTGTTTACATCTGGTGCTCGAATGCTTTATGGAACGATGCTCAAAACTGTTGCGGATCCTTCTCATGTGGCGGTAATGGATATTTTGGTATTAAGTGTGGATATCATGCAGAAAAAATTGGAGGTAAGCACGAATTAGGAAGAAGCACTACTGTTAGTACTTTTATCAGGGGAAAAAACGATCAAAAGTGTTCAGTTCGCTTCGTAAAGGCGATTTCCTAAATATTTTCAAGAGCATGTATCACGTAATACTTGTTTAATCCTTACTGTCTGAGATGCCAGAGTAATGCAAACTAATCTTCATAAATTTTCCGCGGAAGAAAATGGGCATTTTTCATAGATGGCATATTATATTAAGCAATCGCTTGTTGTCGGCGGAAAAGTTCATTTCTTTTATGCTGATGGAATTCCTTATTCTTATACGCTGATGGAAGTTTACATTTTATGGCTTGGTTTCCTTTTAGTAAATTGAAACATTCTTCAAACTCAGTTTCATTCGCTAAAAGTGTGAGGTATTTATTTAAGGATGAAATCCGTATTTTCTTAAAATACTTTTAAAAATATTACGGACTTATGCATATACATTAGTAGGTGAAAATCACTCAATTTTTACGGAAGTGGCTTCTTAACATGTCGTAAAAATTCCTTGTAATGGGTAGGCACTACGTCAGAGTAGAAAAATGAAAATATTTAAAAGAAAACTTTCCAATAAATGCGTTATTACAAATAACAAATAAATAGTTCGTTTTCTATGAACTGTGACATTTGTCAATTGATAGTTTCTTATGACTACTATTTTAAAAATGAATTTTTAGCCATCACCTATTTGCTGCATCAAAGTGAATTTAAGATCATGAACATGTCATTGAGAAATTCTCTTTGAAATATATGATGGAAAGAAAACAGATAACTTCAGTTACGGGTGATTTTGTGATGCGAAGTCATGTATTAGCTGCTAGCGTAAGGAGATGAGTTTTAACATCTCTTCAAGGCTGTGTACCCGCGGTTCAACTCTAAAAAAACACTTCATTTAAAGCAACAGTCATGTTACTTGAGGAACAGTGTGACCAGCTATGGCCGAAACAAGTAGAAAATAATCAGAATCCTCGACGTTGACAAGTGGAATGTGCTCCAAGTACCCGGTGCACCCAGAGATCCGATTGGGGGACTAACCTCCGGAATATTTTACCGGGAGGAATGCCATCACGTCATGTTGAATGCAAGGCTGCTTCTTTTAGGGAGAATAATATGGTGGTTTCCCGTTGCCTTCCATATCGCAGTACTGCAGCCGGTCTACCGGTTTGCCACCTAATTAGTTTGAATCTGCGAAGGAGTGAAATTTTTAACGTTGGGTTAATCTTTGCTTTGTTATTCAATATATTATTCATCACGTAAAGCAAGGGAAGAGTTGGTATGAGTTAGTAGAGTTATCACATTTCCTAAGATGCACTACAATCCAGTCAACCATTATGAATCTCTCTAATTATAATGAGGACTACTTATGAATATTATCAATTATTATTAAAGATTATCAAAAGCGGGATTAGATACATTTTTTAATCAACCACAAGGTATTGATGAATTTAAACAGGTTTACATCGCCGTTATAATTGCGGGTTAGGAGAGGGATTTCAAAATATCAGAATAACTCTCAACCTCGTACCTAATCGAATTCACTCCAGATGTTCAGTGTAATTTGCTTCCACATGGGAGTAAACGCTTTTCCGGATTATTCATCATCATAGGTCAAAAATCCTAAGATCGGTTTCACGTAGACCTCCACTCGATTCTTCTATCGGTCAACCTCTTCATTCAGCATAATTCTTCTGTTTTACATCCTTCACAATTTGTTCCATATATCTCATACGAGGCCTGTCTTTTCCATTTTTCCAGTTCACATTTCCCTCAATTTGTGTCTTTGTCTTTGTGATTGTCTTACTCTGGCCATCCTGTCTTATGATACGGCCGATAAAATTGCCTCGTCCTCTTTTTAGAGTTTTCAGCAGACTTCTCAGGATTATTATAAAAAATTTAATTTGTACTTCTTTGAGCATAATAGATTATAAATTGGATAGCAAAATAGTTCATACATCAATTTTTAATCATTCAAGACCAAATTTATGGCCCAATATAATTCCTTATGGCACTTTGGCTCAGTATGAAATTTGGAATAAGGACCTTTAGATACCTCTGAATAAAAGATAACTAGGGAAAACTCAAATAGAAAAACAGTCCAAAGTACCTAAATAGCATATAAGTCCTCTGCTGAAGGGTATTAAAATCATTTTACATATATATATAGACTCAAAATATTATTTAAGAATTTACTAATAACTTGTAAAGATATCAGTATCATTAAAATCTATGAATAATTGGGCAGACAATTAACTTTAGCTGGAATGGTTGAGAGGTATCCCATTTTAAAGTAGTCTGTTTGATGAAAAATCTTTTGTTACAGAGTTTGAGGCGTTGATAGTCATCACTTAGACATAAAACTTGATTGGCATCAGAACGTATGTTTGAAAGGTTGAAACCGGTAGAATCTATCTAAATAAATTGTGGAATCAACCGTGTACTCTTATTTTTACTATGTCTGATTCCACCAAGTAAACTTGCCGACCGTTGATTTTATTTTTAGTCTTGGTAGAGGCAAAGAGGGATTTGAAAAAGACTCTTGGTGCATAGAAAGTACATGACATGAAAGTAAAATCTCATGAAGATCAAACAGAGGTGAATTATAATTGGTAACCAGCAGAACGGAGAATCCAATACCAATGTTAAACCACGAAAACAGAAACTTTAGGAGGTGAAGTGGAATTCTTACCTGTGAGGGAGAAAATAAAATCCCCTCAAACCGTAAGAAGAGGGCGGGACAACTTAATCGACCATATCAAGGGATATTATGGCTTAATGAAGCCAATCGTCAAGGACAAGTGACAGGAAAGAATGGCAACTGGAGTTGGACGAACAAGGGAGAAATAGACAATGGAACAGCCCAGGTGATGAGGCAATTCAGGCAGGAGGCAAACAAAAGAAGATATAGGTACCTACATTTTGAAGCACAAGCAAGGAAGTAAGGAATCAATTCATCTAAGCATGCATCTGGAGCACTCCTCTTAATGGCATTGACGTATGGACGATGCAGCGGCAGAGTTTTCAAAGAATTCAAGGTGGAAAACTTTCGAAATGTGGTGCTATAGAAAAATGATGAAGGTATAATATATCATCTGAGTAAGTAACCAGGACGTCCCAAGTAGAGTGGGAGAAAATAAAATCATCTCAAACCGTAAGAAGAGGACGGGACAACTTAATCGACAATATCAAGGGATATTATGGCTTAATGAAGCCAATCGTCAAGGACAAGTGACAGGAAAGAATGGCAAAGGAAGGTCTAGGATGAGATATATGGAACAAGTTGTCAAGGATGCTCAAGAAAAGAACTGAATTAATATGGAAAGGTCAGCCGATAGGAGAATCAAGTTGAGAGTTGTGTCAAATATCTTTGGATTGCTCACTCGTGATGAAGTTCTAATTGGAGCTACAAATCTCATTCCTTGCAATGACAAATGGAGACAACCCAAATAGCCAGAGCATCGTCATACAAGATTTTTCCATTAATCAGTAGACGCTAGTTAATAGGACCTACCAATTATCAACCCCCAAGTTCGACGACCTTAGAAGCTTGAAGTTGGAGAATTATTTTGCCATCGATCATGGAACACTATATTTGCTCTGAGAATAGATTCCAGCTTTCAGAATCGTTACAAATTTAATTAGAGGCCGTGTAATGATTTTCAACTTCCATATTCAATTTCCGACTTATCCCTCCCACTCCCAACAACTTACTAATTACTCCTTAAAACGAGATTCCATTTCAAGGCAAACGTACTGAACTTCTGCACTTCAACTTGCCGAGCAAACTGGTGTTTGGTAACAATTTAACGCTAATAGGCTATTCTACATGGGAAAATAAGTTTTTATTTCTCTTAATTCATATCTGACTCATGTATTGATAAAAATATCATATTATTAACTAAATCAAAAATTATTGATAAAAATTAGGCTTTTGTGCCAGAGTTTTTCCCTTCTGGATATTGAAGTCGACATTAGTTAATTCTGAATTGGAATCAGTGTTACTTTGAAGTACAGACTATTCTAATATTTTAATAAGATACCTTTCCTCAAAGCAATAATTAAACTTTAAAAACACTATATCATAAGGATGATTTTGCCGAAATGGATAACATGGAAGAGATGTTTTGAAATTTCGTTCATCCCACGTTCAAGGATGGATTAAATGGATTCCCAGGGGTAATAATAAGGCTAAGAGTAGTAATGTCAAGTGGACGCTTTTATACTCCAAATTTAAGTAATTATTTCGGATACCTACTTTCGTAATCGGAAAATAACCTGTGATATTTGTGTAATAGAAAAAATGCACTTTGATAAAATCATGCTTAAATTAATTGACGTATTGATACTTAGTCTCAAAAGAAAGGGTCAAAATCATGGTGGAATTTTAATGGAATATGTATCAAATTCATTTATATTTTCTCGGAGCTGAGCGTAAAGCCACCGAGTAACACTCCGGGTCCTGAAGTAGCTCTTCCCCATCTGACTAAGGGTGAAGATTACAGCGTTTGGTAAAGTGAGACTCATATCACTAGAGGCGTGGTAACACTTAAACGGCTGTAGTACTGCGATGTCAGAAACGGTGTTTCTGACGATCGCCGCCATGGCAAATGCCACTAATCCCTTTGTGGTCTGGACCCCTGAGCATCCACCAATTGAGGCAAGCATTACATACCTGGATTCTTCTCTATTTCTCGACGGTTTTTACGGAAATTAACGGAAGACTTGCTTCCAAGAAACCCTTCACCAAGGATGAGGGTTACGAATTTGGAACTGTTTAGTTGGAAATAATGTAATTATTTTTTAGGATTAGTTTTTCGTTTGGAAAATTTATTTCAACCGAATATCGGACTTCCTCTACAGTCAAAATTTTTCTTTATATGCATATTCCTCGCATAAATGACGAGAGAACCAAGGTAGGAGAATCCCAAAGAACTTTATTCCCAGAAGTAGATTAAGAGATGTTTGCTTCCCGATGGAGTGACGAGAGTATACGCGTCTTCCTTTGGAGAAAACAGTGTATCATTAGGAAGATTTTTCCTGAATTTGAATGTAAATTTGATGATACCACCAAAGTGGACAGGGAACAACCCAAGGCGTGGTTGCATATAACAAACTCATGGGTGGAGAGGATCTTTGTAATCAACTTCTTTCGTAATATACCTGTGAATATGAAGCTGATATAACGCTTATGACTTGTATAACGCTTCTGTACTTCTATAACGTTTATAACGCTTATGACTTTTATTCACCTTCTCAATATTCCATTGGTAAACAGGTGCATCATTTTCATTTATTAATTGGCACAGAGAAAAGTAATTTTTGATTCCGAGTGGAAGTTAATGAATCTCGACAATCAAGTAGAGGCAAAAAAAACCAGAAGACATAATAATGAAACAGGGACAATTTTGCCCTAAAAACATTTTTCTTCCATTTATCTGCCTTGCGAAAAGTCGGGAATAATGGAAAGAAGCAACAAAAAGATACTGGGTTTATCTATTTCTCCCGACTGTCACAGTAAACTGACACCGATTGCCAGTCACCGGGAAGAAAAAACATTTAAGCGATAAACACACGCTAATATACAAAAATCTATTCCTTCAGGAAATGCAGTAATACCTATCTAATATTTACGTTTGCTGAAGTTGGCATTAAAATGTTTGGGAATTTAATTTCAAGGAAACTTATGTAATTTGTTAAAATTACCATTCATCAGGATTAAAGATAATTTGATAACCCTAGTTGTAATTAAAGACCAATGTGTTAAAACAGTAGCATACACAGATATTTCAAAGTGAAAATTGTGCAAGCAAAGTCTTATAACATAATAGAAATACATATTCAAATATTTGTTTACCGATGGAAAATGATTACTTACATAATCTCATTGATATTCATTCCTTATTCAACTCATATTTGTCACGGTAATTGCATAAACATGTTAGTTTCCACTGTTCATAAGGCATGATGTTTTCATGAGCAGTTTAGGAAAAATTAAGCTGCGAGAGAATGAGAAATGCGGGTTGTATTTGATCTTTCAGCTAAGTGGATGGCTTTCATAAAGGCCATTAAAAAAAGCCGAAAAGAGGAAAAATATTTGTATTCAAAATATAAACATAGCTTATCACTAAAAATAGACAAAAGAAACGATAATCCATAATATTAAGTTACGCCACCGGCAACGATATCTTCATACAAGCCCACATTGAATGGGTTAAATATATTTGTATGTGAGGTTGCTGTGCGATCAGTATCCCTATCTATAAGCGAGTGACCGCGGTAATTAATGCCAGGTCAAACGGACAGTGACGTTTTTCCAGAAGGGATTTAATTGACACTTTTAACAGGGAAAATGTTCAACACTAACGTTTTGAAATGCATTTATTTTGTAAACTTGCTTACAAGTAAAGAATCAGAAGTACCGAATCATAGAAATCAACATGGAAACGCTTGATATTAACTTTTTCGTACTAACCAAAAGTTAGTTATTTTTTATACAGATTGGTTAAAACTGTCCTTACTGCATAGGCATACAAAACTTGGTCATTTATTTATTACCCCTTGATTCCTTCGGTTTTAATGCTCGAAATTTCTCTCGTGTCAAAGTCTTGCGCCATGTTCATTTTAGGCCTGAAAAATTTTTTCCTGCAAAATATTCCCGCGGCCAAGGTTTTCTAATGATGCCTAAAGCTCTATCGGTACCATACACATTTTAGATTTTCCCTAGATATTAAGATAAAAAACTTCATAAGTGTTTTATGACTACCTGGTGGGTAGTCGCTGATTGATGTCGGTGTTTCATGGTTGTGTTTGATAGATTACGCAGACAATGTTATCCTCATGTGCAGTAAATTCAAACTATCAGTGTCTTTTTAAAAATTTAATCATGAATGCGCACGCATCCATGATTTATTTTTCATCACCATGCATTGGCGAGAATTCAGTCCCTTAAAAATTGCTGTGATATTATAATTACCAAGAGTAGTGAATTAGTAAAGATTCAGAGGAGTCAACCAACCACTTAGATAATTTCTGCCTTTTAGGATAAGGGAAGGACTAGAGAGAAGAAGAGATTTTTAAGGAGATGGAGGATGGTTGATTAGAAACCTGATGTTTATTTTAGCGATGTGTGAACGAAAAACACCAAAGGGTACATGCTTCAACGTCCCAACTGACGGACGGAGTAATAAATTTTAAGTGCTCTCCTCATAAGGTTCATGCACTTGTGATAAAATCCTACCATTGACGGAGTTCGAACCGAGGCCCTCGTAATGGGAGGCCGATAATAAGGGCCACCACCCCAATCCCACTCTCTCATTGAAATGATATTATTTGAACATTCCAATTTTTCGGAAACACCTTACATTTCAAGAATCATAGGCATGAGATGATAGGGTAGAGTGGTCTCCTGTGGTACGAATTTGGAACAATTCGTTTAACTTATTTTACAAGTTTATACGAGAGGGAAAATTCTTTTCAAGGAAAATGGTCACGTAAGGGACTCCGATGGAAACTTTTATTTTGTCAAGGGTTGTGTTACAGCATAATCTTAGAAACTTTAAAAAAATGTTAATTTTAGGGGCAAAAGCAGTTTTAGATCAAGATCGTAAGAGTCTTTTGGTTTCACTTCCATGCCACGCCCTCTACATCTGCGCATATAATATAAAATTTGAGGCAGTTATGTACTGTCTTACATTCCTACTATTTCTCAAGCAGCTAATAACTCTCACTCCGGAGAACGACTGTGCCGAAAACACAAACCCTCTACCCTATCCTTTTACATATATCGATTTCAAATCAAATAGATTTTTCGTGATTCGACTCTCAATCATTTCCTCTGTTCGCAAGTCCAAAGATGGAGGCTGTGGTCACTTATATTCACATGCGGAGCAATGATCCGCAATCTTGTATCATTACTATTTTTTAACGAATCGCTTATCCTCTAGCTCTAGAATTCTCTTCATAGCTACACTAGACATGTAATGAAAATATTTTATATTATAATTTACAATGGCACACTAAGGTTTTAAGTCTGTACCTACCACCTTCATAAACACTTCAGACCGGGAGGGAACGTATAAGGAAGAGAAGGGTAAGGAAGGAGGATGGAGAGAAATCCGGCTTCGGAATAAGCCTTCTTTTTTGCAAAAAGTCACCAATTGGACCACGACTTAACGTCATATCCGAAGGACGGGGTACTGGAATCGTATGATCTCCACAAAGCACCCAAGTAGGGGTTGGTTTACTAATGAAAAACATCACCTCGAAAAATATCCGTCTATTTTTTACAAAGTCATCTTGATAGATGATATTTCACCAATAATTATCGATGATTATTAAGAGATGTTATAATACCAATAATATAACATCGCTTGAAAAAATTAAAGAAAGAGACCGGCAAATCACCGGCTTTTTAATCCAACGGGTTAATGAAAGGTGCCAAGGGCACCACGTCTTATTGTCCCACCCGACAATCAGAAGTACTACATTTGAATGCTTATCACAAAGGGTTCAATTAGGGATTGTTATAGTAATGAAATAATATCTTCCGTCATTCAAAGAGAGACCAGCACTCTAACCATTACACCAAAGCGACCGCTCTATGTGTGTAAGATTTTCATTTCTACAATCACACACGTAGGTGCTTTGACACAGGAAGGAAAGCTACAAAGAATGGTTGGTGCAGAGGACAGAGGGAAACCTGACATCGGCTTTAGCCTGCTCTATAAGATGCTATGGGGAGCAGTGCTTAATGTTCCGATTGACCGCTGTATTTTACAACAATTTGATGTAAACAAATGAGATATATTATATTTTCACAATTTTAATCTTTCAGTTGTATTTAATTTTCGTCAGATTATGCTGTAATCGAGTGTAATTATGATGTTTCATGGTATAAAACTGAGGAAGCCTCTGGAATAATCATCTAACTAAATTCTAAATCATCTAACTAAAACCTAATCTAAAAAAGGTAAAGGGGTTATATGGGTACCTGATCTTTCTGGAAACCTCTGGCAACAAGGGGACATCACAGGTGGATGGATTTGAATCGCCATCTGACCTATTATTTCATAAACTCCTCTTTGCCAACTAGACCAAATTTGTTTTGAAAAATGTGAATTGGAATACTTTTTCTCGTTCTCATATAATATTTGATGTTAATTTTTGAAATCATCTTTAAAATGGCAATTTACATGTGATTTATAGGAAAAAGGGAATAAAATATGCAAGATTGTATTTTCCTTGATTGCGCAAATTTCTTTTACCTACCAGATTCCTTTTGAGCCAAGTTTTTAACGTCAGTATTAAAATGAAATTAAATTGGAATTTCAGTTATGTTTTTAATTAGAATTCCTCACACCTGCATAAGGTCATGAATTAAAAAAACACACCATTGGCTGCCATGAAATCCTTCAGCGTAGGGAAATAAACCATTTAGGCCGAAATACCAACAAGTGAAACATTCATATCCATCGGTATGATGGTCGACCGTTGAGATTTTTGTCAGTGTCTCCGCAATATTTTTTTGAATATCTCACTTAACTCAGTAATAGTTACTCCAGACTCAGAGACGTGAACAGAGAGGCGATAAATTTTTTATCTATTTTCAAATGGATAAGGTGGTGCAGGAGAAAATGGAAGGAGGAAGGATGGACAGAATTTCATAATGTGTATCAGCCTTATCATAGGTACATTTTGCAAATGAAAAGCGTCTTGAGTTCCACGTTTCAATTCCTCAACGGAGCGACGGAGTACTGAACCAAAAACGCTTTTCACACACGTCATTTAAGGACCGTTAAAACAATAAAATGCTCTGCTTCACGTGGAATTTAATCCCGGTCCAGCCAGCACCTAATGCAACGATTCTTTAAGCAATCCCCCTTTTGCTGAGGTCAAATACTTCATTAGGTTTTACTGTTCACTCATGATCAAGAATCTTTTAACATGAAAAAAACCTTATTAAAATGATTATTTGGGAAAAATAATTAGAAAAAATTGATTAAGTATGACGGATTAAATTTTGCTAACTTTTAATCAAGTATAGAACTCGATTGAAACTCTCAGGATTGCAAATCATCCCCCAAAACAATGCTTTACACTTCCTTCAATTGTTCTTTCCCCCTTTTATTGTCTTAGCACAACTAAGCACCGTGTAATAGGAACGGCTAGCTAGATTGTTTGTTATTAGAGGAAGTGACTACCATCTACGGTGTTTGCATCACTAAGATAGGTGTGCATTTAGAAAGTAATAGTAATGTAGACAATTGAGGAAGGGTGAAACCCGGCTGACTCTTGGCCTATTCTCAATGTAAGGTGATATTCAGGAGATAATTTTGCGAATACGTTATTGCACGTACTTGGATCCCTAATTAAATCTAGTCTTCATCTACAATACTTCCGAAAGTTTCTGGGAGACATAGGTTAGCATCTATATCCAGCGATACAGGAAATGAACGCGGTTAGAAAACTCGTAGTTAATTCATGCATGAGTAGAAAATCGTTCGATATTATTTCAATTAAACAGCTTAATTTTAAGTCTAAAATGAGAGCTTTGTTGAATGATCGATATTTTCAAAATGTATTGATTCTAGGTGGAGGAAAAAATACACGATAGATGGGAAATTTGAAGTGTATTGGATTCCTTGCCAACATCCTTAGCTCAGGAGTTCAGCCCACCTCTCATTTGACTACCTTCCAGGAATTTCTTGAAATGCCATCCATTTTAATTAAAGGTACTGAAATACCTGCAATTCTTTTCCGGCCAGGTTGGGATGTTTCTGAAAATATTTTGATAAAAACATGTGGATTATCAACTTTTTCCCCAAGGATCCTCGGAACGCAGATTGGATTTTTATATATCTTGGTTGGATAATTCTCGGACAAGGACTTCCGGCTAATTTTGAAGAATATTGCACTTCTTTCATTCATCCTTGATCTGGCTAATTTTGTAATTCTGTGGATGATAAAGGGCGCAATCACGGACCACGAACGGGATCGCATTATCGATATATTTTATTACTATTAGGGAAGCAGAAATGCCACGCTAATTATTCAAATTGTGTCCGGTATTTCAAATCACCAATTTTAATTAGTACAGCAAACTAATAGGACGGATTCAAGGATCAGAGTGCTTCCGGATGATATCACATTATTTGTAAAGTTATTGACAACACGAAATATTCTGTGCTACCGCTCAAAATATACTTGTCAATACGATTTTATTAGGTCACTCTATTCCGTTCATAATAAAAACGGTACAATTAAGACACTTAAAGTGATAAATGCCCCGAAGCAAGTTATTACATCATTACACTCTCGAGAAAATGACCATGAATGTTGCTATAGTAACAGCTTCACATATGATCAGATTAATCACATCGATTTGTTATGAACTTCTTCCCTCGCATAATCTTAAGTATAAAGCCAGGGAAAATAAAGTGAATTTTTCATTTATAATTCAAGCCCAACCCTGATAGATGTATCAATTGTAACCTTCCAAATAACATTTTTTCATATAATTTAATACTAATATACTAATCAAGTAATTATTTCAAACCTACTTAGAATACTTACTTATTCCATTTGTGTTAATTGAAGTAGCCATCTTATATTATTCCTGCCTTCTTACCTCACAATCTCTCATCCAGGTGGATTCCCAATTGAAGGTCAATGCACTCAGATAGGTAAAGCTTTGGCTTTGTAACCGAAAAGCCATGCGTTAAGATGCAGTCTTGGGTGCTTATATTGTGTTCATCTCAAGATTGAAGTTTATGTCAGGCAGTGTGATATTTTTTTAACTTTTTGTTTCTCGGCTATTGATGAAAAACGTTTTAGGCCTGGAAAGGCTAAAATCAAGGGATTTGAATTCATTTGCAGTGTTTCGTTGTGAGAAAAGAAAGTATTTCAAACATCATCAACTGTTTGAAATAATCCACGCTCACATTAAAAAGGTTCTCGTCTTATAATATATAAAAAAGGCCTCTCTGTCTGAATCAGTTCCATTGTATTTCCATTGATTTTAGTAAGTATGCATGTCTGGACCTTTATGTTCTTAGTCTGTTGTTTCCTTCCTTATAATTAGTAAAGCAGAAATTTCTTTATAATAAACGGTGCGAAATTAAACTTATGTTTTTCGATTTCCAAAAAAATAACTCAACCTTTTTGGAACGTGCTTGCATCATCCTATCTACAACTACACGTCAGAAAAGTTTTGGGCCTGGAAGAGACATGTTTCTGATGTCGTGGAAGTCTGGCGCCGTCACAACTTTCGGCACGTCATCTGTCCACAAATTGATAGCCGTGGCGTGTGATGAAAGACAAGGGGTCAGCCTGGATCCGAGAATTTTCTCTGAAACTGCCTTTGTTACCTTTTTTGGCAACTCCTCATTGCTGCCTTTTTTGACGCTTCAAAAATCAAATGTGTAACCCCTTGCTAGCTCCTTGTGCCTCATCAAACTCGGTAATGTTTACATTTTTTTAAATAAGTCCTTGTAAACAATCATTTTCCCCGGGGGTTATCAGACTACATCTCAATGTACATCTCCATCCACATAATGCACAAAAAAATATTCCGAAAGAGAGCTTTAGTGGATGTTCTGTCTCGTTTATAAAGAGAGAAAGTTGGGGAAAAGTACGTATAACAAAGGGTAAAAGTGTTTGAATATATATCCGCATTGGTAATTTCTTAGCATTCCAGCCATGCTTTAGGAAAAATAAGTATTTAATCTATCCATCTGGCCGTGATAGGCAGGTCAGTGGCGTATTGGTGCTGCTGATTTAAAGATTGCTCAATTTCGGCTTCTAGCAAGTGCTATGCTCATCGTTGATTGATCTTAAGATTAAATTAGACAATCTGGTTTGGCCTTAGTCACTGAGGCACCATAACTCGCATATATGCTCCGCTAATAGATCTGAAAATTTTACGTCTCCCCTTTTTCGTATTTTATTAGGTACTTAATGAAGCCTTCAGCTCATGTTATCGAACAAAAAAAAGTGTAATAGCGCTATCTCTCCAGGTGAAGCATTATTTGCAAAACGTTTTAGCGAATTTTTTTAATTTTTCAGCTTATTTACTTGTGAAAGTCCATTATATTAAAATAAATAGTAAAACACAAATAAACCTTCCCTGGGTGCATGCATGAATTAAAATACAAGGGATCTACAAACTCCGCAACTAGTTTAGAAAAACGCGAGTGGATATTAATAATTCTCGGTATGTAAATGCATTTTGTATCATTTAGTTCATCGTCATATGAGTAATAAGCGGGAATGCAAGCAAGCCCTGTCCTTCACCCCCTTTGCATGGCACAACAAGTGGTCCATTTGTTTGCAGCAGGTCTGAATAGCAAATTCTTGAGATAAAGTACCTCGTCGTGGATTTAAGATTCATACTTGACCTAGAGAATTTTTTTCTCTTTGGCATTGGCATTTCGGACCGCAGAACTGCACTACGATGTCATTACAGTTCATTTAAAGAAGAAGTCTCCCCCTGAAGTGCGATGACTTAACATCCGGAAAATACTTGCCATGAAGTAAGTGATGCGAATAAATTCAAGTTTAGCCTTCAAGTACTGGTAAAATTAGGCCTAACTTTGCTTTAACTGCTAATACTGTATTCCTCCGTCTAATTCAATTCTTGGTTAAGGTAGTAAAGTAATCCTAATGCAGTAAAAACATTCAATACCGTTGCGAGATTTTATTCAGTAAGTCGATGCATCTGCAAATTTTATTTGAAAAATTATTCAATATTTGTTAATTTTTAATTTATTTTCCCGATTTATAAGTGGCTAAAATTGCAAAAGAGTAGAAAATTTCTATCAATATTTTATCGTCTGAACATAAATATACATATAACTCAATACTTTTTGACTGATGAATATACTCATATCTTCACTCTACAGCTTGAGAGGATACGGTTGTCTTATTCTAGTAAGGAAATCGCCTTATCCCTGGAATTTGTATGGATAGCGGAGTATTGCCTTTGATCCGCGAGCGTGGCTTTCAAGTTCACGTTTCTTCATTGTGCTTCTTATCGTTTACCTCAGAGAAGTTAAGATTTTAATTTTTCAGTACATGTGAAAAGCGGCATATCTTGTTGCATTCAAACCTGCATGTATGGGTATGAATGTGAACGAATGTTTTGAAAACGAGAAAGAAAACATTTTAATTTTAAGTGCGTGGATGTCTTTGGTATTCTGCAGTTTTTGTCAGGGTGAGTGAAATTACGGAGTATTTGTGTCTTTGCATACCATAGTGGTGGCTATAGCTAGGGACTTACGACTACTATAAAAATGTTTGGTGATGTATAAAAACAAAATATGCTAGCAAGTTCTCCAGGAAGGTTAAAAATATTAGTTCTTAGAGTGTTGGATTAAGTCTTGAGAGCTAAAAGGTTAGTCCCATAATAAGGAACTTAAAGCAAAGAAAGGTTACAGAAAACATTGTCGAAGAAGGTTAATAGCATAATAATAAAGTTTTATTTGTTCCAGAGTCAGTAGCATACCTTACAATCATGTATTATACGTAAAATATATAGACGTTTGTATTACCCCAAAGATTGTATGTGCGAGGATACCCGAAATTATCGTCCACAAAAAAATGTGATAAAAAACTATACAGACAGATTTAAAATATATTGAGTTTATACTTAGCAGATTCTTGCCAGAAGTACAGCTTTGAAAATACTGAAATATTATTCTAACATCCGTATTTTACCAAATAAATTGCAACTAAATCCATGGATTGGTAAACCATCCATATATGGATAGCTGAGTATTGCCTTTGCTCCACCATTGTAGTGCACGCGACTAACGATCCATTTATTTTACCCCTAGGAACCGATAAAAATGCTTCTGATAAAAATGATAACACTATTTTTCTGGGAAATTCAAAATACTGGAATTTATAAAATGACGTATATGACATTTTTTTCATTCGTTAACATTTGCTATCAATTGTATGAAGCTTTTTTGATAAGTAGATTTTTAAAATGACCATAACTATTGAACACATAAAAAATGTGGAAATTTGGCATTCCAGAAATGCTAAAATATTGAAAAATAGCGTAAAATTTCATTGCACATATTTTCGGTTATAATTAAAGAGAAATAATATGGTATCATTGGATTTACAGGAGATATTTTATTTTTAGTCATAAGCTCTCTTCAAACCTTAAGTGCACAAAATATTTTTGCTGGCAGTATTTTGTTTAATCCATATTTTATCCAAAAGTGGGATTGTGATTCCAACCCTATTTTTATAACGATTTTTAAACAATTCTAAACCTATGATGATATTTTTTTGCACCTACACCTACACGATACACTACAAGTCACCGCTAGCGTGTGTGGCAAGGGGTGAAGATCACCAAAACGCTGCAAATAAATACCTAGCTAATTCTTTGGGAACTTATTTATAGTTTGTTCCACTAGTTCCATTTTTTAGAGCACATCGTACTTTCAATACCAGCAAATTAAAGAGAAATTAACTGTTTTTCGTGAACTTTCTAGGGTTTTTAGGGTTTTGAGGTCTTTGGTCAACCGTTACTTGACTTACTTCGCAGGGAGCATTCAAAATGTGATGATAGAGGAGAATGATGGGGAAAAAATGGATCAACGAAATAAATATCAATAGATCAAAGACAAAGAGGTCCTGAGAAGAGCGGAAAAAAGGAAAGTCTGCTGAAAACTTGTATAAGGAGATGGAACAACACAGCCGGCCATATCATGGGATATGACGGCATGAGGAAGATAATATTCGATGTAAAGGCAATGAATGGAAAAGGAAGGCCTCATATGAGATATGCGAAGTAAGTAATGAAGGACGTGAAAGAGAAGAATTATGCTAAAATGAACAGGTGAGGCAATATCAGCATTGAGTGGAGTGCTGCAATAAACCAATTTTAGGATTGTTGAATTATGATGAATGTTCGGTATTTAATATCCTAAAGATTTTTCATATTGGAGGGCATAAAACGATGAGGTGAGTGGGAATTTGTAGGAAAGATACTCAAAATATATCACCGAGCACACATTGGTTGCTAAATGTTGTTATAAGGATGTGGTATTTCGTGGTTTCGGGGAGTTGCCCACATGTTACTCGGCTCAACCTACGCACACTCTGGGCCAAAGCATTATCATCTGATACCCCTGCCCTTCACCCAAAAAAAGGGTTAATACCACAAGGATTAATCCGTTGGAGAGATTCCCTACCTAACGTCGGCTTAATTGACTTCTTAGTTTCACCTACGTCCGGTCCACAACCTGGCTTAGTTGGCTCCTTAGCCTTCCCGAGAGGCTGTTGGCTGTAGTTGGAACTCTTAAGAAAATCTTCCACAAAACCCTTGAACTCGGCTTAGTGTTTGTCTTAACAAGAATACAGTCCTGCTGAACTTCAGCCAAGGTGTGGTGTTAATGAATAACATATTCCTTAATGTGTGAAACGACATTACTGCATGCAAAATAGTGATTCTCCAATTAAAATTGTAATTTTCCCGGCAGATATCGTTCGCCAGTATCAGCAATTATTAATTGGGGCCTTCGAATTCTGCTAATAGTTGACTTCAAATACGATATTCAACATAAGTAATTCATAATTCATTGGTTTTCATTTTTTTCATTAAGTTTATAATGATTCACTATTTTCGGAGTCTCATTTTTTTCTTAATTTTTGGATTTTGAGAATAAATTTTTTCGACATAAGTGTGGTCCCATGGGGTTGGTTTAATTCAATGGACCTATTCTTGTCCCAACCTCAATTTCCTAAAATAAAGAATATTAATGATTAATTATATATGATGGATACTGAGTATTAAAACAAGTTATAATATGAAATTGGCAATGGCGATTTGCAAGTGGTGACAGATGCCCTTTGGGAGTTTCTTCATAAGGCTTTCAATGATTTTTTCTGTTTCCTACCTGCAGAGACAAGTCACGGGCATCACGTAAAAAAGGGCTGTAATTGAAACGCTTGAAATCTCAAATTAATCAAATGAAGTGCTAGTAAATATCTAGGAATCCCTCTCGTATCATATCAATGTTTCCGAGAAAGTCGTTCCAAATAATCTTGTTGCAATATATTTCAGTCACGAAGAATTTCAGTAATATTTGGTAGATTGTGTTGCTTTCAAAGTGAATCGCAGATGTTAAATATATCAATATTCTTGGAAAATTTGATGATATAAATTTGAAAATTATTTGAGTGTGAATTTTTTCCGCCGATTAAAGCTGGGGATTATTTCGTACAAATCTATTTTCATGAATCTCATTCGCCTTTTCTCGAAAATGAATTAAAAGGATTTGAATTTATTGAACAGGATTGAAGTTCTCTAATGATAAAAGTAAAATAAAATGCTCTTTTCTGATGATGGATTCTATTAACAATGGAATCATTCAGCATTTCGGATCCAGTAATAAAGATTTTATCCGGATATTGAATTAGTTGCAAAAAAAGGAAGAAAATTCCTTACCGAAAAACATTTATATCCATGTAAAGAACTTTTCACTCTGTTATGGGGAGAGCATGATGGGAAACAGGTGACTAGAAGATGGAACGCTAGATTAAAGTTTCTTAGATTAAAGTGCTATATTAAAAATTCCATAGGCACATCATATATACCTATTTCAACTCTCAGATGACATCAGCCGGGCATATTGGAGTGAAAACTTAGGATTAATTTTCTGAATGAAAGATTCAAGGGTTTATTTCTACCATGCATAACCTACAAGTGCTAAAAGTTTCATATTTTTCAAGAAAAAGTATGTTATTACTTTTCCCTCGTCATCTAAGTTTCTCACAATTTATTTTTCAATGAGATTCATATATTCACAACTGGTGATATATCACCCTTTGCCTAATCCCAAGAAGGTATTGAAATCTATATCTCTATCTATATGACACTCTTTAAGCTAAATTAAGTGTTTGTAGTAGGGGACGGGTATGTCGCCAGCAGTGAGAAGTGAAATTTTGCTGAAAAGGTTGAGGAGGAAAAAATTGGAAATTAGTAGCAAATGGATTTTCTATTTTTTTTAAAATAAAGGTTATATTTTTATAGATGACAGTTTCGGGCTTAACACATTTGTTTTGGTTTCGGCCGTGTGTAACGTTTGTAGCAAAGAACTTTGTGTATCTCGGTTCAGAATCAAACCCCATTTTGTCATTTCCATCTGCCCTGGAACTGTAGTCTGGAAGAATAAATATACATGCATTGCCAGTCCCAAACGAGTGAGGTTTAAATTTCCAAGTACCTAACTCTCCAATGAATGTATGTAGTTATACAAATATTGACGAATCGAAAGCCATGATTGTCAACTATGACTTACATCGTGGATTGGTATTTTTGGTGACAAGATAGGCATAAAAAATGCAGACAAGTCTCCTGGCCTAACGCACGCATTGACCATAATAACCTGCTGGAAACCAAGGGTCAGGAAATATTCATGCGAAATCTATTTTCAGAGTTCCCCGGCCAAGTTCTAAAAGGCCATTGGCGCTGAGGCGGATGGAAGGGGACAGAAGGAGTTAAATACGAAAAAAATAACGTAGCCAATGTGCTTAGTTGTCATGGAAAAATATTGAGAACATAAAAGAAGAAGGGTGGGATATGGGTAGAAGAAGATATGAAAAAAGAGGAATGCTCGTAGATGTCTAGAACTTTTCCTCGCCTCCTTATTCGCGGTCACCGGAGGAAGTCGATAGAGACCGCAAAGGAAATTGATTCGGTGCAATATTTAAGGATCACAAATCTGGAAAAACTGGAACCGGAGGGGGAGGAGTGTGAGGAAGGAAGCGCGGGGAGGGCGGGAGGGGGAGGAGGGCGGGAATGGGAAGGCGAAGTGGAGTGGGTGAATGCGCGGAACGAGATGAGTGGTTAAATTTTCAAGGGAGTGGAGGAGTCAGGGGAGGGATTTTCGAGAGTGGCGGTGCGCAAGTGGGTGTGGGAAAGGAAATGGGAAGCCGAGAGCGGCACATTGCGGTGGCGTTCTCGAGGAAATGGAGAGTGAGGCGGGGACGGAGAATCTCTTCAAAAGGCAAAGGTTATTTTCGCTCTTGCTTGCATGAAGTTAGATTCCTAAGCCGAAGAAAATTACGAAACCTCGTTGCTTCAGTTGGTTAAAGTTAGTATACCCGTGTTTATATTTAATAACCAAAGTAATTTAAAGGACTCTGATTTTTACCGGGTTGCCTGGTGAATATTAACTAATTGCTTGCAAAATACTGCTGATCTCATTTAGCATTAAGAATAAGTTCATTAATTTCTATCGAGTGGGTCAATATAAATATATATTCTTCCGGAAAGGACGTGTATTTTTTAGCATGGCTCTGTGGCCTTTGATTTTTACTTCAAGAGAACAAAAAAAAGTTAAAAATCCGAGTTGTTTTGGTCACCTTCCATTTGACTAAGCTCAGCACTTAGGGAGAGAATGATATTCCCTCTCTTTACGTCAAGGGAGCACAGAAAAATAAGCTGGAAATAGTTTCCCATAAATGATGCATTCAAGAAAATTAATCGGCCTCTCTGTGCCCTAAAACTATGGCCTCATTGTATGGCAATAAAGAACTAGAGCATACTGAAGCGAAATAATGATAACTACTTCCTGCATAGAGTGCACAAAAAGTATTCCGAAAACACTACACAAAATTAAAATTGCTTTGGAGGAAATGAAGAATTTTGATAGCAAGTAGCTTAAGGATTTTATCAAGAAATGTCAAGTATAATTTGGTAGTTAAGGTTTAAAGCAGCTGAATTGAATATGCCATTCTTTAGAAGGTTTATCAGGTTTAGTATTAATTTAAACAATGAATACTCTACATAGCTTCATTTAATCGTGATCAAGATAATATTGGCTAGAAGTTCAACTCTCCCATTTGTGAGAAAAGAAGATTTTTTTAACATTAATGTTTTAATCTAATCCATACATTTAATCAAGAAACAAAAAGATGAATTTGGTTATATTGTCAAATAATATATAACATAACTTTTCATTTATATCTCTTATAAATATCAGATACGTATAATGTTTTATACCTTGCTGTTATAAAGTTTTCCTGCGAGCTGTAAGGCTTTCAAGGCATGACGATGCCAATGAAGCATTCTCTAAAAATCGATCGAAGGAAATGTAATGGAAAGGAAAATGGAGCAATTTTATGGTGTAACTCTCCTCTCTCAATATTGAAATTTTTCGCTCTTGCCTCGCAAAGCGAAACATTCAGAATTTTCAACAATTATTAGTTTAGCATGTAAACGCCGTTTACTCATTTCTCTCTGGGAATTATCCCAAGATTTCGTAAGTAAGGAAGCAATTCATCAAAATGTGTATCTGGAGCATGTTTCTTTACGGAAGTGAGGCATGGATGATGAAAGCAGCGGAGAAGAAGAGGGTGGAAGCATTCAAAATTTGGTGCAATCGAAGAATGATGAAGATAAAATGGATCGACGAAGTGACAAGTGAAGAAGTCCTAAGAAGAGTGGGAGAAAAGAGAAGTCTGCTAAAAACTATAAAAAGAAGACGGGACAACTTAATCGGCCACATCTTAAGACACGATGGCCTGATGAAGACAATCGTCGAAGGAAAAGTGAACGGGAAGGGTGGAAAAGGCAGGCCTCGTATGAGTTTCATAGAACAGGTCGTAAAGAACGTGAAAGAGAGGAACTATGTTAATATGAAGAGGTTGGCCGATAGAAGAATGGAGTGGAGGGCTGCGTCAAACCAGTCCTAGGATTGTTGACCTTTGATGATGATGGTGATCAAAAAATTCAGCAACAAATATCTCTGAAACAAACGTGAAAGTATTGTAACATGATGGGAATTAGGTTTGTATTTTTAATCTACTAATTGCAGGGGAAATTTCTTTCCTTGTAGCATAAGGATTTGCTTAAATAATCTTAAGAGGCATTACAGAGCTTGAAACAGTTGCCTGGGAGAGAGGAGTTCTTTCTCCACTGTTGGGTCGCCGTTGAGCATCCTCTCTGAAGCCAGGTGAGACTGAATGATTGAGGACTGATCATATGCAAGCTTTAATTGCATAGTTTTTAATTTTGGACTTTATCCAGGGAATCCGATAAGCTTCTATTGTCAGCCACGATATAATATTGTTCACGGTAAAATTTTCGGTAATAGATTTCATAATATCAATAGATTTTATAAAAATGAACTTGATAATTATTGTTTTTATTTAATTTAGTTTCAATGTAACAGCCAATGAGAGGCGCCATTCACCACTGTGGTTCACCTCGTTTCCTTGTAGATGATACGGAAATCGGAACAAGGGAAAAGCAAACAAACATGGCTGGAAGCTTCTGTGACGTTGACGTAGTTTCCTTGTTGTTGGAGGAACATAAAAAAACACTAGTGTCCCTATGCGGTGAAATCACCTATATGCCGTTAAAAAAGTTTAAGAAGCGATGCGTAGGCTACTATCGCTAAAACATTAAAGAAAACAATAAGCACGGCATAAATTTCCTGTTCGCAAAACATCCCATAGACTGGTACGTTTTTGCGGTTTTACAAATAGATTTACCTTGAGCAGGTAAGTATATTTTACGTGCAAGTTACAAACATTTTTTAAACTCTTTTACATAAAAGTTTACCGTGAGCAATGGGAATTAATAAGTACGCCAATGGGTCCAAGGTAAACTTCTGATCCGACAGGCAGAGGATTTACCTAGAAGTCCTCTCCAATTATCATTTTTGTGTTTGTGCCAGAAGTGCAAACAACGATATATTGTAATCTATGAGATAGTATGCAAAAATGACTCAACGTTCTCACAAATTACAGCATATTTTAACACAAAGAAGGGAGTATATACTTTCTAGAGCAGAGTTTATTAAGAAATACATATATTAATAAATAAATGAAAAGTGAATTATTAAAAAAAGGAGCGCAATATGCTCTAAGTACCTGTAGCTATTCTTTGAATACCCAACTAAAAAGAACGGTGGCATTCATAAATGGTCTAACACAGCATAATAGCCTCCAAAATTAAAGAACCTACACCAATTTATATGAGATTCTGAAATCTCTAACACCAATTTACTGGCAAATATTCCTTCTTAAAGGCGGTAATATTCCTCTAGCCCTTGTTTCACCATTGAATCACATTACATCACTCTCTGTCCACTTTCTATAATGCTGCTAATATTGTTTTTAGAATCATCAACACAGCGAAAAAAACCGAGCCAATTTTGAAAATGAATTTTTTGACGTATATCTGTTAGGAGATTGCAGGGAGAAGGCCATGCAAGGCAGGTATACGATTATAGTGATTATAATACTAGTGGAAAGGAATTCAGAATAAAAGCAGGATTTATTAACGTGCCTTGTTGATTTAGAGTCGAAGAGTATTGATATAGCATTGGAAAAATCTTTCACACATACACTAAACTTTATGATAGATAAAGGTAGGGACAAGAAGAAAAGGCCAGTGAAAGGTTTGATATGGAACGTGGTACTATGGAGCGTAGAACTATGTACTTTTTGGAAAAAAGATGAAAATAGACTTTGAGATGCGGGTATGGAGAACGATGGAGAAAATAAGGTGGGTCGAAAAGAGGATGAACGATGAAATTCCCGAGTAGCTAGGAGAGGAGGTTGTTTGAGGAAATAGGGAGAAGGCAGAAGGTCTGGATATGGCAGGTAGGAAAGAGAAAGGTTTTGATGGACGTGATGGAGGGAAGAATTTTGAATACGTGGGATATGGGGAGGAGAAAAACGGATAATTTAGATGAAATAACGGGAGGCGAGGAGTATGAGTGTCTCAAAAGGGACATAGTGTGAAATTTTAGCACGGTTGGCAGAATAAAATGCCCATTTATACCAATTAATTAACAGAAAACTATTAATAATTCATACATCTTTGCTTCAAAGTTTCTGAAAAAATAAAACACATAAGAAAGCAAGCAAAGGAAAAGGAGTTTTATATCACGATTGTTAATACGATACTAATGGAAGATTGATTGAGATGATAAATAATTAATTACAGAATACTAGCAAATATTCTTCATAACGTTTATATTAATGCAAATTAAACCATAACAACTGTGAAAACTACTATGATGGTTGTAATTTTGTTTGAGCTCAGTGAGTCACCATATATTTAATCTAAAAGTGCAATATACCTATCAATCAGTGTTTCGCGTAAATCATAAATGTGTCTATGCTACCTTTCCATGCATATCTCTCAATAATGGTCACACTCGATGAGAGATAATTAATTGCAAATGATATCTGAGCGTTTAACCTTGCAATTCACATATGCTCCTATGTCTCCGACGTAAATACACCGAGAGCGAGTTTGTTAGGCTTCCGGCGAATCAACACCGGACAAACTACAGCTTCGTTACAACAGGAACTGAGAAGTCTTTGTTAACATTTCCGACGGAAATAACATCCAAACCGGACGCCGCTTCGGTTAAATATGCGCGCGCTAACCATGTCGGGTTAAAGGTGAGTGAAAGAGCTAAATTTCACCTTCGAGTTTGGACTCGTTTAATAACTATTATCCTTTCCGCTGAGGTTGATAAATTGAGAGAGCAATGCTGTGACTTGATTGATTTTACCGTTGATAAAATCTTATTCGTTCCACTAAAGTGTAATCAAATTAAGGTCAAATATCTTTAGGGAGAGAGGCATATAATTATTTTGTGGCATCTGATGCCGATTTCTGATTAACCACTTCAGTGAAAATTATTTCTATACTATCCTAGCTCGTCTTATCACGTTGAAAATCAACGGGAAAAAGAAATGTTAAATGTATATACAGCGTTAAAAAAGTGGAAGATTTTACCGTACAGGGGCAAAACTTGTATTCCATGCATATTTAAAGCTCCAAGGTTTTATTGAAAAATTAAATATAATTTAAATCAATACCAACACGTAATTGGGGCCAGTAATTCAACTCGAACTTCTGTGAAATTTGGAACACATATCCTAACATTATAGACTGTGATAAATCAAACAGGTTAGAAAGTTCTGGAGAAGGCAAAAGCTATACTGTGACAACGAAGCCTTCAATGGGGACGCAAGTGAATTTTTGGTCTCCATCATATCGGCAAAAAAACATCAATTTTTGAAGCACGGTTTAATTATCCCCGTATACTATTTTTGGTCAGTGTTTTTTCCCATTTCTTTCCGTGTTCCTGTTCTTTGTACATCTGACTGTTTTTAGTTTTTCCGCGCGCTAAAACCACTTGATCCGTGGGCGGCACGAGTAATAAGCACGCACGTATTGGCCTAATAAATTGTCCGGTCATGCTTTTTGAATCATCTTCAATGCCTCTGTTAGTATGTACCTTCCAATATCCTTGCGATAAACACAGCGCAGTTTGTGGCATTCCTCTTGGGTAAGCTTTTTAGCGTCATCAATGTTTCGTTTTCCGTAGCGACATTGGCAACTTTTCCATCGGAGCTCTACGGCTCTATTTAAACCAATTCAGTCAGAATTACTGCCAGTTATTGAACCTGCATTTACAATATATGGGGATTATATCCCAAGCCTTTCAGGCCAGAAGAAGCCACGGAGGTTAGAAGGTGCATAAAGGGGCCTCCGATTGCTAGCCTACTGGTGACAATGGCACTAGAATGAGGATGCCCGGTAATAAAATTAAGAGTAATAAAATTTGGGTTTTCGATGCCTTCGACGAGAAGGAAGAAAACGTATTCCACCACGTGACCCAGTTGATGTTTTTACGGCCCCTCCTCCCCCCTCGGCCTCCTCCTCATACACTACCCCCTACACTCTGGCCCTCCCATTCACGTGTCTTTCCTCTGCCGGTCAATAATAGGCCTCCTACCGCTCGCCCCCTTCTCCATCTTACCCTGTCCCACTCCTCACATCCCCGAATATTGCATGTATAAGCGCACCATTTATGTCAATTATTACCTGATGAGGTTGCAGTGACAACGAAACCCGGGTCGGAATGAAGTCGGAAGTTTTTTAAGGTGGCTGGGTCGAAATTTACAGGTGTATAGATTTTGTTCATAATTGCAGTATTTGTTCCTTTAATTATGCTCTAAAATTCTACGAGAAAATTTTTTGGGGTTTTTGGTGTAGTTTTTGAGATATTTAAGGTTTTTTTAACATGGAGCCTTATGGCGCACCCCGCTTCTTAAGGGTCAATTATGTATTATTTACGTTTCTACCATACAGATTTTCTCCAAAAACTGAAATGATGTGGATATTGGCTAACAATTTCTATTCTGAGAAAATCAACCAGTGTTATCGACTTATTTCCTCCGTGTATATGAAAGAAATAAAATATTCCTTAAATTTTCAAATATCGCGGGCGAAGTTTTGAGGTGCATTTGGCAACGTGGAATCAGACGAGGGAAAGCGAACGCGCGAGAAACCACAACAAATCACACCACAAAGTCCGCGAATATTACAATGTAGTCCCCTTGACAGAATTCTCGACATAGATTAAAGAAGAAAGAAGAATTCTCTTCTTTAATTCAAGGAGGCTACTTGTACAAAATGTAATATTCGTGCTTTAATCTATGGTTCTTGAGAACAGACGAATACGACACCTACCGTTACGACCGCTGAAACACAGAAACAATTGCCTACACAACAGCAGTGCCGAATTTCAGAATGTGCCTTGTTGCCGAGTAAAAAAGAGAGATTAAATAAATGGTTTAAACAAATGTTATAAATATTTAAGCGTTTTATCACAATTATTTCGTCACTAAAAAGTATGCGAATACCCATAGCACAAAATTACATACTTTTTCAATCCATAAATCAAAACCAACATCTCCAAGGTCAAAGGATATGCACAGAGTGACAACGTTCAGGTTGCCAGAAACCGAATCAAGTCAAGTTTTATGTTATGTTTCATGTCAATAATTAAATTAAAAAGGGCAATGTTTCAATATGACTTGAGAATTTGAGGCATCCGGTTAAAATGTCGTGTAATTTAATCACCTCCAAGCAATTTTTTACTGCCATTGAAATTATATGAGCACTAGTTCTCAACGACTCACGATTACCGAACCAGCCACCTCAATCTGTGATAAATTGCAAATTTTGTCTTCTTTTCGATATGGTAAATTAAGCTGAATCTTAATTGTGTGGACACGGACATTTTAAATTTATATTTATTGAAGGTGGTATGAACTTTCGACGTAATTAGGATAACTTTACTCGCAATATCGCTCTGGCCATCGTCAATCACAAAGCATTTGATCTCTTTTAGCTTTTGTTCCAGATTAATGTTTTACCTGGATAACTACATCTCACGCACCACCTTGGTACTTTTTCCAGCCATTGTTAACTACACTTTTACTATTTCTGGCAGAATCTTGTGCAGGTGATCTTTGAATAGTATTAGGTCTTCCTCGAAAGAATAACGGAGAGCAAAGGCTCGCAATTATTTCCATTTGCATCAACTGAAAGCAAATTTGTAGATAGTTGTCAACAGTGATCAAGAGGGAAGGGAGAGATTCGGGTAGGTGGCATTGGGAAAGGAAGAAACAATGAAAATCTAATTGCGCCAATGTGAACTTAGTCTAATGGTATATACGATAAACGAGGAATTACTTGACACGCTGGAATCTTTGACAGCCAACGACTTCAGCGCCGATTGTGGTGATTTTTTCAAATAATGCACTTGAACTACCAAAATAATTTGAAAAATAATAAATGGTGCTGATGTTGTTTTATGTAGCTCCTAACATGTGTTCTAGGCAATAAATATACTTTTCAAGCCAATACCGTGATACCTACCGCTCGGCCAATGGAGTGTGGTTGAAAACCTGCTGGACTGATAACTCATTTGGCGCGAGTTCCAATCCCATCTCGAACATGGGTGTCGTACCTACTAATCTTAATGAGATGATTAAGTTAGCTTTTTCAATACAACCTCTTTCATTATAGGATTAAAAATGTTATACCTATATGACCATGTACTTCCATATAGCCCGAGTTCATCATTTTGATGACGGATAGGGGAAGCAAAAGTATTGATACTTCAACTACATGGCCCAGTCCTCGATTAATATGGGGTGAGTGTCTTGCCAGACACTTAGGAGGCAAGTCCGTCATCATCACATGAAACCCTTTCACGGAAAAGAGATAGTGACAACAGCGGGAAAGGAATAAATAGAACGGAGGACAAGAATAAAGAAAATATTGATATGTAATGACAGAATAATGTAAAGGTATGTGAAGCTACTATACATAAATGGAGAGAGTAACTATAGATTTATTTTTATTGAGCGATTCAGATAGAAAGTGATGCCTCGGAGACTTCTGGAGTGATAGTTATCCAGTCATATATATTATGGCAGAAGAGTAGGTGTTCTTTAGGCGAAAAGTTTGGTAGAGAGGTAGGGAATATAGAACAGATGAGCAATAAAATATTGGTGATAAAAATAAAAGTGGTACTGACGAGCCTATTTTTTTCCGAATTCTATTAGCCGACCGCGGTAGACAAGCGATAAGTTAATATTAATCTATATCTATCATTAAATTTTACTTTAATTAATGGGTAATACTTCATAATTTATTGTTCGTGAAATCGCTTATATTACAGGCCTAGAATCCCAAAGGTAGCAGGTTCAAAACACGTTTTGTTCAAGGATATTTTGTGTATTGTTAAGATTAACGAACACAACTAATTCTGCTACTTCACTCTTCCGCTCCAATATCGTGCAAAATAACATTAATTGGCTTGGTCGTTTTCCGGAGAGCGCCTTGAAGTGGTCTTCAATGTACTTCATGCGATGGAGAGAGTAAAATGTGTGCTTTTTCCGGCGTGCTAACGCCACGTTTCAACGGCCCTTGACGCCCTTCTGCCTCCAGGGTAAGGAGTGGCCGTGTCAGGGCGGAGGGACTCCTCGCCCGGCGAGTCGAATTCGGTGGTTTATGGCGGACGAAGAGGGAAGGCGATGAACAAGGGTCTCGCCTTACTGAACATCCAAGGGTGACACGAATTCCGTTACCCGTTTCCTGAATTTTGCAATAAGGTTAGCATGTCGCTGGGTAACTTTAATTTGAACACGACGACGAAGATCGAGTTTCTAACGTGCCTTAATGAACGATCTAGCGCTGAACGAGATGGATCACTCCACCATCATATCTCGTACCGTATCTACGTCTACATAATGTTTTACAAGCAACCGCAAGGGTGTTTGGCACGGGGTTTACCGTCACCAGACATGCATTATAAATTAGGGAGAATAAATTTACACTCACCACCATGCAAGAATGCAAAAAATACTACTCCATGTATAGACTACAGGGTTATTCAGAAAGAAGGAGCAGATTTCAAACATTTATTTCTTCCATACTATAACAGATAGAAACATAATTCTAACATTCCTGGACAGAGAAAAGTTCAATTTTGATGCACTCAATATGACCACCATGTGTTACAATGAGTTACCATGTGTTACGAGGCGGTTGTTTGTTAAACTGGCGGCGACATGCAAGTTGTATCTTATCTAGTATTATATCTCATACTTTATCCCTCATCCCATCTCGTATTATATTAATTACCAAATATCGTGTCAAATATTATTATTATTAGTTGCACATAGACCCTGTTGTATCACGCAAAGCATTATGACTCAGTTCTTTCTTAGTTCCTTTCTTATCTTCCACACTTCTCTCCATCTTTCTTCATGGATTCTCTCTCTCTCTTTCGTCCACTTTGTCCCCGGTCTCTTTGGTACTATCTTATTTCTGTAGGTGTTTCTGTTTTCAATTGCTGTATGGTCTATTTGTGCTTTTCCTATATCACTTCTGACTTGTGACATCCATGGTATTGTTGATTTGACAACTTGTAAATATGTAATGACCTTCTTGATAAGTCTTGTCGGTGGGAGTCTATTGATGTGTCCGAAAAATTGCAGTCTCCTTTTTCTGATATCCGCCGCTAGGTTAGACATCTTCTCCGTGGTTTCCCTGGAGGACAGTCTGTACCCATATTCTGTTAATTTTGGGCCGAGAATTCTACTCATGATTTTTCACTCTTCTTTAAGTATGTTTTCCATGTCTCTTTTTGTGTGAAGTGTAAGAGTTTCGCTTGCGCATAGTGCTTCCCGATTGATTATAGTGTTGTAGTGTGTAGTGTCTGATCTATGTGTTTATAGAAATGCACTTCTTGTTATAAATATTGTATGTCTTGCCGTGTCTTATATCTTTTTGTACATCTTATCAGTACCGTGCCATAAATCGTAATGCGGATTGCATCAAATAATGTATCGGATATAATTTCGTACATCATGGCATATTGTATCCTAATCATGTATTCTATTTCAACACAGTTAAACGGCTTCCTTTCTGCTACTGCATACCAAAAGAACACTGAGGTATTTTATGCAGTAGGAGAAAGGAAGGACCAATGTTAAACTAGGAAAACAAAGAATCGAGGAGGTGGAAGAGTTCTGCTACCTGGGAAGCCAAGTAACCAGCGATGGACGAAGTAAAAGAGAAATTGCCAGTAGAATTGCCCAAGCAAAAAGGGCATTTTAACAGAAGAAGATTCTGCTTACAGCTGCAAATACAATCGTTGAAGTGAGGAAACATTGCATTAGAACATATATCTGGATCATTCTACTATATGGTAGCGAAGCATGGACTATAACAGCAGCAGAGAAGTCCAGGCTGGAAGCATTTGAAATATGTTGCTACCGAGGAATGATGAAGATAAAATGGATCGATCGAGTGACAAAACATTGAAAAGAAGACGGGACGACTTAATGGGCCACATCTTGAGACACGATGGCCTGATGAAGACAATCGTCGAGGGAAAAGTGAACGGGAAGAACGGAAAAGGCAGGCCTCGTATGGGGTATATGGAGCAAGTTGTGAAGGATGTAAAAGAGAGGAGCTACGTCGATATGAAGAGGTTTGCCGATAGAAGAATCGAGTGGAGGGCTGCGTCAAACCAATCCTAGGATTTTTGACCGATGATGATGATTAACGTTTTAGTCTTAACTTTGAGGAATCACGAGGTTGGAAATGGAACGTTGCGTTGTACATTCCACACACACACACACACACTATATCATCTCCGACCTTAGTTTCGACATGTAAATGCCATTACCAATTTCAACGTTTCATTTCCATATATTCCTTTGTGTTTTCTTTCTTGGTATATCTCGCTTCTTTGCTTTCATGAGCAAGTGGAGATCATCAACAACGATACGGTGACGTATCTGTGACTGACGCTTTGAATGAGGCAGAATCCGCTTCGAGGTCGTAACAGTGTTGGAGCCAGACATCAGGTTTGCAGGGGCTTTGGGCGGGGGTAGGAAATGCACCCTCCGCCCCCCTTCTCAAATGGTTTCAACCCTGTGTCGTAACCATTTCGTGAACTCCAGACTACACTTAGTAGTGTAAACCTAGAGCGGTGTCGGGGATCGAGTTGGTTTGGAAGCTGCAGAACTGACTGAACTCCATGAACGTAACTGTGTCCGGCGACACAGTGGCTTAACCGCTGAAACGCGTTGTACCACTAATAGAAACCTGCAGAATAAGTGCTATATATTGTGTCTTATCATAAATGAACTCCCATTTCGAAGGCTAAAGTTTTGATCTCGACAGTGGCAAATTTAAAAAAAATAGATTCCAGTCCTTACTTAAGTGCTGTGGGGAGAAAACTTTGATTCAGCACTGCTTCCGTTGGATGGCACGGAAAAACAATGCTAACGCCGTCTTTCGTTAATAGAAGTTCTAATGTTTTTGAGTTACTCTCTATCCTTCCTCCACTCCGTAAATGCCTATTTATTCCTTAATGGCGCAAATGGCCATTGCTGTCTGTCACCTCCTTGAATAACAATAACTGTATCAATGAATAGCATAACGAAGTAAACAACTACGTAGCTCACGAAACTGGGAGTGTCAGACTGACCCACTTCCGTCAGGAGAAGTAAACTCCAAGTATTTGACGACAGGGCATGGCCTTCTGACTCACTCAATCAAGTTTCTATTCAACCAAGAAAACAATTCACCGCGGCCGGATGAATGTGATTCTCCCCTATTCGAAGCCTCCTGACGGAGTATTACCAGTATAGTGACCCACAAATATGGCTGAACTTGGGTTAAAACCTTTTTTATCCTCCCTTTTAGGAAGTTATGCAGACACACCAATACGCGTGTTTACATTTACAAAAGAAATTAGCTAACTTTAAGAAATATTAAGGTTTTTACTTTCATTTTCAAGCACGCATTAACTTAAAAAAGGTGAAATACATTTTGTAAAGTTCCTCATTATTTTTTTTAATAGTACCAATGTTGAATTTCACAAAACAGCGTCAATTCAAGGTAAATAAATATATGAACAACCGCTTGCAATAGCCTTATATACAAATAAAAACTAGGTGGGAGAGGTATACGTAGAAAGAGAAGAGGGTGGTTTTAGAGGTGGTTTGGAGATTAGGGAAAAAGGAAAGGCGAGCAGAAATAAGGTCAGGTCAGGATTTGTGGGTGAAGTCAGAGTTTCACATTGAACAGTTGAGCAAAATGGGATTTTTTTATGTAGTCAAATAATTTCAGAATTGTAACACCATCTAAAACGGAGTGTCTAATAATTTCGAGAGTTTTTAAGATAAGGGTATACCACTAATATGTAGGATCGATACTGATTAATTTTATAATGAAAGTGAAACGTGTACAGAAAATATTGGTGGGAGTTGACAATGAAGCACATGATAATTACGTATGTACCGCAAGCTTAATAAAAGAACTGGGATGCGCTAACCACTCTATACCATTGACCAATATTCAGGCTGATTTTTTCAAGGGGATTCCAAGCCAATAAGAATCGTTTTCAGCTATATGACTTATGTATGGGCATATACAGCCATATGGGTATCCACGCGCATCATGGCCGATTTGATCACGTAAAGTTGCATAGAGATACATTCGCGCATGGGTGTATTTAAAATTCATTTTTTCCGCAAAACATAGGACATTATAGTTAGCATGAAAATTAATGGATTAATTGTTGTGATGTAGGTAGCCTGATTCATAGAATAAGTGACTGGCTCTTAACTAGAAGTATTCAGAACCGTGGGTGTGCAAACAGCTTCTTCTGAGGTTATGAAACGTTACGATACAATTATATCTTTTATTAATCAATAACACACACAAACATGTGAATGATTATGTATTGTGAACAATTTTGAGGTTCGTAGCAGTACTTTAGAATTGCAGTAAAACAGTAAATTATCAATTTAGGTGTATTGCATTTAGATTTTTATGTAGCAGAGAGCTTAATTTTTTATCTCCACGGTGAAAAGAAACGATATTTTGAGAATGTTGGTAGTTCCAGCAACAAAAACGATTAAGAATCATTGGCTGAGGAAAATCTCTTACCCTACCATAGAATATTTCAACCTCACTTTTAGTGTGGTTCATAACGTAAGGCACAAACAAATTTAAACATAATCTTCAGTAGAATTTACAATATCAGGCGAAATTTTATGGAAATGTGTGACAAACAGCATTATCACAGAAATCCCTTGTAAATTTTCACAGTAAATTTATTTCACCGATCAAGGTTTTAGCACGGAATGGCAAGGAGGATTTGCCCCTTTTACAAACTCAAGGTGGCTTCTAGGGGTATTTTTCAAGTGCAAATTCACATTCTCATGTATCTTTTTTTTGTCATGAAAACATATTTGTTTGGCTTTTTACTCACGATTTCCTCATTTTATTGACGTCTTCATGAAAGCAGCTTTATCACATAGCAAAAGATTCCTCCTTTTACAGAAAGATGGGTCGCGTCCAGACCGTTGATTCTGGAAACCCTGCCGAAATTTGCTGTTTTTATTTGGTTCCAACATATCAGCCAAGTTGAACATTCGTCCTTTTCGTTTCATCCAGGATTTTTCGACGCCGTTTTCCTCTTTTTCCTTCCGGACTTGATGGCAACTTTCAGTTTGCAGGGACCTTTACAAACAAATCCTTTTTTCCACGTTAATCCAAGCACACTGAAGATTTATTCAAGTCCGAGCAGCAACGCTGCTACCTACGTGACCCTTAAAATAGTAGTCAATAACTTCATGCGGAAAAATTATGCGCCGGATGGCATGAAACAAATGAGTGGAGGCACGAATGACAAATGGTTATTCTGTCCCCCATATCTTTTCATTATCAACCCAACATGGCGGAGCCTTGAATGAATCGCAACATAATTAATGCATTGACCAATCGATCAAAGATCAACATATTTTCATCTCGATGAGTTTTCGTAACATGATTTAACTAATTGGATTATGAAGTACCGAAGCATGGAAGTACGAGTAATCCTTTAATCCGTTCAAGTCCTTGGGTTCTATGTTAATCTAACAGCTGAAATGGAAACGATGAGAGTCATTAACCGGAGTTTAACATATAATAAGGAAAGTAGTTAAGATATTATCACGCAAATTTCCAATAAATTCTTACTTGAATCACCGTGATTTTTTATCTTGCAAACTCTTATTGTATTTCAACAAACGGATTTTTTAAAAAACAAATAAATTTTCATTATGATACCTCACCTCTACTCGCCAGGAATAATGAATATTTTCCATATAGCGATGCTTGGGGAAAGGAACTGAAACATTATTTTGGGTCAGTCCCCATAAAATATTCTCATTGATTTTAGTTAATATTTAAAAGCAGCAATCGTGAAAAAATATGCTTAAGAAACGTATTCATGCGACGAAAAATTTAGTTTACTTTAAAACGAATGAGTGTCATTTCATTTCATTTGCTTATCACAACCTTGAATATACTGCTGGAATACGGAATCCAGATAAATCTTGCTTCATTAAGCAATTGGATATAATGGATTGAAAAACAGTGTGGGTGCAAAAACGTCTTTTTTTCAAGTTTCAATATGGACCCAAATGGAAATACTACATTTATTATTTGTACACATACTATTTATGTTTTCACTAACCAATTATAGGTTTCATCACGAGTAATTACTCGTCTATTATAAATACATGAGGAGGATTTTAAACTAAATTATACTATAGTATCTTATATCGTAAAGTAAAATCAATGGCATAAATGGTGAGGTATAGAGGCTATAATACAATTATATCAGTTTAAAAAAGGAAATTCATAGAGCTGGTGAAACCTATATCAGAAAGCTATTTTGTATTGATTTGGAAGTTTTGAACGCTTTCCACATGTCTGCAAGAGATTTTTAATGTACCAGTGTTAGTATCGTTATTTTAGATACCTACTACCTTGCCTATAATAAAAAATATTTGAATAAAATAAGTGCACTATCTGTGTTAACCGAGATAGATAATATATAGATGGAGGACTCCAACTGCATATGCCTCGATTAATTTGCGAATTTAGTTGGAAATAAACCTGTACCTAATGGTAATTAGGTACCATTAATTACTATTATGCCAGCTCTATGGTAATTTAGGCGTGTAAGACACGCATTTGCGACACTTGGTTTGGATACACCTTCTACCACACACTCCCTTGTGTGAATTGTAAAGTGGTACGTGGAGTAAGTTATGACGTTTATTATTATGCAATGCAGTTTTTTATTCTGTCATTTCTTTTACTTGGCTTTAGAATCTAAACAAATATACTTAATGATAATATCGCTCGTTTTCCTGACTTTAGGAGGAAACGATAAAACTGCTGATATCTTTTTCTTGGGAAAATAAGTAAAACAAATGATGAAAATTTGTATTTGTATTGGTGCTTATGTATGATTTTATGCTATCATTACTTGGATTACAGTCAATAATGTGCGAATTTACCACATAATTGAAGCAAAATGTGGTTAAAACTGCTAATAGAGCGCACTAAATAAATATATTCACGCGATATATGTCAGAGGCAGCTATATTTATAATTTGAACCTAAATTATCAGAAAATGAAGAAACAACATAACAGAAGAGAAAATATGCAGTAGAGCATCAAAAAATCTATTTTCGCGTGTGCCTTCCATTCCACAGCGCGAACTGTCTAAGTCGGTATTGATAAAATGATAAAGAATTTGTGAATTCCACTGCTGATTTTCTATTGACCTGGGTTTCAAAGCATTCTATCCCCTTCACGGAATTCAACACATTGTCATTTTCACGTAGGCTCAAATGAGATTGGAATCTAGACCGTGACAATAAAAAAACATAGTGGAATTCACAAAATAATTTATACTTTAATCTATAGAGGATAGTTTCCACAAAATTAAAGTTGACATCGTTAACTCACGTTAAGTCAGTTTTTACAGTATCTAATTTCCTTTCATTACGAAAAGCTCAAGAAGCATTAGATTCTTCAGTGGCCTCAAGTCACACACTAACATCATTTGAAAAATTTCGATAACATGGGAAATGTAATGCACGTAGAACATCACGAGACCACGCGATGTAAACAAAATAGGTGGGTTGTGGGTCGGAGCCGCCAGACTATTGTTGTAAACAGTGTTACTGAACTGTATAATTTGAGTGCGCCCAGGGGGGTTATTTTGTAATCTCAATTTAGTGAGAATGCGTCATAAAATGTCACTTTTTCGTAGTTATAATCCGCCACCCAGGCGCGGCGGCGTAACGATCTACTCATCTCAAGCGGTGAACTGCCGGTCATGTGCTGGTCTTTTAGACGATTCATCCGCTCTGATCCGTATCTTTCCACTCTTGATCCGTTTCATTATCTCCGCCTGCCATAAGTTCCCATCTCATCTTCATAAAGAACGTGAAATGGAGCCACCATCGTTTCTACTTGAAGCTTGATTAGGAAAAAAAGCAAGAGCGAGAAAGATACAAACGACTTTTAATTGAATTTTTGGAATGTGCACAACGTGAAGAACTTCAGCACACCGAGATCGACAACTGATAGCACTACCGACAGAAGCTTCGACAATTCACGAACCGTTCATGAGCCGTACATTAAGAGAGCGAAACGGATCTCCCACCTTCCCGCAAAGAGTCATTAAAAAGGTGAGATTACAAAATAACCCCCGAGAGTTGAGGAAATTTTTTCTATTTTCTCTTTTCCTTCATAAATTATTTATTATTTTCCAAGCTTTTCTTGTCTCTATTTTTTATAAATCCAGAGGATATGCACTTATTTTTTAAATTAATTCTTGTGAAATTTACAGTTTGTTTTCTCTTATTTTGAGAAAAGTAACTGGTTTGTAAGCTATCAATCAAAATTGGACTTATTTCTAGCAACATTTAATTATATGCAACAATTTATACATTGCTTTTACAAGGTGAGCGAGAGAAAATTTTTTGAAAATTCAGTTTGGTGTAACTTGCAAACGAGCCAAAACACATACTCCAAATTTTTAGTACATTCTTAATAGCATCATAGCTTATTGTACTAAAAATTTCAAATTTTTAATAAGTCCCCCAACAGAGATACAGGGGCCAGAAAATGGTAAATTTTCAATTTTTCCTATTTGCTGAAGCTTGTAACAGCTAAAGGCTTAACAAACACACAACTTTTTTCTTACACACATTTACTATTGTACCCAAATATACTATATCAAAAATATAGACCTTGTAATCACAACCCTTCTATAAGAAAATAAATAGCAAAAGTTGTAAAAAACAGCATTTTGTATCAAAACTTTGTACTCGTCATTCTCATAGATGTTACATAGTAAGGTTATTAAAAATATTTCAAATGAAAGCTCAATTTAAGACCATCAAAATGACATTTGAATTATTCTACTACAACCTGTAGTTTCCGAGTAACTCCAATTACCGATACTCGCTGAAAGTGTCATTTTTACAGTGCGCTGTGACCTTCGCGGCCCTGTAAGTCCTTGAGGTCATGGAAAAAAAATTAACAAAAATTTGTTTTGAGCCTTACTTAAGTAGTAAGTGTGTTAAATTTGAATTTTTTCTGAAATGGTGCTGCAACAACTTTTTTAAAAATCTGGTGAAATGGTATGGAATGACCCAGAGTCTAATTCATGTACTAACTTTAAAGTTGATAATATAAGGCTTCCTGAAGTGAATATAGCCATGAAAGGGATTTCAGTAAAAGACAGAGCCTGATGAAATAGAGTAACCATAAGAATTAAACTACAGTATGTCTCCCAGCTTTCCCTGTTTTGCGATTCTCAACGTTTGCAGAATTGAACTAATCTAAATAGGTGCGGGTAGAAGTAAACGCTTCAATTAGTGTTTTCTGTATGCTAGAACTATTTATCCCATATTTGCGCTAGAGGCACATATCACCTACTTTGTAAATTAAAAAGCCATGCCTATCATCGAACCGTTAATTTTAGGGCTTTATACACTATTATAGTAAGGTTGAATGGTTATCGAATGCCACTCAAATAAACAACTACGATAAAGCACCTTGTATACAACGGCTAGATGAATACGTTACAGTTTTAGGTGTTTTAAGTATATTGACTGTTGTTCATAATCTCAAGTGTCTATCTTGAAAATGGTTCTGCCAACCAATTATATTCCAACCTCAGATCTGTGAAAGTGTAAAGTTATGGCTGTAAGATATGTATGGCTGTAAGAATGTATATAGATAGGATATTTCAACACAGTTCAAAGTTTGAGGCTTTACTTTGTGGAACCACTCGATTGGAAATGAAAAACCACTTTGTACGTTCCACACAAAGCTTTTATTGGGTTCGACCATGGTTTCGACAAAATATGTCATTTCGACAAAATATGTCATTTCGACAAAATATGTCATTTCGACAAAATATGTCAATGACATATTTTGTCGAAACCATGATCGAACCCAATAAAATCTTTGTGTGGAATGTACAAAGTGGTTTTTCATTTCCAAGGATATTTCAAGTTAAGAAAGTAAACGACTTAGACAAATAAGAAATTTCAACCCATATTGTTAACAAGTACATTTATGTAATTATTGCAGAATCACTAGATGCTTTCGGAGATGATACATGCATGATCGTAGCACGTAGTCAATTAAACTTATAAAATTTTTCCAGAGGATGAGTTGACAGCAGCATATCTCTCACCATGATAAATGTCCGCTCGAGGTATTAATTTGCGCATGCTGGTGCTTAAATGAGGACCATCACCAGAATATGAGGTCATAAATATATTCTACGCCCACGGTCACAACCCAACAGATTAAATTATGAATATCCATCCTTAAAGAGGACCCATTGTACCTGGAGGGACTGGAAAGATTTCATTCCACGAGCAGAGTTCCAGAATTCCCATTATTTTTGGTAAAAGCGCTGTTGTGGATAATTTATGGGTAATCCCACACCTAGTATCGCATAATTTACTTGGTATAGAATTGGGAAACAGATCGAGATGACTGCTATCCTACTTTTTTAGACCAAATGAAGTTTGTGGTAAAATAATGGCATGAAAACCACTGTCTTATAAAAGCGTAATTTTTAACTTATGTTTGTTTTATTTTCAGCGAAGGGTTCAGTAGGTCAGTTTAAAAACCTTCAACTGAGTATGCAATAATGTACGGTTGAAACTAATATTAAACCTAAGATAAATATAACTGCCAATACCCAAGGTGGAAGACGTAGCCGCAACTTTTTGATATGCCGCTTGAATAATTTTCAGACGCACAGTTCATTAAAACTCCTTAAAAAAATTAAAACCTTTTATATTTAGAAATATTTCTGAGGAATGTCTATTACCAAAATTTTAACCACATCTTATGGTGCACGAAGGGTAAAGGTAGGGTTTCGGGCTAGACGAGACCTGCCAATATCCTGTAGCTTTATTTAATTTATATTTTGTAGTATAATATCTTGAGTAGATTGTGAACTTCGTTATTTCTTATTCCAACTACCAAATGGCCTCTCCATCTCATTTAAAAATTATATAATTTCTTTTTATCTAGGTGAAAAACCAATATGAGCAGGGACACCCAAATATAACCTATCGAAGCCAATTTAAAAAAATTGTTATGTCACCTTGTATAAAGATTAAATTTGCAAAATATTAAACTTTTCCCTATCCACTATTTTTAGGTTGAAATTATAGTGCTAAGGAAATAGCCGTGGTGTATTATAATATTTATCTCAAATTACTTTGTACCAACTCCACTTATTGATTTTTAGCAAAATTGCCATTTGTCGCATTATGCATTGTGTAAATAATGCCTTTTATAAGTCTCTCAGGTTAATAGAAATGCGGTAGATTTATATGGTACGCAAACAAGTATTTGAATATTTTAAACCGTGAAATCCGTTTAATGTTCATGTTTTTTCTATGATATTTACTGAACCCTAATTTTTTTACGCTAAGAGAATTTATTATAATTTTTGTGGCCGTGTTCTAAATTTTATATACGCTAGACTGTATATCGATCCTAAATTTTATTTCCCTGTGAATATTTTAAATAAAATAATTCCATTACGTAAACATAATCAACTTTCTTTGCCTTCCATAAGCACTTTATCATTTTGAACAAATCTTCACTGGGATGTAACGAATGGCGTCGTGTCTCGCATCGGAAAAGCCATTTATTGCATTATCTACACTGATCCACGCGACCATCGCGTCAGAATCCTCCAAGGTGTTATAACTCATTAGTAACTCTTAAATTCTTCACTAAGATTACTTTTTTACTTCCAAGTTATAAGTTATATGTTGCCGTTCCTTTTTTTTATTTTGGAGTTCTTTTAGCGTCGTTGGGACTGCATATTCGATCAAATTCTACCCAGGTGGTCGGTAGCGCTTTTTTTGTTCAACGTTTCCTCCGCTACTCCGCCTAATGTTTTAATCCACAAATTATATTCCATATATTAACGTGACTCGACTATGCAATCTCTCTCAGTACCATTGATCTAAAATGGTTCCACCAAATATATCCTACTTGAAATATTTAATTTTAATTTCTCCCGGGGTACCTCTCGAATAGGTTCATATTATTCGAAAAACAGTTTCGCCAGCGTTTCAGTCCAAAATTTTTGAGTCAAATTGTCACTGTGATGCCTGCCTTTAAAACCCCTCCCGCGTAATAGCAAGATATTCCAAAGAGAAAAAAATCATTCTCCTTGACCGGGACCCTCCCGCCCAGTTCATTGGGCTAGTAATTTGTCGAGTACACGTTTCCATACGCTCAACTTAACTGCCCTCTCATTTAAAGTTATTCGGCCTTTTTCTGATTTCAATTTCTGGCTTTGTTTTGGGAAGTTTCAGCTTTCTTTGTGAATACGTGGTTTCCTGCTGTCTCATTGTCTGGGTCTTAAGTTTATATTTAATTTAATATAATTAAATAATAATTTAATTATATTAAATATACACTGTAAAAAGTTGATCTGATTTTCAGTGCGATCTGAATTTAAGCGCTGTCTGGTTTAAAGGCAGGAACACGGATTCAAGGTGCGGAAGAGGCAGGAACATGAATGGTTGGTACAGGAGCAGTTAGGCAGGAAGCAGAGGGAGCAGGATTCTGGATGGTCTGATTTTCAGTCGTTCACCTGCCTTATTTTTAGACAAGATATTACTGCTGAAATTCAACATACCCTGTCTTAAAATTGTTGCATCTGAAATTCAGATCGCTTTTGTATCTTAAAATCAGATCTACTTTTTACAGTGTAGTTAAATTCCGTACCTGGGCCAGGTGGCGGCGAGGTAAAGTCCTCGCCTCGCCTAGTGTCGCGGGTTCGAGTCCCGCCTGGGTGGGTTTTTCTCCACCTCGGGCATGGATGTTTGTGAAGCTCTGTTGGTTCAGCCCCTGGGAAACCTGATGACAGGCAAATGCCTATCGGGATCCCAGGGGTATATGGACCAACAGAACCGTCCGGACGCAAAAAAAATCACCTCGCCTGGAAAGCACAGTTGTAGCATTTTACTTAAGAAAAACTATAAGTACCTTCCTATTTCTCGTAATTAGCTGAATAATGAAAAATGTCAACGGTGCAAATACGGCACGGCAATTAGAGCATATTAGTAAATTGTACGTTGGTTGTTTGGTTAATTGGAGAAGGTGACCAACAACTCAGGGTACTACCGCCAGGGGAGATAAGGTGGTAACTGGGTAAAGGCATGAGTTTTCAGGGTACTGAGGAAGGCTGGAGAGAAACCCGGAGTGGGCATTAGCCTGTCCTTAACGAAAGGCGCCAAAGGGACCAAGGCTTAACGTCACATGCGACGGACGAAGTACTAAACTGCAATGGTCTCCACGAAGCACTCACATATGGGCCGGTATACCAATGAAAAATCACACAATGCCGGGATTCGATCCCTGGCCCTCGTGGTGGGGACCCAGTTCTCTAACCGTAACAACAACCTTATCCTCGCCAATGAGGAATATGCATGAGCTTTATTTATCATGTATTAAGGATGTACTTGATGCGAAATTTGCGAATTTGAGAATCAAAAGCTAAAAATATAAGCCCACATGGTCTATGCCAACCACGAATATTATTAGATGCAGTTAAAACATTCCCAAAAACTGACGAACGTCAGATGACCTGAAACTACTTCTGACGTCTCTGCACGGTATAGTTTCCATATTGACATGGAAAAGGCACGTTTTTTTTAGAGGCAAACGAAGCAAATATATTGCTTTAAGGTTTTTTGCCGTCTCTAAATCGAATGACGAAAAAGGGATTGAAAAAGCACATTCCGGCAATTTGCCTCCGGATGATTCCCTTATGGTCTTATCATCTTTCTTTAAAAAAACAGGGATTACTATGTCGTAGCAGAGATCCGCGGAATGAAAACAAACGGATCACTATACAGGTATTATACGATTTACGGACGATTTGCTCGTTAGAATGCACACTACGCCAATAAAAATCGAAATACAGTCATTTATTGCATTAAGCAAATGAGATAAATACATACGTTTTTGCCAAGTATTCATTAAACAATTCTGTACCCCCATGTACAATAGATAAATAACGCCCATAACGATACCGTGCAGTGACGTCTTGAGATGACGTCATGTTTCTATGATGTGCCTAAAACGTACTATTTTTAAAGAGTGATATCTTTGTAATGCAACTCAATTACCCAGCAAAATATTTGTCTGTCACATTTTCGTTAATAAACTTCACATTCAAAGACATAAAAAATGGTCATGTTCCCCATTCTACGTGTGACTTCAAAGGTACCCTTTTCTATCCCTTCCACTAGGTGGAGCCGCGAACGCCGCTTCAGACGAAAGAATGTTCCGATTAAACATATTAACAAGTATCTGAAGAATTTTATCCAGTTATTTATTTTTCAGTTATCAAAAGTTTTAATACAGGTATTCATTTTATTCCTTCAACAAACGCAACTCATTATTTGAGCATTGTACAAACTTTCGCCTTTCAGAGCAGCCGGGCTTCGCAGTAACAAAAGATAGCGGACTCCTATCAGGGAGCGTAGGAGCTTAGAGAACGACAAACATTTTCTCCAATCCCCTTCAGTGCCCCTATACCTACTACATTTACGATCTGTTTTCCCGATGTATTATTCTTCGCAGGCGATGTGGTTTCCATTCTCGGTCCTTATCCCGTCATCAAAGTGGTTCAATCCCCTTTTTCTTGTCCCCCTGTCCTTATTCAGACGTCATTCCACACAACTTTAAGCTTGTTTCCATATCTGAATGTCGTATCTCTTAACATCCAGTCGGTTTCCATGGTGACCGCAACGATTACCGTTCGGGCCGGCAGATGGCGTCCATGACGCAACAAGGATGTTAAAACTGTCCGGTTAGGTTCCGGCAAGGTTATTCCGGAATAAATGAGGGTCTTCCTGCGGTCACATAGCGCAGGTATCTTTCAGTTCCTTGCGATGTAGAATTCATTCAATTTGGTGACTTCCATTCACTGGCGATTGACCAAACTATGAAGTCAAAATTCCTCATATGTGGCCATACTGTCTATCATGCCACGTTCATAATTAGTTTCTACTTTATACTACTTTAATGACTTAACTCCCGCCACCCCTTCTATTCCTTCCCTTATACATTTACTCCCGTTCTAAAGCACCTATTAGTGCGGAAACAGACTTGAAAACACCCATGACTTTATACTTTCCTTAAATATCATACCGATATACTTGAATATACAGCCTATATATTCCCTATAACTCTCCATTTAATGCAAAGGTAGTTATCACTAATGGCATAGCGTTCTGATTGAATTTGACACTCTTTGGAAAGAAGCTTTAATGTCTTTGTCTCTTTGACATCCAGTAAGCCCTTTTACTAGTTGCACGTACCCTGAATCAAACATGTTTGCATTGCATTTGAGAAATAGCATAGCATCATACAGTTGATTGTAAGTAGTGTATGTTTGGTGATCATCACCCCCTGCCACACACCCTCACGATAGCTCTCAGTGTGCTACATAGACGTAGCCGCACTGGGCCTCATCCATTCTTTTTCCTTCTACATATGTATATTTAAGTAACGAGGAAGTCCTACGAAGAGTAGGAGAAAAGAGAAGTCTGCTGAAAACTCTAAAAAGGAGAAGGGACAACTTAATCGGCCATATCTTGACACATGATGGCCTGATGAAGACTATCATCGAGGGTACAGTGAATGGGAAGATTGGAAAAGGCAGGTCTCCTATGAGATACATGGAACAGGTTGTGAAGGATGTAAAAGAGAAGAATTACGTCACAATGAAAAGGTTAGCCGATAGAAGAATGGAGTGGAAAGCTGCGTCAAACCAATCCTAGGATTGTTGACCAATGATGATGATGATGATATGTATATTGTTCTACGAGTCACCGTTTCGGCGTGTAGCAGCGGGTTGATACATTCACTAACCGTGAATATCTATATATCAGTTTCCTCGAAAAAAAAACATTGCTGAAGAATAATTAATAATGCTGTGGAATGATTTTGAAAGAATTTTTATTTTTTTAACGTCGTGCACTCATCCTTTTATGAAATATTACAACTCAATTATGTTTTCAATCTCCTATGAAATCTTAAGCTAAATTAATTTCCAATGATGTAAGAGCTAAACATAGACTTGGAGTATAGAATCCGGAAAGGTTGGTGCTGTTCAGTTAAAAATAATTCATTAGTATTTTGAACGAAAGTCGACGGAATACCATAGAGATTTGGAGGAGAGTAATTATGTGATAATAAAGAGATACAGAGATTCTTAATCACCAACGGAAACCTAAAATCACGAGCATTTGCTTCATGAAAATGCTGAAAAAAGATTAGGTGAATTTTTTTCAGCAGAAGAGAGCATTTTAAACAGAAGAGAATATTTTTTAACAGAATGTGGAATGGTATTGTAATAAAACGTGCACGGTGAGCAAAGAGGATGAAATGACATCAAGGCGTTTGAGATGTAATTAGGAGGGAAAGATTAAAATTAAAATTCATAGAAAGTAGTTTCACTATTTGGCTAAGCTATTTGATTCTTTTTATCGGTTAAGTTAGGGTTTAATTTTAACTCAAAAGACAGATACGCGAAAGAAGACCTAAGTGAAGTGTATAAACTGAAGTGCGAGGACTGCGGCATTTGTTATATTGGCCAAACTGGTTGGAAGTTCAGAGACAGAGTGAGGGAGCATAGGAGCTCCTATAAAGTGGCAATAATAACTCAAAATTTGTAGAACATTTGTGTTGTAACGGTCATTTTAGTAATTTTAAATATGAAGTTTTACACTGTGGTATTGGCAAAGGCTATAAGCTGGATTTTTTAGAACAATTTGAGATTGCTAACTGTGAAAATTTTTTATGTAATGACCATGCAACCTTCTCCACTCATTCACCCCTCTTAAAAATCACTACCCCCCCTCCTCACAACCTTCGACCCTCCAGCTAATTTCCTTGCTTTAGTTGCGAATATTCCTCCACAGCCAACAACCTTGCAATGAATCACCTTCCATTCCCGTATCACCCCAACCTAAACTACCCCCACCCCCCACCTTTTCTTTCACTTTCACCTCCTCCCTCCTTTCCACCTTGAACCTATATATACCTAACCGCCACATGAATATGTACCTTGAAAATGGCACTGAGTTTCCGAAACCCGGGTCGACCATCATTAAATTAGTGTGGAGTATTACCATTGAGTTTCATTATGCATAGGGTTTGATGGGTTGTTTCTATTTTTATTTATGCATCATTTTCCTGAGCTACTTCTCTCTCCAGATATGCTTATTTTAAGCTTCTCTCATACTTCAACGAAATACCATTTCCTTGTCTTTCTTGTTTTGAGGAATATACATTTACTGTAATAAAATAGGCCCCGAGGGAGAGTGAGAGAGTGAGTGATCCACTTTGTGAAACATGACGGAACACTGAGAGAAATGGAATGCAACAAGAGAATTGTACTGGTAACATTCGTTCGGGAGGTAGGCCGACAACTAAGGCAATTTTCGCCGCTAAGGATTGGTTGGTAATTGCGTAAGGATAGGAATTTTTCAGGGGATGGAAGAAAGATTAAGAGAAACACTGCGTCAAAAAAAGTTACCAAGGGGTCCACGGTATAACATCCCATCTGACGGTCGGAGTACTGAACCAGATAAGTCCTTCACACAGCAATGACGTTGAAACTGGTACCCAAATCTCTGCCCCCTCTGGAATTCGTACTCAGGCCCTCAGAATGGGTGGTCAGTGCTCTATCCAGCACACCAATTACCTTCTCCAAGAGGATAGAATGCTGGGAATTGGTTAGAGAGGGAATAGAAAGCTTAGCATTGAAGATGAGGCGCAGAGTGGTAGAAGTACACTGATTCAGGCACGAAAGCATCTTATAGAAATGAACTTTAATAAGTGGCAAAAGCTAATATTTGTAGGCTTTTTAACCCAATTTGAGCCATTAAAATATGGTAAATCTGATTGTTTAGTAATTATGCAAAGGTGAAGGAATAATAGAAGATCCCCAAGGGGAAATCATGAGGGGAGGCAAAAAGGAAAAGAGAGGGGCCTAGTAAATTGGGGTTTAGGAATGTTGAATTGCGGGATCAAAAGATGGCTAGCAATGAGTGGAGAAAGATGCACGGATATAGTTTACGAATCTTAGAACTGAAAAAATAGCATCTTATTATAAAAAATAGCAATTATTATGCCTAGTTATTCTATATGAGTTACATAGTTCAATATTCCATCATCTTTACGGTCTCCTCCAAAACTTTTCTCGAGATAAATGAAAGAAAAAATACCCATTAAGCATTAGGACATTAAACCGTTTATACCTTTACCGAGTGTAAATTATTTTAATTGCGTGAGATCGTCAGATACATAAGGAAGGGTGCCAGAGGTCAAGGAAAAGGTCTTGCTTATGTGGGTCTCAATTAATTCTTAGTACCCTTGCGGTGTTAGTTAATTCTCACGCGAAGGAGCCACTGCAGTTGATTTTAAAGAAAGATTCAAGGAAGAGTGTAAAGCTGCCAGGGCTAAGGAAGTGCTACGGAGTCAAGAAATAATAAAAATAAAAGGCAAAAAGAAAACACCACGGTGCGACATTATCAAGGGCGCCCTCCCCAAGGATGCCCTCCTAATCTCCTCGCGGCCCGCAAGCCCACCCCAAAGAAAACACCCTTCCTCGTCGCCTACCTCACATTTTCACCCTCTTTCGTGGACGGGGGGAGCGTTCTCGGCAACTACTTAGTTTTGCTGATTTAAAGTGCTCTTTTCGTGCGCGACGGCTTGGCAAAGATCCAAGACGGATAAACGTGAGGAACTCCCCGACCCCTTTTCACCTCAAATATGAGGAAGGGCGGCCGAAGGGTTGAATAAAAAACAAAGGGCCTAAGGAGAGGGGTCTGACGTGGAGAGGATTTCAAGGGGTACGACCATAACTCCTCTCTCTTTCTCACCTCTCTCCTTTTCTCTCGCCATTCTAACGAGGCAAAGGTGTTTGAAGCTAAACAAGTGTTTTGATGTTCTATAACTGCTAACTATATATAACTGCTCCTTTGTTAAACTCCAACCTGACCATTCTATGGTTCAATTCTAGGAAACCAGGCCACAAGCTAGAGGCTTCTAGAAGAGCTAGTCGGGTAGCAGATAAATTCGAAGTAGAATTGCTTAGACTGGAGAGGCATTTACTCGAAGAAGAAAACTAAGAATAGGATTGATTAGGCAAGTAAATAATGGGCCGGCAAAAGATCTTTTGTAGAGTATGGCACTGTATTATAGCGCAAAAACATAAATTGAGGGGATAAAACATTAAAATAGACTCCGGGTTTAAAGGTGCTGCCCTAAAGAAGGATTAAGGAAGAAGGATAAGTTCAGCGCTGACTGGTAGGGAAAGAAGTTGATTGAGGAGATTAGAAGAAGGCAGTAGAACCGGATAGGACAGGAAGCAATTGACGAGGATATTTGGAAGGAAATGAGCTAGGGAAATTTGGATAGAATTATGAGAATAAGGCATAATGAAGAAGTCATGAAGGATGTAATATAACCTAATGTGAAAGATAGGGGTCGTGGAGCAAGTTTTATGTCATACTATTTACATAACAGAATTTTTTTATAATTATAATTGTATTTCAACAACATATTTTTCAATATGCAAAAATTATTTATCTTTATTTAATTTATCAATACACAAGAATTACCATTAAATAAACCATAATTTTTATATAATATGTTACGCGGGGTATATACTGCCCCCAGGAGTCCAAGCAAGGTTTCTATCCGCCGAAAGAGCTGGTTATCGCAACCTTGGGGAGATATCCCCGTCAACCACCCAGAGTTCATAGGTTTCCCTTTTGAAACTCCACATTAAGTCTCTAAGCCGAAGGCTTGTCAACAGATACCATAGGAAATAACGGTGACCGGACTTGAGTAATACAAATAATAGTCACAATTTCAATTTACCTACATCGAATGACAATATTTAAAAAAATAAAATAAAAGGGACATATTCCATAAATTCTCCTCTTGTTTACTTCACAACCAAAGCCATAGCATTTTGTCACTAGATCATCACACAATCCTAACTTTTGTTGTTACTATTTGAACCTACATAAAATAGATCGCAATTATCTCATGAACTTCTGCATAAGGATTTGTAGCAAAGATCTTATAACTGTTTTCTTTTATGGTGACAAGCTGTTAGTTTTTTCAATTGAATTTGGTAATTTGTTGAGACTTTTTGATATTGTATACCTTAATGTTCTCTTGTTGTGACAGCCGTGATATTAGGGAATTGAATATGTTTTCAGTACTGCGTAGGTAATTTCATATCATGATCAACGCTCCTTCATGTTTTGAACTCATTGCTGAAAAAATATCACATAAAATGACATGCTTAAATATTCTAGTTTTTTTTCCTCTACATATGGGGCATTAATTTGATGCATATATATCACCATTAGTAATACTAATAAAACTTTGGAATAGGAAAGAAAAATAGGGATCCTATATTGAAACCCCTGTAAGTAACTATTGTTTGCTGTAACTATGACAAGATCCTTAGCCATGCGAAAACGAATATCAGCGAAATCAAATACTGAGCGATGGCGAAACCGACACTAGGGATCGAAACTAGGAATAGAGAGGAGAAGGAGAGAATGTCGCCCCTCGCACAAGCGACATGGTCTCCACTCCCGAGAGATTCAGCTGCGAAGCAAATTGGCTTTGTTTCATCACTCCGGCGGTACCTACGTCACTGAAATTACTGCTTAACAGGACCGGCAGTCGGAGTGTCAATTTGACCGTGGGGAGTGCCTTTTGCGCACACCGCGGTAGATTGCATGGTGTTAGTATCTGAGGTTGGAGGGTTTTGGAGTTGACGAATCCGTGCTCGGGCCTAAACGGAGCGCTATTATGCCATTCATACCACTCCGAATAGAAGTCGTTAGTCAACATGCACTGTCAGGCCGCTCAGGTACTGAACGCAAGCCCGTCGGTGGCGTATTCACTGCTAAAAGGATTTCTTTTCGCGGCCACCTCACAGAGGGATAATCGTCACGTCTGGCTTCTAACTCTAGCTATCTAGAATCAGAGACTCTTCCAGGAACGGAAATAATTGCTCTGGTAAGTCCCGCTCTAATGCTCAAAGTGCACGTGAGCACTCTACATTGTAAGTGTGGCTGTTTCTGGCATGACTGTAACGCTTTAGTCGGTTTAAAAAACAAACAATACGCTGCTTGAAACCTACAGGTCGTTTGTATCTGAGTTTTTACGATCGTGATTTTTCAAACCCACTTCAAAATTTACAACTCAATTGGAGCGACCCATGTAGCACAATGTTTTCACATTATGCTACATCCGAAGAATGATTTTTGGGCTGTAGCACCGTAATGTCTAGTTTAAAAAAACGACTGCAATGTGTGCATCCTCAAGTTTGACGATATTTTGTCGTCACACGCTGAAATCCCTCTTTTTACTTGTGTGGTTAATTAATTATTTTAATTAAAAAACCAAACTAATTGGGTAAATTAATTATCAACGACATTTGCCGAAGATCTGACGTCACAGACCCGGTTTAGTCGAGAGCCCTTCCTGAATAAGTCATATGAAATCCTCTTCCCCCGATGGTCGAAGCTAAACCCTTACACGCAAGCGCATATTTAATGCTCCCGGCAAAACCTCTCCCTTAACTCTCTTCAAATGTTCCCCAGTTACCTTTCCAGAGAATGAATGTGGAAGAAAATAACCATCAGTTAACGTTGATAAAAATAACACTCGAGTTTTCCTTCTAGCGACAGTGACGCCATTTCAGGAAATCTCTCGGGAGAAACATTCTCCATCCTGGGTCCTAGTGAAATTATCAGCTTTATCTTTAGACCACGTTTCCCAGGCCGAGCGGCGTCTGAAATATTTTGTTATCGCTGAGGACACTCTTATTTAAAGAGGATGGAGATGAAACGGACGGCGTTAAGAGTTGGGAACTGGGTGCTGAGAGACCGAGACGGTGAAGGGAGCAGACGGATGAGGGAGACGCAAAACTCTTTTATTTTCCCAGAAAGAAGAAGATCTCCTGCGGGAAACGATAACGAGAACGCGTGCCTACTTTCCCCTACTTCTAATTCTGGGATGGTCGGTCTTTTTTTTAATTAACGAAGAGATAAACGGCACCGTTTAGGAAGCGCGGAGCCTTGAGAGGTTCCCACTTAGTATCCGCCAGCGAGAAGGCGTGGCTTTCTAAGGAGCCTAGCTTCGCGACGCTTAATTTAAGCGTCGTCCGGTTTAATGAAAGGCTGACTTGTCTCCCCGCAGCGTCGACTGCACTCTAGCGTGCCAATACCATGTATCGATATATTTGGAAGAAAACCGTATTATACTGGAAAAATCTATTTTTATAATTGGGTTATAATTATTTACATAGGAATAAATATGGCATCTTTCGTGAAGGCATCAATTACGGAAGAACGACCTTAAATTCTGTAATATGGCGATTTTCCTGTCCCCGCACTCTTTTAAAGAATAATCCCTGATTGTCTGCATGAAAATTAACACCTATTTCTGATTTAATACACAAAAATACTAAAAATGGAAAGGATCGTAGTTCTCCTTGAAGCAATTACGGAGATTAGAGATTTGGCCAAAATTTTTCAATTTACTCCCTCTGTACTCTATTGCCTTTGGTTAGTCCGTTTTAGATCCCAGACCAGTCCCGAGGCATTGGATGTTAATTGAACTAATGAAACGAATATTTTTCAAATGTGTTGGTAAATACGTACGATGCAGTCGCACGCATTGAACAGGTACAGATACTAGGCGTGGCTCCATAGGTTACCAGCTTGACGTCAGACATCTATAGCGTTCTTGTGGGAAAAGTAATGATAGTTTTCAGACCAATCCAAGAAGCTATTATGTCTTCTTCTCGCGCGAGCGTCATCCTTTCAAGGTTTCGTGCATAGAATGGAGCCAAAACCGAAAGGAACGTTTCAGCAGTGAAATTATTAGTTAATGACTTAGAAAGCATTATAAAAAGGAACAATCTAAAGCAATAAAGATCGTGCGCATTTCATAAATGTTTTTATGCCAACATTTTAAGGGGCTGTGTTCTCTTCTTGAGTAAAGTAATGGGAAGCGCACATGGAACTCCTGTGTCTTTTAAGTACTTCCTTCCTGACATTACAGTTCAGTAATGACTGGGGAAAACAGTATCGCGTGCACGCTCGCATGCAAGGGAAGTTTTTTTTGCCTTATTTCGGCGAAATTTAAGGATTGATTTAAAAAAATTTCTTTCCCTTGTGTCTTTCATGTAATAATACTCTCTGGCAATTACAAAAAAATCTCTAAACGACCAAATACAATACTTTTTTAGAATACTATTTCAAGGAAATATTCACTCAGATACTTAAAGCATACTCGCAGTACAGAGATAATTTACGTCGTTTATCTGAATACCATAGCGCAGTGGTTCCCACTTGGTGTGCCACAGCATTTCAGGGTGCCGAGAAAACAGTTAGGGGTGCCGCGAGCTTATTGCGGAAAAATGAAAACTGTTTAGCAATACCAACTTCCGAATAGATTACTCTCGCCAGATAGCTGGTGAAAGTAATCTTCTCCGAACGTAAGGAAAGCGTCAATTATCTTTCTTATCGAGAGGGAAGCCAAATTGGATAAAGAAAAACATCTAAGAAGAAGGGTGCCCTAAGAAAGTTACCTCAATCCGAAGGGTGTCGCCTAAGTAAAAGGCTGTGAATTACTGGTCTAGCGCCTCTATTCCACAATCCGGCCTCTTTGTTCTCGACTCTTTCTGATTACCTTGGGGTTGGTGTAGCGGTTACAGTAATGACCTCTCACCTAAAGCTCCCGGTTTTAAATTTCAACAGTGGAAGATATTTTTCATTGTGAAGCCGGCCACTATTTGAGTCTCTTGTTGAGAGAATTTGAGTTCAGTTCTGAGTCTGTTGGATGGAATATTGAGACGTAGTCTCCTTATTGCATTTCGCTAAGAGCAGGCTAATGTCGACGACGGTTTTTTCTCCAACTGTCCTTTTCTCCCTTCCATTCCCATTCTTATACCTTTCCTTCGGTCTGAAAGGTCTAATACAGGGTGCAACTTTGGGAAACACAGATGACATTTACGTCCACCTGCCCGTTACGATATCCTTGAACTAGAGTAGGATTCGTGTTAAGCTGGACCGAGTCCTACGCAGTAGGCTCTGAGGTCCCACTTGTGGGACGAGTACCGTCGATTGGGAAACACTGCTTTATATGGAGCTCAGCCTTGACTTGGTGAATGGGATTGCGTGCCTTCTAATACTCCTGGGATACGTCGGGTATAGGTAGTTTTAACTGCTCCTGGAAAAGTCAATAAATCGTGACAGATTGAACTTTAGGGGCCAGTCGTGACTCATTGTTCAGGGAGGTGCCTGTAAAAAGAGAGCTGTGACAGAAAAAGTGTGTCATTCGAGGCATGGCACCTTCTCGAAAAGAAATAAAAGTGATGCAAGGAGAAACTCAGTTATTTTCTAGCAACAATTCGTAGGCGCAAAATTCAGAGAGAAAATATCGACAAATTCGAATGTGTGAATGTGTTGTCCAGCAGGACGAGAGACAAGACTTCCTGAATACCTACAGAGGCATAACTTCCATTTTTTCGCAAAAAAAAAGGTATCTAGTCTAAAGTTTAGCGTTCCTAATTATGATCGGAGTAGTGGCTATATTTTTTTATATCAAAAAACAAAATTAAAAATATAGTTAAATGCATCCGGCGTCAATTTATGAAAATGATTTGTATTCATAATGAGGGATAAACAAAGAAGAGTTACTAATTCAAACCATTTCAAAAACCGCGCAAATTTTCGAAAACGTATCGTCATTACTACTTTGAACTTGATAATAACACTTTTTCGTCGAGAACATGATCGGTTATAGGTAAAAAATGGTATTAGTTTATTGTTTAATCCTCATCTTGAATGAAATTAGCGACTTTATTCCACTAATAAATCCTTGAAACCGTCGGTATTGGAATAATGGCTTCTAGGATTGTTTAGTTGGCACATAAGAAGATCACCTAATAGAGATCCTTTGCTTAAATGATAGCGTATCAAGTTTTACTTAAGCCAGATTAATAAGCTCGTTTTCTATGTGGAGGTGCATAAAAATCACAGCCCTTCACTATTCTCACGAAAGTTCGACGATCACGAACCCACAGACCTTTTATCTTCACCTTCTTCTTGAAGATTTTAGCTTTTACGTGAAGCCATTAATTCGTCTTAAGCGAGTAGTCAATAAAAAGAACAGAATTAGCGCTTAAGCCCTTTATCTAGAGTGGCGAGATTACGTTTTCCAATCCTAGGGTTTAATGGCAGATAAGCCACGCTGGAAAGTAGAAATCGAACGGTAATGATATACTGTTTAGAGACGTCACTATTCGAAGGGCTTTTTTCATAGCAATAAGGTTAAGTGAGAATGGTATTCTACTTCCAATACCGAAGCAAAAATTGTTGTGGAATCACTTATGCCAGGGGTTGACAAGCGATAAAGTGCTGGTCTCATGTGGGTACGTGCATCTAGCTTTTAAGCAAAAATTTAATTAAAACTGTCATAGTGTCATATAAAAAAGTATATAGGTAAGTATCAGTATCAATAATAATGAAAGTAGATAAGTAAGAAAGAAACTAAGTAAGACAGTTTTCATCAATGTTTCTGGCTGAATATCGTGGCTATAATAAATAGAAATACTATTTATTAAACAGCAACGAAGATATTTTCTCTGTAAATTCAAGCTCAGTGTCAACGCGTTGATAATAATAGCAATGTATTGTGTGAATGTTCCTTATTTTAATGAATATGCAATTGATGCTTTTACTTGGTATATCACTTTAAATTTTCCTAGTTTGTAAAAAAAAACTATGGATATGTTGCTATCGAAGAATTTTTAAATCACTTCAAGCAGCAAGTTTTGTTGTTTCGTCTCCAAAGTTTACCGACTTCTTTTCTATTCCATCGCCCACGGTCAGTGGGACTTTTTAATTGTATTTTCTCAAAGCGATTGAAACCGTTCTCCAGAGATGTCAACTCTTTCATCTTATCATTGTTGCAGCATAAGCCGTCCTTAATTTTCGAAGAATCGTCTATGGACATTTTATCCATTCTAATGGAGGCCAAATTAAATGAGTTGAAAACATTCTGGGGAAAGTTATAGATGGAGAAAAGTTCAAGATTGTCAAATAGAAGTGGTCATGAATGGTAACAGTATTATAAAGGCCTTCGTGGAATATGATTCCTCGCTAGCTTAGCGGTGGTTTAAGAATAAATTAATGTTTTAAGGAGCTTCAAGAGCTAATATCAAGGGTGGTTCTTTTTTGAAATCGCTGAAGTATATATAAGCTCTAAAAATAATCCTTGAGACGTCCTTGTGGTGAATATCACCCAGTCGATTCAAAAAGCTTTTTCTCTTCTGGCTTACATATTATTTTACCGTTTTAGGTAACTTATTGCTGAGTTTATCCCGTAGACCATCTCAAATCCATGCCTTTAACTGGATCTTTACCTACCTATCTACTGCGGCTAGCACGGATAAAATGAGATACGATAACAGTGAGTTTTTTAGTGAAAGTAGAGAAGCGTTGAGCTGATCTGAACTAATATGAAACTAAAAGTGAGGCAGCGCGTAATTTGGCATATGTTGATTCAATGCCAATGCAGATCAGTAGAATTGCTATATAATGAATTCTATGAATTTGTTTTGTAGTAATGTAGTAATATTTATTTGAAGTACTATTAAACAACACACAATTCCAAATTTATAAGAAATGATGTAATAATGAGTGGAGAAGCATGCCGAATTTCGGACAGTACTTGGAGTGCGTGAACAATTTTACTATTATTACATCTCAGAATAATAAAAAGGATATTAATTCCTGTGCTCGAATGAAATTCGCCGTGGTAGATCAAATGGTAATCGACCAGCCTGGCTACGCGTTAAGGTCACGGTTTGAAATCCCACCAAGTGCATGGATATTTTTATTTTTCTTAGGATTAAGATTTTAGGTTAGACATTGAACTATAACAGCCATCTGAGCACTTAAATTAATCAATCTGCCTCTAATATTTCTATACAGAGCATATCTCATGCATTTCATGCGTCATAAATACAAAAAAATGAGTGAAGTAGACACTGATGAATAAGTGCCATTCAATTGTTTATTGTACCTTCTTGCATGTTTGGCACACGACCAGAAATATATTAATAAGATTAACGATTATACAGTCTGTCGTAATTTTAGGTTGAGTTCGGACCCTGTATTGTATTTAAAAGCAACTTCTTCACTTAGTAAATTAGTTTCTTGCAGCAAAGTCGTTAGAGTAGTCATTAACAATATGAGTTTGACCCGTCATTAATGCATGCTAGGTTTTGAATCAAGTCCTGCTATACACCCTTGTAAAAACTTTCAAGAAGATATGTATGACTTGCAGGTGAATGAATATATTCACTTAAAAACCGTAATACCTTTTGCTCCAAACTACTTTGGCTAATTCATATAAGTAAGAGAGGAGGTAAAAACCGGTTAGCCAATGAAATACACACGTAGTGTGCATATCCTAACCGGGATATTTATAATACGTCGTTGCAGAAGAGCGCACGAGGCACTAATATGATATGAATTTCATTAATCTCTACGTACGCTTGGCCCATCAATTGGTGGGTAAGAGTCTTGTAAGTTTTTAAATTGTCGAGTAGGCAATGGCCCTCTGAACTATTACCACCTAGCGGCCAATGCTCTTTAAAAGGACAAATAATTCATTCGATCACTGTGGTCAAACGCATAAATGATGCAAATGAGTTTTTTTCTCAACACTTTGCTTGCTTTGGAGAATTAGAGAGAAATAGTAAGGAAAAATATTGATGTGCAGTTCTCGCACCAATTCTTCGGCTAGCCTAAAATATCAAAGTTCACTACCTTTGTTTCTGAGGCGATAAAAATAGAAAATATGGATATTTGTGCGCGAAAGCCAAACGGACTTTGCAAGAGTTGAGTGAATATTACTTCCGAAATATATTAATTCTAGAAATAAAGTTTTTTAGGTTTATAAATGAGAAATTACCCAGTACTACTGAAATGAGTTTTAGCAGAACTTATGAGAAATACTCCTCATTTTGCATAAAATTTATTCATTTTATAAGAACAAGCAGAGATTGCTCTTTGTAGTTAATTAGCAGATTTTAAGTTATAAAGAAGTATATTAATAAACGCCCATGAAAATTCTCAAAGCTCAGGAAGTCTCCACCCTTGCACATGGTATTTATAATCGTGTTCTAGCCTCCTACGCACACTGCTATCAGTCTTACGCCACCGTGAAGTCTAGCTGTTCTTAATGTCAAAATTCCGTTCTGTGCGTGCTAAAATATTTAGCTGTCGTCAAATGGATGAGCTGAATAAATAAACATAAATTAAAGAAACATTAATGAACAAACTTACAGAATTTACCTCCAATGCTTGTTAATATTCTTCCTCGTACAATGTCTGAAGCTCAGGTAAAGCTCTGTACTTCAAAATTCCATGCTGTGAGTTTAGCTCTGTGCATCCAAATTAAGTTCTATAGCTTAGCTCAAGGCCCTTGGCTCAGCGATGTTTGTAGCACTACATATCGGAAGGGAAAGTTTACCTTTCCTCTCCCTACCTTGCGAAATTGACGTCACGCATACATATGGCAGACAGTTTGCCGTAGCATTTTTTGCGGTGTTGAAATTTTCCACTCTGAGATATAAAATCAACTCACGTTATTCAAAAGTCGATCGGAATCGATCGGCTTTCATAAGTATTTCAGGTGTTAAACACTTTTGATCAAGTCAATAAAAAATAGGAAAATATCCTATTGGATTCGGCTCTAGCCGACAAAAAAATAGGTATAAGCAATCCAATCGCAAAATTAGCATATAAATACGTTGAATAAGGGGTTAATATAAAGCACTTACAGATGCGTGATTTATGTACAATTCTTGAGTAATTTTATATAAGATTGACCTGCTTGAACATGTCGTAAACAAGCTGCGCCGGAGAAATACGGTAAACTTGATAACCATGGGTGAACCCGTTGTCTTGGAGACGAAGGATCTTCAGTTCCCGTTCGGTGGAAAACGCTTCCAGATACCTGTAGCATTCGAAGCAACTGGATCCTTTTTCACTTTTTTCGATGGCATTAAGGATAACAATAATCCGTGGCGCCATGTGGTTTCACCGTTGCTCCTGTTCCTTTTTATCTTCAATGCTGATCCAACTTTCATCGAAAAACATGAAAATAGACTTACAAAATCAGGTTTGGGAATCCACCCTAACTCTGCTTCTGAAAATCTATCGCATATATGCCAACTCTTCGCAAACTTGTACACAAGCTATTTGGTGCATCAAAGTGTCCGGAAACGTAGGATAATTTATAATTTCGTGTATAGAAGTGAAACTTACCAACATACAGAAAATTATTGTTTATGGATAGAATTAGTAATGTGATACCATATTTGTTCTTGTAAAAAACGAGAATGATAATTTTATTGAATGCAGAATGGATAAGCCATAAACATTTTGGTGATTCAGCGTCGTGAAAAGGTTCTGAAATGTATAATGTAGATAAAAAATCAAAAGTTGCATCATAATTTAAAGATATTACAATTGCTGAATTAATGTCAAGAGGATCTTTTAAACAAGAGTAATATATTTGTGTCCATTCAAATATATTTTCAGTAGGAGTGACTAGAACTATTCTTCAGTCAATGGACTTTAAAATAGAAGGAAAAGGTTCCAAATAGCTTACAGTTAGTGACAAGTTGCGAATGTGGTTTTCACTGATTGATTTGGCATATCTTTACTGATGGAAAAAAGTAAGAAGTTAATTTGACCCACCTCAAAGCAAAGGAGACTTCAAATAACACTGATTTGATGAGAAGTGGAACCATTTTATGCGTAGGTAGGATATTATTTTTGAGTTGTGTCGACGTCTGAGGTCATTGTGCACCTTGAACTCTCCCTTACGGACCACTTTATATGTCTCAGTATGATACAGTGACAGCACAAAAGTAAAGTAATATAATAGCTGAGAGGGGGTGGAAAAAGGTACACCATGTGGAATCTTACATAAAAGAGCACTGTTCTGTGACTTCGTCTGTCAACATTCGCATCGTTCAAAACTTGAAAGAAGTGAAAGAGAAGAATAATGTCAATTTGGGAAGTTTATTTGTCAAAAAATCTCAAAAGTAGCGTGGTGTCAATCTTTGAATTGGTAACCAATTACTGTACCACCCTTATATCGATCAACTTCGGAATTTTGGATGCGAGTTCCAGCAGAAGTACATGTCAATACAGACATATTTAAACAAAGATGGGCGGCGGATATTTATTCTACAAATACCTCTCGAGTGCAAAAATAAAATAAATTAGGTTGCGATCGAATTCTGAGATGGATGTTACGCTGAAAATTAATTTCCAAAGTTGAGTGGGTTGAATGGGTAAAGAAACGGAAACCCGAATTTCTCATTTGCCAGTTAGGTATCATTGGAGGTTCAAATTACGCTTGAGGACGTGCTCAAGTGTGAAGTGTTTCAAACGTCGCTGCTGCCTCAGCGAGTAAGACGACGCAATGGGGTAGAGGGAGTTGTTCTGATGCCCAAGAGAGAAAGGTGACGGTACCTGAAAACCCCGACAAGGGTTGGTCTCGATCGATCCGGGGGATTACTCCTCCCGGATCACCCCGTCGAGAAAGAAACGCCTCTTCTCTGCCTTTGAAAAAGAAATCCTTCCGCCCTCCCGCTCTCTTCTCCTCGTTGAGTTTATCGAAGATTGCCGGTGTTCCATCCCTTTGCTGGCGATTTTTTTTATCCTTTTTACCCATTCCCTCGACATTCTTTTTTTCGATTACTTCTCCCGTAAAACATACATCACCTGTATCGTCGCTCACACAACCCCCTTGTCCCACGTCATCCCACCGGTTGCCTTCGACTTCATCAATTTATTTTCTGCCCGGTGAGATATGGTGAAATGTCGAGGAGATCGTTGTTTGCCGACATGAAAACACTCGTTTAAAATTGAGATGTTTACAAATGTCCAGGCTAACATGACCTTTCACATCACTCTTCCGTTGAAAACACCGAAGGCCTCGTCAACGAGGGGCAATCATTCCATATTTCGGGTTCGGAAATTAACACTTTAGATCAATTCATGTAACTAACTGTCACACATATATCGCTCGCAGTTGCATATTTTTATAATTTATCATCTTTTAGGATGCTATTAAAGCAGATAATGTGGAAAAACCAGAGAATTTTTCATCGCTTCCGTCAATTCCATATTTCACTGCACTCATTATAGGTATTGTTACTAGTGTCCAGTGAGCCGCAGTCAATTAGAAGATTATTTACACCTTAACTTTTTATTTGAGTAAATTAATTTCTCCAACTACAATGAAATTCATTTATGCATTTTTCTCATTCTACATATTCTTTCAATCCTTTTGCAATTAACTTAATTGTTCGTAAACGTAAATCCAACAAGGCGTGGATTAATGTGAAGTCCTCTGAGAGATATTTCCCAGCGACAAATAGTCGTACAAAGACCATAAAAGATTTCCTTTAAGATAAATTTCTTTGGAGAAGTCCGAAGAAATAGGAACTAAATTTCTCCCAAAACTAGGCATGTAGACACGCCATGGCTCTTTTGCCATTATATGTATGACCAATAACTAGGTAAACAAAACTCTTCTGTGAAAGCAAAACCAATCTGGTGGAAAAATTCAAGAATTTTAAGAATCTTAAGATGTTTCAGACTGATGGGGTTAGGCATTCCTCTTAGATTTCAACAATTACAAGTCACTATCAAGGGAGATTCCCCATGAAAGCATTTAATCGTTTAGTTTGATTGAGAATAATATTTTTTTCGGATTTGTAACATGTCTTTTATCGATCACGTTTAAAATTGTTATTATGAGGTTTGAAAAAAGTGAATGAATCTTCATTAACAATAGCACAAAATATCTGTCTACCGAACCTCCCATTGTCTTACAACCCACTGTCCAATAACACTAAGTTTTCCCCCATCCCATCCCACCCACATTCCATTATATATATTTATATATATATATATATATATATAAATTCAAACAGTAGGTGAAAGAAAGAGATAGTGAACATACATAAAACATTGAACACAACGGTGGTGTGGAGATGAAATGATGGTCGAAAACACATGGAAAAAATTTCACCTTGACCGGGAATCGAACCACGGACCTTTCGCTTTCCGGGCGACTGCATAGACCACCGTGCTACCAAGTTTACTCTAATTTCCAGTTATATATATGAGCTCGCACCACGTTTTATTCACCTGATGATGACAATCACTTAGTGGAAATTCGGTTTTTGAGTGTTCTGTAAGAAGTATTTGTTAAAAGTTTGTCTTCCTCATTAAGTTAATTGACTATGGAGTATCATAAAGTTACAGAGGGTAATGTTTCGTTTTTATATTTTTAATGGTTTTTTTCTGCAAGCAAAAAAGATGGGTCTTGTGCCGACGTCAATTATTTCTTATCGCCTTTATTCCACTGAATACAAACTCAGTCCTCATCCTTTAGAAAGCTATCACTACCGACACAAATGGTAAAATGATTCCCCCTAAAATCAATATCAACCTATCATATGTATTGATATAAAAAGAGGAGTCTCGCTCGGAGTTGAGGTCAATGAATGCTCTTGTCATCAATTCCTCTGCACATTGGGATAACTCAAAGTCCTAAAATAAGACGGAGAAGGTAATAAAAAACAAAAATAAAAGAATTGCTATAAATGGTAGGGAAAGATCGGATATTGAATGAGGGAAATCTGAGAAGAAATAGTTTGATATAACAGTTAAAAAGGAGGAAATGGAGTTTGGAAAAAATGATAGAGGAGAGAATTTTCGTAAAGCTAGGTAGAGGAAATGGAATAAAGAGCGGTTTTTAAGTAATAATGAAGTTTGGGAATATGACGACGTCAAGAAGAACACGTGAAAGTTAGTAAAAGATCTTTTTGCATGAGATAGGATACTGGTATTCAGATTTTTTCATTACTGTCCTAACTAGCATTAAAATGAAGAGGATTATTGAAAAAAGTAGTTGAAACTTTGAAGCTATAAAAGACCGTGAGTTCTTTCCTCTGTGACGTCTGAAAAGGCAGGAAATGAAAATGATTTTATTTTCATTATTTTGTGCAATTGACAATACACGAACATCTATGCCCTGGGTGGAGAAAAACCCATACAGGACCCACGACCTTATGCTTAGTTGGCGAGATGTTTACCCCACTGTCACCGAGGGCTGAAAGTAAATTATCAAAAGTCTTCGAAAGTTTTGCTTGCTACGAGGATTGATAACAAACATTCATCAATAAAAGAAAAATTGCGTTAAATGGCAGATGGTGAAAATAAATGAATGCGTGGGTGAAATATGAAAAGTTTTCCGAAAGAAGATAATTAAGCACGAAAATGAAAATGATTCGAGAGTATGAGGGAAAATTTAGTCTTAAGTCGTTCGTGAATGATCTAACGTGCATTAATAGGTAGTTGAAAAAAAGCGATATTAGGATTGAGAAACGAAGTATTCACGCTCTTTTTATGCCTTGGTATTCAAGAATAGTTTTCCACCGTGGGTTTTTCTACGGTTGAATGAGGTGGTTACGGGTTAGGAGAGTTTTTAAGAAAAAAATGAGAAAGGCATAAGGATACAATAAGGGCTATATTTAGACAATATTCAAGAATAGTGAGACGAATGCGAGACAGGAAAAAAATTCTTTAAGCGGAAAAGGAGAATGATAATGCCCTCATTGAAAATGATTGAAGAGATTCTGAAATGGGAGTAACGTGAGTCTTAGGGAAAAGGGCTATTATAAAGGGAAAAGGCTATTATAGAGCTCCGCTTACATGTATAGATAGCTTTAGATATATTCAAGGATCGAGAAGGGTCTTATATGTGCCCCAATCCAAAAAGAGAGACATAATAACTGCGAACGTATACATATTATCAATGATCATCTCACTTCATGATAATACTTTTTAGATTTCTTGCTGTTCCAAAAATATTAATAGACATTGCTCCCCTGATTTAAACTGTTTTCAGCTGCTTTTTTTTCGTGAATAATCGATATCTGGACAAGTACTTTAATGGCCTGTGAGACATGACTGTCAGTATGGTATACGATTGATATGGGGAGTGTTGAACTATTGATCGGAAGGACCGAGTTTAGATCTGGGAAATACTTAATGGACACATCCGGTTCAACCCAAGTTGTGTGATTATTTGGGAATCAGATTGCTCTGGGGAACCAAGGAAGGTAATGAGAAAGAAATGCATCCCCTCTACTCTGAAGTGCAAATTTAACACGCTTGTGACACTTTTAATGGCCTCCAGAGTCTAAAAATAGTGACTTTACATTGTTCTTCAATTTTTCAGAACAAAAATCAAAGGAGGCCATGTGCAGTGAGTAGGGGGAATTTTTGGATAAAAGCTGGTTGGAAAAGGTGGATGCATGAGAGTGTGCATTTTTCGGTGGTGCACACACGACTGGTCTTGCCTTATATCGTATTTCTGCGAACTCTTCCTTGAAGCCGTTTGTCGGTTGATTGTTATGATCTCATGTACATCTCTGACCGTAAGCCGACGGATTGAGTTCATGTCTTCTTCAACCTTCTACACGGAAACATCAATTCAAAGAGGAAAACCGCAAACGTTCATTGTCCTCTGCTAAGCACCATATTATGATACACTCAGGTGGTTGAAGATAGAAAAGAGACGAAAATATCAAATAAATACATCAATTAATATATGTGTCTCTATTTTACAAGCTGATTAAAACAGTGTCCAAGTTATTTGTTTGAAAAAATTATCTTTGATGCTAACACGCACAAACAGCTAACAAGAAATGCTGAGGAATTATTAAACCAAAAATTTCCGCACAAATGTTTTCGGTAGGTCTTCTTAAGTTACATCTTGTTGGTATTGCAATTCTTTACTTGATGGGATAAGGTCTGATCAAAACGTTTTTATGTTTAAAAAGCGGTTACATTCATATATTATGCAATTTAAATAAAATAATTTATGTAAACATAAAAAATAAGTAAATGCATATGATATTAAGTTTGCGCTAAAATACAATTGTTGTTAAATTGGCTGTGTTGTAAAATTATTTTTCACCTATTGACACAATGTATTATATGCTTAGTCGGTATTTAGACGGCTACTTAATGGAAATATCAATATTACTAATGAGACGCAACGAAATAACACGCAAATTTAACACGCGGTTGATCTTAGCACTGGATTCGAGTCCGCCACTGCCAGGATTCGAGTCCGGGCCCTCGAGATAAGGAGCCAATTTGCTAACCACTGCAGCAACCAGACCTTTCGTAACCAAGGGCCTACTTATGCTACGAATACTTTCTCCCTTGGTCTTCCCTCGGTTTTCCTCGTTCCCATGGGCGAAGTGACGCAGTGCGGGTCGTTAGCACGTTGCCATGGGAGTGGATGCGGGCCACAAGCGTATGTATCTCTCGGCCCCCACGTCAGAATTCCACCAACCTCTCGTGAAGTGCACAAACCATTCGCTTCCGATCCCCACCCCTACGCAGCGCCACCGTAGCGATTTTCCAAGCCAGTGGAGAGGGAAACGATGGGGGCCCGACTGAGATTCCCTCTCCGCAAACAAGTCCACCAAAATACGTGACAAGGAGCCCGCCGGGTGTCAACTGGGATTTTCCAGCTAAAGAGTGGCTTTTAATCTAGGCCGTAATTATTCCCGTAGATTTCGGTAGAATAAAAGTTTGGAATGATGCCCTAAATACGAATACACTCCAGGAAAGCAAATAAATGAGATAATATTGCACGTAAATGATTTTAGTTTTGGGTACCTTTAATGGACTAAGGAAATGAACAGAGAATGATGAACTTGGAAAGTGGAGATCAAATGGGTCAGCTGAGTGACTAACGAAGAAATCCTTTGAAGATTGGGATAAAAGTCAGCTGAAACCTTAAAAAGAAGGCGAGACAACTTAAATCGCTTGAGATGTGATGAAAAAAATTAAAGAACGGGAAAAATGCAATGAAAGCATCTCACTTTTAGGAATATTTTCCGTGATTAAATGGATAAATTCCACAAAATAAGTACACACTCACTAAGTTTTATATTTTTTATAATTGGTTACATGAACCTATGTTCTTGATTTCGTGCAATGCATTGCATTTAAAAAGAAACTTTACCACAATCGATTTTGGCAGTTACGCCAAACTTCAGTAAAAATAAACTTATTGAATAAATAATGTCGTTATCAATAAGACGTGTATGTATTCTACTAAAGAAATTCTACGAAACGAAGAATCTTCATCTACATCTACATAATACCCTGCAAGCCACCATAAAGGTGTGTGATAGGGGTGAATTCAAACCAAACATGCATTATATATCATGCATAAAAAAGGATTAGTAATTATATGCTAATCTAAACTTCACAATTTTAAAAAGGTAAAAATAGCTAAGCAAGCATGCAAAAACATGCTGTTAGTTGGTAGGTATCTGGCTGTAAGGGTACCTCAGAAAATAGGGAAAGGTTTTAGGAGGAGAGTTGAGTGAAACCCTATGCCCTCATAAGAATTATTTTAAGGAATTTTCCGCGCCACATTATTCACAAATTTCCGTTACATTTGTTGGACGGAATGAAATTGGTGGCTGAGAACCAAGAGGAAAGATGTGGCGCTGTTGGGAGTTTGACCTAAGACTTCCGAAGAGTATCCAGCCACACCAAACGTATCATAAACACGCAGCCGCATCATAAATATGCAACTAAACAACAATGGTAGGTAACATTGGTAACGGATAGTCTCTGTTACGCTATTTACCATCGCTACAATTTGCGCTGATACCCATCGTCAACCAATGTCATGCGCGTCCGACCCGCACCCGAGCATTTTTCCTTCCGGGTTGCTTGGCGCGGCAACACACCGACAAATTGGTGTTCTTGCCCTTAGCGTCGGAATGGTCAGAAAAAGTACACCGTACTGAGTTTCTCAGACTTTAAATTTTATACATCTACTAGAAATCAGAAGAAAGAATAGGCCAAGAAGAGAATAATAATAGAAAGAAGAGGCCAAAACCAACGTTAAACTGGAAAAACAAAAACTGGAAGAGGTGAAAGAGTTCTGTTACCTTGGAAGCCGAGTATCCAAAGATGGACGGAGTAAGAAAGAAATAGCCAGCGGAATAGCCTAGGCAAAGGGCATCCTATCAGAAGAGGAATGTACTGACAGCTGGAAATACAAGCGTAGAAGTAAGGAAACAATTAATCAGGACGTGCATCTGGAGCATGTTTCTTTACGGCATAATGTCATGGACGATGACAGCAGTGGAGAAGAAAAGAGTGGAAACATTTGAAATGTGGTGCTACAGAAGAATGATGAAGATTAAATGGATCGACCGAGTGACAAAAGAAGAAGTCCTAAGAAGAGTGGGAGAAAAGAGAAGTCTTCATTCAGAAGACCCTAAGAAGAAGACAGAACAACTTAATCGGCCACAGCATGAGACATGATAGCCTGATGAAGACAATCGTCGCGGGACAATAGGAAGGGAAGAATGGCAAAGGAAGGCCTCGTGCGAGATATATGGAACAAGTGATGAAGGATGTGAAAGAGAAGAAATACGTAAATATAAAGAAATTAGCTGATAGAAGCACTCAATGGAGAGCTACGTCGAACCAACCTGAGGATTGATGACCCATGATGATGGCTAAAAATCATTGGGGGAGTGTGTAATAAACCTTTACACAGGGAGAACTGAGAGAGAGAGTGAGTGAGTGAGGGAAATGTGAGTCCAGAGCTTGGATCTTACCACAGAAGTAGGGACGACTTTCGATGGCGGATTCCTGTCTACAGACCCGACATTCGGAAATGAACTCCCCTAACGATCTCTTGCACCGTCCTTCCGAATTCTGGCACCTATTCAGTAGGTATATATGTGGCCGAGTGAAGTTGAAACTTTCCGTCCCTCAGGAAACAAATAGGCGTTTGTCTCCCGGACATTCAAGCTCAGCAAAAGGTGGAAAATCCCAATGAGGGCAGGAGTAGAGGAAAGGAAAAAACCTTTTGTCCTTATTTTTTTCTCTCTCTTTCTCTGTCTCCAAATTTCGGCTCACAACACCAGAACAAAGCATAGGTAACCAAACCTCTTAGTGCACAGGGCCAGAAACGTGTATCAAGCACACTTACCTACTTTTACTGGAGCTAAAAAATCTACTTGCTGCCTTTCGGAGCTACGACGAGCTAAGACAAAGCATCGGTAACCATACCTCTTAGAGTACAGGGCCAGAAACGTGTATCAAGCACACTTACCTACTTTTACTGAGCTAAAAAAATCTACTTGCTGCCTTCCGGAGCTACGACCATATCTGGAAATAACATGAGGAAGATGTCGAATAAATATTAGCTGATAACCAACTGCGGATATATTCATCTAGTGTCAGTGGAATTTCTGCTCTGATTTCCGGAATTTTTTGCCTAAAGCAAACATCGAGCCGCGATTCAAAACGCTGACCAAAATAAATGACCTTCTACCATCGTCAAAGGATCGTCTGCACACTTGGTGGATGGAGGGAATATATTAAATTCCGCTCCTTCGGACGGGTTTATATCATCCAGAATGGACATTCCGTGGTATGCAGGCTTGAAGAAACATCAAAGAGCCATAATTCATGATAATGTAAAGTATTCCGATATTGAAGAGCACGCAGCTTCAGGTTTACACCTTGATGGAACATCAAAGCACGTGTATTGTGAAAGCAAGATATGGTGCTACCTGATAATAATTCTGGAAGCAATACAGATTTAAAACAAAACAGCCTCTAAACCGCGACGGCGGTATTCGCCGTGTGGAAGATTTTCTATACATGACCACCGGAAGGAAAGTTCCCAGAAGGACGCAGCGGTCAGGCCTATTCAGTGAAATAAGTAACCTGAGAAACATACGAGGCATAAAATAAAGTTTAAGAATTCCTAATGTAATGAATCCGAGTGAAATACTGGGAGGTTGGCAGCAGTGATACCGCGATTGTAAACATTGAATCCAGTAATGTAAGTGTAATCAGTTCTTTTGACAATATCCTATTGATTGTAGCTCCGTTTTTGTACGCATCAGTTTTTTCAGTAAGACTATTGAAATCAATTGATACTTATAAGAGAAGAGAGTTGTGATGAAATTCCTTGCGGAGAAAAAATGTAAGTAAATTCTTAAACTGATGAACCCTATTTATGGAGGCCATCTTGTCACAAAAATTTGTTTCACAAGTGAGTGGCAGGTATTTAGAGAGACGAGATGCTTAGATAGATATATATGCTATTAGATTATTAGATTGATAGATATGCTTAGATAGATATATTTATTGGTTCTAGGGCATTATGTCCCTTGAAACATTTACAGAAAGCACTTTGTAATTATTCACAGTCTCATCAGTGGGTCATTCCACCTCAATTAAACAAACGTTTGTCCCTTAGTGTCTCAGATTTTGATAAAAATTCGTGTATGGTAACAAAATCAACTCAAACTGAATACCCTCATACAGTTTTGTGAAAAAAAATTTTTTGAGCATGTTTTAATTTTTTCGCATTTTTAGCAAAAATCCGAGCCTTAAATCATATTATCACTTATATCTCCGCTTGTAATTGTCACACAGAAATGATTAATAGCTCTTTTTAAAGCAAAATCTTTATTAAATGCAAATAATTCAGTAAAAAATTATTTTCTTCTAAACCCTAGTGTTGTTAAATAATAATGTTTAATAAATTGTTAATAAACTTTTCTCAAATACTCCATCTCAGAATCGGCAGAAACTTTTTTTCCGTAATCTAAACATACCCAGATAACTATTCCAAAAATAAAATTTAGATTTAGGCAATTCATAAATGCGTTTTTTATAAATATTTAAACATTCACAATTTTCTGTCACGCGGCCCGTCGGCTCCCCAGTTTGGAATACATGCAGCAGACACTCGATGCAAGCCTAAAAATTTCCTAATTGCTCAAGGTTGTGGCTATATGAGATGAAAATATATTGTAAATTATAAACGCTAACAACAATTGTAATTTGTTCTTTCACTTTTCGAGCTAAATATTGTGTTGATCCAAATTTCTCTTGAATTTTTGCCACACTCCAACTTTTAGGCAGTGTAGACAGGACTAAAATTTTTTCACTGTAGGAATTAGCTTCAGCAAATTTTTCCTTGAGTTGACTTAGCATTTCACACCCTACTAACTTTTATGGACCGAAGGTAGTTTTTGCTTTTCCCCATACTATCCTGATTGCTCTTCGATAAACAGAAGTAATTTTATCAATTTTTTCTTTAGAGTATTTTCTACTTCTCAATTTTTTTCTATTTACTGGTCATGCATCGATTTCGGGTAAACTGAGGTTTATTTTTTCTAGCATAGATTGATGAGGTGAATAAGGTGCATCATCGCTCTCTCCTTGTGAGTCTCTGTCATTGCTGGAGTTGTTTGTAAGTAGCGATACATGAGCCTCCGCAAATTGCAAACCAGAAGGCTCCGGTTGTCACAGTACTGCTTCTGCAGCCACAAGCTATTCAGGAACGTCTTCTTGATGACTGATGGGAGACCTTGCCGTGTCTCCTTTCACGACTCCCGTATTCAGAAACACTCTGCACTGACGACACAATTTTCTGCCCTCGACCAAAAACATCGATCTAGTGCTGAAAATTTTCGATTTGTAATATTTGGCAGTAATTGTATATAAATTAGCACTACGGATAATGCAATTCTGTTTCAGTGGGTTACAACACAGTTTGGACGCTTTGATTAGAGAGCAAGAAACGATTTTTCATTGTTAACGCACGCTGTTTCCACTTTGACACCACTTCTATCCTCGATGAGCTGCAGATCTCTTCGAAACATTTAAAGACACTGTCTCGCGAACACTATCCTCCTCTCACTGCGTCGATGGAGCAAATTTTGACACAATTATGACAATTAGTTTAAAAAACTATGTACGAGAAAATAGAAAAGGCAGACAGCTCTTGAATAAGGAGATGCACACGCGGTGACAGACCAAAACAAACTGAGACTTCTTTGGTGAATAAACGCGGCTGTCAACAAAAATATGTGCAGCTAGATGGTCAAGGTTCAAGCTTTTAGGCACATACCGCAATGGGCAGAATTGGCCACCAACGGGGTCATAATAACAGGGTTCTGAAAGGAAGTGGAAAGGTTTTTACCCTCTTTCCCTAATCCATAGGTGCCATAAATTATTTCTTTTTAGAGAGAGCTACGTTTACGGAAAAGGTCTCAATGCACGAAAAGCCACAGCTGCAGGCTCTTGGCTAGAATTGAAAATGAAATGTTTTTGCATGGATAAAAAATATTTGGACACTAGCATCGGAGTTTGCAGTAAATTTGTCTGTAGAGATAAAAAGAGTAAGATAGCAAAAAAGAAGACATTTTTCTGCTAGAACAAATGATGCAAACATTCCATAAATGTAATTTATTTTCCTTTCGTTTCATCAATTCATTATACTTGAAGATTCTTAAAAAGGTTTTTCATATAAATTGTCACAGATTTTCAAACAAAAAAAAGTTTATCCGCCTGGAAACTTAAGTGGGGCTCAATGGTAAATTTCTCTGCAAACACACATTTAACAGAACAAATAACAATTCTTGTTAACAATTATAGTTTATAATATATTTTTATCTCATAAAGCCACGACCTTGAGCAATTAGGAAATTTCTAGGCTTGAATCGAGTGTCTGCTGCATGTATTCCAAACTGGGGAGCCGACGGGCCGCGTGACAGAAAATTGTGAATGTTTAAATATTTATAAAAAACGCATTTATGAATTGCCTAAATCTAAATTTTATTTTTGGAATAGTTATCTGGGTATGTTTAGATTACGGAAAAAAGTTTCGGCCGATTCTGTGATGGAGCATTTGAGAAAAGTTTATTAACAATTTTTTAAACATTAGTATTTAACAACAATAGGGTTTAGAAGAAAATAATTTTTTACTGATATATTTGCATTCAATAAATATTTAGCTTTAAAAAGAGCTATTAATCATTTCTGTGTGACAATTACAAGCGGAGATATAAGTGATAATATGATTTAAGGCTCGGATTTTTGCTAAAAATGCGAAAAAATTAAAACATGCTCAAAAAATTTTTTTTCACAAAACTGTATGAGGGTATTCAGTTTGAGTTGATTTTGTTACCATACACGATTTTTTATCAAAATCTGATACCCTAAGGGACAAACGTTTGTTGAATTGAGGTGGAATGACCCTAATAATATTAATATTACAATTAAATAGCCGTCTAAATATATATGGTGTCAGTAGTTGAAAAATAATTTTACAATGCAACCTATTAACAGCAATAGTATTTCAGCACAAACTTAATAGCATATACGTTTACATTTTCTTATTATATTTATACATACATATTTTTTTATTTACATTTCAAAATATATGAATGTAACTGCTTATTAAACATATAAACGTTTTCAATAGACCTTATCCCATCAAGTAAAGAATTGCAATACCTACAAGATTTAACTGGAGAAAATCTACCGAGTGCATTTGCAGAAGTTTGGGATTAATAATTCCCTAGAATTTATTTTTAGCCGTTTGTGCGTGTTAGCATCAAAGATAATTTTTCCAAACAAATAATTTGAACACTGTTTTAATCAGCTTGTAAAATAGAGACACATACATTAATTGTTATATTTATTTGATATTCTCGTCTCTTTTCTATCTTCAACCACCTGAGTGTATGCGGTTTTGAAATGAAATATGGTGCTTAGGAGAGGACAACGAAAGTTTGCGGTGTTCCTTTTTGATGTTTCCGTGTAGAAGGTTGAACAAAACATGAACTCAAACCGTCGGCTTACGGTCAGAAATGCTCATGAGATCATTAGCCATCAACCGAGAAACGGCTTCAAGAAAGAGTTCGCAGAAATACGATATAAGGCAAGACCAGTCGTGTGTGCTCCATCGTACATGCACCCTCTCATACATCCACCTTTTCCAACCAGCTTTTATCCAAAAATTGCCCTTACTCACTGCACATGGCCTCCTTTGATTTTTCATTTCCGAAAAATTGAATAAAAATTGAAAGTCGCTATTTTCAGGCTCTGGAGGCCTTTAATTGTCAACGACAAAGAGGCTGTCAGGGGTAACAGAGGAACGATTTTGTTGGTGCTTAAAGACAGGAAAAGGCGAATAGAGAACATTACTACTGTTCATGGGGAGTATTTTGAAGGATAGGTGCAATGTGTAGTGTCTTGCTTTTTTCCATAGATGATTTTCATTGTATTATTTCCCGAACTTTATTGTCATATCCCGATTGAACACTCAGCGAGATCACGGATGTAATGGAAAGGGGAAAATCCATACTTATATATGTGCAATATCTTTCCACAGCATTTATTATCTTACCGTATCTTACCTTAGCATCTATCATCTTACCATAGCATCATACCGTTTATTCTTGGTAGTTTTTTCCTCGATGACGTGGCCTGAAATGGACTCTAAAGTTTTGAAAGCAACACTCCATACAGAGCAGCTCCCGTAAATAACAACTGCACATAATCCACCATGTAAAAGCCTATGTCCAGGTACCTTCATTTCCACTTCCATATCATCCGATTCCACTCTAACCGCACTCTTAGACATGCATTGAAAGTCAAATGTGATAGCAGACATACAAGCCTCACTCCCTTCACCTAACGCTATCCATCTTACATTTTGAAAGTAGGTTTAACATAGTGAAATATATAAGTTTAAATATAAATTCTATCACAAGTAAAATGATTCCTCTTAATTTCGTCCTTACAATATTAATCCCTCCCTCATTAGTCCGTTGTGATGAAGAGTAAGAATTGGTATCAGACGGCTTGTATTCATTAAGCATAGTAATTGACGCCTTTTCTATTGCTGGAATTTGAAATGTCCATGCACAATTTGAAGATAAATGATTTGATCTTCACCTTTTCGAGAAAGAAAAAATTATCGCATTATAAGCGCCACTCAATGAGATAGCGTTTGTACCGCTAATACAATTCCAAAAAAATATGTTCGTTAGTATTGCCATCAGTTATTTAAATACAGTGTTTCTTATTCATCAGGATTACAAAAGATTTCCTTACTGCTACTCCCGAGGACTTTCATGAGTTTTCCTAGAGATGGATATTAAAAGCAGTTCCCGTAGTTGAGATATTTACATTTAATCAATACCGTACACACAACCTGGAAGTTTTCAATAGGGTGTAAAAACTACTTGTTTCACTATGCATTACATGAATATAAAATAAAAAAATATTATTTAATATAGGGTACTATTAAAATAATGTATTATTCACATGAGGTGCAACTTATAGGTTGGAATAAAAGGAAGAAAATAGCAGAATAAAAGGAAAAAAGCAGTCAAATGCATGACCAAATGAGAAAGATTTCTCCGAATGTATAAATTTTATTATTTATTCCTTGGTATTTTATTAGTAAATATATATTTATAAATTGGACACTTATTAAAAAATAAATTGGCGAAACTGATCAAAAGGGAGATGTAATTGTTTTCATTCTTAGAAAACTATTTTTGAGTCACAAATCTTGTATAAAAAAAAACATTTTTCTTCGTTCTTAATCGGATCCTAGATGTAATTTGGAGAATTGAAAGGCGCAAGTTTATAGAAATCCGTTCTTTTTCACTTTGATCCAAAGATTTATTTTAGTTCGCCGTTCTTAAGCATACGATGTCAAATCCGTCCTCGGCTTTAGTTCCATTCCAGCCGATTTTTCTTTCTTCCCTCGATATTATTCCTCAGTTGGTCCTTTTCGACTGATCTTCCCTTTCATTTTGCTCCCAATGAATCGTTCCCCTTCAGTGTGAGCCCACGCAACCCACACACGTTTACATATAAGCACACACATGTAGTCAATTCTCAATAGCCTGACGATTTCAAAGGCCCCTTAGAAAATTAACCGTGATCCATGCCTTGAATAAAAAAGAGATATATTTATGCGTTTGTTTGTACCTTTTCATGGGTTCTTAATAAGTAATATTTCTTCTTTTGACGCGACATTTCCGTATTCATGACGAGGGATTTATTTCCAAAGACATTCTTCTACGGCCTTAAATCTCCAATTTTATCTGGCAATTGAGGCAATTTCAGCGAGAGAAGAAGAATGTCTCCCCAATATTATTTCTTCCCTCTCTGCGCCACATGTGGTTTCAGCCTCTCTCATTCAATTACCGCTATTTTTTCTTTTAGCTGATTTTCGTGGTTTTTTCCTCTGGGGTGCATGATTCATTCCTAAAAAAGAGACGCATATATATTTCGCTTTTGCGAAGATACCATCAAAGACACTGCGTCAAGTAATATCATCCTCAAGACAAGCTATTCGTTGAATTTTCATTTCCATTGCCCCTTTGGTAATCTCATCTGAAAATAAATTATTTATTAGATTAGCTTATGAGCCACAATATTAATCTCTCAATTTATGATCTCTTTCCGTACTTGACAGTTCATTTCGACAATGAGAAGAAAGGGATTAATTCAAACGAAAAACCTTTGAATAAGTGGATACTATAAAGCTGGTATGATTGGTATTAACTCAGCATTTCAATGCCTAGCAAAAGAAAATACGCACGATTAGGTCACCAATAACAATTTTGCATACGTTACATGAAAATAGAAGTCCAAATAATGAAATATAAAAATTATAGTGACTAATGTAATAATAATAATATCAATTTTACATGTAGTCTGGTTTGATAAGTATATAGTCATCATCATCATCGGTCAACAATCCTAGGATTGGTTTGAAGCAGCCCTCCACTCAATTCTTCTATCAGCCAACCTCTTCATATTGACGATAGATCCTCTCTTTTACACCCTTCACAACTTGCTCCATATACCTCATACGAGGCCTGCCTTTTCCAATCTTCCCGTTCCCTCGACGATTGTATTCATCAGGCCATCGTGTCTTAAGATGTGGCCTATTAAGTTGTCCCGTCTTTTTTTTAAGGTTTTCAGTAGATGATATATAGTATATGACTTAAATGCAGTATACTATGACGTAGATGTTGAATAAAATATTAGCCAACTAAACGCATTTTCTGCTATAAATTCCTTTGATGTACCTTTCATCAATTTTAGAGCTAAGGCAAATGATATTTTTGAAATATTTATTTTTTAGCCTAGATAATAATTTCCGCAAGTCAGTAGCAGTTAAGAGAATATATGTTATTCTATTCGACCATGCTTACTTTACTAATCTGTTATTTGCACACCCAGGCAGACTCAACATGAGTGGGACCGAAAGAAGCTGTAAATTAAAAGAATAAAACTTGTAGCAATGGGCTTCGATACTCTTATTTTGCGTTGCACCTTCAACGGTTAATATACAAACAAAACTTAATAGGGTTGCAAATGTTTTAATCCCGCTTATCTTCACTTTTAATAGACTCTCTACTGTCTTAATTTCAATAATAACGACTTGCAGTACGAGTTTTGGCTTGCCACTGGGTAGCATGCGGAATTTTCATACTTTCGTCGATACATTTTGTTGCTACGTAACTTCAGTCAACAGAAACAAAAAAATCCTTCAATAGCATGTAATTTAAGAGCCAAAACATTAAGCCTGCTCTGTTTATTTCGAGAAAATAAATTTGACTCCACTATTTTCTCTTCTGTGAAAGTCGTAGTACTGTGAGTAAAGAGTTGGGCTGCGAATCTGAGTTTCCGATTTTAAATTTGGATGTGGTGTTTGGACACGTCCGGCTAGACCAAAGTTTTGTGATTCCAATTCTGGGGACCAAATATTTCTGGTAATCCACATACGGCTCTGATATAGGACCTTGTTTGAAACCACTTCATGGACGTATGAACTTCACGCATAGTTGGGGTTAATTTGGTGAGCTTTACACTATGAAAAACTAATTTGACCACAGGGTTGAACACTGTGGTTGGTGGTTTCTTCCTCTACCGAATAATTTTCACTTCCTGTCTCATTTCTAAAAAATTATAAAAACTTTTTCATGCATCGAATCATGTCTAATATACCAATTTTCCTTCATTAATAGCTTAACGAAAATATTTAGTGTTGTATGACTTCGCAGGATGTTCTCATATTTCTAAAAATCAAGGAAACAATAATTAATGAAAAGTTCAAAAGACATGGGGCCAAAGCGATTTTAATGTAAAATTTTTCTTCCTCGGTCAAATCTTCCGACGAAATTGTAAGACGTTACAGTCGGAAACTTACAATTTGCTCAATTTCCCCGATTTCACATAATTTTTTTACGCCTGGAATTTATTAGCATGCTTCAAACTAAATGCACGTTTATAAGAACTGAATTGAAACGGCCCACATATTTTAGAGGACAATTTTTCCTCTTATCTTTTCCATTCGCCCATTGGAAAGGATGACAGGCTTTTAAAGTTAATTTTCGTAAAAAGCTTATAAAGGGGGGTGATAAAAAATTTAAAAACCCTTTATAGATAATGATCTTCAAAATAATTCGTTTCCAAAATGACATATTCGTAGCTGATCGATTTTTCTGCGCTTGTTTTTAACCCATATCTTATTTTCCTATATAATTTAGTATTGCCTGCATTCATCGATTTATTTTTAATGTTTTCATGTTATCATTTAAATATTCATGTGAGAGCAGGACTTCTAGGTTTCGGATACCACGGTTTAAATCGTTCCTTGAAACTTTTCAAGTTTGCCAACAGTTATAGGCTGAAACCCAGGGAATTTCCCTCATATGACTCACACCGTATCAAAACAGGGTGTCCTCGTATTATTCCTTTTTCCAAGTGTCAAAATACTGTCTCAAGTAATAACATCCCTAACACTCTGATGTACTCATTCATATGATAGAATTTATTTAGCGTTTTATTCCAAGGAAATTCTTCACCCATCTCCAACAAATAACCTCATTGTCTATCTTGTGTCTTCTCTACGGCCGCGGTAGTCAGGTCGGTTACCCAAAGTTTGTGTATTATCTTCTCATCTGTGGCTTTAAGTCAAAATTACTCTTAAATGCGCCCCGGACAGGTCCGAAAGATGTAGCGATAGGTAAGGATGGGAAAATAGAGGGAAAGGGTGGAGAGAAACCCGGTGTGGAATTAGTGTACTCTCAACGAGAAAGCATTATGTATCATAGCTCTATGATTGATCAATGGACGGAGTGTTCCGATTGTTATCCACAACACTTACAAGATATACAAGTAATCTTCACACGGTGTAGAAGAAATTATTACAACGAAATTACCCAGTGGTCGGTAACCAGTTTTAGTTACCAACATCATCATCACCATCTGTCAACAATCCTCGGATTGGTTTGACGCAGCCCTACACTCGATTCTTCTATCAGCATGCCTCTTCATTTAACGTAATTCTTCTCTTTTACATCCTTCACAACCAGTTCCATATATCACATAAGAGGCCTGCCTTTTCCAATCTTCCCGTTCACTTTTTCCTCGACGATAGTCTTCATCAGGCCTCAAGATCATCTCGTCTCATCATGTCTCAAGATATGGCCGATTAAGTTGACATCGCTTTTCTCGCACTCTACGTAAGACTTCTTCGTTTGTCACTCGGTCGATCCATTTTATCTTCATCATTCTTCGGTACCATCACATTTCAAAGGCTTCCGGCCTTACCTTCTGTGCTGCTGTTATCATCAATGCTTCGCTGCCATATAGTAAAATACTCCAGTTATATGTTAAAATGAAATTTTTCCTCACTTCCACGGTTGTATTTGCAGCTGTAAGCAGAATCTTCTTTTGGTAAAATGCCACTTTCGCCTGGGCAATTCTGCTGGCTTCTCTTTTACTCAGTCCATATCTGGTTACTCGGCTTCCCAGGTAAGAGAATTCTTCCACCTCCTCAATTGTTTGTTTTCCTGGTTTAAAATTTGTCCTGGCTTCTTTTCTCCTGCTGCACACCGATACCTTAGTCTTATTTTTATCGATATTCACGTGAAAAAAAGTCAATATCCTTTCCATATTTTTTAGTGTTTTCTTTCAGTTTTCTTCTGTTTCTGCCATGATTGCTATTTCATCGGCAAATCGCATCATGCTGGTTTTCTTCCCGTGGATATTCACTCCCGGATACTTTTCTTTCTCTTCTTGGATGGCTTTCTCGCTGAAATTTTGAATAATAGGAGAGACAGTGAACAGCCACTTCCAGCCGTAGAGGGCATTCCATCAAAAAAAGTATCTGCTTACAGCTGGAAATTCAAGCGTTGAAATAAGGAAAAACGCATAAGAACATACGTCTGGAGTATGTTTCTTTACGGCAGTGAGGCATGGACGATGACAGCTGCGGAGAGAAAAATGTGGAAGCTTTCGAAATTTAGTGTTAAAGAAGAATAATGAAGATTAAATGGATCGACCGAGTGAAAAATTAAGAAGCCCTAAGAAGAGTGGGAGAAAATAGAAGTCTGCTGAAAGCTCTATAAAGAATATGGGACAACTTACTCGGCCATATTGAGACACGATTGCTTGATGAAAACAATAGTAGAGGGAAAAGTGAACGGGGTGATTGGAATAGGCAGGCTTCGTATGAGATATAGATAACAGGTTCACTCACTCAGTGATTCAACCCGAAGGGTGGTTTTGATAGGTTTTGAGGATTTTTCGTTAGGGGGCGTCCCAAGGCTTCACCCGGATTTGAACCCAGGACTCAGTAGCCAAGCGCTCTAACCACTGGGCCACCACGCTCAGATAACAGGTTGCGAATGATGTTAAAGAGAGGAGTTACGTCAATAGGAAGAGGTTGGCCGATAGCAGAATCGAGTGGAGGGCCGCGTCAAACCATCCTAGGATTGTCGACCCATGATGATGATGAAGAATGGTATTGCATCTTGCATCCCGTTCCTTGAAGTGATTTTTCACCATCCTGTAGGAAACCTCCATATTTCCACAATTTAGCTACCTGCTACCATCCTAAAATATTCTCAAAAATCAAGTTTATTTTTTAAAATTTTCGCTTTGGTGTGTACCAAAATAGTGGATGAAACATGGATTTATAATAATTAACATTTTTCTCAAAATCTTATCATTTAGGAAAAATTCGTAAATGTTTAGATTCTTATTTTATAAATGGATATATAAAAAAATTAACATTTAATCAATTTATAAATACCCATGAAATAATCTTTCTTGCGCATTAGACCAATTCAGAATCTAGGCATTTGCATTCTATATATCTTTTGCTTCAATGTGTTTACATCCCAGATATATTGAGCTTTAGGAAGTTAAAAATAACTTGAAAACCTAAGCAATAACCTGATATAATTCTTTCGTTTGTTTTTAAATTAAATAGAATTATCTTCTTTATTTTAAAAGCGACTCTTCATATGTATGCACCTAAATTAGCTGGCACTGATGTCAGCGCAGGCGAATTATGACATGATTGTCACATCCTTGACTCTTTACTTCTTAGTTCCTTCTTCATTTCATTGGACACCATCTCTTTATTGATCATTTCTTTATAGTTAGCAACATACTACTCACTGAGGATTGGGTTGGTGTGGTGGCTGGCTCACATTTCGAGGGCCCAGGTTCGATTCCCGGCAGTGGAGGATTTTTCAGCGGCAACCGGTCCCCACTTGAGTGCCTAGTGGAGAGCATTTCAGGTTCATTACTCCATTCGTCAGATGGGACGTTAAGGCGTGGTTCCCTTGGCGACTGTCATTACGAGTAGGCTAAAGCCGACGTCGTATTTCTCTCCACCCTTCCTCCATTCCCAGAAAACTCCTGTCATTATTCAATTAGCCACCTATCCTAAATAGCACAAATGATCTCAGCTGCCGGTCGCCTTCCCTGAATAACTAACTAACTAACATGCTACTCATTACCAGGAATATCCCATATTTCATCCTAGTCCACTGTGTAAAGTATTCAGGTAAATTTTTCTCATAAACTCTAGCCGTCCTCCCATTCTTTTTCCCTTTGACCATGTTGTTATACATTGTATTATACAGGCTGGGGTTTTTGAATTCTGTACATTCCGTTAAGCATGCACAGAAAGCGCTGTGATCTTGAGGTTAACTGGAATGGGCAAAATAAGCAAAAGTAAAAAATATCTATCCCTATTTATTTAACTTCGTTTATTATCACGAGTTACCGTCTGGGAAAACTTTAACAAGATAACTTGAAAACACGATACGATCTCACCTCGGAGGCAAATGACTCGCTCATCAGCCCTCTCTGAGTTTTGCCACAGCGTAATCGAAGGAAACCTAATATTGACATTTGATGTTAGCCACGATATGAAGTTCCGTTGGACAAATTTAAATGTTTGCATTTTCTGCCATTCGTCTCGTCCGGAATTCCATGCGATAAATCCAAATTAGGGTTCGGTGGATAAGGGGATTTAACTTCCTCGACGTGGTCCAAAATGCGGCTGCGCGGTCTACCCTGAGATCTGGATCCCTCAAAGGGCCCTCACGCACCCCGACCAGCATGTGCAAAGACAAACAAGCGTCGAAGCAAGCGGGACGGAACCCAACGCGTCAAACAAATCGAAATGGATTCATGGCTCCACTTGTGTAATCACAGCCCACATCCCCGATAAAACCTTAAAAATTGGTTTCATCCGTGGTAAAGTGGGGCTCATTCTGATGAGGCGATCTCTTGGGGGAAGTGTGGGAAGAATTTTATCTCATCCCTTGCGTCATCTTCCTCCCTCCCTCTCCTAAATCCTCCCTCTCCCTCCCTTCACCCTTCCACCACGTTAACTCCCGACTCCGTCCCCCATTTATTCACCAAATCCTAATCCACCCCTTTCAAGCATTTATCTTTATTCCCTGCCTTAAAAGCCGATCTATTTAACAGTTCTCTTTCTTCGTAGTTCGACGCGCAAATTTTTAAATTCGGGGAATGAAAACATTTTGCTTTTCCGGGCGGAAAGAGAGAAATGGAAGGCTCAGATTTATTCACCGGGAGCCTCCGTTCCAAGCTCACTGGCTGTTTTACCAAGAATGAACAGTGTGAATTATGGAATTTTACGATTTCTCGACAAGCGTAGTTCCTATGCTTTGAGCTTTTTAGTTTTTTAGTCATCGTCTATAGAGGGATGGTGTTGCGTATCATTGTTCGTCAAACGACGTTGAGTATATTTTTGTTAACTTTCCCATCATGGCCTTTGCACAGCGTTGAATTCAAATCATAAAAAGGTGCTCAAATATCTAAATGAAAGTTCAATTGCGTTACTATGACAGTACTTACTACTTTCAGTAATGGTTTCAAATTTATAAATATATCGTTTTTGAAAGATTTTAACACATAAACTTGAACCGGATACGAATCTTGGGAAGGGAAGATATTTTTTATTGATCATCAGGGCTCTAATTGTGTGATTTCTTGAGAACATTCGAGTACAGCGCTCCGTACGTCGGATGGGACGTCAAGTCTGGTTTCACAACCAAGTCCATTTAGTAACTCATTCTACATCCTCATATTTTAAACATTATCAGTGGCATTTGTTGCAAAATGCGCTGCTTTGCTTTGGATCTTATTTAGTTATCAAATTAATTCTCTTTTCGCTGTATTCAAAAAGAAAAATGTATACTCCAAGCGAGGACTTAAGAAAGACAGATATCTATGTTTTCCATGCACTCTGTAAGTTTTCATTGTTTAACTTTAATAGAAGAAAAGTTGTTATCAATTTTATAAAAAGTAAGCATTTCAAAACTGGGGTGTCGTAGAATTTCGTTCTTGTTCGCGTTATAACCCACATGTCCTGAACGTATCCAATATGTAATTGTCTAATATTTCAACACATGCGTTTAATTTAAATCGTTTGGTATTTATACTGGCGAAAGCGGACTCCCTCGGCAAGCGACCGGCGTTGTTTAAGCCGTGCAGTGTGTCCTTGCCGAGGGGAAAATTACGGTGTGATTAGTTTTTCTGTAGGCCTAGCTGTTATTTTTTTATTTGTATTCAAACTCGAGTGCACATAATTTCTGCGTAGACAGTAGTGACGAGATTCAAAACAAGAACCACGTAAGAGAAGGCCAGTGCTCCAGTCACCACCCAACCCAATTCCATGAGGCGTTAAACCGAGGAACTCTGGTCGCCATTCGTTAATAGTAGGCTAAAGGCTAAAACTTGTGCCGGGTTTCTCTCTATCCTTCCTCCTTCACTTCCTACATTATTGCATCTTCCAAAATATTCTCTAAGGAACAAATGACCTCACCTATCGGACACATCCAAGAATAATGACATAATTTGAACATTTTCTGAAAGTTTTGTACTTAAATCTTTCTTTCACGCCTGCCTACCGATCTGCTGGGTAAAAACTTGGGAGAGTAATAAGTTCAAAACTTGCTGGAAGAGAAATATATTACATTTATCTGGAAGGTAGTCTTCACATTCGTAAGCTCTCAAGACTTCGGTCGTCTCCTATGGAGATTATATGTCTCCGTGGCAGTTGGAGCTGCCGGCCGAATTACCCTTGCGTCGATCCATCTTGGTAGATGACTGGTCCCGAGTAGAAATGAGACAGAGACCCTCTCAAAATGCTTTTGTGGATGGAAAGCCAACAAAAAGAGAAAAAAACAGAAAGGAACGATAGCCAAAAATCTTTGCTTCCGGCATCCTTCAGGTCAGGGTAGCATGTTGTTCAGACGGCTTAAAATAACTACTTAAAAGCCCACTACTGAATAAGTGTTTACTTATTTAGTAATGCGGGGGCTTTCAAGTAGTTATTTTTATCCGTCCACCATACAACCCTGAAGTAAAGGATTCTGGAAGCAAAGATTGTTATATTCCTTTGCTGGAAATGGTTTTGTAGTCATAATTGCAGTGGATGTGTACAGATAAGTATTAAAAATCAAAAACTTGGCAACTATCAAGATTCTTTGAGTTTTTAAACAACTCTATTTCCTGACTACGTTTCTTGTCTAGGGTGACGACCATCTGCAAAAAGAAGCGTAATCCATATTTTATTTCTCATAAATTTTGAAAGCACGCGTTCGAATTCATTCGAAATACTGCACTTCTGTAATATTTCGAATACAGTGCAATGCTACGAAAGCTACAACTATTTGCGTGCTTCTCAGGGAGTTAAAAAAACTCAGTATTGCATAGTAATTAAAATAAGTTGGAGGAAAATTGGTTGCAAACAAAATGCGTGTACATCCTATGTATAGGAGAATGTAAAAGGTGGAAATTCTCTGTTCAATATAAGTTTAAGCCGCCCCAGAAACTAGCCTCACGTGACCTATCACGTGAGGTGAAAATTTTTCCTGCCATGGAACAGGACTGAAGGAATCGTTCACAAGCCCCTTCACGGAAGTTGGTTCTGTACTGAATATATCATTTTTTCTTTAAAATCCTCTTTATCTTGTAGCCCATAGGTTCCTTGAGCGTCTTTATAAGTTTTCTTCATTTTGGTTATTTCATTCTATAATTTTTCCCTGATTGAAAATTGACCACAGCTGCATAAAAGCCATTGAACTCAATTTATCTACCTCTGCATCCAACAATAATCACAAAGCCTTGTTTTTTATCGGTAAGATGGTACCTGAGGGTGGGATTGGGGTAGGTGAGAAAGGCGAATAATTCTATCGGCCGATATCTCAAAAAAAAAGGTTTTTGTGATATCTCGCATATTTATTTGGCATTCTAAATACCAATGGAGAATTTTGTACAATTTATTGCTTTTCGTAACAAATATTTTAATCATATGGTGAAATGTGAAATAACATATTTTCTACCTGAAAAAAAATCTGCTACCATAACTTTCTCAAACTTCTTCCTCGTCAAAGACTCAAGCTCATTTAAAATTCATTTTTCCATTCATGCATAGGACTCGCAATTATTTCACGTTTCTTTTTTCATTTTTTCTGAGCACAACAAATTGGATTTTATCAAATGTTTTCCGACCCAAGCTCCACCAGGAGGATTCCCTCAAATCCACCAGGAGGATTTGAGGGAAAATTTTATCTAGCACAAATCAGAACTGGAACTTTCACTGAGTCATTCAGTGACAACTTTCCCACTTCGTAAATAGTTCCATGTCAAGCTGGAAATAAAGAACCTTGTGAATCGTGAGATGAGAATAACTTTTTCTTGGTTTCCACTTAAAAATTGATGAATTTAATTATGTCCGCCTTGACGCTTATAATCGTTATTTAGAATCTTGGTCCAGAATTTTATTACAATGTAAATCATCGTAATTTCATCAACTTACCATCTTAAATAATGTATAAATATTTGACTGGAAAATATCTCGAAAAGTTCTTTTCCTTTCTTGAATTACCTTTCCTAACTTTCCATTCTCGCACGCCTACCTATACGCATGCCCACTCCGTCCATACCACTGCCATTCTCCGTCTCACACACTCCAACCTCCTTGACTTTAGGCGTCATCTCACCGATCCCTACTTTCCTGCCCTCCTCACGTTGCTTCGCTGAACCCAAGTCAACCCCCTACCTTCCTTTCGTCTCCTCAATTCCTTCAAACATGGCAGCTCGGCTTTCAGTTCATTTCGCCCCGCCGTATCCGCTTGACCATTGGCTCCGCTGTGTCTTTTTTTTGTCTTTTTATCCTGTCTCCGGGTCTTTCAAACACAAACTCAGGAACACACACATTTAAAGACCTTGGCTTCCGTCTTCCCAGTACTCTCATGATTTTGGGGGATATTGACCTCTGCCCAAAAGTTTTGACCTTATATTTCCAGTCACGCTCACCCATGTGTTCGTGCTCGTGGTCGAATTGTCGTCCACGATGTTTCCTCTTCATGTCAGCATCCTAAAAAAACTTAACCCAGCAGCTTTTCCCTCTTTTCACCTTAAAGCTTACATATAGCAATCTATGAGGTATCAGTAACTTTGGTTTTAGGTGCGTTCCAGGCTTAATTCTTTAATGGATATTTTAGTAACGACAATCGTGAATAGAGGTACAGAAAGGAAATTGTTTATCAAATAAGCTTTGAAAGTTGTTAAAGAATTTAGCATACTCGATGACTATATCAAATACGTAGAGTAATCATTAGAGAGATCTGTAGCCTAATATTTTTTATTACCGAGGGGTTATATGCAGCAAATAGTTTTTGTGATCGTCGCTAGGGACTGAAATAATCGCAAATTTACATGAAGCGCAAGAACGTCGTTGAAAAGGATGTGACTAAAACTCCACGAAACACATAATCTTGGGACATTATTCATCTATTATCAATATTGCTATTTCAGAAGAAACAAGGGCACAAGAGAAGAGATTTTGGCCATCAGTCTACTTATAGAGAAGAACATAGAAAGATAAAGACTTTACTTAAGATATAATTTTTTCCATTGCGTTTTGAAATTATAATTAAACCATATATTTATACTGTGATTTCATATTAATTTCAAGTAAGCTAGTTAAAGATATGGATTTACTAATTTATATATATATTTTATCAATGATCCATGCGTGTAACATTGGCGAGAAAATAGGTGGAAGAAGGGACCGTTTAGCCTCAATTACGCCATTTTGGATGGCAATTTATGAAGTGACAATAATGTTGATAATATATATTCTGAAAGTGGTGGCATGGCTGCTAAGTGAATAGAGTATTTGTGTAATAACCGATATTTTTGGTTCAGTTACGTGAGAGAGACCTGTATGAACTACTTTAGCAAAACCCAAGCTGTAAGATTTTCTCGGCAACACTTTAAACAAAGCATCACAAATTCTTTACAAAAAGCTTTATGTCGTACAGGTAGTTGAATTTCCCCACTCCCTGGACTGATAAGTGAATGAAAACAAATTCACCAAGCGGATACAAGATTAGCAACCACTAATTTGACCAATCAATCAGAGTTGAAAACTGTGGCTTCAATATCAATCATAAGAAAAATATAAATAAATGTAAGGGAAAATACATATATTATAAAAATATAATACACATGTAAGTAATAGAATTGCACGCACTGATGTCTAACTTACGAGGAATGCGTTGATTATGCATATCATTCAATTTTGATGGCTGAAGAATTCAGGCATTCAGGGTCATTGAACGTCAGGCAATAAAGGTCGCTTTACACGATGAAATTTTTTGTACAATTTCTTGTACAAACTATTGCATGAGGAAATTGTACCGTGTAAAGTGGCAAATTGTTCGAACGCTTTTGCGATTGTCTGAATGACTGAACTGGAAATAGAATCTATTCTAATTCCATTCAGACAAACGTTCAATTACGTACAGTTTATACAAGCGTTTTTACAAGAAATTGCACAAAAAATTGTATCGTGTAAAGCGGCCTTAAGGGAGGACGATTTTGTGGCTTAGCCGGTTACAGCACCTGTTGTAAATTTAGGGGATCTTGGTTCGAATCCATGTCAAGATAAACTATTTATTCTCTGTAATAATTAGCAAACATGAATACGTTAAATCTCCCCCGAAAATGAGGTAATGATATGGTTCCATTAGTCCCATTTGTTTGCTGAGAGTTCACCCCCTGCCACACACCTTTATGGTGGCTTGCAGGGTATTATGTAGATGTCTGTGTAGGTACTACGTACGTTTATGAAGTGCACCATCAAAGAAGCTGTAAGTTAATATTTACGATGCTTCCAAGGATTTAGATGTTATTAAGGCAGAGAAACTCTAATAAGCAGTTTCGTATAATTCGTATATAAGCGTGGAATTTATTTGGTTTGTTTTTTTTTGTAATAGAAGTTCAGATTGAGTCGAGAAGTCAGTAATAATAATTACTAAAAGAAATTTCGATGATGACTGGTGCAGTTGGTTTTCAATTCATAGATCTTCTGCAATGCATATGATACGCGCCATTGCAAGTGCTGGCACCTAATCAGGAATTCTACAGATAATTTAAGCTAATGTTTCCCCAAAGTAATGGAAACGGCTCGCCGTTCTCCGTGACGGCCCGTCGCGGCGTGGCTCCAAATGAGTTTATTCGAGATGCTACTTCAGAAGGCTTATAATGCAATTGGGGAATTATAATATAGCACTCTAATGGAATTAGGTATTATAAACACGAGTGTAAACTACGCATTTTCTTGCATATATTCTGAAATTTCCCATGAGTCCTGGCGTGGAATCACGTATGCATCTTTCGCGTTATCGCAATCTTTATCGTTAACGCTTACCCCTAGAGTAGCGCATGGTTAACAATAACCGTCTTTAAAATTGGCTCCAATGATTGTGGTAAGCGATTTGAAGTGCTGTGCAAAAAATGAAGAACGGAGATCACGTTCTCTCTGATATAAGTGAAATCAAAAAATAATGATAACGCTAGCGCACGCCTTATGAAGATCCATCCATGATCGAGGCCCAGGGTTCCTAATATCGTGCCGAGGACCTAGTCTTCCTCAAAGTTACTCCATGGTTTTCATATGGATGATTTATGCGTATATGAATAGTTAACTTCTGCTTCCTTTCCCATCATAGTCCTGTCCCAAGGAGATTCTACTTCTTGATGTTTCTTTGGTATACCTACGAGCGCCTGGTTTTATCCTCGCTCCCATTCACACCTTAGGAGTAGGTACATACATTACACACCAATGCAATATTATGCGGATTGGTGACCGAATATGTTTAAAAAATATACTTATTGTTTTCATTCCAAATAACACTAATTTTACATTCAATTCCAAAAATAAAACATTGTAATAGAAGTTCAGATTCACGTTAGTTCACGATTCACGGTTCAGAATCACGTTACCGAATTTAATAGCTTCCATGTTTCGTGTTTTCTGCTAGTTGGTTTTAAATTGTTCTCCTCCTGGGTAGGGTAATCTGACTTTTTCAACAATTCGCGTTATTTTTCTAACTATGGACAGCTAACTATCGACAGATGCCTCTACGCTATGCATCAACTATGAACTATAACTATTTCCAACTGTGAGCAGCTGCATCATCATGCATGCATCAACCTAAGACCTATATTTCATTGCAATCTCAAGTAAGGTAATATGAATGACAAATAAGGTCTTGGCCGGAAGGAACTACACGAAGGAACACAGATTCTCAACAAGTAGGTACTTTTCAAGGAACATGCAGGTCAAGAACAATCCTCCCGATAACTTTAGGGATCAAATATCCCTTACGAAACCTGTGATTGCTTTCCGCTTCCACATTACTTAACTATTGCTAAGATGGTTTGAGGTTTAATCAACGTCAACGGGTGACGTGAGACGTGTAACGTAAAACGTGAAGAGATGGATGGGAGAACGGAAACGGACACAATCCGCGCGTAACGTGTGACATGTACGTGAGAGATGGTCATCTCCAATCTCTTACGTTTCACGTACACGGTAAAACCAATGAAAACTGTCCCAGCATTTAGCGATGAGGAGCCACATGTGGGGAGTTATAGAGGTTACAAGTGGATGCATACCTCGTCTGAACTAAAATTTTATGCTCAGATACTCTAAAACTTATTTCAGTCTTTGATCTTAGCATATTGAATTTCCCGACATTTTTCAATAAGGAATCATTGAATTAGCTATTTAAGGTTAATGTGTTTTAGAAAAATTTTACAAGGTAATTAATGACGTGAAAAAGCTTGTTTTCAATTGCTGCCAATGGTTATGTCGTGAAAATTTAGATAGGAAGATTAAACAAGGTTTTCTGCATTAATTTTTGTGAAACATAATAAACTCAAGCCATCTGGTACCTCCATTAACGGCATGGAATACGTAAGCACCTCTACAGTCTTAAAATTAATTGTTACCTATGCCTGTTCGCTACAGATTTCCTATATTCTCTACAGATTTCCTATACGCCAGATTTCGTCAGTCAATTGTTCCAGACTCGCGAGTCTGTTCCCGTTCCCGTTTCCAAAAGTTCCCGTCTAACGTCTCACGTAAACGTCTCACGTCAGCCGTTTACGTTGATTGTGTCCTAGTTTTTAGACCAGGGCTGCCCAGCGTGCATGCGCCGCGCAGTGAACCCGTGCAAGGTGCAAACAATGACAGAGTTTGGTAAGGGAGGGCTCACTCTAGGGCTGGGCGGTTTACGGTTAACCGGTTCGGATGTTTTCGGAAACGACAATGGCAAGGGCCTTAGCAACGCTCGGAAAAAAACCGAACGAACCAGTATTTTTCAACGTAAATTGCATATTTCTTAGAAACATCGACTACAAAGTGTAAATCGGTTACAAGAATAAGAAATTTTAAACATTTTCTCATAAAATACAGAAAAAATGAAAGAAATCGATTAACTTAGTTATATTACTGAGCGAAATAAAAAACTCTTGCGCTACCATAAATTGAAAAAGTCCATTCAAACCAATGTAAATGCATAATTGGCGCCAGAAATCGAACCCGGGCCCTCAGCCTTTTTTAAAATAGCCTATGGCACCTTCTAGTGTACACGCTAGAATCCTACAAAATTTCAGCTTAATCGGTTCAGTAGTTTTTGAGGAGATGCGTAACTGTATATCAGGGCTACCTAGCGTGCATGCACCGCGCAGTGCACCCGTACGCGCAGTTTTGCGCATGTGCATTTCCCAGCGTCTGGGCAGCCCTGATTTAGACGTTCCCGCCGCTGTCGGGTCACTTCAGTGTCGGTGTGGTTTGCCGGCGAACCCTGTTGGTTGGCGTGTAGACTGGACGGGAGTGGATAGCGGGTCTAAGTGTGCAGTCCACTGTGAAAAGTGAAAGGTGCCGGAAGTGAAGAGAAGAGTAAAAGCTCTGCTGAACAACTTCTGGATAGCTGGACAGCAGCTCCTTCGAGCCGGATCAGCTGCAAGACGCCGGATCGTGTAATGTGCAGAAAGCATCTCTGAGGTGGGTGTTGCACGAGGCTTAAAATTTATCTGAAGGCATTGTGTAAATCACAGTGCAAACGGGGCGGAAATCTACCTCCATTCGATCGGGTAAGAGCCCGGTGGAGTTCGAACACTCTCTCCTACCCTCCGCTCTGTCAACCCCCCAACCTCCTATTTCCCCTCAATCGGTGGACTTTGGACTATCTCCTCATAGTCCGGCTTCCCCTATCTTCGCTGTCTTTCTCCTCTCTCCTTCCAATGACCCCCCCTATTCTCCCTCCTCGTTCGTAACAGTTGAACGTTGACCGCGCGGGTTGGTGCCGTTTAAGCGGCCCATAGACGTTCAATATTATTGTGCAATGTAGGTTGCACAATATGTTGACGGCGGCCCCTATACGGTCAATATTATTGTACAATATTTTGGTTTGTGCAAAGGATTGTACCGTATGGAGGCGATATTGAAGGTTGTGCAATATATTGCGCACTCGCGAGCACAGACGTACAACCACATTGTGCAAACAGTGCCTGCCAGAATTTCATGAAGTCAACTTGTTGAGTGAAAGTGAATTGTGTTTCGTGATAATTGCTGTGGCCGCAAGTCGTAAAAAAAGGAAAGAAAAAAGGCTCGCAGAAAGGTAGAAAATGGGCCAAACAGTGGTTTATTGATAGGGAGAAGTTCACCCACGACAAATTACTCAATGAACTGAGAGTAATTGAACCAAATTATTTCCGCAACTTTGTACGAATTGCGCGAGAATTATTTGATGAACCACTTTTCTCTGCATCGCGAATCCGTTTTAAAACTTTCCGGAAGTTTGTTCGCAAAGAATTAATTTTTTTCACTACTTCTTATTTCTCAACATCCGGGTATTTTTCGCGGTACTGTTCTATCAGTACATCGTACCACTCCCCCTTTTTCGCACGATTACTATAATCTTTGCACTTCACATCCCACAGAGCCGGAAGATTACGATACACCTCAATAAATTCAACAATAAAATCTTTTTCGGTAAAATCGAAGTTCGAAGCATTGACGTGGTGGAAGGTTGTCATGATGTCAACTAATAAGAAACCTTAGTCACTTCCACAGGATTTTTATTAAATATACGACCGGTTTCGGCAGTTACCTGTCTCCGTTGCTGCTCGTCACCCTACCTACCCCCTCTCCCCACCCTTCCCCCTTCCCTCCACCATGACTATATATACTAAGACTGAGATGACCATTGTTACCTGAGGATGGCGTAACTGCCGAATCCGGTCGTATGTTTAATAAAAATCCTGTGGAAGTGACTAAGGTTTCTTATTAGTTGACAACAATCTTTTTCGGCTTTCATGTCACCCATGATAATAACGCGTGGTTGAGACTAGTTCAAACGACCGCTAGAGAGCAACTGAAAGGATATTGCGCAATATTGCCAACAGACGGCACAGTATTATCCCGTTTGCACAATATGTTTTCAAGATTTTGAAAATCTCACAATATATTACACAACCTTTCAATATTGCCCACATACGATCAATTATATTGCACAAACCAAAATATTGTATAAAATATTGACCGCCTAGGGGCCGCTTTCCTTTTCCAGCTCTGTTTCGCACCAGTGATAGGTACTCAAGTTATACATTCCCCTTCCCCTTGTATATATTCCCCTTTGCATGCTCTCTCTTTGCGATTTGCTCTGATTTATAAAATAGACTAGCCGTTAGAAGATTGGCGGAAACCATGTATCTAACGACGAAAAAACTGATATCGCAACAGGAACAGCGGGTTAAAATACCCTGGCTGGTTCCTATTCTAAAGAAAGAGGGCGCTTGTATTGTTAATAAGGTGGCCATTCAAACTAGAATAAGGTAGTTTCCTATTCTTTTTTTATTTTCCTGATCGAAGGTAATAATAACCTCTGGAGTACATATTTTAAGCCGCATGATTTTAAAATTACGTTAAGTATTTTTCCTCATCAATTAAAAAGTGAAAAAATTCATTGGCGCGAAAAAGCGAAGGCAAACTATTGCATGCCGGTAAATCATACGTGTGACGTGACAGTCTTTCCTCCACCTGCCACTAGGTGTTGCTGCGGACGCTTCCAAGCAGACGGTGCACTCCGTTAAAGTTTTTTTTAAACTAGTATTGGAGGTATATTTAATCAGCTAATTTAATTTGATTTACATTTATTTATTTAAAATTATTTATTCAGTTGATTCTTTTGAAAACATTCAATATTCGTTTTACTAAGCATATCGTGAATTTGCCCATAGTTGCGCGAACTTCACGCCGTGCTTCGCAGTAGCGGAAGACTCCACGAGCAGGATGCCCTGGAGCCTATAAAACGAATATTAACAGCAGCGTACCAAGTGGGGGGGGCGAACGGGGTGGCCACCCCGGGCGCCGTAAAGGGGGGGTGGGCCCAAAATTGAAAAAAAATCTTATTTTAGTTAAAGAAAAAAATAATTTTTTTCTACCGGGGGCGGCTACCATTTGGTTAGCCCCGGGCACCAAGTAGCCTTGATACGCCACTGACTATTATTACCAAGTTTAACTGAGGAGATTTTTCGAACTGTGATAGTTTCCACTGCCTATTATTAATGCATATTCACAGAAACCTAGGGCCTCTGAAAGGCAATGATAAGTTCAGGAGACGAATATTTCCTATGCCTCACTATGTCCCGCCATTTCTGAGCTCTTCCAAATGGTATTAAATTTAAAATTTAATTCTCTCTTAAACTGGAGTTTATCAATACAAAATATTTGCGTAAAATGAATACATTTATCGTAGGGCACGAATCACAATGAATGAATTCTGTTTTCTGTGATGGAGGAAACTACCATATTGGCTCTCTCAAGCACTATGGGGCAGAGTCCTCTAGATTGCCAATAACAAACGACTGTATAGTATTGTATTGGCAATCCAGAGGACTCTGCTATTGGGGCGATTACAGCGCTACGCATTATGAGGTGGTGACGCGTGAAGATGCGTCTAAGGAGCGTTATTATTGGAGGGTCAGTGTGAGAATACAGAGGAGAGCTATCATGACACGTTTGCCGTACTTAGGGTAATGCTCTCTCAGTTGACTGATGTCTATGTCCTCATCGGGACAAAGTGGATCTGTGGTCAAGCTGATTAAGCTTATTCCGTCCAATTCTTCCGAAAACGACGCTGCCTAGCTTTTCGGGCACTGTTGCTGATTGGGAATCGCTCTGCGATCTCTTTGCAGCGATCGCGGATGGCAAAACTCGATTTTCTGACGCAACAAATTTGAAATATTTGAAAATGTATTTGAAGAACGCGGCTGCAAGTAGTTTGTGAAAAACGTCTCGGTCACGGATGTCAACTAAAAGCCAACCTGGGAAACTCTAAAAGCCAGTTATAGTAAACCACGACTCTGTATGCACACTCACCTGCCTACTTCGGCGCATCTTCTGAAAATGACGGAGAAATCAGCGGGTTTCGGGATTTGGTCGACAAGTAGGGATGGGCTGCTAATTCACAACCTGCTATTTCTCAACTGCTATTATTCATTAGCATAATGCAACTGCGAAAGTCAGGAAGAAATAGCTGCTATTGAGTCTTTCACTGCCTGCTATACTGAGTTTGTCTAGCCCCCTGCAGAATCAGGAACCGTTTTCTCTAAGGCACTCCTACTCGGTACATTCCTACTGATGGTTAGTAAGAGACGAGCGTCAATAAGCAGTAATTTTTAGCTGAAGCGGCAGAAAAATTTTGATTCTTAGCAGGAGAGGAGAGTGCATGCGCCGTGAATCATTTAATGTATTAGCTGATTTAACAGTAGATTTTAGCAGGGGAGGAGAGCGCCTGCTCTGTGAAGCATTTAAATTCAACATTAGTAGGAAAGATAAGCGCGAAAACAGTGTAGCAGTTAGTTTGAAGAGTAGCATCGCTGCACATTTACTGCAAACTACGTCACAGTGTCACCCGTCAGAGGATTGCTCAAGCCTGCTGGTGACGACAGTGTGTAATTCTCGACTCTCTTGCTTTCAAAGCGCCATATCCATTCCGCTCGATTGAATCCGCTCCGCTAAAATGGTCTATTCCGGGTTCACAATCTTTTTGAGAGTACGTGCCAAAATCGGAAAATTCTCCAAACTCTATTTTACACGTTCTAACGAATTTTTTTAACTTTTGATATATTGATATATGATTTGTAAGTTATTATGTAAATTGTGTAAAATAGATTAAACGAAAAAAATACTATTTTTAAATCTATGTAGTATCTCTTCGAGTTTTCCAGATGGCAAGTTTAATATCGTTTGCTAATTGGGCCTTTTCGAAGAGCACTTTAAACATTAAGTGCTCTACCGTTCCAAGCAGAAATGAATAGTTATTACATGACTACGCTAGGATTAGCAGTTGCTAAAATTAGCTGTTATTTTCCATTGCTAATTCTGGATGGTAGTAGCTGTTAACAACTGCTACTAGGAAATAGCAGTTTTTCCAAACCGTTAAAAAGACTGAGAGGCTATTAGTGTTTCTTGAACGCTACATGCGAGATTTAGATATGTCAGCTCCTGTTACGAGTTGGCACAATTCGTGCACAACGACATCCAAATTTTCCCCATCAGGGACGAAGTCACTCCGTTGTCAATCACCTCCCCTATTATCAAGAGGAATGTATGATTACGAAGCATGCTTTTTTAATGAAATAAGAAAAGTAGCATTGGAAAAGGAATGACACATTTGACCCGATGAGGATAGTAAAAAATATATAGAAGAAAAAAACGTTAATTTTTGGCGAAGGTTTTCGCGGTGTTCGTGAAGTGAAGACTTTATCCTGGCCTGAGGATGCCTGCAGCATAGTGGGTGAAACGTCGCCATCAACAACGACAACGTGGAAGACTCCCGGAAGCCTACCTGTGTCAGAAAGCAATAATGTTGGAACTTTAGCCGTCTGGTAATGGAAAGTAAAGAAAAGATCCTCCTATTGCAATACCTTAAATATAAATATGAATAAATTTAATTAACAAAGGAAACTAATGTATTAAAATTAGTAACTGATGCGTTTAATCCTCATTTGTAATTTCAAGTTCACGGTATTAGTAGTTCTCACGCAATCGCGATTGTCAAAAGTTGAATAATATTCTTTACTCATCACGAAGGTGGCAAAGTACATTAAAGTTTGAATGAATTAAGTATACATTTCAATATTCGATCAGCGTGGTAGCCACGTTATAACGGTACGCTACTGGCAGAAGGTCATTTGGTCTGATCCGGGAGAGGTTTGTTTGGACCCCTCCAGCTAGTAACCAGCAATGCCATCGTCAGGGGATGAAATATTTTTGCAATCGGCGCAGAGAAAGGAACATTTTTCAGGGTTTCCTACTAAGGTATGTGAATTTCACTCTCCATGGCTTATAGTGTTTGGTGAGCTCTATCGTTGCCAGCGAGACCATATTCGGGACTCGGGAAACACCGAGGTGTTCTTCATTATCCACGAGAATGATGGAGTGAGTTTTATTTTTTTTCCGAAAATAATTCATTCTCATATATTGCTCTAAAAATGCGGAGAGAGACTCGTCCGGCGTTTTCTACGTCATCTACCAATCAAGGTTGGAAGAGGACGACGCGACTGTTCATTAAATAATCAGACTTTTTTTTCGTAATTTCACCGCGCGTCCGTCGAGATCCGTTTCAATACCCCCGTCAATCAGCGATCGCATCAGCGTCGCGCATCCTTCATCTCTCGTGTATAAGGAAAGGATACTACGGTCGAATTTCCGAACCATGGGTATGCCCGTTGAAAAACACCGGCCACGTCTATGCCGACAATTGGCCATCAGGGAGAGTTTCCGCCGGCACGCGACAATCGGATATGCATCTTCCTCGCCTCGCCAGTGCTTTTGCGAGTCAAATGTCCAGTTCGAATATTTCCGAGGTTCTTTTGAAATGGTATGTCATTCGAATTTTAAATGCGGAATTCCTCTCTGCTGATTTTCGCATTTTGGTTCCAGGATGAGCCATTAATTCTCTGGACAGAGCTCTGAAGCGAGGAACGTTCGACACGGAGGAATTTAAAGTATCTGTTAAAAAATTCCATGCCCTCACATTTCGCTGGGGCTTCCTACCTCTCAGAGAAATAAGCAGAAATGTTCCGGCTTTAAAGATGCCATTCGAATATGCCTTCCAAGAATTCACCATTTATCTAGATTATACGGAGTAGAGGTTTTTAATGAACGTTTAAATTAGATTCTTGCCTTCTTTTGGATTGTTTTCATTAGACTCAATTTGCTTACGTCAAATTAGACTTAAAGTGATTCGGGTGCATAAAAATCAGTCACGTACCTGTAAATAATGTCATGAAAGTAATGAAAACACATTTAAACACTTTAAAATTTCTGAAATGATTTATTCTGTGCAAATTACTTTTCCACGTATAGGTATCGCCTTTAGGGAAACGTATATACGTAATTGGTCATTTGGGGGAATGTAATAGTGCTGCAACATTTTGCTATAAAATTAATGACGGCAATATAGAGGCTGATAATAATTATGATAGAGAAGCTATATTTCGCTACGAATAAAGCCAATATACGGGTGCAAAACGTGTTCAATACAATTTGCAATTTTCAACTACGTCATATACTATTAACTGTTTAATTCTTGAACTCTGTATCTTAATGAACCCTGGGCTAGGGGCTGAGGGGGCCATATGGCCTCATCTAGCCCAGGATAAATAAAGAAATAAATAAATGAAATTAATAATAAATCTACGTAACAGCTTAAAGTCCTTGCAACAACATGCAACCTCCTGTTCTATCCCTTGATAGATTTGTGTATATTAATACTATTGAACATATTTACCACGATTCATATACCTAATTGTACGAGGGAAGAAGGGCTTTTTTGAATCTGACGGTTATGCAATCAATTTCTTTAATTGAATGATCATGGTCCACCATAGTAAGTTGGAGTTCGAAAAATATTCTTAACGTCATCTGTAAAAATACTTCCCTGGCATTTAGTCTTAATTTCAACCTACAGTCTGATAATTATTCGTATTTTAGTTCATGTAATAGACGGGTTTCGCTGATATAGCTATCACATCTTACACTCATACACTCATAACTTTCTAGATTTAAAGATAATGATTATTGCCAGCGTCGCTGAAAACTTCTGTACATTCCATTATTGTTTTTCTCCGACAAAGTATAAGAAAATATTTAGTGTATGTTTCTTTCACCCTATTTTTGCCTTGTCTTTTTCGAGAACTTCGAATTGAAACATTATTTACGCATTGTATTTTGAGAGCAGTTGTTCTCCATGACGTCGCTCCCATCATAATCAAACGTGAGTGATGCCTCATGAAGGTTAGTTTCCCGGGAAATTGCCTCGCTAAAGCACGAACCTCCTTTTCACTGGCATTTCTCAGTCATTCAGTCTAGTTTGAGTGACCTAACAAGGAGTAATTGGCATTTTTCCGACATGCACGGCCACTAGAATGGGCCCTTGTACGGGGCAGACACTTCCCGTATCCTTGACCCGCCAAGCGTGTCAAGGCTCAACTCCTACAAACCCTTTTCCGTAAAATCTCATATCCATCCTCGGTCTGCGATGGAGTGTACTGGCAGAAAAATATTTAGCGCTAAAATTGGTTGATTGCTTTGACTGTCTCTACTTCGTCAAGCTAACCGTAAAATAGGACTCGTCAAAAGAGTACTGGGTAAATATAGCGATCGAGAAATTAGCTACTTTCCCATGTTAGACCTCATTTGGAATACGCGGCCAGTACATGGGATTATTACGAAACAGGCTTCAATCACGAACTGGAACGTGTGCAGCGAAAATCGGCAAGATTTGCAAAGGGGCGATACGGTAATTATATTAGCGTAACCAGTCTATAGGATGAAATAAAAGGAGAATCCTTATCAGGCTTGGTTCCCGTAGGTTGAGATTTAGACTTCAATAAATTCCAAGGCAGTTTTTTCACTGTGACTTTAAAAATATTTTGCGAACTCCAAATTGTTATGGCACACTTGGCCATGATCATAGAAGCAGCGGCGTCGGAAGTGGGGGCAAGGAGGGCCAAAGGCCCCCCCTCCCCCCAGAATTTTCCCCGGGCCCTTGAAAAATGAGTAATATTCATTAATAAAAATTAAATTTCACTTGTTTCCAGCTTGCTTTTTCCCTTCTGATACATATTCTATCTCCTTCATATTCTCTTTTAGCAAAATTCTAGTCTCTACCCCCTCCTATCCGCAAAAAAATGCGGGCCCTTTTCATAGGAGCCGGGCCCTTTTCTTAAGAGCCGGGCCCTTTTCAAGGTTGGCCCTTCCTAGCGAAAATAGTTCCGAAGCCCTGTATAGAAGTAGAGAAATTGATTGTAGAAACGAAAGTTTCAAAAGTCCTTCCTTTTTCGTACAATTAGGATTATGAATGACGGTAAATGTTAAATACGGATGTATTTAACAGTGTATCAGCGGATAGCATAGTTGTTTGCATTTTGGTTCCCAACTAAGAGTATGTTCGTGCATGCCTGCTGGTTGGTTATTTAGGGGAAGCGACCGACAGCTGAGGTCATTTGTGCCATATAGGATAGGTGGATAATTGGATAATGGTAGGAGTTTTCAGGGAACGGAGGAAGGGTGGAGAGAAACCCGGCGTCGGCATTAGCCTACTCTTAACGAAAGGCGCCACGGGGACCACGGCTTAACGTCCCATCCGACGGACGGAGTACTGAACTTGAAATGCCCTCCACTAGGCACTGAAGTAGGGACCGGTTTTCCACTGAAAAATCCGCCACTGCCGGGAATCGAACCTGGGCCCTCGGGAGCATGCCTGCTTTGCTATTTTAATCTTTTCTAAATTGTTAACTTTAGACGATAATACAGCTACTAATCCTTTTTAAGCATGATAAATAATGCATGTTTGGAGTGAATTTGCTCCCTGTCACACACATTTATGGTGGCTTGCAGAGTATTATGTAGATTTACTTACTCTGTCTGGCACAAGCAGGCACGTATGGCGCGCACAGTTTAAACGTCCAGCGCTCTAGTCCCTAGCCAAAAAAATTTAAACTAATATTTCGAGATACTCTTTCTCAACAGTGAGCCTTAAGCTGTTCTTTCAACTCCAAGGTATTTAAATTCCACTCTCCTTGGTGAAATGTTTTTTTGCGAAATTTCTTTGCGTTTTTTGACTTGGAATTCGACGAAGAAATTGACCTCCATTCTACTATCTGTTCCGCTTCAGAGAACAGTCTCTTGAGCTTTTGTGGTAACCTCGAGCGCAATTCATTCCAATAAACTCCCAGCAGGACCTGCAGCATTTTTTTGTATGTGCAGCTTGAAGAATACAGGAAGTTAGGTATTGATTACTTCTGGGTGGGATACGGGCGATCATGTTTCGATATCATCTGCACATACACTTTCATGTGCAACTGCTGATTTACGGATGCTCCTCTCCAAAAGTTCTTCTTGGCTCAATGGCTTCTTTTTGTGACATGAGATAAAAGAAGTCGTCCACTCAAAGTCCAGCTTTTTCAAATGAACTGCGGACCATTGGAATTTCAGTAAGCCTGAGAGACTGAGAGAAATTAAAGGGATGTGGCCCACATTATGGAATGTAGGGATCCTAGAAAATCTTTCATTATTCGACAAGAGGTCTTTTGTTTGATGAGATTGCAAATTCATAGAGAGTAGGTAAAACTAAAGGCACTCAAATGAAGCAGGAAACTTGTAGGTTGCATGGTGTTCCTACCGTGGTAATCTCGGTGTTTTTCAGCGAAGTATTCTCTCAATATTGCCTCATCCTCTACATCAGTCATCATTCTTAAGATTATCTCGGCCCAACTCTCCGCTCAATTCTCCTATCAGCTAACCACTTCACATTTGCCTTAATGTAAATTATGTCTTATAAATATATTCTGTTATTACTAGTAGCACTGTATATTTTAAACAAATATTTCTCTTGTCATGCTTCCTATTTGCTTTTATCCTCTATCTTTTCTTCATTTTACAATCATTTATCAAGATAAGAACAATTTAATTAACCCTTTATTTTTATTACATCCATTAACTCATCCTTGGATTACTTTGTTTTCTACGTTATCTATTTATTTTTGTCTTAATTATTAATCTGTGGCAACACATTCCGAAAGCTTCCGGCCTTGACATATCTGCTACTGGTATCGTACATGCCTCGCTCCCATATAGAAGTATTCACAAATGCAAGTTCTGATGAAGTTTTTCCTTTCATCCAAGCGTACACTAGGTAGCTGTAAATTAGGATTTTCTTTACATACAATGCGCTCCTCGCATGGGCTATTCTGCAGAGTTTTCGTAATTTGCGATTAGGGTTTAGGTGGCATAGGGGACAGTTTTGTCACCACCTCGCTACAAGGACCTTTTATTATCATTAATGACCTTCGCTACTCGCCTTTCAAGGTAACCGCACTCTTTCATCTCTTAGAGCTTATTTTTACTGCATTCCACATTATGGCTTACATCCGTTCTTCTCTAATACACTAAAACGTTTTTATTTTTAATGACTCTCAAGTGGTATATTGTCAAGTTTTGATATAGTGATAATGTTTCGTAGAAGACTTTTCTTTGGGTACCTACGGTGTATGCTTGAATTCTACTGCCTAAAACAGGGGTCGGCAACTGGTTTTCATACCAGTGGGTCACATGCTCAACTTGGCCTGCATCGTGGGCCACAAATATAGGTATTTTAATGACGTTATTTTATATCTATTTAACATGCTATTTTTTAGCAATGCCTTATCAGTATTCACAACTGTGTTTAATGTCGATTGCTTGTACAATGCATTCTCACTCGTCGACTCATCGAAAATACGTCGCGAGCGGCTTATCAACCTCGTTATCACTAAATATTACAATAGATAACAGCTATTAACAGTCGTGCGGTCCGTATGAAATTGTTTTACGGACCAGGGTGGCCATTCTCTGGTGTAGATCTTTTCTCCCACGGGACGTGTCATTATGCCAGGTTCCGTCGAGTTTATTGCAGGTCGCGTATGAAAGTCACGTTTCAAGAGAGTGCTCCTCTGTGTGTCTTAGATAGCTGAAACTCAAATGTTTACCGATTCCCATCACCCGACATCCTCTGAGGCAACCCATTGCGTCGAGGCTAAAATCCTTCACTTCGCTGCAGTGCATCCTCACATTCAAATTACATTTGCGCCTAATGTATGCAAGCTTAAAATTGTTGGAGTAAGGCCATTATTTGTGTTTACCTTTCTCTTTCGGCGGAGATAAAGCTTCTCTGGGAATGGAATGTCACAAAACGTCTGCAATGTCTCCGTGCCACAGGTGGCGAAGCGACAAAGTGCAAAGGATTTACTCGATGCTCGTGCGGACGGAGGAAATCATTGGCCTCAGACGGTGCGTGGAGGCTCTGCGTCATATCCGGCGGAAGAGGGGGATCGATCGTGCGCCGCGGCGAAATGCAAACGAATCCATCCTTTTTAATTGGATGGAGGTGGGAGATTTTGGAGGGAGGGGAGGGAGAGAAGGAGGGGTGTGAGACCTTCAGGGCCCTTCGATATTGCAACGATGGGCGGTCCTCAGTCTGCAGAATGGATCCTGGGGGATGGAAAGTAATTGCGGGAAAGGGGTGGCTGCGTTTGGAAGGGTAAACGTAGAGTGAGTGGACGGGAAAAGGGAAGCTCGTGAGAACTAAAGCCAATATTGGGCCGAAATCCAATTGAAGGGTCCTGACACAGCAGTATCAGGTCAAAGGAGTAGAGTTAAGTGATTAAACGCACGTAAAATAAAGACATATTCTTGCTAACAAGATTTTTTATTTCTTTAAGATAGATAGATACATAGAAAAACGTTAATGTTCAGGAAAAATCCATAAGAACTAAAATAATAATAATAATGATACAGTTTGCAGGCAATTCGATAATTACAAAAAAGAAAAACTTTTTCTATGTTTAATATAACGTATAACGTCTTCCGATTTCATAACATAACAAATGTATTTATGTAAAAAAGGCAAATGGAGTTATACACCAAGCAGGATTTGATGCAACACAAAAAAACTCATGTATTCATAACTCAACAAATAACAAAATGGTAAAGTTAATAAGGAACCATAATAAAATGAACACAAATTTGAAAAGAAAAAATAGGAGTGACTTATGTCATTCCCGGGAAAGTAAATAATCATGATATTTCATTTTAAATGTTTTAACACATATGCAATTTTTAATTTTTACTCGGACAACAGGAATAGGTCTCTCGCGTCGTATCTCAGTGTTTAAGCAGTTGATTGGGGAAGTGAGTAAATACATTCATTTTTACCATTAAGTATTGATAGAACGTAAAATTAAGATCTATTTTTTGCAAAGGGGATTTTTCAATTATCTTTCCATGACAGTATGAATAAATCTCTCATGGCATAGCTCAGTGTAGTTGCAGTTTGATGGGAAAGTGCACGAATAAGGTCGATTTGACAACTAAGAATAGGTGAAACTTTTGGGCCTGGGTAAAAAATGTCTCAGGGAATGGAGAACGGATGGAGAGAAACCTGGCTTCCTTTTCTTAAGGGGGCTGTATACTCCGGGCGAAAAGCGTCTTTTAGTTCTCGAATCCGCCACGACCTTGGAGATCCCCTCGGTTCTCCGCCAGCCTTTGGCGAGCCTATCCACCTTCCCCTCCATTCCCCACCCCACAGAAAAACGTGCTCTGCTGATAAGGTGACGAGAGTAGGGGAAAGTCAGTGGCGGTCTGGCTAGTTCGGTGATAGACGAGGGCCTCCGGCGCGAGGCGGCTTAGAGGGGCCCCTGACTGGGGGTGACAACAATATTAGCAAAGACAGTGGTTAGTCTACCATCGCGCCTCACGACAACTGACTCACTCGACAGCTAATTGCCCTCCAACCAGGCTATACCCAACATGTCGTTCATTTTTTTATTCGCCGTAACTTTCACAAAACGTGAAATACAGAAATCTAATTTAATGTAAATTCCTTTTTACATCTTAGGAACTGACTATTGCTTGCGATGCAGTAATTAAAATGCTTGGTGCTTCATGAAAAAATATTGAAAATGGTCTGCGGTCCGCTGGACCCCAATGTGTATTTCATGGTAAATTTTGAGACATATCGAATAAATCATATAGCATTGTGTATCTCCTTTTTTACTGTTAATGTATTTGTAGATATAGTATTTAATCATTTTAATTATTTAAAAACAATATTTATAATTTTTAAACTATTATAGGATATTTGGTACCATCGAAGATATTTCGGGAATTATCCAATTTTCCTGCATTCTCATTTGAAATTTAGAAGTGAAATGTGAATAGAAAAACTTCACGTGCATGAAGCGTAGTTTAGCAGCATTGAAGATTATTTCTTGGTTTTTCGATCCTAAATAATGCCTTATAATAATTTGGCGTTCGTCATCATTTGGATATTTTATGTATTGGAAACTGTAAAGGGGATTATATACACAGCTATAGACTGCAACCTTTTCGGGACTTGCACTTGTCACAGAATGGCAATGAGCTGGCGCCTCGGAGAGCACAAGGGAATTCACAACTAGGGCCCGGGAATTTGCTGGGAAGGGAATGTCCTCAAAATTCATGAAGGGAGTAGGCATTTCTTACAAGTAGTGGCTGGCGACCCAAAGCCCATATACGTCAAAATCTGTGGAAAAAGAGAGGATAAGTCAATTGCTGGTCATTTCAGCTCGAGACCAATTGGTAGCCTGCACATTTCTATAGCGAGTCGGTGCTGCGTTAGAGATGTCTTCCTCGTCGCGATTCTACATGAGGCGTGATGAAGATATTCGTCAGGCATTGCTGGTGTTAAAAGAGGAGGAGCAGGAAGGGATGGGGGTAATTCGTCAGGCAGTGATGTAGATTCCGCACATGAGCAATCGGATTCGGAGAGTGAGGAAGATTGCGCGGATGCAGATAGAGACAGCGGTAGTAGCGGAGAACCTTTATAAGACGAAAGTGTACCAGCGACAAAGCGACCAAGAGGGAGCCAGGCGAATAGAGGCAGAAAGGCAACCTACAAACCTGCGAGGAAAAGACGGTTCTTGTTGCCGGGAAAAAGAGACCAAAAGACGATGAACTATTTTCCACCTAATGTTTTCAGAACTAAATACTTTATTTATTTATCGCTAGATTTCGCTCTGTAAATGAATTTCCCGGTCGGTTCATAACGATTGTTTTCGATGCGTGCTTCCGAATACCTCTAACTAAATTAGCACCTACTTTTTCTCATGAACTTTAATTCTGATTTTAGCATCTTTACCTAAACCTTAAATGGTAAAATTACCGTGCAATGATTATTTTTTGTTATGTCACGATTTTGAATACTGTCCGAAGACCCTGAAAGTCGATGGATATTATTGATATTACACTTATTTTATTTTTCTTTCTTTTTTGTATTTTGGAGAAGGAAACAGTAAAATTTGATTTCAGAACAACCCGGACCAAAAGGCGCAACGAGTGATATCAAAACTCCTCACCAAATTCGACAGTTATTATTTGATAGAGCTTTGCGAAATTTAATATCGATGTACAGAAATGAGGAAATACAACGGCAGCGCTTAGAGATTTAAGTTCCCAATCGTATCATAGTGATGTAGATATTGAGGAGATGGAGGCATTTTTTTTGGACTTTAGTATTTTTCTGGGGTGCAGAAGACGTGCAACATTATGCTGTATGAGCTGTTATAAACTGAGTTTGCATACACTATATCAATGTACCACTCCGCTACAGTGTCTCCGGTTTCTGTTGTCAACACTGCGTTTTGATTACTTCAAGATTGCAGGGCAGGGTGATCGATCAATGTTCACCAATTCGTGAAATTTGAGAAGACATGGTGGATAATTGTAGGAATTATTACACAGCCCATGAATACCGCACGGTTGACGAACAACGCTAAAAATTCTACAGATTGATGGGCATGCAGTGCAGCAACGAGAAGGAAGGTTCGACGTAACTTATGCCCGAGTGAAAGGGAAATAAAAATGAGACATCTATGCTCATTGTGCAGCACTCCCATGTGCATAGAAGTTATCTGCGTACTGCCTGTACTGGAGTGAAAAATCAACTTCTTTCCAGTACAATGTGAATATTTATATTTATTACGCAAAGAACTATAAATTTATAAGCATTTTAATTGACATTATAAGTGTTTATGAAATTTTCGAAAAAATCACTGAAAAATTAAACTTGAAAAATACGCTTCTTTCATATGTTGTAATAAACATATTTTTGGAGAAAAACTATTAAAAACGATAGTCTTCATACACTTCAAAGTCTTATCCTTAAGTAACTAACGGCATTTCTCGGTATTGTCAAAACATGAGCAACAGAAAATAAATTTCGATTTGATGTATTTCTGAGAGATTTTCTAAGTTTTCAAATTAAAAAGGTATTTTTTACTGCGTTATATATTTTTTAAAATAAAATATTTCAACTCATTGATATTAAAAAGGCTTCACATGAATGATATTTGCCATCTTCCTCAATGAAATATAGCAAAAATCTGAAATAAAAAAAATTATAACTCATGGGGTCCGCAGGACACCAGTGTGCACTTTATGATTCTCTTAGTAAGTGTGCATTTCTAAGGTTAAAAGTGGTGATAGGGAGCACCCACATAACTACCGACCTATATCCCTCACATCCATTTCGTGCAAAGTCTTGGAACATATAATTGTCAGTTCAGTCATGGGGCATCTAGATAACCAGAATTTATTGTCCTATGTTCAGTATGGTTTCCGGAAGATAAGATCATGTGAAACTCAACTTGCTCTCTTTTCCCACGATATTTTAGTTTATGGAGAAAGTAATATCCAGTGGATGCAATATTTTTCGATTTCAAGAAAGCTTTTGACAAGGTGTCTCATAGCAAATTAATTTTGATATTAAAATCTTATGGGATAGACAGTAATATTATATCATGGATAAATGATTTCCCGCATGATCGGGTGCAAAGGGTTGTTTTGGACGGTGTTACCTCTCCGGCAATTGAAGTCACTTCAGGTGTCCCACAAAGTAGTGTGATAGGTCCACTCCTGTTCCTACTGTACAAGAATGACATCAATAAGGTGGTGAAAACTAAGCTTCGTCTATTTGCCGAATGACGCGGTACTGTACAGGGAAAGTCTATGCCCAAATGATAAAGAATATTTAAATATTGACCTACAAGCAATTGAAAAATGGTGTCATACGTCGCAGTTAGAATTAATTTTTTTTTAAATTTGTAGTAATGAATTTTTGGAAAAAGAATTTTTCTCCTCCAATCACTTACAAAATATGTAATAATGAAACAAACTTGGAATCCATTAAATATCTTGGGATAAGACTGACACATGATCTTTCCTGGGGTGAATACATACGTGAAATAATGGGTCAAGGTAATCGTAAACTGGGATTCGTCAAAAGAGTATTGGTAAATGAGACGAACATGTACGAGAAATCGGCTACTTTTTCCTTGTTAGACCTCATTTGGAATATGTAGCCAGTATAGTTAAAATTACTAATTTTTAAATAAAGAAATCTACATGAGGTTTACGCTCTCAATTTTTATATAACATTGACGGTTGAAGAAATTGCTGTTTCTGTTTTCACGGGAAATTGATAAAAAAATTTGGAAAAGGTACTAAGCGCTACGAAAATCAGTGACTATCACCAATATGCAAGATTTTGTTGTGTGAAATGAGCCGTACTGTTCTGTGGATTCCGAAAATTACCTTCAAATTCCTACATCACCTCCGGTTTTTCCACAAATCACGAAAACATGAATATTAGAACAGGCAATTTTTTAATGTTATTGCGTGTTACTTGTGTTAGTTACACATCATTTGATTGGCCCAGAATCTGTCAACCCTCTTAAATTTTCATATAAAATGCCCCGTGGGGCCCAAAAAATAAAAATGCAATACTCCTTATTACAATGCAGTTGTTCTTGAACTTGATAATAATATTGATGATCTCTTTTTTGTTTTAATTTCCCTTCAAGAATATGGCAAAACTTGGTTATTTTTAATGCGTTCAATAGGAGTGACCTCCCTACAAGATCAAGGGCGTTTTATTTCCAGAACACCTCTACCATCAGGTATTAGCCCATTGGGGGAGCCGCCAGAAATGGCAATTCCTGGTCTACAAACATTCCCTGTGCATCCGCTTTCCCCCGCGTAGGCCTCAATGGCTCTTCGTTCCATAGCCTTACTGTATTCTGTGGATTTGCTTCCCGAGAAGGATGGGCGTAAAATGGACTTCACAGTATTTGTCCTGGTTGCTTTGGGCCTCAATTTGCACACACGGCCGAATGTGGATGCTGTCAGTCTTTTTAGGCTTTCAGGCATCAACGGCCTTGAGTACCGCTGATTCCTGGTTAGTGCCTCTAATTCCTCTGTCTCTTTCTCATTCAATGAGAGCGATTTCAGGAGGCTGGTCTTGGAGTGCTCATCTACTTCCCGATTGTCACTCTCAATGCACGCAGAGTTCTGATCTGCACCCATAGGATCTTTCTCTCTCTCCGCGCATGTCCTACCCTTCTTCATCCCGTCCATAAAACCTATTCTCATCCTTCCCCTGCCCTGCTTGCCAAACATTATTCCCTCTATCACGACTCTGAGCAACCCATCGCCCCTCATTACCTGTTCAAGCCACCTACTCTGCCTTCCCCTAATCCCATCCAGCAGCTTCTCCTCCTCCTCCCAAACGAAGTCAAGTACTCCTGCATTTGCGTTTCTCTCCGTCCAAAGCTCATTTTCCTTCTTCCTCCACACCCACATCTCGAACGACTGCAATCTATTTTCAATTTTTCCTTTAGTCTCCATTTTTATATAGCTCCTACTTTTTCAATACTCTCCCTCTGTGTCGCACTGCCGTTATCTATCACATGTAAAAGGGTTTTGATATAATTGGATATATGCATTTTAAATAAGGTAAAATTGTACCAATCAAGATATAATGATATCTTTGTAAAACTGTCCTAAGCTAGTTGTGATGTGAATGGTGAAAAGAGTTTTACGCAAATATACATATAAATACCAATCTACATAGGGACGAGAGCTTCGTCTACAGCGAGATCGTAAAACCAACAGTGACAACTATGAACCAACCTCACTCTCCTCATATGAGTTATGAAAAATTATGATCTCCGGCAACACCGGGTAATTCAGCTATCTAAAATATTTAAAAATAATATGCAAGGATTTTTGGAGAAATGGCTTTTAAAGGCAATGCATTGATTTTGATATTTTCCATGCTGTTGAAATTCAACGCCCCCCCCCCTCCCCCCCGCTAGTTCATTACAATTAAAAAAAGTAAGTAGAAATAGCTTCGCGTACCACTCCGGAAAGTGAGTTGTAGTTAGTCCAATACGATCTTTTCCTTAAAGACCCATTGGCAGCCACTGCTATCAAGGGTATACCATCGGTATCCACGTCTCCAGCCTGCACGGCGAGATCATATTCCTACTTCCCGGCACGCCTCATCACCTCCCACGCAGCATCATGCATTCCTAGGATGCAGTATTATTGCATTTTTCGGTACGTTCTAGGAGTAATACACGGCATATCGAGAACTGCACTAAGCTCCGCTAGTTGTGAATATCCTTGGTAAGTTCATATCGTATTTGCAACCTGTAATTAAACCCTTGTCATTATCCCACAGTTTATGGCACCCGCTTCGCATATATATTTCCAAAGCACATTAGCAGAATTTTGATGGTGGCATGTCTCGAGAGAGAATGCCATGAAGTTATTTACTTGAGAAGATGATATTTATCTATGATATCCCAAGGTATTTTAGAAATGTGGTTATTAAATTGGATTTCCAATACATAATTTTAGTCTGAGTAGATTAGGGTAGTACTTGAAAACTTTAACAGTACGATCTCTACTTAATATCATTGTATTTGGGAGATTTTACAAACTCGTTGGTAGCAATGTGCGCGGGGTCAGATCATCCCGTAATGCTATCAAAAAAGGAGTCAACTATTGAAGACCGAATTCAGAAGTTCAAAGAAATGCACATCTTAGAGGCGATATACAAGATATGACAAGGAATTTACAGTATAACCATGCCTTGTTAACTGATACGATTTTTTTCATTAGGGTTTTCAGTATTTAAAAATATTTCCATGTTACACATCTGACGAAATTTGCTGAAAACCCCTTTCCTTTTCTCCTCTATCACTTCCATGTCTGATATTATGCAAGAAAGCATGTTTTCCCATAGTTTTAGGGAGGAAAAAAATGTTTTTTCCTCCCTAGAAGAAAAAGTTTTATATCGAAGATTCGTCTTCCGGTTGGATCGTAAGCTTTTGTCACCGTAGATTCCGGCAAAATTATGGCATCACCGTAATGTAGACATAAAGTACTTTCATTATGTTGAGAGCAATGGATGACCATTTGATCAATAAGGAACAGACCGTTTAAGCAAATTTGCAAAGGAAAAAAATAAATAATCTCCAGAAACGTTTCCTGGACAAGCAATGATAGATTCATTAACGCGATTGAGGCAACAGACACACCTACAATTTATCGTAATATAGTAATAACTTACAGGTGCTCGGATGATCACCCCCCTCCACTCTCCACTGTCTACGCCAATCACTACGACAAAGTATTTGACAAATCCGAGTACAAAAGGACTGGTTGAAGAGTGAATATGATCCTTTACTAAGGATCGATCGATATCGAGCGATCCACATTGGGAGTAAGCGCGAGCAGCAAAGACAGCTGTGAAATCTTATCCCTCATGGTATTTTCATGGGGGCCTCGTACCATGTTGAAATACAAGGTCGAGGGGCGTCCCAAAAAGCTACACCTCCCCTCATCGCTCACCCCTCCCCTACCCGCTCTTCCCCCCTCCTAAGCGCTGCCACTCGCTCTCAGGCTGACAGCGGAAATCGCAGCGCCGCCGATGGAACACGTAATTTAGATCGAGGAGTCGTGAAAAATGCGTTGCATAGGTCCACGAGAATGTTCACTATGACGCTAAAATACGCTTTATGGAACATTACCACGTTCCAACATGGAGATGAAGGTTGGTTATATAGCCTGAATGAAAAGATTTAAAAGAAATATGCGTCCAAGGCTTCATGGCGAGCTCCTGATTTTGGACAAATTTACGTTTTTCAGCTTTCGATCTATTTACATAGAAAGTGAAACGCCCATAGCTGCAATACTTATGCTAAGTATTAATCCTTATTCTAGAGTCCTGCTCAATCAGATTTGCAATAACTAGTATATTTAAGTCGTAAATCAAGAACACGTAGACGTCTGCGGACGCGTTTTTTTCAGTGGTATAGAGCCCCCTTAACGAAAGGTAGATAAGTAGAAGACTTGGGTTTCAGGTGCGATAACGGCTAAGGTTAAATTGCACCCTCTAGTGTAAGATTTAAGTCATAAGACTAACGGTGATTCCAAGCTCTGAGTTGGATTCGAACTCGCTTTCATTGAGTGGCAAGACCGGCGGACCGCGACCGGCTCAAGACAAATAACCAGTTAATGGGGGCGTTTACTCGGAACCGAAATCGCAATTTTGTACACGAAATCGTTAGATGGAAACAAAAAAAGAATTTTAGTGAAAAATTAATCTTCTAACCACAACCATTCACTCATAAATCAAAAATTAAAATAAGCAAAAGGTGACGCCCACCGAAAAAGCTGCTGTGATAACATTGACGTCATTTTCCTCCCGTCCTGACTGCTTTTCGTGGAAGGGAAGGTAGTGGAGGGGGTTCTCGGAAGGCCTGCTCGCACAGATGCTGTAGCAACTGTCCTGTTGGCGGAGTGAGCTATGTCCCCCCCATTGCGATAAGACAAAGTATCTTCGCGGGCTCAGTTGTGATTGGACGAAGTCGTTATATGTCAGAGGTTACACCACGCCCACTTTTCCGAAAGGGTTAAAAATATCAGTTTTTCGCCACTAATAAATCGATAAATAATTGACGGATCAGTAAACGGAAAATCTTTTTATTTTACAAACTCTATCAGATTCGGCAATAGAAGAATATGGTAAACGACCCCATTCTAAACGAATGTTGCCAAGATTTTCACGGTTCAACGTCCCGTCACTTCAACGGATTAAGTGATGATTTTGAATTCTCTGCATGACACACAAGTGTGGTAGGTGCCCACATAAAACTTTGCCAAGGTCGTGAACCAAGAAAATCTCAGATCCTTAGGATGCAAGTCAAAACTTCAGCTACCATATCTACCCATATGGCTAGTTTATGAAGGGTACGTTATCGATAATTGCTTATGCTATTTATGTTTTACATACTGCTTAATTGCACAGCAGCATATCTACCTGCAACAAGAATTCATTTCCATTACGAAATTACAAATCGGTCAGAGAGACTTTTTTAAAAGAAATTGGAAAAGAGGAAGAGAAAAAACTAAAGAAGAAACGAATTTGTATGATAATACCCCAAAGGAATAAAGAAATGTAGATTAGAGATAATTCCTGGTGCTATATATCTTTCACGTACTAAGTACTTCGTAACTACCACAGCAGCTACAGTAACTGCAACAAAATTGCAACCCATTAATCCTATTCCTATGGCGTAGTTACAAATACGTTGAGGTGACTTGCCATTGAGAGAAATTGGAAACGAGGAATAGAGCAAAATTAAAGAAAGAACGGAATTGTAGGATAATGTGATGAGTTAATAGAACTGGAATATTATCCTGTAATGTGTAGGTATTGAGCGAGAAGATACACCATGAGAGATGCAGAGGTTTTAGTTAAAGTATTCCTGATGTCGTGAATACCAAACTGAAGTAAATGCATCTATAGATATCTAATCATTGCCGTGCGAACCACCATAATTCATGTAAAAAGTCTTGTTAGGTCAAAAGTTGTTCATCTACATCTTCGCAATAGCTTTAAAGTCACCGTGAGGGTGTGTGGCAGGCGGTGAAGATCACCAAACATGCACTATTGACATCCAACTAGCCAACTACATGAAAACATGTTAGATAATAGTCACATACTGCTATATGGTTAGTATCTACATAGTAAAAAGGGATCATTGGTTGCAATGGCATTTATCTAAATATATTTATCCTTATTACTATTGATAATATTACATGAAATAGCGCTATATATGCTTCATGCACTACAGACTGTTCTAACAGTATTTCAACTACCTATCCTTTTGCAAAGCTGTCTATTATGTTTTCTTATTGTACCTACGTTGGAAAAATGACATTTTGAAGCCATCGGTACGACAATCTATCTCTCTAATGTTATTTTTCTGGTAAAATCTAGCATAATACGCAGTGGTTTTTAATACATATCTAACATCTTTAGTAGAGCTATCCGTTTTTAAATCTCTGCATGAGATTTAATCTTTACTTTATCCTATGATTTGATAATGATTCCCAAATCTAATTCCTCTATTAATTCTGATGCGCCACTAAACCTATCGCAACACCTTTTAACAAACCTCTCTCTCTGACCAAACCTAGATCATTCGCTTCCCATACACTGGCTGCGTATTCATGATGGGGCCTAACTAGTGAAAAGTTACATCGCTCTTTTGTCTTCTTGTCACATTTCCCGTGTACTCTTTTCGTAAATCTTAGCTTTCTCTTGGCTTGGCCGCATATTTCCCGGATGTATCTTCCCCTCGATAAACCAAAAGTGATTAATACACCTTAGCACCTTACGAATTCAACGATTTGTCGTTTTTCTAATGCTGCAGGATCACTCTATCGAATTATTCCTCTTCCAAAAATTAACAGCTACACGTTTTATAAGGTTTAGCTATAATTGCCATTTGCTCGAACCACTCTTGAAATGCATCTTAATAATTGCCAAGTGATTCTCCATCTTCTAATTTTGATACACCGCTGTGCACCACCGCGTAGTCTGCAAGAAATCTAAGCTGACTATTATCTACGGTACCTAAATCGTTGCTGCATAAAATAAATAGAAGCCCGCCTAGTACGCTACCCCGGGAAAAGTTCCGATGCTCACGCCCTCTTAAATCGTAGGAGGTGAAAAGGAGGCAGGGAAGGAAAGAGATGAGAGAGAGATTTTTATCCCTGCGTCCCGCTACGCCGTTTTATTTTGGTTGCGATTGGTGCGTTGGAATAATGAATGTTCGCATTTATTTTTACGACTTTCTTTAACGATTTTGCTCTTGTCCAAGGTACAATGGTGCTGCCAATGATCAGATTACATTTGCTTCATCACCCTCGAACGCACTTGATTTGAATTTTAACAGTTCCATCAATCTGGCTTTTAATGTTCGAGATTCCCTCACTAGCATTTCCAAAACCCGCGCAAAATATGTCCTCCGCCGATTTTTTTAAACGAAACGAACTTTCCTTTGTCGTATTAATAAGATCAGGAATTAAATCTTTCTTTGTGGAACATAGAGAGCATTGTCGGCAGCGCGATGGTCTAACCACCCAGAAGTCGCGTGTTTGAATCCGGTCCGGGTATAAATAAAGGTGTTCGCGTTACGATAAAGACCCAATTCCTCCCTTCCCTTCCACTCCTCTGGGCACCTAAGACTCCTCCAACCCTATCTATCTCTATATTATATATGCACCTGTGGTTAAATATGTATTTAGTCCTGATGATGCTATAGTGTAGTAATACATGTTGGCTCATTAAATTTTAAAAATTTTGGAATTAGTTCAATTCCTCCGTTCCCATCTTTAAATGGAGTTGAACGAAATATCGGCCTATATTTCAACCATTAACACTGAAGGTTAGACGCTGTGATATAACCTTAGCTGTTGGAACACCTAAAAACCCTAGTCTACTTCTATGACATATGCTCGCGGCGTAGGTACTCAATATGAAAACTTTCTAGGGTAGGAGTTTATATTAATATCGCATTCATCTTTTATATTCTCCTGACAATACTATAGCACGATTATTTTGATGAATTCTCTGAATTTTGGTGAATTGGGTGTCTTTAAAATACTGTTTCCATTATTACGTACGTAATTTCATAAAAATGATTTAGGGTGCCATCTGAATATACTGGGTACCTTCGGTTGCTAGGTTTAGATCTACCAAAACATTTTTCAGGGTACCTACTCACACACGTAAAAAGCTTAAATTGAATAAGAGGTTACAATTTTGGAGTAGTCTAAGGCAGTGGATATGAATCATTATATTGCACGCGCTTCGATCGATAATAATGTTGGGAAACAATTTTCCCTCCTGTGGTCCAGACAACCAAGCATATAAATGCCTAATATAGGCGGTGACCACTTTCCTGTATTGGGTTAAATCGAGGCCGCCTCGTGTGGTATGACCGGCGGAATGTCAACATCACTTTCTCTCTCCTCTTAACAGCGAGGCATGTGACACATGAGAATCTGTGTTTGGCATCAATAACCGTGGTTTGAAGATTATTACCAAATGCCTCTTTGATTTCCCTGTAAAATTATGCTTCACTCTACGTGGGATGGTTGCGTAACTGTTTTGGTGAATTAAAACTGTGTGGAGACCAGTGGTGGTCAGAACCTGCGGCTTTGTTTCCTGCAGTGCGGCCTTCGGCAGTATTGTCACGCATGACAGGAGTTAAATACACAAAGGCACCACGAGCCGCTTCGTGAATGTGAATTGGGCGATCTAACTAGTTCTCTTTTTTTATTATTCTTCTCTTAAATATACGACAAATAATTCTGCAATATCAAAAATATTTTTGCAATCATCTTTTTTCACTCGCCTCCGCTTGAATAATATTTTTCACTGCTTCACAACTTCCGGAAGCACAATTGGCAGCTATCATGGATCACTGTAAGCTTTTGACTTTCAGGCATATTTTGTTACATATTTCCTTCGTTAATTTTCCTTTTCCCCCACTGGTAGCTCTACCGTTGAAAATTATAGTTTCCATCATGCGCAACATTTTCAATTTTGGAATCTGGTGTCTATTATTCTATTCTCGTCAAGTTTCTACGATATGTTATGCTAAGTTGAATTTGAACATGCCGGCAAAACACCACAAAGTATCCTTAAGGTACACAGTTATATCTACTAAATAAGTTTTCCTGATGTAACTTTCTTTAATGCGTTGTTACCCATGCAATATAACTCGTTGTATTCAAGAAACAGTCTTGATCATCATATGAAAAATTCTCTTCTTCTGTAATGGCCTTCTGTTGATAATTTTACTTACAAAATTATGAGCATTAAGCTACAACTCTTTGTTAATAAACCATTTATTTTCGCACTTAAGTTTCATAAAATTTTGCATGCCGGTGTAATTAATTTCATCTTATGTTCGAACTCGTCGCGAATGATGAAAAGTATTTGTTCTTCACTCTAAATTTCATTAACTACTTCCGATTTTTAATAGCAATGGAAGCTCTTTGAAAATATGTTGGTGGGCAGTACTATTATGTTAATTTTTCATAGGATGCAAACAAGTATCTTAATTTTCATCGATTATTTTTCCTTGGACTCTCCAGAAACATAAATGGGATATTACAACATGAACACTTTGTTTCCTTTGCCACCTTCATATCCCGCCGAAAGCTATTTAAAACATGACACTGTCACTTCCATGATCACTTAATTGGATGCAGCCTCAGCCGTCATACTGAAAAACAGACGTTCGATTACCTTGAGCCTCGTTCGCATCTTTCGACGTATTATGTCTGATTGACGCTTTTGGGAGCAATTTACTCTTTCACTAATTTATCTCCCAGGGAATTTGAAACGCCTAAGATCCATTTCACTGATTCAATATTGCAGTCAATGTATAGGGTTTGGAAAAATATGCCAAGCAATGAATGTGATTAGGGTAACTTTTCGTTCGAACGTGGACATGGCATCTAAAATATGTTCAAGAAAAAAATTCAAAAAGTTTTATCCAATGGCATTTATTGGATTCATTCAAGTGAGATGATTTTTTAACCAGATGCGAAGAGCCATATTATGATGTTCAAAGTGATTAGTACCTCAGTGCCTCCATCAACTATTTGAATATTTATGCACACGCTTCTGTCATTACGGTTCCAAAACCCGTGTTTATGCCGAAAATTGTAAATTCGTATTTGGAGGCAAAATGTGTCGATACCTCACGAACTAATTAACGTGTAAATGTCTAATTTATTTTCAATCTTTTCTGTTCAACAAATTTATCAGCTTGCACACGACGTCACTGAGTCTGGGGACACGCAATCTCCTGCATGTAAAATATTCTGAAGCACAGTTTTTTTTATTTTACCTTCCATTTAAAATTAGTTCATTTAGTCCAAACGTCGGCGATGCGTAGAAAGTTTCCACAAGGCCGTTGCAAAAGTTTTAATCATGTTGCTCCCTTGTTGGTGAATATTCATCATGCTAATTATTGGTAATGGGTGTTTGAACGGTAGCTGAAAATAAATTGAGTAGTTTTAGTGGCAATCGCCTTCCTAACATCAAGTTTTCTGGGCATGAGGCATCCAAACGTGTTATACTATACTGATACTGTATTTCACGTTAATACTCCAAATAAGCTATATCTCAGCATGAGAAATACATATTTGGATGTACAATAGATTCACACATATTGTATAAGAGCGTAAATTTTTCATGACTTGAGATTGCTTATTGCACTGATTTCCCCTTAATACTGATCAATAATCCATTACCACGCACACATCTATAAGGCCTAAGTCTATATTCATCTTCTTTCCGCAAAGCCCACGTTTCTTCACCATATAGTGCCACGCTCAATACTATACTTTTCATTGGTCTTATTTTTACTCCCTTACTCGACGCCCCTGTCTTTAATTTACGCCTACGAGTATAATCTTCTTTTGCCAATATGATCCTCCTTCTCATTTCAATTCTGGGCTACCCTTTTTCCTCCAACATATACCTAGATAGCTAAATTTCTCCACATACCCTACCTTCTGACCACCTACTTTTAAATTTTTCACTGGCCTTTTTTGTCCGTGCAAATCTCATTACTTTCATTTAATTCTGATCAATAGGCAGGGTCATTGAGGCATCATAATTATCACTGAAATAGGAAGATTAAAAATATAAGTTAGTTCCCTTTGTTAGTTATTTCTCGATAGTGCTCTGGGTGATAACTAAATGATCAATTATTGCAAGGGTAATAAAACAACTTTATGGGACACCAAAAATCCATGTTGGTGTAGTGCCTAGAGTATTCGCCCAACCCGCAAATTTTGGGTTCAATTCCCGGCGGTAGTAGGTATTATTCTTAGGTGAAATGACCCCTAACTGAGAACTTAATGAAGTTCAGTGCTCCTTTCGTTTCATGGGACGTTAAGCAGCCGTGGCCTGGTCCCCTTGGCACTTTTAGTTAAAAATAACTGGCTAATGTCTGTTACCCTTCCACTCCAACACTTGTTTTTTGCTTCTAACTTTACATAAATGAATATTAACGATCGTTATTTAGGGGATATTAGTGCAATTAGCACTCTTAAGTCATGAAAAATTTACGTTCTTCCCTAATATGTGTGGATACTATTTTACATCCAAATATTTATATTGCTGGGAAATAGCTTCTTTGAAGCATTAATATTAAAGGCAATACCAGCATAGTATAACACGTTTAGATACCTCATACCCAGAAAACTTGATTGAAACTTGTTAAGTGATTAGAAAGGAGGACGAATGCTGAAGTGTTGGAATTTGTGGGAGAGGAAATACGTTTGAATGATGAAATTAGGAGATGGAAGTAAGTGTGGTTGGAGAGGGTAATAAAGGGTGATGGTATTTTCAAGTGCGTGATTGAGGAGAAGAATGTTGGGTAAGCGGGAAAGAGAGAGGAGAAGAACGGGTAGCTCGGATGGAGTACTGGGAGGTCGGAGGTATGAGGGGATGAAGAGGGACATCGTGTGAAATGTAGGAGTGTAAGAGATTAAAATGTCCATGTATAACTACCCTCACCGGTATAAAAGTAACAATAGTAATAATTCCTGCTTATTTTAGCAGTACACACTCGGTAGCTAATGGAATTCATTTCCTGTCTTTGTGAATCTAGAAAGAAAAATTTGTCACATCGCTGAAGGACATCTACGGGATTTCCATGCTCTCTGTGTGGTTATGGTTACCCTCTAATGGTTACCCTCTGACCCTTTTATACTGCATATTTGATTTTAGGATGCTTTGATCTCCAAGCGATGAAAATGTTACCTTGTAAAATCAAAGAACACTCAAGGTAGCATTTCAACAGAGCTATAAGATTAGGGTCTCTCTTTTCCCTCTAACTTCCACTGTTTCTGCTTAAAACAAACAGAATGTTGAATACATTACAGTAGTAATAAATTACCATAAAATGAGCTATTCTATTTTTCATACAATTTTGTCAATTACTACTCATGTTCCTCGAAGATAAATTTTCGATTAAATATATTCTTTCCCCATAGAGAAAGCCTTTTCCCCATATCCATTGAAGAAGATATCTCATTTTTTTGCATCTTGGTAGAACGTACTTGAAAAAACTGGAATTAAAGAAGGGCTCGAGGCATTTGAGAGTCATAAATTCTCAATAATACGCGGTGGAGAGGAATATTACTGCCGGCAAGAAATCCGATGAAATTTAATGAAAGAATCTCTTAAAGGAACAGAGTTTCCCACTTGAAATTTCGTTCAATATAATCCCAAAAGGAGGTACGTCGCCAAAACTTTTATCCCAAGATATGATAGTCCAAACCGATTACAAATTTGGATATATTTTACTGAGAGCTTGCGTGGAATTAATGAAGTTCGCTCGCCACCGCCTAAGTTTAATTCCGACCCTTAAAGGCATTCACTGACCTTTCAAAGTATAACCGTAATATCTATTATGTCATATGCATTTTCTCAAATGGCAAATCTGTAATCAAAGTGAAATCAAATGGTAAATCTGTTAATGGCATGTTTGACGACGTTAGGGGTAAGTTATTTTTAAAATGTATCATGTCGCAATATCGCATTGTGGTATTATTTCGTTGCTAGCAACTTTAAAATAACTTGTGGGCTGAGAGGCAGGTTTCAAATATTTGGGAGGGAGTGCAAAAAAAGTCTCTCTCGTTACGTGACTTCCCTCGGAGTGAACTAGGAAGCAGTAGGCATGCCCTAGCCTCTCGAAAATCCAGTCGCTCTCAGACCTCCGTGGAGTGAACTTCTTGGATCTGTATACCGTGTTACCAAATCATTCAGTTACATGGGTCACATTGTAGTGATAGCGAGGAAGACGGTTTCGATGGCAGCGGTGCAGAAGTCACTTTGGTCATTCAGTAATGAAACTGGGAATGTTTACTATTTTTCGTATTCAAGAACGTCACTATTTTTGTTGGAAAGAAAAAGACTACTGATATCAAAACAATTGCGTTGCCATTTTTTACATAAAAATGTTTTAAATGGCGTGAATAATATTTACAGTGGGTATTGGTTGATCTTTTCCTGTTTTAAGTCCATTCAGCTGCTTCCGTTTTCGGATGGCTGAACTTCCTCTTCATCGCATTCTGGTATGAATTTTGCTCTCAAAATTCCACTTATGAATCAACCTATTAGTTCTTTATGCCTCTTGTTTTCTGTAATTGCCCGGGGTGAAAACATGATAAGAAGCCTCTGAAAATAATGATTGGTTACACATTGCTTCCGAGTATTAAAGGAGCATTCGTTTCTGCTTTGCTATTTTGCGTATATTCATATTGAAGTTTGTCTATTTTAAGGGGACGGATATAATTTGTATGGGAAGAATTTCCTTTTTTCTAATTCTTTCTTCAGTAAAGTCATTTAAAGACCCTATTTCTTCAAGAGATTCTTTAAGTAAATTAAAATCTTAGCCCATTTTTAAATATAGAATATAAATTTTTATGTACAATTATCAGGAAGAGAGGAAAACTTTAGTGGGAGAAAATAAAATCTCTTGAGCATCTCGATCGGGATACCTCTTGTAATAGTTAATAAAACATTTCGTGTGACTTAGAGGCGCTTGTACACCTGAGGGATGCTCATAGCTTCAAAAACGTTGATAAAAATTTCATGAAAATAACTTTGGAGCCTACTCCTGAGAGTTATCATTAAAATTAGTGATTCAGTAAAATTAGCTCAAAACTCCTTGATTAACTTGCAACAACGATATTTTGATCTTTTGATATTATGATGAGACCTTTGCTCTTTATAAAATAAAAAGTTTAAAAAATAAGAGAAGGCGAGGAGTTTGATTTTTTTATTTTTGTGGAAATGAAATTCACGATTTCCATTGAAGTTCAGGGGAGAAATTACCTCAGTAAGTGTATGGGTGGCTTAATTATTTCCTGTTTGGGGAAATAAATTATGCTGCCTATCGGGAAATATTTTTACTTCAGCCCACACAAAATTACGGGGAAATAGAGAAATAACGATTTTTTTACATTTCGCGTTCAATCCTAGCCATATCCCGTAGATTCTATCCCTGTGAATTTAAGTTTCTGCTTTGGCCTCTAGGAAGCAGTCGTAGACTGTTGCTCAAAGTCCTCTACAAAGCGACTATAAAGTCGAGTCGTCCCATACTCGTCCACATTGGGGATATTTAAAAAAAAAACTCTGAAAGCTTCCTAATCTAAACGGAGCAGAGTTGTACTTTTTACAAGAATTAAGTGTAATAGGAATTTTCGAAATTAATGGAGACATTAATGCAGATTATTTGTCCCAATGGGAAGGAGTGCCATTGTATTTTCTCTTTGATAATGCTTGTATTATCAATACAAGTGTGTTCATCTATTCATATTTACACACTGCCATATTGATTGTGATATTTTTGAACTCTAATTTTAGACGCTTTAGTGCCGCGTTGATGAAATTTGGTAGGAATGTATAAAAAGGTTTCATGTTTTTTGAGTTCAAACAACAGAATATGAGGTTCAACTGTAAAAATATTCGATGAAAAAAGGCAGATTTTTCTCTGTGCTTTTGAGCACGAAGAACACGACAATACCAGTTTTAATTTAAAAAAAGCAACCGTGACCCCTGAAGGGAACTGTCAAGTTCGCAGGGGTGATAAAAAGCGAATCAAGGCAATAAACATGTTGCCACTGATACGTTTTAATTGTTGTCAAAGTCAATGGTAAAGTCTCCAGATCTCTCATGCCATCTCTGTTGACCTTCGAGAGTTTCGCGAGGGTCAAATGTCACAAAGTTCAGGCAAGCCTTTTAGGGAAAGAAAGTTCCGTATGATATTTATGTGTGGATTCGTGAAATCGATGGAAATGTCCCAAAACACATTCCGGCCCTCTTTCACCTCCTAGGGTTACTTAGGGGCCAACGGTCACGACGCGGAATCTAATCCCGCCTTGTGCGTAGTCGTAGATGTGACTGCGTCGTGTTTGACGCTGTGAAATTTGCTGCTATATCTATATATATAAAAATGAATGTATGTGTGTGTGTGTGTGTTTTTTTTATTATTATTATTTTATTTTTCGGTAAAAATCTACAAATTAACTGAAAGCACTACATTGGATCCACAAATAGTGATAGATGGTGTTTTTTTTTTTTCTCTGTCCGGAGCGGTTGGCCAGGGATAGTTCGCTCCCAGGGGATTGAGACCGCCTGCTCGCGATCTTCTCTCCCTGCCTTGAAACTATCCGATGCCGCACCGACTGGATTTCCTTAGGGTGATGGTTGGGACTTGCAGACTGAGTCCACGCACCGTCTCCGGCATGGCTTTGTGGATAGGTTTTTTTCTAAAGACAATATAGAAAGACCGGATGAGCAAAGTGGGGGATAAAGCGGGCAGAGGAAATGAAAGGGTAGTGAAATGGAGAGGTAAGAAGATAGGTAGGTAAATAAATAAATAAATAAATAGGTAGTCACAGCCAAGGATGCGGAATGCCGAAAAGTACAAGAGTCGTGGCGGGGTTGGACGGGCTGGTAGTATGTGAGGGGTCATTTAAAAATTAAGGCCAGTTTTCCGTCCTGACTATTGCAGATAACATTTTTATAGCACCAGAATGCATTGAATTTTTCGGTGGTATTATGTATGACGTGGTATTTCCTTGAATTCATTACAATGGATTGTAGTTTCTTTTGAAGTTTATTTGTATAATCAACGTCTTTCTTTTTTCCTTTGAAGAAAAGTGTTAGCTCTTCATAAATTGCACTTTTGGTGGTGGTAAGGAGAAAGTTTGATAATCGGAGACCAATGTCGTCCGGACGGTTGAGGGGTAAGCTGCTGTATAACTGATACAGATATAGTTGGTCTTTCCCTAGTAACACCTTTATAGCTTTTGTAATTGTCCGCCATACACTCTTTACTCTTTTACATGCTATTGCAAGATGCCAAGCGTTTCCTTCTGCATGGTCGCACCAGGGGCAATTCTTATTTGGACGAGAGCCGGTGGCGTATAAGAACCGGGAATCAGCCCATCTGTCGTGGGCTAGACGCCATGAGTTGTCGACATCTCTTCCAGTACTTGGCGAGACGCGGATGGCCGACCAGTACACCTTCTCGTGATAGTGCCCTTTAAGTGGCCAACCGTTGCCATTTAAAAGGAAGTTTGTTTCCGTGTACATTTGTCTTTTAGCTATAGGGAGCTGTGTTAGGCGTTTCTTTTTTATGCTCGGGAAGCAGAGGGCGGTAGCTGTTTGTGGAGTGGATGATAGAGAGCTAGCAGGTGGAGCGGATTGCAGTTTGAAGATTGAAGCGGCTTTGATCAGGCTATTGTAGTAGCTGTCGAGGAGGGGGCACCTCTTGAATTCTTGTATATCTATGAACAGTTCGAAGGTTTGACTCTTGTTTCTATAGTTTTTTAAACTTTCCTGTGCCACTATTCGCCAAGGGGAGTCAGAGGGTCCTTGTAGTAGTCGCTGTAAGAAGAGCATTCTGAATGAAATGATTTTCACCGGTATGTTTACGAGCTCAAGGCCACCCTCGGTAATTGGGGCTGTTAGAATGTCTCCTTTCACCCAGTGCTTTCCTTCACCCCAAACGAAGTTCACTAATAGACTTTGCAGTCTTCTTACGAGAGATGGACTTGGGGAATGGCATTGCAGTATGTGCCACAACTTGGGTGCGATGAACTTATTGACAGCCAGAACGCGACTCCTTAGGGGTAGCGGGGCGACCCTCGGTCGCCAGTTACGAATTGCATCTTCAGTTCTCATTAGCAGCTGTTGGGAGACATGTTGAGACTCAAGGTTTTCGTCGTTGCCAAGCCAAACTCCCAGGAATTTTCTCCCTTCACTGGTCCATCCAAAGCCCAAAGGTTGATGGGTTCTGCCTTTCCATCTGCCTACCCACAATCCGTTACTTTTGTCAGAGTTCAGTATAGCACCTGATGCTTTCGAATAAACGTTGAAGCAAGTATTTACTCTGTCGAAGTCGTCGTCTTCCGTAATGAAGATGTTCACGTCGTCGGCATATGCACTCACAACTAACCTTTTTTCGGGGTATCTGGGCAAGGGTATGCCTTTTAGAGAATTCATCAGTTGGATGAGAAAAGGCTCTAAAGATATAGAATAGAGCTGCCCAGAGAGAGGACAGCCTTGTCTGATGCCTTTCTGGAATGGGAAGGGGGCGGTCAGCGAGTGTTCAACTCTCACCATGCATTTGGCGCTATTGTATAGTGTTCTTACATATCCAATGAAGACGCTGCTGAACCTCATTTTCTCCATTAGGCTGAAGAGATATGTATGGATAACTCGATCAAAAGCTTTATTCTGGTCTAGCGTTAGGATGGCTAAATCAGCATTTTCGTGGTTTTTCCATCGAATTACATCTCGCAGGAGGGAAAAGGAGTCGAAAATGGAACGTCCAGGAACGCAGTACGTCTGCTCGGAAGAAATGACGGAAGCTAGTACACACGATAACTTCATTGATAGAGCTTTTGCTATGATTTTGTAGTCAGCATTTAATAAGGAGATAGGTCTCCAGTTTTTAATGTTCAAGGGATCTCCTCCTTTACTCATGAGGGAGATAACTGATGTAGCGGTAGTCCTTGGTAAGTGACCGTCAGCAAAGGCTTTCACAGCCATGTCGAAGAATGGTCGTTTCAGTTCGGTCCAGAATTTTGCGTAGAATTCAGTTGTTAAGCCGTCTAGACCCGGTGCCTTCCTTCTGCTTAGGCTTTTAAGTGCAGTTGAGAAATCATTGACGTTAAGTGGGATGTTCAGGTAGTCGATCTCTTCTTCTTTCAGAGTCCTTAGATTTTCCGGTAGTCCCGTCTCTGGCGGAACGTTTGGATTGTCTTGGTGGATGACGGAAAAATGTGTTTTAAGGAAACTTCTCAGATCTGCTATGTTTGTTAATTCCTTGCCGTCTACCCTAAGCTTGTTCAAAATTTTGGGTCGGCACTTTAACGCCCATCTCCCCAGATGATTATTGGCACTGCCATCAGAATCGGTTAACGTATTCCATCCTAGTGTTGCCATTATTTTTTCCGCATGGAAGATTGATTTTTGGGTGTACGCGGGCGTTTTATTAATTTCCCTCAGCCACTGTTTATATCTTATTGAAAAATCCTTGACATCCCTTTTTAAGGCTTCCCATTTAGCAGTGGCATTGTCGTTTTCCGAAGCTATATTAACTATTAGAGATTTCATTGATGTTACGTATGTTTCATCTTCTAGCAGTGAGTTGTCAAGCCGCCAGTATGGAGAGGTCGGAACATTCCCCTGCACTTTAACCTGCATCGTAATGCTTTTGTGATCAGAAAAGCTATCATGGAGAGTCACGTAGTTGACGGCGGAGGCTTGATCGGCTGATATGTAGAACCGGTCCAGACGAGCTGATGATCGAGGTGTGGAAAAGGTATATCCGCGTTTGTTACGGTATAGGAGGCGCCATGTATCCACGAGAGCGCTTCCGTTCACTACATTTCCTAGTGCGCGCGCGTAGTGTGGGTGTCTCTCCACCTGACCTGATCTGTCATCTTCGGGGTGCAGAGTGGTGTTGAAATCACCGCCCAGGATAATGGTAGGAGAAATGGCAGGTGGCAGGCTCTCCAAGTAGTCGTGTAGTGAGTCTATCACTTGAAGGGCTACATTGGCGTCTCTTGGTCCATAAAAGCATATTATTAATATTATGTTGGCAGTAGGAGTATTGTTGAGGCAGAGTTTTATGACATTTGCGTGTCCTTGAAAGATTACATCGTGTTTTATTACGTAATCGGACAAGGCGTTCCTGACCGCGATAGCCGTTCCTGTTTGTGGTGTCAATGGTGGGCAGAGGTATATTTGATAGCCTGGGAGACCAACAGCAGGAATGGATGTAATATTCATCTCCTGGAGGAGGATGATATCTGGTTTCCGGTCAGCAACATACGTCATTAGTCGGGCCCATTTGGGGAGGCTTCGCACGGATTTCACGTTGAGAGAGGTAATTGTCAATTTATCCATTATAAAACTAATTAATTAATTAAACAGGGACAGAAATAAACCTTTACTTTTACTTTTCAAGGTGCGTTATCAGACGGTGCATTCGAGCACGCAGCTTTTCGGAGACATGCGGTTTTATATGCGCGAGTGTTTCACACAGACCTTCTATGTCTTGTGTGTACTTTTTTGCTATTGTTACTTGCTTTGGCACGTTCCGATTGTGTGTCTCTTCGAGAAGGGAGATGAGTGAATTTGCCCCGAGTACACAGTTGGAGGCGTTATCACGAACGGTGATTTCGATTGTGGCTTTGTCTAAATCATCAAGACGGTGACCACTTAGTTTTTCACTTCCTCCTTCCTTGGTGGCTTTCTTCTTCTGGGCGGGAGTTGTTGCTGAAGAGTTGTCGTCAGATTTGGGTCTCTTTGGTGGGCGGTAAGGTAGTGCTTGGTCGTCGGATGTGTCTTCAAAGAAGAGGGAGTCCGTGTCGAATTGATACATGGCACCAGATGTAGACTCTGTGTCGTCAATCCTCTGCACCGTTGAGGCACTGGCGTCGATTGCAATTTCTGAGCAAGAGCTCTGCAGGGTATCTGAGATAAATGTTGGGGAGGGTGGTGTGGTTGCAGTAATAGAGGGTTGGGTTATATCAGGTGGAGTCTGTGGGGTGACTTGGAGGGGAGGGGGGGGAGGAGGGGGAGGAGAAGCAGGGGTATTAGGAATCAGGTCTAATGTTTGTGAATCGTCCTCTTTGTTTGCAAGGATTTGGCGTGACTCCGTACTTTCTCCTAAATTGGCAGGAGAGGAAGGTTTTGGCGGTGGCATTTCATCGACTGACTGTGATGTGATGGTGCCTTCATTGGTGGAAGAAGCCTCTGGGCGATTTGAGACACTTTCTGAGGTTTGAGGTCTTGAGTCGGATGCAGCTCCAGTGGGATCATTGTCAGGTTGTGTGTAGCGGCATAGCCTCGCAACGTGGCCTTCCATCTTGCACTTATAGCATCGCGGCTCCTCAAAAGATAGGTAGATCCGCTGGAGGGAATCGTTTATGTCAAGCAGAACGGAGTCCGGCAAGACGGTGTTAGGTCGTTTCATGACTGGTACTGATCGTCGGAAGGATAGGATATGATCATACCCTTCCTTCTTAGCCCCAATTGTAAAATGCTTAATGGGACCACTCACGATGACGGCTTGCTGAATAATGTCAATTAATTCTGAGTCTGGTACTTCAGGTGGAACATTAGATATTATAAGTCTTTCTACCCTAGTGGCCATGGTTCGAGCTTCAATGAAGCGATCTTTGAGGGTAATACCTCCAAATTCGTCCATAAACCTATTAACGAGGTCTTCATTCTTGAAATAAACGGCAACTCGATCGTTCGATATTTTGGAGGCGTGTGTGATATGCATTCCGCCTCCAATTGCGTCTCCTACAGCGTACACATATTCCAGAATGGAGGTATTTTCAATGCACGATAAGATTATGCCGGTTTTCTTGGATGACGCATTGGCTACGGGTGTGATCTTTTTAGGTGGCAAGGCATAACTCATCTGTGGAATTCTAGGGCGATGACGATTGAATAACGCATGTGGGTTGGGGGTGGTTGCCACAGCAGGGGTAGCGACCTTCCCGTTGGTGGCAGCGGCGTACGTCGCCGCAGGAGCGGGGCGAGAGTCAACTGCGTTATCTCGCGCGGTATCGATGGGCCGAAGGTTGCTAGGTGTCAAGGTTAGACTGCCGGCTACCCTTCGCAGGATGGTTGGCGAGGAGGTCAGTTCAGGATTCGATTCAGGGGTTGGGTCGAACTTATTGATACGGTCGGTAGAGAATGACGAACGGATTTTGGATGAGTCGCTGGACTCCGTAGCCTTGCGGGAAGGGGAGGATGGGGGATGGGGGGGGCTGCGGGGAAGGAGGAAGCCTCCCCGGCCCGCCTCCAAGGCCATCGCCGCGGACGCGTGCGATGGCCCGAGGGGGGGGGTGCCACAGACTCAAGCACAAACCAGACAGGTGGTATTCAATAAAATTAAGAAATAAGCAGAAAAAGGCAAAAAAAACGAGAGGTAAGCCAAAATTAGGGTATCTCAAATAAATAAATGGTGGGTAGAACAGGTAATGAGGAGTATGGAGAGGTCTCACCGCGAGAATCGATGTAACCGTCCAAACAGAAACACAGGTCGGCAGCGACGAGGAGCTCCGCAGACACACGTCCGCTCTCGACGAAGTCTCGTGTGTGTGTGTGTGTGTGTGTGTGTGTGTGTGTGTGTGTGTGTGTGTGTGTGTGTGTGTGTGTGTGTGTGTGTGTGTGTGTGTGTGTGTGTGTGTGTGTGTGTGTGTGTGTGTGTGTGTGTGTGTGTGTGTGTGTGTGTGTGTGTGTGTGTGTGTGTGTGTGTGTGTGTGTGTGTGTGTGTGTGTGTGTGTGTGTGTGTGTGTGTGTGTGTGTGTGTGTGTGTGTGTGTGTGTGTGTGTGTGTGTGTGTGTGTGTGTGTGTGTGTGTGTGTGTGTGTGTGTGTGTGTGTGTGTGTGTGTGTGTGTGTGTGTGTGTGTGTGTGTGTGTGTGTGTGTGTGTGTGTCTTTTTTATTCTTTCAGCGTCACCTCATTTATTTTTTCAAAGCATCAATTTCATCATCATTTTTTTTTTTCATCAATTTAGCAAAAGGTTGGTTAGGGAAAAGAGCCGCCAAAGGGGCTGCTACCGCAATCTTGGCTCCTTTTAGTTTTCCCCACCGTAGACAATCTGCATTACCAGTTACAAATGTACATTTTATTAGGCGATTTTATTTCATTTGAGTTAATAGAAAAACAGTTACATAAATAATGGATTTCGTACATTGATATTTCCTTCTTCTTTATTGAACATAAAGTTTTTATATGCCCAACATTTGTAGAAAAGATCTATGGAGTTGTTGGCCTTGTTGTAATCTAATTCACGTGTAAGTCTTTTTTTAATGTCGGTTTGGAAGGCAGCAGTGTAGTTAACATCGTGCTTCTTTTGACGGGAGTACAGAGTGAACTCTTTGTAAATAGACGCTTTTGCTAGGGTGATGAGGAAATTGGAAATGTTAATAGGAGTTTGATCTATGGAATTTTGTTTGGGAATGCCGCCATATAGGTGTGCACGGAGTATTGTATCAAGTCCTGTGAGAGATTTAACAGATTTAACGACCCTCTGCCATATATTGTCAGTCTTAGGGCATAGATAAAAAAGGTGACACGTCGTGGCAATGACGTTGGGGCACCATGGACAGTTGTCATCGATCCTGATGCGTGCTCGTTGAAGGAAAATCCCATCTGCGACCGCCCCATGCGCGAGCCGCCATGCCACATCTGCATCGTGGCCGAGGGTGGGAGGAGAGCGTATAGCAAGCCATTGGATCACCTCGTCTGGTTTACCTTTCAGGGGCCAGGGTTTCAAGTGGGATTTATACACAAGTTCGTGGTATATTTTTCTCTTAGGGAGTGGGAGTGGAATTTGGCGTTTGGTGAGGGAACTGTCTATGTATAGGTGTGGCAGGTTTTGGGTTTGCGTGGGGGTGGCAGGGTGGGGATGAGTGGTCTGATTTACTGAGTCGAAGTCGGGTGGATGCTTGATGACTTTTGCAGTCTTCCAGGCCTGTATGATGGAGTCGTAGAAGGGATCGTGGTGATAGCGCCTTCTATTGGTGTGCGTGATGGAGATGAGATGGCCGATGATGTCATCTGTTGGGTGATTTTCTTGCAGTCGCAGGGCCGCCAGGGATTTCCAGGGAGATGAGTGGGTGTCCGTCACGATCCTTTGCGCTGAGTGAAGGCGGAAGGCCATGATCTTGATCCGTATGTCGACCAAGGAGAGTCCGCCTTCCCTCAGGGGTGTCGTCACCGTGGTTGCATCCAGCCAATGCTTGCGATAATTCCATGAAAAATGAATTAATTTCGCCTGAAGGCGTTTTATGACGTCAGGGGAGGGGGTTAAGACTTTAAGCGAATGCCATAGCACTGGAGCGATAAACTGGTTTACGGCGACAATCCGACCTCGCAGTGACAAAGAGGAGAGCCTTGGCTTCCATCTTTCTATCGCCGTGTTCAGTCTATCAAAAAGGGCCTTGTCCAAAATTTGTTTCGCTGCCGTTTGATTATTGTCGATCCACACCCCGAGGTATTTGCTACCCGTGCTGGTCCATTGGAGTGGGAGCGGAGTGTCGAGGCGCCCTCTCCACGATCCGACCCAGAGACCGCGACTCTTGGCCGTGTTGAGTCGGGTACCAGTGAGATGTGCATGAAAAGCCGGGAGTATTCGGGAGAAGTCAGCTTCGGAGTTGACAAAGATGTTGATGTCGTCTGCGTAAACGGTTGTTTTCACAACGATGGCTGGATTTCGCCCGATACTCACGCCCTGGAGCGTGTGCTTCAGTCTCCGCAGCATGGGTTCGAATGAGAGACTGTAGAGGAGACCGGAAAGGGGACAGCCCTGTCGTATCCCACGACGAAAGGGAATTGGGCCCGTTAGCTCTGTGCCGACTCGGATGTGTGATGATGAGTTTGCGTACAATGTCCGAACCATTAAGCAGAAGGACGGTCCGAATCCCATTTTCTCCATCACGGAGAAAAGAAATTTGTGGTTCACAGAGTCAAAGGCTTTCTTTTGGTCCAGGGAGATGACTGCCAAGGGAAGGTTGTTTTGGTTATGGAAATTGATAAGGTCTCGGACTGTGGAAATGGAGTCGAAGATGGTGCGTCCTGGAACACAGTAGCTCTGTTCGGGGGAGATGAGGGTGGCTATTACGGAGGAGAGGCGGTTGGACAGGACTTTAGCGATGATTTTATAATCCACATTTGATATGGAGAGTGGGCGCCAGTTCTCAAGGTTGCCCAGGTCTCCGGACTTGGGCATCAGGGTGATGACAGTGGTGGCCGTAGTCCTGGGGAGCCTGCCTCTAAGTAGGCATGCCTGGAGCATGCGGTGAAAAGGTTCCGCTAAGTATTCCCAGAACGCGAGATAAAATTCCGCGGTGAGACCATCGATTCCAGGAGCCTTGCGTTTGTTGAGGCTTTTCAGGGCCTGCAGGATCTCCGTGCGGGTTACTGGAGCCTCCAGGAGAGCACGGTCCCCTTCCTCCAGAGCGTCGAGCGTCGAAAGGAAGGCACTCTGGTCGATTGGTTCATCGGTCGTTGTTGTGGGGGTGGGATTGTATAATCTGAGGAAATGGTCCCTCACGTGACAGGCCAGAATCGATGAGTTTTCTACGGCTCTCCCATGGATGTTAAGGGTGAGGAGGGGCTTGGGGCCTGTCTTGATTGCCCACTGTGCCAGGTGTGTCGCGGCAGGGGAATCATTTGCTAGTATTTCCTCCCACCCTACCCTGGCGACTATTTCCCTAGCTTCCCTCTCCGTCTGTCCGTCAATGAAATGTTGGTCGGGGGGGCGGCGATGAAGGCGTTCAAAAATAAAGCTGTGTTCCCTAATCTCCTCCTTCAATCTCTCCCACAGCAGTATCGGATTTATGGCGATGTCTGGATCCGCTAACAGTCCCTGGAGAAGTGAAGCAACAAGTTCGCAGTAGGTGGTGATGGATAGGAGGGAATTTTTGAATCGCCAGTACGGAGATTTATATCTCTTTGCGGATGTGCGCAGGTGCATCATCACGGCCTTGTGGTCGGAGAAGGAGGGCAGTAATGTTATTTTGGAGAGTTGTGAGGTCCGTTGGGAAGAGAGGTACAATCTGTCCAGACGTGAACCATCCCCACTCTGAGTAAGGAAGGTGTGGCCTGGCGCGTCTCCGTGGATGGTTGTCCAGCAGTCTTCGAGATTGTGGTGTGCGATCAACCTCTGGAGGGAATCGGCGAATCTCGGATGTCTCTCCCAGCCACTGGACCTATCCGTTAGCGGTGTGAGGGTGGTGTTGAAGTCTCCAGCGATGACTATGGAAGGCTTCTCGTGGGCTTGTGAGGTGGTTACAATGTACTGATGAACGCGGTTGGTGACGTCGATAGCTCTATTCTGTTCGTGTGGTCCGTAGAATGAAATGAGAATATACGTGGATGGATTTGGAGGCGGAAATTTGACGACAACTGCCAGTGCGTATCCAGGAACGATGACCTCTGATGAGATTAGGTGAAGGGAATTGCTTGCTTTGATTGCTATGGCTGTGCCTGTGCTTGTAGTTTGAGGTGGAGAAAAGTAGAATTGGTAGTTTTCCAAGGTTGGCATTGTTGGATGCTGCGTGTTTGTTTCCTGCAGGAATAGGATGTCGGGTGCATGATTCTTGATGAATAAGGTGAGTTGTGCCCATTTATACTGACTGCGAATTGACCTGGTATTCAAGGTCATAAATGAAAGTTGAGACATTTCAGGCTAAATGGATTTTAAAAATTTTAAGGCAATATAAAAAGGAATAAATAAAAAAGAGAAGAAAGAAAAAATAGAAAAAAAGATTTAAAAAAATTATAAATTACAAAAATATGGATAAAAAAGAAATAGAAAAAAAGGAGAGGGGGGAATTTTGTAAAAAGATATCCTTCCTACGGCCTCGTTAGAGCGGCAAGTAGCCGCTGGATCCTAACTCTGTAGGCTCTGCTCGTGGTCATTTGAAGGACCTCTCGGAGTGCAGCAATAAGGGCAGGTACATTGGAGGTGATGCTTTTTGCGACGGAAAGTTGGTCGTTATGGGCAAAGGCTTTCACCAAAAACTCCGTGACCAGCTTCCCAGGAATTGCCGGATCTTGCTCGTCGTCAACAATCTTAGCGACTTGGCGGAGGAAAGGGGCTGCGTACGGCGAGTTAGTCCTGGTATTATATTCGTCTCTGGTTCCTTTTTTCCGGATTGGTGAATTCGGTGGTGATGCTCCTTGGGACGAATTATCTTGATGAGTTTTTCTTTTAATGGCTCCACCAGTCTCGGTGCGATTGAGGTCGGAGGAAACCGTTGAATTATAAGTGATATCATCAGAATTAGGAGTAGATGGAAGAAGAGGCAGAGTGTCGTGAGGAAGGGTTGAGGGAGGAGTTGGGGTATCAGGAATAACATGGTGAGGGGTGTTGGAGGTGGGAGTAAGGGGTGGGGAGGAATTCAATGGAAGAGGTGGAGGGGGGGGAGGCAGGGGATCGGGGTGGGAAAATGGAGGAGGGGAGGTAGAAGTAATGGAGGGAGACAGGGTGACTGGGTCATCGGCAGAGATTTGAAGCTGAGAGGTCTGATTTTGGTCAACTGTGTGAGTTTGTGGCTCCGAGATGATGACTGGCATTGATGTTTCTTGGGCGGCCACCTGGACTTCTTCTTGCAAGCGGGTGGTGCAAATGGCCGCTGCGTGCCCCTCCTTCCCGCATCTGAAGCACCTCATGTCATCCAGCGACAGATATATTCTGAGGCTAATGCGGTTCTCCGTCTCGACGAGGAGGGAATCGGGAAGGGTGACCCCATCTCTGAGGACGACAAACACTTGTCGCCTCCAGCCTCCGATGTGGGCGTAGCCCTCCTGGTGGATCCCAAACGGAAGTTCACGGACGGGGCTGACGATTTTCATCGCCTGACTGAGTATGTCGATTAAGTCGGCGTTGGGGAATTCAGGGGGGATGTGGGAGATGACTAATCTCTGCACCTTAGAGGTCATTCGTCGAGCCATGGCATACATGTTGCGTATCGTGACACCTCCGTGGTCCAGCATAAACTGATCTACGAGATCTTCGCTTTTCAAGTAAATGCAAATTCTGTCGTAAGATAGCCTGGTAGCATGAGTTATGGTGTGTCCTCCTCCTAGCAGATCAGCAACTGCAAATATGTATTCCTTTATGGGGGTGTCGGGCAAGGCTTGAATTATTATGCCATTTTTTTTGTTTGGTCCTGTGCTGTTGCAATTCACCCGTTTCGTTCTGAAGACGAAGGTTCCTGGAGCGGTGTTCGCTCCACTACTTGAGGCTGGCGGGTTATCGGCTCCACAAACTTGAGCAAAACTGGGCCTGGGCGACGATGTTTTGGTGTCTGTTTGTTGTGGTAGATGGCGTTGTGATGAAGTGGGCGTGGTTGTTGTTATTGTGTGCGCGAGTGACGGAGGGGTAACAGCTGAGCGGGAGGAGGGAGAAGGAGGTGGGTTGTCGAGCGGCGGAGTGTTGGGCGGAGGGGAAACAGCTGAGCGTGAGGAGGGAGAAGATGGATTGTCGAGTGGCAGTGGCGGAGGGCGAGGGGAAGATGTGGAAGGAGGGAAGTTTGCGGCGGCGGAGGTGCGCTGGGGCAACAATGGGCTTGCGCTCATTGTTGATATCGGGAGCGAGCGTGTGGCAGGGGTTAACAATGGCTTGGGCGTAGGGGAAGGCGGGGAGGAAGCTTCATTTCGTGGCGGACCCACGCTAGCAGAAATTCGCGCGGGAAATAATGGCGGGGAATCGGAAGCGAAATTGGCGAGCTCGGAGAAGGAAAGCACACGTTGAGGCGGGGAATTAGGCGAATAAAAATCACTCCAAGACCTATGCTGCCTGGCTTTTTGCACAAAAGATGGGGCGGGGGATGACACATCAGTGAGAGAATTAACTTTAAGGACACCTCTTTCGCGTCGTAAAATACTCGCGGAAGAAGGAGGAGCGTTTACGTTGTCAGCATTCAGATGCTTGCTACGGGTCAACGAGGGAGGCAGTAACGGTCTGGTAAAAGGCACTTGGGGCAAAAGCCTCTCGTTTTCAGGATGAGAGGGCTTACATTGGGAAGCTTGAGCACTTTCAGTGTAGAGGGGAGCACTGGGGAACGAGAGATCAAGGGGCACATCGGAGGTAAACATATCCTGGGACACACAATCTGAAGGTGGAAGAGAGAATAAACTGCCACTGGATGATGAGAGGGCACCAAATGAAGCAGGCTCCATCGTCGGCGATTTCACGGCCGCCGCGGACGAATTGTTCGTCGCGGCGGCGGCGGGCGGAACCTCCGGCGTCGGCAACTCGGCTCGGGCTCGTGGCGTTGGGAGAAAAACAGGAATATCTCCCGTATTTTGGCAAGGGGCGCACTGAGAATTGAACACTTGCTAGCTGAACGTCTTGTAAATGGAGCACTTTCGTTAAAAAACACGAGAACACTATTTAAACCAACAAAAAGACACGTAAATGCAGGAGCACTTGTGGAGAGCGTGCACTAGGTTCAACAATACGTGTGTGTGTGTGTGTGTGTGTGTGTGTGTGTGTGTGTGTGTGTGTGTGTGTGTGTGTGTGTGTGTGTGTGTGTGTGTGTGTGTGTGTGTGTGTGTGTGTGTGTGTGTGTGTGTGTGTGTGTGTGTGTGTGTGTGTGTGTGTGTGTGTGTGTGTGTGTGTGTGTGTGTGTGTGTGTGTGTGTGTGTGTGTGTGTGTGTGTGTGTGTGTGTGTGTGTGTGTGTGTGTGTGTGTGTGTGTGTGTGTGTGTGTGTGTGTGTGTGTGTGTGTGTGTGTGTGTGTGTGTGTGTGTGTGTGTGTGTGTGTGTGTGTGTGTGTGTGTGTGTGTGTGTGTGTGTGTGTGTGTGTGTGTGTGTGTGTGTGTGTGTGTGTGTGTGTGTGTGTGTGTGTGTGTGTGTGTGTGTTTTTTTTTTTATTATTATTATTATTATTATTATTATTATTATTATTTATTGATCGGTAAAATCAAATACGTTTTACAAAGTGATTAAGTTTTCACATTTTGATCAAAGGTTTTTTTTTTTAAAGCGGTCTGGCCAGGGATAGTATGCGCCCAGGGGGTTGGGACCCCTGCTTGCAATCTTCTCTCCCTGGCTCCTCCAAAATAAGCACGTTGTTGATTGAAGAAGAAAGAGACCACTCCGCGACGATCATCATTGCCTGATCCTTTGTCTTTGGGTTTCCGACCATGGGCACGTAATGTCCTTCACCATGTCCGTTAGCCTTAGCATTATGAAAAAGATGCAGTACGGTTGATGTACACAGTCCTGGGTGAGATATTAAAATAACAATGAGCCTTGATTTCAACAGGATAAAGTGTGGAAATGGAGGGTAAAAGTCCATAGCAATGGTATTGGATAAAATAGGACGATTAGGGTGGTTAAAGGAGAGACAGGAATAAATGAAGTAAATGAGTGAATAAATAAATAAATAAATAGGTCAGGTTGAGACGTTTTAAAATACCGCAACATAAATGAAGGCATTGATTTATCAAAGGGGCCCGTAGTTTGTCGGCGTAAATATTTGGGGGTGTATTTTATCTTAAGTACTGTTATGGTGAACATATGACATTTTTATAGCCCCAAAAAGCATAAAAGGAGTCAAGCGATCCTTTAAATTGATTGTATTTCATTTCACGGTGCAGTCTCTTTTTTAAAACTTTTAAGAAAGTCTCCCAATAGTCTACATAATTGATTTTGCCTTTAAAATACAATGTGATTCTCCTGTATATTACACTTTTTGCAAGTGTAATTATGTAGTTAGCAAGCTTATTCCCCTGATTGTCCCTTTTATCAAAGGGAAAACCTCCATAGAGTTGATATAAAAACACATTATTTCCTCCGGTTAAAACCTTTAACGGACTTCGGAGGTTTTTCCATATGTCTTTCACCTTGCAACAAGTGAAAACAAGGTGCCATGCATCCGCTTCAGTACCTGGGCACCATGGACAATCTTCACTTTCAAGTGTACCAACTGCTCGTAGAAAACGTGCATCAGCCCATCTCCCGAGCACCAGACGCCATGAGATGTCTGCATCCATCCCGAAAGTAGGCCACGCTCTAATAGTCAGCCAGTTTATCTCTTCGTCGCCATATCGCCCTTCCAATGGCCATTGATGTCCATTGCGAAGGTATCTGATTTCCTTGTACACCGAAGCCTTTGGCAGCGGAAGTTTGGTTTCGGTTAGTTTCCTCTTACTCCAAAAGTAGAACTGTGCGATGGGCAAAGGTGGTGGCCATCCAGTGGGGTAGGGGCGACAAACCTCACCACTTGGTGTATCCTCTGGCGTTGGACTCAGAATCGACCAAATCTTCATCAAATTATCATAGAAGAGTCCACAATTTTCACACATGTGATAAGGCGTACTATAGAAGAAAAGGCCGAAGGATTGCCCCATACCTCGGTACCTGGATAACCTATGTGCCGCCATGATTTTCCACGGATCTGATGGAGAATCCTTCATTAGCCTCTGTATGAAGATCATTCTGAATGCCAGCACTTTATCTTCAATATCTATCAGGCCAATTCCCCCCTCAGATAAAGGGGCAGATAAAATAGCACTCTTGACCCAGTGCCTCCTATTCAGCCAGATGAAATCGACTATTTTGGATTGAAGCCGTCGGAGGAATTGCAGTGTCGGTGAGTGACATTGTAGGATGTGCCATAACCTTGGTGCAATGAACTTATTAATGGCAAGAGCTCTTCCTCTTAAAGACAAAGGTGCTGCTCTTGGCTTCCACATCTGTAAGGCACTTTCTAATTTTTGATTTAACTCGTCACTAATGAGTCTGTCTCCTTCTTGAGGGTTGTTGGACATCCACACCCCCAGGAATCTCATCCCTTGAGAATTCCAGTTTAAGGTCACAGGTTGTTCGATTTTATTTCTCCAAGCACCTACCCAGAGGCCTTTACTTTTAACAGTGTTCAGTTCTGCTCCCGAGACTTCTGCGTATTTTTGAAAGGTTGGGATGACCAAGTCAAAATCCTCTTCATTTGTGATGAAAATGTTTACGTCATCGGCGTAAGCGGCCAATACAATTCTCCTTTCATAAGCCCCAGGCAGTGCTAGTCCGGTGAGTGTGTTCAAAGTAAGTCTGATGAAAGGCTCGATAGAGATGGCATACAACATTCCAGACAAAGGACAACCTTGGCGAATCCCTTTTTGAAAGAAAAACGGGGCCGTAAGTGTATTCTGTACTCGCACCATACACGAGGCATTATTGTACATGGTTTTTATACATCCTATGAAGTCATTTCCAAGGGACATTTTTTCCATTACATGGAAAAGGTATCGATGATTTACCATATCGAATGCTTTGGCTTGATCCAGCGACAAAATAGCTAGCGGCTTGTTGGAGTCATTACACCACCACATTATATCCCTGATTAGCGATATGGTGTCAAAAATGGATCTTCCAGGCACACAGTAGCTCTGTTCAGGAGAGATTATCGAATTAACAACTGCTGACAGTCTAGATGCTAGTGCTTTGGCTATAATTTTGTAATCCACATTAGTCAGTGATAGTGGCCTCCAGTTTTTAAGTTCTAGAGGATCTCCTGATTTTTTCATTAAAGAAATGACGGATGTGGCAGTGCTCCTTGGTAGGTGCCCTTTTACAAAGGATTCCTTGACCATCAACGTAAACAACGGAGCTAATTCAGTCCAAAAGACTAGATAAAATTCTACCGTGAGGCCATCAAAACCAGGTGCCTTTCGTTTATTTAGACTCTTCAGAGCTTCAGTAAAATCTTCCTCGTGAAAACCTTCATTCAAGGAGTCCTTGTCACTTTCACTTAGGGCTGATAAGGTGTCCAGTATTTCGCTAGAGAAAGGGATTGTTTGATCTCTGCATTCGTGTTGGTCAGCAAAATATTTGCGAGTTACATGACATAACTCTCCAAGCTCTGAAATGTTACGGCCATTCATCCTTAACTCCATGAGGGGTTTTGGTCTGCACCATGTGGCCCATCTTGCCAGATGATTAGCTGAAGGAGCATCATTTTCAATTAGGGAGTTCCATCCCATTGTGGCCATTATCTTTTCCCCCTGGAGTTGGTATCTGTTTCTTGCAGCAGAAGGATATTCATTCCTACGTGATTTTTGATAAAGGACGACATAGTCTCTTATGGCTCTTTTTATTTGCTCCCATTCTGAGCAGATGTTCAGACTCGACATAGATTCTACAGTCAGATATTTTAATACTATTTTCATGTTTTCTACGAAACTTTCGTTTGATAAAAGAAAGTTAGGAAAACGCCAATATGGAGGTGTGATTGGCCTTCCGCTAAGCTTAATGCACATGGTGACTGCTTTATGGTCTGAGAATGAGTCAATCAGATTTACACTGTAGATATTTCTTATTGAATGGCATGAAGAATATATCCTGTCTAATCTTGAGGAAGACCTTGGAGAAAAGAACGTATGGCCTGAGCTGTCAGTTCTCATCTCTGTCCAGACATCAGCTAATCTGGTGTGGTCAATAAGTTGCCTTAATTCAGCTGCAAAACGTACGTTTCTTTCAACCCTGCCGGATCTATCTACACTTGGATTAATGGTTGTGTTGAAATCGCCAGCTAAGATTAAAGTCATATTAGCTGGTGACTGTTGCAGAGAGAGAGCAGTTAAGTGATTTTTAACCGCATCTGTGACATCCAGCGCTGTTTCTGTGTCAATTGGTCCATAAAAACATATTATACGAAGGGGTTCATTATTGAAGGAAAACACCACTTCTTGGGCATGCCCCGGAAAAATTATACTGTCTGATGTTACAAAATCAATCAGTGAAGCCTTCACGGCAACAGCCGTCCCCGTGCAAGGAGTTCGAGGTGGATTTAAAAATACTTTGTATCCTGGTAGTCCAAGACATGGCAATGAATCCACATTTGTTTCTTGCATTAAGGCTATGTCTGGCTTACGCTCATTCATGAAGGCGATCATTTGAGCCCATTTTCCTTGGCTTCTTATTGACCGTACATTCAAGGTAAGAATGGATATTCTTGACATATTCTTGAGTTTAGCGTATATTTCAATAGATAATATTATCGATATGTATATATAAAATTGGATATTTATGTACGAGGTGGCGGTTCTGAAGTTCAGCAATATTGGTTTAAGGCAAGATCACACGTTAACATTTGAGAGGTGGTTGATTATGCGAGCAATTCGCATTTTAAGTCTCTCTGTGACGTGTGGCCTAATTCTTTCTAATGTTTCGCATAATTCATCAAAATCTCTAGTTACGCATTTCGCAAGCATTAGTTGCGTGTTTACATTACGATTGTGCGTGTCTTCTAAAAACGTAATCACGCTTTCAGCCGTCAAGGGGCCTGCACTTGTGTCAGTTGACATGACAACATTAATGCGTTCTTTATCCGCATGGTCTAGTCGGTGCGTACTAGATTTTCCACCTCTTTCATCCTTAGACATCTTCTTTTTCACTGACAAATCCTCAGTTGAAGGCCGGCGCTTAGGTTTTCGAGTGTTTATGCTAGCGTCGTCAGTTAGGATGTCGGTGTCCGAGTCACACAGTGAGTCCAGCGAGAGTTGCGTGCTGGAAACACTTCTTGATAATTCAGTGACGAGGGGTAGGAATGTAGGGGCGGGAGGGGAAGGTTCAGGGTTGACGGCAGCAGGCTGCGAGCAAGCAGTATTAGATAAAGGGGCAGAAGAAAGTGGAGGGGGGGTCGAAACACAGTTCGATGGACTGGGATCGACTTCAGTCATTTGAGGCTCCACGTGACTTGAGGTTGAGTCATCAGCATGGGCGGATAGTGAAGAGGGCTCTTCGCCCTCCTCGGGAGCTCTTTCCGCTCCTGGTTGATCGCTAGATTCAGTTTCTGCCGAAGCGTCGAGGGGTAAAGCTTGAGGTGTTAATTCATTCACGTCCTTACTTGGCCCAGAGGTAGTGTTATTCTCAGCGGCGTTAGAAACAACATCGACGGGACTTTCATCAACAGTATTTTTAAATTGAACCTCTTTACTTTGTATTTGCGGGCAAAATCTTGCTACATGCCCTTCCTCCTTGCACTTGTAGCATTTAGGTTCTTCGAAGGTCAGATAAATTCTATGAAATGAACCATTAATGTCCAAAAGGACTGAGTCTGGTAGTACAGTGTTCTGTCTTTTCAAGACTGGTACCGCTCTTCTGAATGAGAGGATGTGATCATATCCATCTCTCTTCGCTCCTATTTTGTATTGCTTCATTTCACCGCAAACAGTTACCGCTTGCTGAGCGATGTCAATTAGTTCCGCATCTGGTACTTCTGGTGGAACATTCGAAATTACTAGTTTTTCCACCCTGGCCACCATTGTTCGTGCCTCAATAAAGCGATCTTGTAGTGTAATTCCACCGAACTCGTCAATGAATTTGTTTAATTCTTCTTCATTTTTAAAGTATATAGCGACTCGATCCTGTGAGATTTTTGACGCATGAGTAATACTTGCTCCACCGCCAATTAAATCGCCAACTGCATATACATAATCATGTAAATTGCTGTTAGCGATACACTGAAAAAAGATTCCTGTCTTTTTCGAGGGAGTATTGGTCAGCGGTGTGATTTTCCGTGGCGGCAGCGTATAACTCGATTGCGGACGCCTAGAATGGTTGGATGAAAGCAGAGGATTTGGGTCGGCAGGATAATTGGAAGTCGTTGGCATGTTGGCATTGCTGTTGGCAACAGAAGAATAACTAGTTGCACGACGTGGAGCGCGTTCTGCGCTTGGACGGTCATTAGTTGAATCACGAGACTGTTGAACGGCAGGCGTCAATTGTAGATTGCCTGCTACTCTCCTTAGGATAGTTGGTGTTTCGGTTGAGTCGAAAGCAAATTCACTGGAATCCGCTCTATTCAAACGTTCGAAAGATAACGTACGAGATATTTGAGTATTACGGAGTCCCGCATTTTCACGGGAAGGAGGGGAGGGGGTTGGAGGGCGGAGGGGAGGGGAGAGTCCCCCCGCACCCGCCCTCAAGGCCATCGCCGGTGACTCGGCGACGGCCTGGGGTGTGAGGAGTCACTCAGGGGAGGAGGGGGGGGGCACGTGCGTGCAATCAAGTGAAACAGTATTCAACTATTCGAGAAAATAAGGAATAATAGCAAAAATAAGAGGTTAAATAATAGTAAAAATAGGGTTAAGGAATAGGAAGGTAGGTGTCACAAAGTAACAATATGGAGAGATCTCACCGCTGGAATCGGCGAAGAAAACCTCCCAAGAAACCACACAGACCAGCAACGGCGAGGAGCTCAGCAAAGGACGTCCGCTCTCGACGAAGTCTCAAGTGTGTGTGTTTTTTTTTTTTTTTTTTTTTTTTTTTTTTTTTTTTTTCCGGTAAGGGATTCTTTTTTATTCTTTCAGCGTCACCTCATTTATTTTTTCAAAGCATCAATTTCATCATCATTTTTTTTTTTCATCAATTTAGCAAAAGGTTGGTTAGGGAAAAGAGCCGCCAAAGGGGCTGCTACCGCAATCTTGGCTCCTTTTAGTTTTCCCCACCGTAGACAATCTGCATTACCAGTTACAAATGTACATTTTATTAGGCGATTTTATTTCATTTGAGTTAATAGAAAAACAGTTACATAAAGAATGGATTTCGTACATTGATATTTCCTTCTTCTTTATTGAACATAAAGTTTTTATATGCCCAACATTTGTAGAAAAGATCTATGGAGTTGTTGGCCTTGTTGTAATCTAATTCACGTGTAAGTCTTTTTTTAATGTCGGTTTGGAAGGCAGCAGTGTAGTTAACATCGTGCTTCTTTTGACGGGAGTACAGAGTGAACTCTTTGTAAATAGACGCTTTTGCTAGGGTGATGAGGAAATTGGAAATGTTAATAGGAGTTTGATCTATGGAATTTTGTTTGGGAATGCCGCCATATAGGTGTGCACGGAGTATTGTATCAAGTCCTGTGAGAGATTTAACAGATTTAACGACCCTCTGCCATATATTGTCAGTCTTAGGGCATAGATAAAAAAGGTGACACGTCGTGGCAATGACGTTGGGGCACCATGGACAGTTGTCATCGATCCTGATGCGTGCTCGTTGAAGGAAAATCCCATCTGCGACCGCCCCATGCGCGAGCCGCCATGCCACATCTGCATCGTGGCCGAGGGTGGGAGGAGAGCGTATAGCAAGCCATTGGATCACCTCGTCTGGTTTACCTTTCAGGGGCCAGGGTTTCAAGTGGGATTTATACACAAGTTCGTGGTATATTTTTCTCTTAGGGAGTGGGAGTGGAATTTGGCGTTTGGTGAGGGAACTGTCTATGTATAGGTGTGGCAGGTTTTGGGTTTGCGTGGGGGTGGCAGGGTGGGGATGAGTGGTCTGATTTACTGAGTCGAAGTCGGGTGGATGCTTGATGACTTTTGCAGTCTTCCAGGCCTGTATGATGGAGTCGTAGAAGGGATCGTGGTGATAGCGCCTTCTATTGGTGTGCGTGATGGAGATGAGATGGCCGATGATGTCATCTGTTGGGTGATTTTCTTGCAGTCGCAGGGCCGCCAGGGATTTCCAGGGAGATGAGTGGGTGTCCGTCACGATCCTTTGCGCTGAGTGAAGGCGGAAGGCCATGATCTTGATCCGTATGTCGACCAAGGAGAGTCCGCCTTCCCTCAGGGGTGTCGTCACCGTGGTTGCATCCAGCCAATGCTTGCGATAATTCCATGAAAAATGAATTAATTTCGCCTGAAGGCGTTTTATGACGTCAGGGGAGGGGGTTAAGACTTTAAGCGAATGCCATAGCACTGGAGCGATAAACTGGTTTACGGCGACAATCCGACCTCGCAGTGACAAAGAGGAGAGCCTTGGCTTCCATCTTTCTATCGCCGTGTTCAGTCTATCAAAAAGGGCCTTGTCCAAAATTTGTTTCGCTGCCGTTTGATTATTGTCGATCCACACCCCGAGGTATTTGCTACCCGTGCTGGTCCATTGGAGTGGGAGCGGAGTGTCGAGGCGCCCTCTCCACGATCCGACCCAGAGACCGCGACTCTTGGCCGTGTTGAGTCGGGTACCAGTGAGATGTGCATGAAAAGCCGGGAGTATTCGGGAGAAGTCAGCTTCGGAGTTGACAAAGATGTTGATGTCGTCTGCGTAAACGGTTGTTTTCACAACGATGGCTGGATTTCGCCCGATACTCACGCCCTGGAGCGTGTGCTTCAGTCTCCGCAGCATGGGTTCGAATGAGAGACTGTAGAGGAGACCGGAAAGGGGACAGCCCTGTCGTATCCCACGACGAAAGGGAATTGGGCCCGTTAGCTCTGTGCCGACTCGGATGTGTGATGATGAGTTTGCGTACAATGTCCGAACCATTAAGCAGAAGGACGGTCCGAATCCCATTTTCTCCATCACGGAGAAAAGAAATTTGTGGTTCACAGAGTCAAAGGCTTTCTTTTGGTCCAGGGAGATGACTGCCAAGGGAAGGTTGTTTTGGTTATGGAAATTGATAAGGTCTCGGACTGTGGAAATGGAGTCGAAGATGGTGCGTCCTGGAACACAGTAGCTCTGTTCGGGGGAGATGAGGGTGGCTATTACGGAGGAGAGGCGGTTGGACAGGACTTTAGCGATGATTTTATAATCCACATTTGATATGGAGAGTGGGCGCCAGTTCTCAAGGTTGCCCAGGTCTCCGGACTTGGGCATCAGGGTGATGACAGTGGTGGCCGTAGTCCTGGGGAGCCTGCCTCTAAGTAGGCATGCCTGGAGCATGCGGTGAAAAGGTTCCGCTAAGTATTCCCAGAACGCGAGATAAAATTCCGCGGTGAGACCATCGATTCCAGGAGCCTTGCGTTTGTTGAGGCTTTTCAGGGCCTGCAGGATCTCCGTGCGGGTTACTGGAGCCTCCAGGAGAGCACGGTCCCCTTCCTCCAGAGCGTCGAGCGTCGAAAGGAAGGCACTCTGGTCGATTGGTTCATCGGTCGTTGTTGTGGGGGTGGGATTGTATAATCTGAGGAAATGGTCCCTCACGTGACAGGCCAGAATCGATGAGTTTTCTACGGCTCTCCCATGGATGTTAAGGGTGAGGAGGGGCTTGGGGCCTGTCTTGATTGCCCACTGTGCCAGGTGTGTCGCGGCAGGGGAATCATTTGCTAGTATTTCCTCCCACCCTACCCTGGCGACTATTTCCCTAGCTTCCCTCTCCGTCTGTCCGTCAATGAAATGTTGGTCGGGGGGGCGGCGATGAAGGCGTTCAAAAATAAAGCTGTGTTCCCTAATCTCCTCCTTCAATCTCTCCCACAGCAGTATCGGATTTATGGCGATGTCTGGATCCGCTAACAGTCCCTGGAGAAGTGAAGCAACAAGTTCGCAGTAGGTGGTGATGGATAGGAGGGAATTTTTGAATCGCCAGTACGGAGATTTATATCTCTTTGCGGATGTGCGCAGGTGCATCATCACGGCCTTGTGGTCGGAGAAGGAGGGCAGTAATGTTATTTTGGAGAGTTGTGAGGTCCGTTGGGAAGAGAGGTACAATCTGTCCAGACGTGAACCATCCCCACTCTGAGTAAGGAAGGTGTGGCCTGGCGCGTCTCCGTGGATGGTTGTCCAGCAGTCTTCGAGATTGTGGTGTGCGATCAACCTCTGGAGGGAATCGGCGAATCTCGGATGTCTCTCCCAGCCACTGGACCTATCCGTTAGCGGTGTGAGGGTGGTGTTGAAGTCTCCAGCGATGACTATGGAAGGCTTCTCGTGGGCTTGTGAGGTGGTTACAATGTACTGATGAACGCGGTTGGTGACGTCGATAGCTCTATTCTGTTCGTGTGGTCCGTAGAATGAAATGAGAATATACGTGGATGGATTTGGAGGCGGAAATTTGACGACAACTGCCAGTGCGTATCCAGGAACGATGACCTCTGATGAGATTAGGTGAAGGGAATTGCTTGCTTTGATTGCTATGGCTGTGCCTGTGCTTGTAGTTTGAGGTGGAGAAAAGTAGAATTGGTAGTTTTCCAAGGTTGGCATTGTTGGATGCTGCGTGTTTGTTTCCTGCAGGAATAGGATGTCGGGTGCATGATTCTTGATGAATAAGGTGAGTTGTGCCCATTTATACTGACTGCGAATTGACCTGGTATTCAAGGTCATAAATGAAAGTTGAGACATTTCAGGCTAAATGGATTTTAAAAATTTTAAGGCAATATAAAAAGGAATAAATAAAAAAGAGAAGAAAGAAAAAATAGAAAAAAAGATTTAAAAAAATTATAAATTACAAAAATATGGATAAAAAAGAAATAGAAAAAAAGGAGAGGGGGGAATTTTGTAAAAAGATATCCTTCCTACGGCCTCGTTAGAGCGGCAAGTAGCCGCTGGATCCTAACTCTGTAGGCTCTGCTCGTGGTCATTTGAAGGACCTCTCGGAGTGCAGCAATAAGGGCAGGTACATTGGAGGTGATGCTTTTTGCGACGGAAAGTTGGTCGTTATGGGCAAAGGCTTTCACCAAAAACTCCGTGACCAGCTTCCCAGGAATTGCCGGATCTTGCTCGTCGTCAACAATCTTAGCGACTTGGCGGAGGAAAGGGGCTGCGTACGGCGAGTTAGTCCTGGTATTATATTCGTCTCTGGTTCCTTTTTTCCGGATTGGTGAATTCGGTGGTGATGCTCCTTGGGACGAATTATCTTGATGAGTTTTTCTTTTAATGGCTCCACCAGTCTCGGTGCGATTGAGGTCGGAGGAAACCGTTGAATTATAAGTGATATCATCAGAATTAGGAGTAGATGGAAGAAGAGGCAGAGTGTCGTGAGGAAGGGTTGAGGGAGGAGTTGGGGTATCAGGAATAACATGGTGAGGGGTGTTGGAGGTGGGAGTAAGGGGTGGGGAGGAATTCAATGGAAGAGGTGGAGGGGGGGGAGGCAGGGGATCGGGGTGGGAAAATGGAGGAGGGGAGGTAGAAGTAATGGAGGGAGACAGGGTGACTGGGTCATCGGCAGAGATTTGAAGCTGAGAGGTCTGATTTTGGTCAACTGTGTGAGTTTGTGGCTCCGAGATGATGACTGGCATTGATGTTTCTTGGGCGGCCACCTGGACTTCTTCTTGCAAGCGGGTGGTGCAAATGGCCGCTGCGTGCCCCTCCTTCCCGCATCTGAAGCACCTCATGTCATCCAGCGACAGATATATTCTGAGGCTAATGCGGTTCTCCGTCTCGACGAGGAGGGAATCGGGAAGGGTGACCCCATCTCTGAGGACGACAAACACTTGTCGCCTCCAGCCTCCGATGTGGGCGTAGCCCTCCTGGTGGATCCCAAACGGAAGTTCACGGACGGGGCTGACGATTTTCATCGCCTGACTGAGTATGTCGATTAAGTCGGCGTTGGGGAATTCAGGGGGGATGTGGGAGATGACTAATCTCTGCACCTTAGAGGTCATTCGTCGAGCCATGGCATACATGTTGCGTATCGTGACACCTCCGTGGTCCAGCATAAACTGATCTACGAGATCTTCGCTTTTCAAGTAAATGCAAATTCTGTCGTAAGATAGCCTGGTAGCATGAGTTATGGTGTGTCCTCCTCCTAGCAGATCAGCAACTGCAAATATGTATTCCTTTATGGGGGTGTCGGGCAAGGCTTGAATTATTATGCCATTTTTTTTGTTTGGTCCTGTGCTGTTGCAATTCACCCGTTTCGTTCTGAAGACGAAGGTTCCTGGAGCGGTGTTCGCTCCACTACTTGAGGCTGGCGGGTTATCGGCTCCACAAACTTGAGCAAAACTGGGCCTGGGCGACGATGTTTTGGTGTCTGTTTGTTGTGGTAGATGGCGTTGTGATGAAGTGGGCGTGGTTGTTGTTATTGTGTGCGCGAGTGACGGAGGGGTAACAGCTGAGCGGGAGGAGGGAGAAGGAGGTGGGTTGTCGAGCGGCGGAGTGTTGGGCGGAGGGGAAACAGCTGAGCGTGAGGAGGGAGAAGATGGATTGTCGAGTGGCAGTGGCGGAGGGCGAGGGGAAGATGTGGAAGGAGGGAAGTTTGCGGCGGCGGAGGTGCGCTGGGGCAACAATGGGCTTGCGCTCATTGTTGATATCGGGAGCGAGCGTGTGGCAGGGGTTAACAATGGCTTGGGCGTAGGGGAAGGCGGGGAGGAAGCTTCATTTCGTGGCGGACCCACGCTAGCAGAAATTCGCGCGGGAAATAATGGCGGGGAATCGGAAGCGAAATTGGCGAGCTCGGAGAAGGAAAGCACACGTTGAGGCGGGGAATTAGGCGAATAAAAATCACTCCAAGACCTATGCTGCCTGGCTTTTTGCACAAAAGATGGGGCGGGGGATGACACATCAGTGAGAGAATTAACTTTAAGGACACCTCTTTCGCGTCGTAAAATACTCGCGGAAGAAGGAGGAGCGTTTACGTTGTCAGCATTCAGATGCTTGCTACGGGTCAACGAGGGAGGCAGTAACGGTCTGGTAAAAGGCACTTGGGGCAAAAGCCTCTCGTTTTCAGGATGAGAGGGCTTACATTGGGAAGCTTGAGCACTTTCAGTGTAGAGGGGAGCACTGGGGAACGAGAGATCAAGGGGCACATCGGAGGTAAACATATCCTGGGACACACAATCTGAAGGTGGAAGAGAGAATAAACTGCCACTGGATGATGAGAGGGCACCAAATGAAGCAGGCTCCATCGTCGGCGATTTCACGGCCGCCGCGGACGAATTGTTCGTCGCGGCGGCGGCGGGCGGAACCTCCGGCGTCGGCAACTCGGCTCGGGCTCGTGGCGTTGGGAGAAAAACAGGAATATCTCCCGTATTTTGGCAAGGGGCGCACTGAGAATTGAACACTTGCTAGCTGAACGTCTTGTAAATGGAGCACTTTCGTTAAAAAACACGAGAACACTATTTAAACCAACAAAAAGACACGTAAATGCAGGAGCACTTGTGGAGAGCGTGCACTAGGTTCAACAATACGTGTGTGTGTGTGTGTGTGTGTGTGTGTGTGTGTGTGTGTGTGTGTGTGTGTGTGTGTGTGTGTGTGTGTGTGTGTGTGTGTGTGTGTGTGTGTGTGTGTGTGTGTGTGTGTGTGTGTGTGTGTGTGTGTGTGTGTGTGTGTGTGTGTGTGTGTGTGTGTGTGTGTGTGTGTGTGTGTGTGTGTGTGTGTGTGTGTGTGTGTGTGTGTGTGTGTGTGTGTGTGTGTGTGTGTGTGTGTGTGTGTGTGTGTGTGTGTGTGTGTGTGTGTGTGTGTGTGTGTGTGTGTGTGTGTGTGTGTGTGTGTGTGTGTGTGTGTGTGTGTGTGTGTGTGTGTGTGTGTGTGTGTGTGTGTGTGTGTGTGTGTGTGTGTGTGTGTGTGTGTGTGTGTGTGTGTGTGTGTGTGTGTGTGTGTGTGTGTGTGTGTGTGTTTTTTTTTTTATTATTATTATTATTATTATTATTATTATTATTATTTATTGATCGGTAAAATCAAATACGTTTTACAAAGTGATTAAGTTTTCACATTTTGATCAAAGGTTTTTTTTTTTAAAGCGGTCTGGCCAGGGATAGTATGCGCCCAGGGGGTTGGGACCCCTGCTTGCAATCTTCTCTCCCTGGCTCCTCCAAAATAAGCACGTTGTTGATTGAAGAAGAAAGAGACCACTCCGCGACGATCATCATTGCCTGATCCTTTGTCTTTGGGTTTCCGACCATGGGCACGTAATGTCCTTCACCATGTCCGTTAGCCTTAGCATTATGAAAAAGATGCAGTACGGTTGATGTACACAGTCCTGGGTGAGATATTAAAATAACAATGAGCCTTGATTTCAACAGGATAAAGTGTGGAAATGGAGGGTAAAAGTCCATAGCAATGGTATTGGATAAAATAGGACGATTAGGGTGGTTAAAGGAGAGACAGGAATAAATGAAGTAAATGAGTGAATAAATAAATAAATAAATAGGTCAGGTTGAGACGTTTTAAAATACCGCAACATAAATGAAGGCATTGATTTATCAAAGGGGCCCGTAGTTTGTCGGCGTAAATATTTGGGGGTGTATTTTATCTTAAGTACTGTTATGGTGAACATATGACATTTTTATAGCCCCAAAAAGCATAAAAGGAGTCAAGCGATCCTTTAAATTGATTGTATTTCATTTCACGGTGCAGTCTCTTTTTTAAAACTTTTAAGAAAGTCTCCCAATAGTCTACATAATTGATTTTGCCTTTAAAATACAATGTGATTCTCCTGTATATTACACTTTTTGCAAGTGTAATTATGTAGTTAGCAAGCTTATTCCCCTGATTGTCCCTTTTATCAAAGGGAAAACCTCCATAGAGTTGATATAAAAACACATTATTTCCTCCGGTTAAAACCTTTAACGGACTTCGGAGGTTTTTCCATATGTCTTTCACCTTGCAACAAGTGAAAACAAGGTGCCATGCATCCGCTTCAGTACCTGGGCACCATGGACAATCTTCACTTTCAAGTGTACCAACTGCTCGTAGAAAACGTGCATCAGCCCATCTCCCGAGCACCAGACGCCATGAGATGTCTGCATCCATCCCGAAAGTAGGCCACGCTCTAATAGTCAGCCAGTTTATCTCTTCGTCGCCATATCGCCCTTCCAATGGCCATTGATGTCCATTGCGAAGGTATCTGATTTCCTTGTACACCGAAGCCTTTGGCAGCGGAAGTTTGGTTTCGGTTAGTTTCCTCTTACTCCAAAAGTAGAACTGTGCGATGGGCAAAGGTGGTGGCCATCCAGTGGGGTAGGGGCGACAAACCTCACCACTTGGTGTATCCTCTGGCGTTGGACTCAGAATCGACCAAATCTTCATCAAATTATCATAGAAGAGTCCACAATTTTCACACATGTGATAAGGCGTACTATAGAAGAAAAGGCCGAAGGATTGCCCCATACCTCGGTACCTGGATAACCTATGTGCCGCCATGATTTTCCACGGATCTGATGGAGAATCCTTCATTAGCCTCTGTATGAAGATCATTCTGAATGCCAGCACTTTATCTTCAATATCTATCAGGCCAATTCCCCCCTCAGATAAAGGGGCAGATAAAATAGCACTCTTGACCCAGTGCCTCCTATTCAGCCAGATGAAATCGACTATTTTGGATTGAAGCCGTCGGAGGAATTGCAGTGTCGGTGAGTGACATTGTAGGATGTGCCATAACCTTGGTGCAATGAACTTATTAATGGCAAGAGCTCTTCCTCTTAAAGACAAAGGTGCTGCTCTTGGCTTCCACATCTGTAAGGCACTTTCTAATTTTTGATTTAACTCGTCACTAATGAGTCTGTCTCCTTCTTGAGGGTTGTTGGACATCCACACCCCCAGGAATCTCATCCCTTGAGAATTCCAGTTTAAGGTCACAGGTTGTTCGATTTTATTTCTCCAAGCACCTACCCAGAGGCCTTTACTTTTAACAGTGTTCAGTTCTGCTCCCGAGACTTCTGCGTATTTTTGAAAGGTTGGGATGACCAAGTCAAAATCCTCTTCATTTGTGATGAAAATGTTTACGTCATCGGCGTAAGCGGCCAATACAATTCTCCTTTCATAAGCCCCAGGCAGTGCTAGTCCGGTGAGTGTGTTCAAAGTAAGTCTGATGAAAGGCTCGATAGAGATGGCATACAACATTCCAGACAAAGGACAACCTTGGCGAATCCCTTTTTGAAAGAAAAACGGGGCCGTAAGTGTATTCTGTACTCGCACCATACACGAGGCATTATTGTACATGGTTTTTATACATCCTATGAAGTCATTTCCAAGGGACATTTTTTCCATTACATGGAAAAGGTATCGATGATTTACCATATCGAATGCTTTGGCTTGATCCAGCGACAAAATAGCTAGCGGCTTGTTGGAGTCATTACACCACCACATTATATCCCTGATTAGCGATATGGTGTCAAAAATGGATCTTCCAGGCACACAGTAGCTCTGTTCAGGAGAGATTATCGAATTAACAACTGCTGACAGTCTAGATGCTAGTGCTTTGGCTATAATTTTGTAATCCACATTAGTCAGTGATAGTGGCCTCCAGTTTTTAAGTTCTAGAGGATCTCCTGATTTTTTCATTAAAGAAATGACGGATGTGGCAGTGCTCCTTGGTAGGTGCCCTTTTACAAAGGATTCCTTGACCATCAACGTAAACAACGGAGCTAATTCAGTCCAAAAGACTAGATAAAATTCTACCGTGAGGCCATCAAAACCAGGTGCCTTTCGTTTATTTAGACTCTTCAGAGCTTCAGTAAAATCTTCCTCGTGAAAACCTTCATTCAAGGAGTCCTTGTCACTTTCACTTAGGGCTGATAAGGTGTCCAGTATTTCGCTAGAGAAAGGGATTGTTTGATCTCTGCATTCGTGTTGGTCAGCAAAATATTTGCGAGTTACATGACATAACTCTCCAAGCTCTGAAATGTTACGGCCATTCATCCTTAACTCCATGAGGGGTTTTGGTCTGCACCATGTGGCCCATCTTGCCAGATGATTAGCTGAAGGAGCATCATTTTCAATTAGGGAGTTCCATCCCATTGTGGCCATTATCTTTTCCCCCTGGAGTTGGTATCTGTTTCTTGCAGCAGAAGGATATTCATTCCTACGTGATTTTTGATAAAGGACGACATAGTCTCTTATGGCTCTTTTTATTTGCTCCCATTCTGAGCAGATGTTCAGACTCGACATAGATTCTACAGTCAGATATTTTAATACTATTTTCATGTTTTCTACGAAACTTTCGTTTGATAAAAGAAAGTTAGGAAAACGCCAATATGGAGGTGTGATTGGCCTTCCGCTAAGCTTAATGCACATGGTGACTGCTTTATGGTCTGAGAATGAGTCAATCAGATTTACACTGTAGATATTTCTTATTGAATGGCATGAAGAATATATCCTGTCTAATCTTGAGGAAGACCTTGGAGAAAAGAACGTATGGCCTGAGCTGTCAGTTCTCATCTCTGTCCAGACATCAGCTAATCTGGTGTGGTCAATAAGTTGCCTTAATTCAGCTGCAAAACGTACGTTTCTTTCAACCCTGCCGGATCTATCTACACTTGGATTAATGGTTGTGTTGAAATCGCCAGCTAAGATTAAAGTCATATTAGCTGGTGACTGTTGCAGAGAGAGAGCAGTTAAGTGATTTTTAACCGCATCTGTGACATCCAGCGCTGTTTCTGTGTCAATTGGTCCATAAAAACATATTATACGAAGGGGTTCATTATTGAAGGAAAACACCACTTCTTGGGCATGCCCCGGAAAAATTATACTGTCTGATGTTACAAAATCAATCAGTGAAGCCTTCACGGCAACAGCCGTCCCCGTGCAAGGAGTTCGAGGTGGATTTAAAAATACTTTGTATCCTGGTAGTCCAAGACATGGCAATGAATCCACATTTGTTTCTTGCATTAAGGCTATGTCTGGCTTACGCTCATTCATGAAGGCGATCATTTGAGCCCATTTTCCTTGGCTTCTTATTGACCGTACATTCAAGGTAAGAATGGATATTCTTGACATATTCTTGAGTTTAGCGTATATTTCAATAGATAATATTATCGATATGTATATATAAAATTGGATATTTATGTACGAGGTGGCGGTTCTGAAGTTCAGCAATATTGGTTTAAGGCAAGATCACACGTTAACATTTGAGAGGTGGTTGATTATGCGAGCAATTCGCATTTTAAGTCTCTCTGTGACGTGTGGCCTAATTCTTTCTAATGTTTCGCATAATTCATCAAAATCTCTAGTTACGCATTTCGCAAGCATTAGTTGCGTGTTTACATTACGATTGTGCGTGTCTTCTAAAAACGTAATCACGCTTTCAGCCGTCAAGGGGCCTGCACTTGTGTCAGTTGACATGACAACATTAATGCGTTCTTTATCCGCATGGTCTAGTCGGTGCGTACTAGATTTTCCACCTCTTTCATCCTTAGACATCTTCTTTTTCACTGACAAATCCTCAGTTGAAGGCCGGCGCTTAGGTTTTCGAGTGTTTATGCTAGCGTCGTCAGTTAGGATGTCGGTGTCCGAGTCACACAGTGAGTCCAGCGAGAGTTGCGTGCTGGAAACACTTCTTGATAATTCAGTGACGAGGGGTAGGAATGTAGGGGCGGGAGGGGAAGGTTCAGGGTTGACGGCAGCAGGCTGCGAGCAAGCAGTATTAGATAAAGGGGCAGAAGAAAGTGGAGGGGGGGTCGAAACACAGTTCGATGGACTGGGATCGACTTCAGTCATTTGAGGCTCCACGTGACTTGAGGTTGAGTCATCAGCATGGGCGGATAGTGAAGAGGGCTCTTCGCCCTCCTCGGGAGCTCTTTCCGCTCCTGGTTGATCGCTAGATTCAGTTTCTGCCGAAGCGTCGAGGGGTAAAGCTTGAGGTGTTAATTCATTCACGTCCTTACTTGGCCCAGAGGTAGTGTTATTCTCAGCGGCGTTAGAAACAACATCGACGGGACTTTCATCAACAGTATTTTTAAATTGAACCTCTTTACTTTGTATTTGCGGGCAAAATCTTGCTACATGCCCTTCCTCCTTGCACTTGTAGCATTTAGGTTCTTCGAAGGTCAGATAAATTCTATGAAATGAACCATTAATGTCCAAAAGGACTGAGTCTGGTAGTACAGTGTTCTGTCTTTTCAAGACTGGTACCGCTCTTCTGAATGAGAGGATGTGATCATATCCATCTCTCTTCGCTCCTATTTTGTATTGCTTCATTTCACCGCAAACAGTTACCGCTTGCTGAGCGATGTCAATTAGTTCCGCATCTGGTACTTCTGGTGGAACATTCGAAATTACTAGTTTTTCCACCCTGGCCACCATTGTTCGTGCCTCAATAAAGCGATCTTGTAGTGTAATTCCACCGAACTCGTCAATGAATTTGTTTAATTCTTCTTCATTTTTAAAGTATATAGCGACTCGATCCTGTGAGATTTTTGACGCATGAGTAATACTTGCTCCACCGCCAATTAAATCGCCAACTGCATATACATAATCATGTAAATTGCTGTTAGCGATACACTGAAAAAAGATTCCTGTCTTTTTCGAGGGAGTATTGGTCAGCGGTGTGATTTTCCGTGGCGGCAGCGTATAACTCGATTGCGGACGCCTAGAATGGTTGGATGAAAGCAGAGGATTTGGGTCGGCAGGATAATTGGAAGTCGTTGGCATGTTGGCATTGCTGTTGGCAACAGAAGAATAACTAGTTGCACGACGTGGAGCGCGTTCTGCGCTTGGACGGTCATTAGTTGAATCACGAGACTGTTGAACGGCAGGCGTCAATTGTAGATTGCCTGCTACTCTCCTTAGGATAGTTGGTGTTTCGGTTGAGTCGAAAGCAAATTCACTGGAATCCGCTCTATTCAAACGTTCGAAAGATAACGTACGAGATATTTGAGTATTACGGAGTCCCGCATTTTCACGGGAAGGAGGGGAGGGGGTTGGAGGGCGGAGGGGAGGGGAGAGTCCCCCCGCACCCGCCCTCAAGGCCATCGCCGGTGACTCGGCGACGGCCTGGGGTGTGAGGAGTCACTCAGGGGAGGAGGGGGGGGGCACGTGCGTGCAATCAAGTGAAACAGTATTCAACTATTCGAGAAAATAAGGAATAATAGCAAAAATAAGAGGTTAAATAATAGTAAAAATAGGGTTAAGGAATAGGAAGGTAGGTGTCACAAAGTAACAATATGGAGAGATCTCACCGCTGGAATCGGCGAAGAAAACCTCCCAAGAAACCACACAGACCAGCAACGGCGAGGAGCTCAGCAAAGGACGTCCGCTCTCGACGAAGTCTCAAGTGTGTGTGTGTTTTTTTTTTTTTTTTTTTTTTTTTTTTTTTTTTTTTCCGGTAAGGGATTCTTTTTTATTCTTTCAGCGTCACCTCATTTATTTTTTCAAAGCATCAATTTCATCATCATTTTTTTTTTTCATCAATTTAGCAAAAGGTTGGTTAGGGAAAAGAGCCGCCAAAGGGGCTGCTACCGCAATCTTGGCTCCTTTTAGTTTTCCCCACCGTAGACAATCTGCATTACCAGTTACAAATGTACATTTTATTAGGCGATTTTATTTCATTTGAGTTAATAGAAAAACAGTTACATAAAGAATGGATTTCGTACATTGATATTTCCTTCTTCTTTATTGAACATAAAGTTTTTATATGCCCAACATTTGTAGAAAAGATCTATGGAGTTGTTGGCCTTGTTGTAATCTAATTCACGTGTAAGTCTTTTTTTAATGTCGGTTTGGAAGGCAGCAGTGTAGTTAACATCGTGCTTCTTTTGACGGGAGTACAGAGTGAACTCTTTGTAAATAGACGCTTTTGCTAGGGTGATGAGGAAATTGGAAATGTTAATAGGAGTTTGATCTATGGAATTTTGTTTGGGAATGCCGCCATATAGGTGTGCACGGAGTATTGTATCAAGTCCTGTGAGAGATTTAACAGATTTAACGACCCTCTGCCATATATTGTCAGTCTTAGGGCATAGATAAAAAAGGTGACACGTCGTGGCAATGACGTTGGGGCACCATGGACAGTTGTCATCGATCCTGATGCGTGCTCGTTGAAGGAAAATCCCATCTGCGACCGCCCCATGCGCGAGCCGCCATGCCACATCTGCATCGTGGCCGAGGGTGGGAGGAGAGCGTATAGCAAGCCATTGGATCACCTCGTCTGGTTTACCTTTCAGGGGCCAGGGTTTCAAGTGGGATTTATACACAAGTTCGTGGTATATTTTTCTCTTAGGGAGTGGGAGTGGAATTTGGCGTTTGGTGAGGGAACTGTCTATGTATAGGTGTGGCAGGTTTTGGGTTTGCGTGGGGGTGGCAGGGTGGGGATGAGTGGTCTGATTTACTGAGTCGAAGTCGGGTGGATGCTTGATGACTTTTGCAGTCTTCCAGGCCTGTATGATGGAGTCGTAGAAGGGATCGTGGTGATAGCGCCTTCTATTGGTGTGCGTGATGGAGATGAGATGGCCGATGATGTCATCTGTTGGGTGATTTTCTTGCAGTCGCAGGGCCGCCAGGGATTTCCAGGGAGATGAGTGGGTGTCCGTCACGATCCTTTGCGCTGAGTGAAGGCGGAAGGCCATGATCTTGATCCGTATGTCGACCAAGGAGAGTCCGCCTTCCCTCAGGGGTGTCGTCACCGTGGTTGCATCCAGCCAATGCTTGCGATAATTCCATGAAAAATGAATTAATTTCGCCTGAAGGCGTTTTATGACGTCAGGGGAGGGGGTTAAGACTTTAAGCGAATGCCATAGCACTGGAGCGATAAACTGGTTTACGGCGACAATCCGACCTCGCAGTGACAAAGAGGAGAGCCTTGGCTTCCATCTTTCTATCGCCGTGTTCAGTCTATCAAAAAGGGCCTTGTCCAAAATTTGTTTCGCTGCCGTTTGATTATTGTCGATCCACACCCCGAGGTATTTGCTACCCGTGCTGGTCCATTGGAGTGGGAGCGGAGTGTCGAGGCGCCCTCTCCACGATCCGACCCAGAGACCGCGACTCTTGGCCGTGTTGAGTCGGGTACCAGTGAGATGTGCATGAAAAGCCGGGAGTATTCGGGAGAAGTCAGCTTCGGAGTTGACAAAGATGTTGATGTCGTCTGCGTAAACGGTTGTTTTCACAACGATGGCTGGATTTCGCCCGATACTCACGCCCTGGAGCGTGTGCTTCAGTCTCCGCAGCATGGGTTCGAATGAGAGACTGTAGAGGAGACCGGAAAGGGGACAGCCCTGTCGTATCCCACGACGAAAGGGAATTGGGCCCGTTAGCTCTGTGCCGACTCGGATGTGTGATGATGAGTTTGCGTACAATGTCCGAACCATTAAGCAGAAGGACGGTCCGAATCCCATTTTCTCCATCACGGAGAAAAGAAATTTGTGGTTCACAGAGTCAAAGGCTTTCTTTTGGTCCAGGGAGATGACTGCCAAGGGAAGGTTGTTTTGGTTATGGAAATTGATAAGGTCTCGGACTGTGGAAATGGAGTCGAAGATGGTGCGTCCTGGAACACAGTAGCTCTGTTCGGGGGAGATGAGGGTGGCTATTACGGAGGAGAGGCGGTTGGACAGGACTTTAGCGATGATTTTATAATCCACATTTGATATGGAGAGTGGGCGCCAGTTCTCAAGGTTGCCCAGGTCTCCGGACTTGGGCATCAGGGTGATGACAGTGGTGGCCGTAGTCCTGGGGAGCCTGCCTCTAAGTAGGCATGCCTGGAGCATGCGGTGAAAAGGTTCCGCTAAGTATTCCCAGAACGCGAGATAAAATTCCGCGGTGAGACCATCGATTCCAGGAGCCTTGCGTTTGTTGAGGCTTTTCAGGGCCTGCAGGATCTCCGTGCGGGTTACTGGAGCCTCCAGGAGAGCACGGTCCCCTTCCTCCAGAGCGTCGAGCGTCGAAAGGAAGGCACTCTGGTCGATTGGTTCATCGGTCGTTGTTGTGGGGGTGGGATTGTATAATCTGAGGAAATGGTCCCTCACGTGACAGGCCAGAATCGATGAGTTTTCTACGGCTCTCCCATGGATGTTAAGGGTGAGGAGGGGCTTGGGGCCTGTCTTGATTGCCCACTGTGCCAGGTGTGTCGCGGCAGGGGAATCATTTGCTAGTATTTCCTCCCACCCTACCCTGGCGACTATTTCCCTAGCTTCCCTCTCCGTCTGTCCGTCAATGAAATGTTGGTCGGGGGGGCGGCGATGAAGGCGTTCAAAAATAAAGCTGTGTTCCCTAATCTCCTCCTTCAATCTCTCCCACAGCAGTATCGGATTTATGGCGATGTCTGGATCCGCTAACAGTCCCTGGAGAAGTGAAGCAACAAGTTCGCAGTAGGTGGTGATGGATAGGAGGGAATTTTTGAATCGCCAGTACGGAGATTTATATCTCTTTGCGGATGTGCGCAGGTGCATCATCACGGCCTTGTGGTCGGAGAAGGAGGGCAGTAATGTTATTTTGGAGAGTTGTGAGGTCCGTTGGGAAGAGAGGTACAATCTGTCCAGACGTGAACCATCCCCACTCTGAGTAAGGAAGGTGTGGCCTGGCGCGTCTCCGTGGATGGTTGTCCAGCAGTCTTCGAGATTGTGGTGTGCGATCAACCTCTGGAGGGAATCGGCGAATCTCGGATGTCTCTCCCAGCCACTGGACCTATCCGTTAGCGGTGTGAGGGTGGTGTTGAAGTCTCCAGCGATGACTATGGAAGGCTTCTCGTGGGCTTGTGAGGTGGTTACAATGTACTGATGAACGCGGTTGGTGACGTCGATAGCTCTATTCTGTTCGTGTGGTCCGTAGAATGAAATGAGAATATACGTGGATGGATTTGGAGGCGGAAATTTGACGACAACTGCCAGTGCGTATCCAGGAACGATGACCTCTGATGAGATTAGGTGAAGGGAATTGCTTGCTTTGATTGCTATGGCTGTGCCTGTGCTTGTAGTTTGAGGTGGAGAAAAGTAGAATTGGTAGTTTTCCAAGGTTGGCATTGTTGGATGCTGCGTGTTTGTTTCCTGCAGGAATAGGATGTCGGGTGCATGATTCTTGATGAATAAGGTGAGTTGTGCCCATTTATACTGACTGCGAATTGACCTGGTATTCAAGGTCATAAATGAAAGTTGAGACATTTCAGGCTAAATGGATTTTAAAAATTTTAAGGCAATATAAAAAGGAATAAATAAAAAAGAGAAGAAAGAAAAAATAGAAAAAAAGATTTAAAAAAATTATAAATTACAAAAATATGGATAAAAAAGAAATAGAAAAAAAGGAGAGGGGGGAATTTTGTAAAAAGATATCCTTCCTACGGCCTCGTTAGAGCGGCAAGTAGCCGCTGGATCCTAACTCTGTAGGCTCTGCTCGTGGTCATTTGAAGGACCTCTCGGAGTGCAGCAATAAGGGCAGGTACATTGGAGGTGATGCTTTTTGCGACGGAAAGTTGGTCGTTATGGGCAAAGGCTTTCACCAAAAACTCCGTGACCAGCTTCCCAGGAATTGCCGGATCTTGCTCGTCGTCAACAATCTTAGCGACTTGGCGGAGGAAAGGGGCTGCGTACGGCGAGTTAGTCCTGGTATTATATTCGTCTCTGGTTCCTTTTTTCCGGATTGGTGAATTCGGTGGTGATGCTCCTTGGGACGAATTATCTTGATGAGTTTTTCTTTTAATGGCTCCACCAGTCTCGGTGCGATTGAGGTCGGAGGAAACCGTTGAATTATAAGTGATATCATCAGAATTAGGAGTAGATGGAAGAAGAGGCAGAGTGTCGTGAGGAAGGGTTGAGGGAGGAGTTGGGGTATCAGGAATAACATGGTGAGGGGTGTTGGAGGTGGGAGTAAGGGGTGGGGAGGAATTCAATGGAAGAGGTGGAGGGGGGGGAGGCAGGGGATCGGGGTGGGAAAATGGAGGAGGGGAGGTAGAAGTAATGGAGGGAGACAGGGTGACTGGGTCATCGGCAGAGATTTGAAGCTGAGAGGTCTGATTTTGGTCAACTGTGTGAGTTTGTGGCTCCGAGATGATGACTGGCATTGATGTTTCTTGGGCGGCCACCTGGACTTCTTCTTGCAAGCGGGTGGTGCAAATGGCCGCTGCGTGCCCCTCCTTCCCGCATCTGAAGCACCTCATGTCATCCAGCGACAGATATATTCTGAGGCTAATGCGGTTCTCCGTCTCGACGAGGAGGGAATCGGGAAGGGTGACCCCATCTCTGAGGACGACAAACACTTGTCGCCTCCAGCCTCCGATGTGGGCGTAGCCCTCCTGGTGGATCCCAAACGGAAGTTCACGGACGGGGCTGACGATTTTCATCGCCTGACTGAGTATGTCGATTAAGTCGGCGTTGGGGAATTCAGGGGGGATGTGGGAGATGACTAATCTCTGCACCTTAGAGGTCATTCGTCGAGCCATGGCATACATGTTGCGTATCGTGACACCTCCGTGGTCCAGCATAAACTGATCTACGAGATCTTCGCTTTTCAAGTAAATGCAAATTCTGTCGTAAGATAGCCTGGTAGCATGAGTTATGGTGTGTCCTCCTCCTAGCAGATCAGCAACTGCAAATATGTATTCCTTTATGGGGGTGTCGGGCAAGGCTTGAATTATTATGCCATTTTTTTTGTTTGGTCCTGTGCTGTTGCAATTCACCCGTTTCGTTCTGAAGACGAAGGTTCCTGGAGCGGTGTTCGCTCCACTACTTGAGGCTGGCGGGTTATCGGCTCCACAAACTTGAGCAAAACTGGGCCTGGGCGACGATGTTTTGGTGTCTGTTTGTTGTGGTAGATGGCGTTGTGATGAAGTGGGCGTGGTTGTTGTTATTGTGTGCGCGAGTGACGGAGGGGTAACAGCTGAGCGGGAGGAGGGAGAAGGAGGTGGGTTGTCGAGCGGCGGAGTGTTGGGCGGAGGGGAAACAGCTGAGCGTGAGGAGGGAGAAGATGGATTGTCGAGTGGCAGTGGCGGAGGGCGAGGGGAAGATGTGGAAGGAGGGAAGTTTGCGGCGGCGGAGGTGCGCTGGGGCAACAATGGGCTTGCGCTCATTGTTGATATCGGGAGCGAGCGTGTGGCAGGGGTTAACAATGGCTTGGGCGTAGGGGAAGGCGGGGAGGAAGCTTCATTTCGTGGCGGACCCACGCTAGCAGAAATTCGCGCGGGAAATAATGGCGGGGAATCGGAAGCGAAATTGGCGAGCTCGGAGAAGGAAAGCACACGTTGAGGCGGGGAATTAGGCGAATAAAAATCACTCCAAGACCTATGCTGCCTGGCTTTTTGCACAAAAGATGGGGCGGGGGATGACACATCAGTGAGAGAATTAACTTTAAGGACACCTCTTTCGCGTCGTAAAATACTCGCGGAAGAAGGAGGAGCGTTTACGTTGTCAGCATTCAGATGCTTGCTACGGGTCAACGAGGGAGGCAGTAACGGTCTGGTAAAAGGCACTTGGGGCAAAAGCCTCTCGTTTTCAGGATGAGAGGGCTTACATTGGGAAGCTTGAGCACTTTCAGTGTAGAGGGGAGCACTGGGGAACGAGAGATCAAGGGGCACATCGGAGGTAAACATATCCTGGGACACACAATCTGAAGGTGGAAGAGAGAATAAACTGCCACTGGATGATGAGAGGGCACCAAATGAAGCAGGCTCCATCGTCGGCGATTTCACGGCCGCCGCGGACGAATTGTTCGTCGCGGCGGCGGCGGGCGGAACCTCCGGCGTCGGCAACTCGGCTCGGGCTCGTGGCGTTGGGAGAAAAACAGGAATATCTCCCGTATTTTGGCAAGGGGCGCACTGAGAATTGAACACTTGCTAGCTGAACGTCTTGTAAATGGAGCACTTTCGTTAAAAAACACGAGAACACTATTTAAACCAACAAAAAGACACGTAAATGCAGGAGCACTTGTGGAGAGCGTGCACTAGGTTCAACAATACGTGTGTGTGTGTGTGTGTGTGTGTGTGTGTGTGTGTGTGTGTGTGTGTGTGTGTGTGTGTGTGTGTGTGTGTGTGTGTGTGTGTGTGTGTGTGTGTGTTTTTTTTTTTTTTTTTTTTTTTTTTTTTTTTTTTTTCCGGTAAGGGATTCTTTTTTTATTCTTTCAGCGTCACCTCATTTATTTTTTCAAAGCATCAATTTCATCATCATTTTTTTTTTCATCAATTTAGCAAAAGTTTGGTTAGGGAAAAGAGCCGCCAAAGGGGCTGCTACCGCAATCTTGGCTCCTTTTAGTTTTCCCCACCGTAGACAATCTGCATTACCAGTTACAAATGTACATTTTATTAGGCGATTTTATTTCATTTGAGTTAATAGAAAAACAGTTACATAAATAATGGATTTCGTACATTGATATTTCCTTCTTCTTTATTGAACATAAAATTTTTATATGCCCAACATTTGTAGAAAAGATCTATGGAGTTGTTGGCCTTGTTGTAGTCTAATTCACGTGTAAGCCTTTTTTTAATGTCCGTTTGGAAGGCAGCAGTGTAGTTAACATCGTGCTTTTTCTGACGGGAGTACAGGGTGAACTCTTTGTAAATAGACGCTTTTGCTAGGGTGACGAGAAAATTGGAAATGTTAATAGGAGTTTGATCTATGGAATTTTGTTTGGGAATGCCGCCATATAGGTGTGCACGGAGTATTGTATCAAGTCCTGTGAGAGATTTCACAGATTTAACGACCCTCTGCCATATATTGTCAGTCTTAGGGCATAGATAAAAAAGGTGACACGTCGTGGCAATGACGTTGGGGCACCATGGGCAGTTGTCATCGATCCTGATGCGTGCGCGTTGAAGGAAAATCCCATCTGCGACCGCCCCATGCGCGAGCCGCCATGCCACATCTGCATCGTGGCCGAGGGTGGGAGGAGAGCGTATAGCAAGCCATTGGATCACCTCGTCTGGTTTACCTTTCAGGGGCCAGGGTTTCAAGTGGGATTTATACACAAGTTCATTATATATTTTTCTCTTAGGGAGTGGGAGTGGAATTTGGCGTTTGGTGAGGGAACTGTCTATGTATAAGTGTGGCAGGTTTTGGGTTTGCGTTGGGGTGGCGGGGTGGATATGAGTGGCCTGATTTACTGAGTCGAAGTCGGGTGGATGCTTGATGACTTTTGCAGTCTTCCAGGCCTGTATGATGGAGTCGTAGAAGGGATCGTGGTGATAGCGCCTTCTATTGGTGTGCGTGATGGAGATGAGATGGCCGATGATGTCATCTGTTGGGTGATTTTCTTGCAGTCGCAGGGCCGCCAGGGATTTCCAGGGAGATGAGTGGGTGTCCGTCACGATCCTTTGCGCTGCGTGAAGGCGGAAGGCCATGATCTTGATCCGGATGTCGACCAAGGAGAGTCCGCCTTCCCTCAGGGGTGTTGTCACCGTGGTTGCATCCAGCCAATGCTTGCGATAATTCCATGAAAAATGAATTAATTTCGCCTGAAGGCGTTTTATGACGTCAGGGGAGGGGGTTAAGACTTTTAGCGAATGCCATAGCACTGGAGCGATAAACTGGTTTACGGCGACAATCCGGCCTCGCAGTGACAAAGAGGAGAGCCTTGGCTTCCATCTTTCTATCGCCGTGTTCAGTCTATCAAAAAGGGCCTTGTCCAAAATTTGTTTCGCTGCCGTTTCATTATTGTCGATCCACACCCCGAGGTATTTGCTACCCGTGCTGGTCCATTGGAGTGGGAGCGGAGTGTCGAGGCGTCCTCTCCACGATCCGACCCAGAGACCGCGACTCTTGGCCGTGTTGAGTCGGGTACCAGTGAGATGTGCATCAAAAGCCGGGAGTATTCGGGAGAAGTCAGCTTCGGAGTTGACAAAGATGTTGATGTCGTCTGCGTAAACGGTTGTTTTCACAACGATGGCTGGATTTCGCCCGATACTCACGCCCTGGAGCGTGTGCTTCAGTCTCCGCAGCATGGGTTCGAATGAGAGACTGTAGAGGAGACCGGAAAGGGGACAGCCCTGTCGTATCCCACGACGAAAGGGAATTGGGCCCGTTAGCTCTGTGCCGACTCGGATGTGTGATGATGAGTTTGCGTACAATGTCCGAACCATTAAGCAGAAGGACGGTCCGAATCCCATTTTCTCCATCACGGAGAAAAGAAATTTGTGGTTCACAGAGTCAAAGGCTTTCTTTTGGTCCAGGGAGATGACTGCCAAGGGAAGGTTGTTTTGGTTATGGAAATTGATAAGGTCTCGGACTGTGGAAATGGAGTCGAAGATGGTGCGTCCTGGAACACAGTAGCTCTGTTCGGGGGAGATGAGGGTGGCTATTACGGAGGAGAGGCGGTTGGACAGGACTTTAGCGATGATTTTATAATCCACATTTGATATGGAGAGTGGGCGCCAGTTCTCAAGGTTGCCCAGGTCTCCGGACTTGGGCATCAGGGTGATGACAGTGGTGGCCGTAGTCCTGGGGAGCCTGCCTCTAAGTAGGCATGCCTGGAGCATGCGGTGAAAAGGTTCCGCTAAGTATTCCCAGAACGCGAGATAAAATTCCGCGGTGAGACCATCGATTCCAGGAGCCTTGCGTTTGTTGAGGCTTTTCAGGGCCTGCAGGATCTCCGTGCGGGTTACTGGAGCCTCCAGGAGAGCACGGTCCCCTTCCTCCAGAGCGTCGAGCGTCGAAAGGAAGGCACTCTGGTCGATTGGTTCATCGGTCGTTGTTGTGGGGGTGGGATTGTATAATCTGAGGAAATGGTCCCTCACGTGACAGGCCAGAGTCGATGAGTTTTCTACGGCTCTCCCATGGATGTTAAGGGTGAGGAGGGGCTTGGGGCCTGTCTTGATTGCCCACTGTGCCAGGTGTGTCGCGGCAGGGGAATCATTTGCTAGTATTTCCTCCCACCCTACCCTGGCCACTATTTCCCTAGCTTCCCTCTCCGTCTGTCCGTCAATGAAATGTTGGTCGGGGGGGCGGCGATGAAGGCGTTCAAAAATAAAGCTGTGTTCCCTAATCTCCTCCTTCAATCTCTCCCACAGCAGTATCGGATTTATGGCGATGTCTGGATCCGCTAACAGTCCCTGGAGAAGTGAAGCAACAAGTTCGCAGTAGGTGGTGATGGATAGGAGGGAATTTTTGAATCGCCAGTACGGAGATTTATATCTCTTTGCGGATGTGCGCAGGTGCATCATCACGGCCTTGTGGTCGGAGAAGGAGGGCAGTAATGTTATTTTGGAGAGTTGTGAGGTCCGTTGGGAAGAGAGGTACAATCTGTCCAGACGTGAACCATCCCCACTCTGAGTAAGGAAGGTGTGGCCTGGCGCGTCTCCGTGGATAGTTTTCCAGCAGTCTTCGAGATTGTGGTGTGCGATCAACCTCTGGAGGGAATCGGCGAATCTAGGATGTCTCTCCCAGCCACTGGACCTATCCGTTAGCGGTGTGAGGGTGGTGTTGAAGTCTCCAGCGATGACTATGGAAGGCTTCTCGTGGGCTTGTGAGGTGGTTACAATGTACTGATGAACGCGGTTGGTGACGTCGATAGCTCTATTCTGTTCGTGTGGTCCGTAGAATGAAATGAGAATATACGTGGATGGATTTGGAGGCGGAAATTTGACGACAACTGCCAGTGCGTATCCAGGAACGATGACCTCTGATGAGATTAGGTGAAGGGAATTGCTTGCTTTGATTGCTATGGCTGTGCCTGTGCTTGTAGTTTGAGGTGGAGAAAAGTAGAATTGGTAGTTTTCCAAGGTTGGCATTGTTGGATGCTGCGTGTTTGTTTCCTGCAGGAATAGGATGTCGGGTGCATGATTCTTGATGAATAAGGTGAGTTGTGCCCATTTATACTGACTGCGAATTGACCTGGTATTCAAGGTCATAAATGAAAGTTGAGACATTTCAGGCTAAATGGATTTTAAAAATTTTAAGGCAATATAAAAAGGAATAAATAAAAAAGAGAAGAAAGAAAAAATAGAAAAAAAGATTTAAAAAAATTATAAATTACAAAAATATGGATAAAAAAGAAATAGAAAAAAAGGAGAGGGGGGAATTTTGTAAAAAGATATCCTTCCTACGGCCTCGTTAGAGCGGCAAGTAGCCGCTGGATCCTAACTCTGTAGGCTCTGCTCGTGGTCATTTGAAGGACCTCTCGGAGTGCAGCAATAAGGGCAGGTACATTGGAGGTGATGCTTTTTGCGACGGAAAGTTGGTCGTTATGGGCAAAGGCTTTCACCAAAAACTCCGTGACCAGCTTCCCAGGAATTGCCGGATCTTGCTCGTCGTCAACAATCTTAGCGACTTGGCGGAGGAAAGGGGCTGCGTACGGCGAGTTAGTCCTGGTATTATATTCGTCTCTGGTTCCTTTTTTCCGGATTGGTGAATTCGGTGGTGATGCTCCTTGGGACGAATTATCTTGATGAGTTTTTCTTTTAATGGCTCCACCAGTCTCGGTGCGATTGAGGTCGGAGGAAACCGTTGAATTATAAGTGATATCATCAGAATTAGGAGTAGATGGAAGAAGAGGCAGAGTGTCGTGAGGAAGGGTTGAGGGAGGAGTTGGGGTATCAGGAATAACATGGTGAGGGGTGTTGGAGGTGGGAGTAAGGGGTGGGGAGGAATTCAATGGAAGAGGTGGAGGGGGGGGAGGCAGGGGATCGGGGTGGGAAAATGGAGGAGGGGAGGTAGAAGTAATGGAGGGAGACAGGGTGACTGGGTCATCGGCAGAGATTTGAAGCTGAGAGGTCTGATTTTGGTCAACTGTGTGAGTTTGTGGCTCCGAGATGATGACTGGCATTGATGTTTCTTGGGCGGCCACCTGGACTTCTTCTTGCAAGCGGGTGGTGCAAATGGCCGCTGCGTGCCCCTCCTTCCCGCATCTGAAGCACCTCATGTCATCCAGCGACAGATATATTCTGAGGCTAATGCGGTTCTCCGTCTCGACGAGGAGGGAATCGGGAAGGGTGACCCCATCTCTGAGGACGACAAACACTTGTCGCCTCCAGCCTCCGATGTGGGCGTAGCCCTCCTGGTGGATCCCAAACGGAAGTTCACGGACGGGGCTGACGATTTTCATCGCCTGACTGAGTATGTCGATTAAGTCGGCGTTGGGGAATTCAGGGGGGATGTGGGAGATGACTAATCTCTGCACCTTAGAGGTCATTCGTCGAGCCATGGCATACATGTTGCGTATCGTGACACCTCCGTGGTCCAGCATAAACTGATCTACGAGATCTTCGCTTTTCAAGTAAATGCAAATTCTGTCGTAAGATAGCCTGGTAGCATGAGTTATGGTGTGTCCTCCTCCTAGCAGATCAGCAACTGCAAATATGTATTCCTTTATGGGGGTGTCGGGCAAGGCTTGAATTATTATGCCATTTTTTTTGTTTGGTCCTGTGCTGTTGCAATTCACCCGTTTCGTTCTGAAGACGAAGGTTCCTGGAGCGGTGTTCGCTCCACTACTTGAGGCTGGCGGGTTATCGGCTCCACAAACTTGAGCAAAACTGGGCCTGGGCGACGATGTTTTGGTGTCTGTTTGTTGTGGTAGATGGCGTTGTGATGAAGTGGGCGTGGTTGTTGTTATTGTGTGCGCGAGTGACGGAGGGGTAACAGCTGAGCGGGAGGAGGGAGAAGGAGGTGGGTTGTCGAGCGGCGGAGTGTTGGGCGGAGGGGAAACAGCTGAGCGTGAGGAGGGAGAAGATGGATTGTCGAGTGGCAGTGGCGGAGGGCGAGGGGAAGATGTGGAAGGAGGGAAGTTTGCGGCGGCGGAGGTGCGCTGGGGCAACAATGGGCTTGCGCTCATTGTTGATATCGGGAGCGAGCGTGTGGCAGGGGTTAACAATGGCTTGGGCGTAGGGGAAGGCGGGGAGGAAGCTTCATTTCGTGGCGGACCCACGCTAGCAGAAATTCGCGCGGGAAATAATGGCGGGGAATCGGAAGCGAAATTGGCGAGCTCGGAGAAGGAAAGCACACGTTGAGGCGGGGAATTAGGCGAATAAAAATCACTCCAAGACCTATGCTGCCTGGCTTTTTGCACAAAAGATGGGGCGGGGGATGACACATCAGTGAGAGAATTAACTTTAAGGACACCTCTTTCGCGTCGTAAAATACTCGCGGAAGAAGGAGGAGCGTTTACGTTGTCAGCATTCAGATGCTTGCTACGGGTCAACGAGGGAGGCAGTAACGGTCTGGTAAAAGGCACTTGGGGCAAAAGCCTCTCGTTTTCAGGATGAGAGGGCTTACATTGGGAAGCTTGAGCACTTTCAGTGTAGAGGGGAGCACTGGGGAACGAGAGATCAAGGGGCACATCGGAGGTAAACATATCCTGGGACACACAATCTGAAGGTGGAAGAGAGAATAAACTGCCACTGGATGATGAGAGGGCACCAAATGAAGCAGGCTCCATCGTCGGCGATTTCACGGCCGCCGCGGACGAATTGTTCGTCGCGGCGGCGGCGGGCGGAACCTCCGGCGTCGGCAACTCGGCTCGGGCTCGTGGCGTTGGGAGAAAAACAGGAATATCTCCCGTATTTTGGCAAGGGGCGCACTGAGAATTGAACACTTGCTAGCTGAACGTCTTGTAAATGGAGCACTTTCGTTAAAAAACACGAGAACACTATTTAAACCAACAAAAAGACACGTAAATGCAGGAGCACTTGTGGAGAGCGTGCACTAGGTTCAACAATACGTGTGTGTGTGTGTGTGTGTGTGTGTGTGTGTGTGTGTGTGTGTGTGTGTGTGTGTGTGTGTGTGTGTGTGTGTGTGTGTGTGTGTGTGTGTGTGTGTGTGTGTTTTTTATTATTATTATTATTATTATTATTATTAAAGGGTGCGGTTAGCGCTTTGGTTTTTCTCTCTTCGTCACCTCATTTATTTATCATCATCATCATTTTTTTTTTTCTTTCATACCTCATTTTAGAGATATTCATTTTTTTTCAAAAAAATAAAGACTGCAATGGACACGCCATTGCCCACACCCTTTTCATTTTTTCACTCTATCTTTTCTCCATGCCCATTGAAACTCCAAAGCAGGGAAACGGGCTACGGCGTTGAGAGGACCGGCAAGAAGGGGCTGGTTACCACAACCTCCCAGTCCCTAACCCCCCCGCCAAAACGCCCGCTCCCCACCTAAAGAGTGAGCATCGCGTGTTCTCACGTATCAGTTATCCATGAGTCGGTCTTCTGCTGCGGTAGTGTCCCAGCCTCCGTGTTGGCTGAACTCTGTGATTTCTTCCGATAGGCCGCTAGATAGTTCCTCTTCGGTGGCTCCTACCAGGGGCCCGAGCCTCAAAACTCCGTCCTCCATTTGGCATATAGTTTTTTCTACGCACCACATAGAGTGGAAGCGATTTAAATTGTTTTGCCCACGGTGGTAAACGTATTCCCGAATTATTCTTCTTTTTAAACTGTTTTGAAACGATAGATGAACATTTGGCTTTGCAATTTTTCCTTTGCATAACAACGTAAAATCCTTGTATATAGTTGCCTTTGCCAATGTTATTAGATAATTGGCCATCATGGTCGATTTTTCTGTCGGCGTTTTAGTTTTTATTCCGCGGTATACGTCTATTCTTTTCACTGAACTACGGTTCAACAGTCTTTTTATTGTTAAAGCCACGGCCCTCCACAACTGCTGCACCTGCGGGCAGGCTAGGATTATGTGGTCCGACGTACCCTCGCACTCTTCACATAAGGGGCAGATGCTCTCCCTCAACAGCCCGACCCGTTGCAAGAAGACTGCGTCTGCGAGGCGGTCCAGAGCGAGTCTCCAGGCGATCTCCCCATCCCTGCCGAATGTTGGTTTTTGGAAAAATGTACTCCAATTTATGCATTCCTCGTCAATTGACCCTTTTACTGGCCACGCTCGATTGTGTGCCTTCTGGTGTAGTTCGCCGTAGATATTTCGTTTGTTTATCGGCAGCATCAACGCCTTTTTCCTAATATCGCTGTAATAGCAAGCGTCGGTTATTTCAAATGGGGGCGGCCACGGGTCCGGATATCGTACATTTTCTCCCGCTATTACTGGAGATAATAGTTCCCACGCCTCCTTCACCTCGCTGTGGAACCGGAAGGTGTTTGCGCCAATGTGGTGGTGAGCGAGTATCTTCCACGGGTCCGTATGGGGCTGGGATAAGAGCCTCTGACAGTATCTGAGGCGGAACGATGAGATTTTCTCCTTCAGGCTGACCAATCCTAGGCCTCCCATGGAGACAGGGGCACATATGATGTCCTTCGCCACCCAATGCCTCTGTTGGCCCCACACGAAGTCCACCAGAACGGCCTGCAGTCTTCGCAGTGAGACAGGGGGGATGGATACCGCCTGCAGGCAGTGCCAAATCCTTGGTGCCAAGAATTGATTGGCCACCCTTACGCGCCCGATGATGGACAAAGATGCGGCTCTTCTGTTCCATATCTCCGTACCCTTACGGAGACTCTCAGTGGCGTTGCAGAGAGCCGTTGCTTCCGTCAATTTCTCGTCCCTTCCCAGCCAAACGCCGAGGAATTTTTGTCCGTCCGTAGTCCATCGAAATCGTCCGTCTACGGGAATGTTGGCAATGCCCCCGCACCAGAGGCCGTGGCTCTTTGCCTCATTTATTTTCGCGCCCGACACCGCGGAGAAATCCTCGATCGCCCGGCATAGCTTTCGAATGTCCTCGACAGATTTTACAAAGACGGTGACGTCGTCGGCGTATGCAGAAATGCAAAGGGTACGTTCTGGAGTTCCGGGGAGGGTTATGCCCGGTAGGTTGGCTCTGACTCGGCGGATGAAGTCTTCCAAAGCCAGGACGTATAGTTGTCCTGACATGGGACATCCCTGCCTGATTCCCCTGGTGATGCGAATGGGTGCGATGAGGTGGTCCCCCCTCCTAACTACAGCCAACGCCCTATTATAGAAGGTGGCGATCCTTCTGCAAAAAGCCCCGCCGAAACCAAGGGAAGATAACGATCTTTGCAGGTGCCGATGATCGACTCGGTCGAAGGCTTTCTCCTGATCCAGCGCTAGCAGACCCATGCTCTCCCCACTATTATTCGCCCTGAGGATAACATCCCGTATTGTGGATATATTGTCGTGGATGGATCTTCCGGGGACGCTGTAGCCCTGCTCAGGGCTAACGATGTCCGGTAGGACGGACGAGAGCCGGACGGATGTCGCCTTTGCCAATATTTTGTAGTCGGTATTAGTGAGAGAGATTGGCCTCCAGTTCTTGATCTCTTGCCGGTCCCCTCCCTTGTGGATCAAGGCGACGACCGACGTCCTTGTTGTCCTAGGTAATATTCCTCTCTCGAAAGATGACGCCGCCATTTCACAAAAGGGGGCGCGAAGGTGCCGCCAGAATGCCGTGTAAAATTCCGGCGGTAGGCCATCGATCCCAGGTGCTTTCTTGCCCCTGAGCGCGCGGAGCGCCGCTTCGTAATCCTCCGCCGTTAGGTCCTTCTCGCAGGAGTGCCGCTGCTCCCCCGACAGGATAGGGCCTTCGGGGAAGTTAGTTTTCTGCGCTGTGGCGATTTGCTCTGGACCCTCGCCTTCCGCGGGGTCGTAAATGGCGAGGAAGTGGGCTCGGACGGCTCTGTCGACTTCCTTCTCCTCCTCTATCACCCTCCCGTCCACCCTCAAGGAGGTGATGTGGTGATGAAATAGAGGCCGGGCAAACTTTGCGAGTGCGGCGCTGGAGGGGGAGTCATTCTCCAACAAATTCTCCCATCCGGCCCTGATGACGATCTCCTCGCTCTCCCTCCTGTACCACCGGCGGACATCCTCGGCCGTTTTCGTGGTGTCCTCCGTGCCTTCGCCCAAGGCGGCGATCGCGGCCATCTCCAGCTGCTTCAACTCCTTGAAGCGGGCTGATCTGGTTATTTTTTGGAATGAAAGTGTGGTCGCTTTCATGGCCTCCTTGAGGTCATCCCATCTGCGTAAGGGGTCATCAGATACGGCGCTTTCGTTGATTTTTTCAAGGACTGCCTCGATCATCGTTCTATACTCTCCGCATTCTAACAGTCGCACGGGAAACCTCCAATAGGGACCGCATGGACGAGTTCGTCCGCGGTGCTTCAATACCAGCACTAGTGCCGAGTGGTCGGAAAAGGAGGGGTTAACGGAAATGCCAGCGACACTTGATAGTGTGTCCCCGCCAACGTAAAAACGATCCAGTCGGGATGCTATATCGGGCGAATGTACGGAGTGAAATGTAAACCCCGCCTCCGCGCCTTTCATTTCCCGCCAGACGTCGTACAGGTGTTTCTCGTCCACCATGGATTGAAGCAAAGATGCCACTTTTGGGTTTCTCTCTCTACCGGACCTGCGATCTATTCTTGGCGAGAGGGTGCAGTTAAAGTCTCCCGCCCAGATAACCTCCTCCGTCAAGTCGCCTCTCTCTGCGCTACGGATTTCCGTCAAAGTTCTGGTCGCGTCGGCAGGGTTGTTCGGAACGTAGAAATTCACGATGCGGTATTTCGTGCCGGAGATATTCTCTTTGAGGTCGATGGATTGGGCGTAGCCAGCGGACAGTATCCGATGCCGCGTAATGTTCAATCCGGATGCGCGACTGACGGCCAACATTGTTCCAGACCCATAGGTGGAAGGCGGGTTAAAGAGTACGGTGTAATACTTTTCCATAGAGCTGTGTGGTGCGTCATCGATGTTAGTCTCCTGCAAGAGGGCCACATCCGGGTGCCACCTCCTTAGAAAGGTCTCAAGTTGGCACCACTTCTGTCCACTTCGCGCCGACCGTACATTCAGCGAAAGAAGGGTGATGTTCGCTCCCTCCATACTAGGGTGTAGTTTATTAATTGTGAGCAGACGCTGCTGCCGCCGCTACGGCAGCGGGGGTCCCGTCCTTTTCCAGCTGGGACTCCTTTTGGAGGGCTCTAATGAGCCTCTTCACCCTCATGTCCAGAGCGACATCCACCGTGAGTCGCCTTTCATCAATCAGCTTGAGGGCGTTTGTCATGACGGTAATGTCTTGGCAAAATCTCTTAGCTATGTCCGCCGGGTGTGCCTGGCCTTTCACTTCCCGGAGGAATTTGGTAACGGTGGCCGGGGCAGGGGTGAACCCACTTTGTCTCTCACATGCCTCCTCGAGGGATCTGAGGATGTCCTCCTCCGGCAGCCTTTCAGCCGCTTTTCTCATCTTCTTCTCCTTCCGAGTGTCACCCCCCGCTTGTCCCGAGCTGGTCCTCTGCGGGCTTCCATTAGGTGATGACTGTCGCTTAGGTTTTCCCGTCCTCCTCTCCGCGGTGTCGCTGAAATCATCCGCAGTCGTGTTTCCGCCCCCCTTGGGAATAGCGTCCTTGGTAGGCGCCACCCCGTCCACGGCATGGCTCTGCGCCTCGCCGAGAGATGTTATGGGTTCGGGGAGGGGGGTAATCGCATCCGCGATGGAGGATTCTGCAGGTATGAGGGTGGGGAGGGGGGTGGGTTGAGGGGAGGTACTGGGCTGTGGGGGTGGGATTAGAGGAGGTATGTCGTCCTGATCGGGCGCGGGGCCTTCTTTACGAACTTCGTTGTCTGGATTGTCTCCCGCCGAGATTTCCTCTGTTGGTTGGTTGGCCGGTTGGGTTGCTGGCCCACTCCTGGCACCACCGCGGCACGAGTGGGTGGGGTGATCCCCGTCGCACTTCAGGCATTTGAGTTCCCCCAGACTGAAATATATTCGGTGCCTGACAGGGCCGAAATCTAAGAGAAGGGAGTCCGGGATGATTCCATCCCTCTTCACGATGTAACATTGTCTCCTCCACGAGAGAATGTGAGTGAGGTCCTGCCTGCGTATTCCTATGGGGATGGGCGTGATCGGGGAGACGACTCTCCCGAGCTGGCTGAGTAGTTCCGAGAGCTCGGATTCCGGAAACTCGGGAGGGATGTTTGATATGACCAGTCTCTCCACTGGCTGCGACATCCGGCTTGCGGTGACGAAAATCTCGTTGAGCACGACTCCGCCATGCTCGCCCATAAAATTATCTATGACGTCCTTGCTTTTAAAATATATACTAACTCGCCCGTTTGAAAGGCGCGTCGCGTGGGTGATGTTGTTTCCCCCGACGATGTCCGCCGTGGCAATTACGTAATCCGCGAGTGCTGTGTTTGGCAACGAGTGGAAAATGACTCCAAGATGCCTCGTCGGGCCGGTGGTCAGGGGGGTGATTTTCTTGACTCTCACGGCAATTACGTCCACCCCTCCCTCATCATCCCTGCCGTTCGTCGGAGGTCCTTCCTTTCTTCCCCCTCCCGTTATCTTAGCGAAGGACATAGCGGCCGTAGTACTGGTGTGGGGACCGCTCAGGGAGGGTGGGGGGAAGAGGTCACGCGAACTAATCGGGTATCCCCCGCGGCGGAATGTCCCTGAGCTGCGAAACTCTCGGCTTTCAGTTCGAGGCCACCTGGGTCGCGACTTCTCGCGGCCTGACTGTGTGCGAGGAGGTGGGGGTGCCAACACCGTCGGTTGGGCGGGTGGAGGGGGGGACTGGTCACGGGAGGTCGATGCTTCCCCGATCCCCCTGGCTGACGTAGCGGTGATGTTAAACTGCCCTCCCGTCCTGCTCAAGAGACTCGACTCATTGCTGTCCCCGGAATTTAATGCGTAATTAGTATTAATGTTACGCGCGGGACGCCTTATTGGGGAGGAAGGCGGTGTGGGAGACGGCTTGCGCTGATCACAATCGTTTTCCCGGTTATTTGGTGGAGAATCACAGGCTACGGACAAATCCAACACCTCCGGGAGGGATTGGCTATCGTTAACCAAACTATGATAATGTGGGGCCACGCTGGTGACTGCTGTTGGTGCTGCATGCGTGGGCAGGACTCCAGCCGCGGTGCTCGCGACCTGGTGTTCCATGGTGACTGCAGTTGTGGTGGTGGTGGTGGTGGTGCTGGTGGACGCCGACATGCCTTCGGCAAGGCTAGCCGCGCCGGGCGGCGGTTGATTTTCCCCGACTCCGAGAGGCCGGGGCGAGTGAAATTTGCTCGTCAGCACACGAAACGAACAGAAAAACCGTTAATTAACGGTAAAAACAACGCGTTGGTGACAAAACTAGCACTCAACACGCTAGGTAGTGCACTATTAGTTCACGAGACGTGAGAAACACTGCACAAAACACAAGAAATACTTCGAAATCGCGATTTCGACGGGAGCGCGGAGCGAACACGTCCTCTCACCTCGAAGTCTGAAGTGTGTGTGTGTGTGTGTGTGTGTGTGTGTGTGTGTGTGTATGTCCTTTATGCATTACTACACCATTCATCGGATTGCCATGAAACTTTGGGAAGTTATTGAGTACATTTCCGAAAAGAGAACTACGGAATCGATATTTCAATATCGATACTTTATCGATATAATATCGCTAAAGTATCAATAAATCGAAACATAATTGATACAACATTGAGGTGAAGTTATTTAGTTTATTAAAAGGAATGTATCGTTGCAATATCGATACTGTATCGAATGTATATAATGTGTTTGTCCTTTATGCATTACTACACCATTCATCGGATCGCCATGAAACTTTGGAAAGTTATTGAGTACGCTCCGCGAAGGTTTCTACAAAATCGATAATTCAATGTCGATACTGTATCGATATAATATCGGTAAAATATGGATACATCGATACATTTTTGATACAAAATTAAGGTGAAATTTTTTAGGTGTTTTTTTTATAAAAGTTTTATAAAGTATCATTACAATATCGATACTGTATCGATACAACATTGATAACTTCATGCATTACCACAACATTCATCCAATTTCCATGAAGCTTTGGTTAGTTGTTTTGTTCACTCCATGAAGGTTTGTACAATATCGAGAATACAATATCGACACTGGAGACGGGATGTGCATCCCATTGCACTTGCAATTCATTGAAACACTCCCGTGCAACATATTCAAATCATCCGGCATGGGAGAAATATTTCAGAAATGCCAACTTATTGCTTGGAATGAATGCACAATGGTGCACAAAGCATCGCTCGAGGCTCTGGATCGATCATTGCAAGATTTCCGTGGAATCCTGAGACCATTTGAGAACGCATTAATATTGCTTGCACGACATTTCAGGCAAACATTACCTGTAATTCCTCGATTAACACTAGCGGATGAAATAAATGCCTGCCTGAAATATTCTACTTTGTGACGACATGTAAAGACGTTAAAATTATATACAAATATGCGTGTCCAGCTGCAAAACAATCGATCAGCTGAGATATATTGTATACCCATAAGAATTGTGAAATTAAACATACTATAAACGTGCGCTTTCCATTTAACCAGATTGAGCCACAGCAACGCGTGGCCGGGTCAGCTTGTCTGAAATAAAAAATGCTGTCATAAAGCTCCCAGGTTTATTTGTTTTCACTACAATAGTCTCTCTGAATCACACTATGTCTCAGCGTACAAACACAACCTTGCGTTTCTACACTGAGATATAGAGTGATCAATCGTGTCTTCTGGCCAATATACCAGTGAAAAATGTTGTTGATACCCGATTCAATTCATTAAGGAATTTAATTATGTATATAATTGAGTTAGTGGAGTTCCTCAAAGCTGCTTTAGCCTTTACTACAATTGAAAAATCTCATTAGTGGGGAAAACTACAGGAAAAATAATATAGCTTCTCACCTTTACAATAGAGGAGGAATAATACAGCTAGTAATTCTAATACGGCTTCCAACATGGCATCAAAAATGGGGTAAAGCACTCACACGAAGGCAATAACAGATTATTTATATCAGTAAGTAAACTGCTTGATAATGTATTCAGACATATTTACAGGTGGTTTTCAACTTAAGGAGTTAGTGTATAGGCAACTAATTAGAGAATTCTAAAGGGAGTTATGAGTCTTAAATGACCAACAGAGCATAGCTACTCTTTAATTCCGCACCTGAAGTACATAGGCTCAAATTTGAGGCCTAATATCTCAAAAACGGATGAACTAATTTTTGCCAGGCATTTTGTAGGGTTAATAATTTGTTTTTAATGGAAATTACGGTAAAGACTTTTTTATATTTATTTAGAGTTATGTCTTTGCTGTACGAATTAATGAAATGATCAAAGACTATTTTTTGAGTCACGGGGGAAACATCATTTCGGCAGTAATAACAATACTAAATGCGCAAATAAAGTGAAATTCAGATTAAATACGAATCGTGCTTTTTCAATGATTTTCGTAAAATTTCACGTTTACCTTTTTTATTTGATTCAATTTATTTCATTTACGAAACCTGCTTTTCTCCATAATTTTACGAGATGGTGGAACGCGACAAACACCTTCCTTCATTTAAAAATTCTACGTCGATCCAATTAGCGTATAAAAAAATATAATGTTAAAATATTTTACATCTCATTATGTATTAATCAAAATCGAGTGCGGAGCGAAGGAAGCCTATGTGGGCTGCCTTTGCTTTCACTCGTTATTAAAAAATATTGATTGCTATTACAAATTGTCAAAGAGGGAAGTGTCACTTCCCTCCAAAGATCTCAAAACACGGAACCATTTTACATCATGCTACTGAAAAAACATACCTGAAAATAGATATAAAAATCTTTAGCAGAATTAAATTTGGAACTAAAAATCTATATGCCGTTTGCCACAGATAGTAATGACCAAAGTTTCGCTCAGGGTATGTTTTTGCTTTACGACTCTAATGCTGTGGTTCCCAATCGGTGTGCCGCGACATTTTAGGGTACTGGTAAAACAGCCGAAGGTGCCGTAATTGATTAATCCTGGGAAACAACAAATTTTTAGCATCAACAATTACGGAATCGGTTACTCCCACGCTCACTATAGATGGTAATATTGAAGGACTTAATCCAACCTGAGGAATAATAACTGTAATGGGCCGATTATATTTTTTAATGGAGATGGAAGCCCAACTGGAAGACTAAAAAAATTGAAGTTGGTCTCCCAAAGATTGTATCCTCACTCTCAAGGGTGACGCCAAGGTTTCGGAACCCTGCTCTATTGAGAAAAGCGCCGGTCACTCACCGAGGACGATCCAAATGACGATCGCGTTTCCGGGTGCGGCCACCAGCAGCATGGCCGAGAAGATGACCACCCACGCGGTCTTCTGCCAGTAGGGCAGGGAGAAGGGGCGGCGGCTGCCCCAAGGGCCGTGGGTGGGCTGGACGGTGGTCGCCCCGGGCGCCAGCAGCGGGATGAGCCTGGACACGGAGGAGGTGGACGTGGGGAAGAGACACTTGGTGATGGCCTCCTTGAGGACGCCGTCCTCCACGCTGTCCAGCGTCTCGGCGAACCACTCGCCCCCGCCCGCCCCCACCGCGGAGCGAGAGTGGTTGCCACCCCCCAGGGCCACCCCGCGGGTCACCAGCACCCTCGCCATGCAGTTGTACAGGATCCTCCAGGCCAGCTCGTGGTCCTCGGAAGACACGTGCGGCGGCCTCGACACCTCGGTCGTCGCCTCCTCGGTGACCGCTGAAGCCGCGGCCGCAGCCGCCGCCGAAGCCTCTTGGTTCCCATCCGAAGGGCTCGACATCCAGGAGGTCATCATCGTGATGAGGAACGAGAGACTGCGGGGAAACAGAGAGGGAGAATAATACAGACTTTATTCCAAAAAAAATATGAATCAGTTCACTTTTAGAAATCACAGGGCCAAGAATACAATGACTCAATATGGATTACAATGCATTACCATCATCATCAGGTGCATAAATGACAAAAATAAACGTTAATTGCGTAGAGAAATTACTGGTGATTGCTGAAAGCGTTCGTTAACTCAAGGGCATGTAGATGTAGATTGGGTCTTAGGTGGAGCTCCTTTTAAGGAGACCCTAAGGTACTTAGACCTACTGGCCCATTGTGCCAACCACCCTTCTTGTGAATTCACCAATAAAGGACAATCGCCCAACTGAAGGCCAACATGTCCAGGAGCGTCGGAACTATTTCCGTTGAGATGTGCCAACCTTGAAAAGGGCCCGTTTCCTATGAAAAGGGCCTACATTTTTTTGCGGAAAGGAGGGTGTAGAGACTACAATTCTGCTAAAAGAGTATATATTTTATTTTTCCTATTTTGCAGTGAAAATGCTAAATCTGCAGTTCCTGGTCAATGGAAAGGATCTCCTATTGATGATGTTTGTAGTCGAAAAAAATGGGCCTCCCATACTTGACCTGACGATAGAAAAGGTGGGAGTGGTCAAATGTCCCGATGCATTGTTGTCAGTGAGGGGGAGTATCAGACTTCCTTTAGGTCGGAAGAAATATGAATTACAAAATCATCCTTGGATAAAATAATTATCGCTGTTCAAATTACAATCTATATATATAAAAATGAATGTATGTGTGTGTGTGTGTATGTCCTTTATGCATTACTACACCATTAATCGGATCGCCATGAAACTTTGGGAAGTTGTTTAATACATTCCCGAAAAGAGAACTACGGAATCGATATTTCAATATCGATACTTTATCGATATAATATCGCTAAAGTATCAATAAATCGATACATTATTGATACAAAATTGAGGTGAAATTATTTAGTTTTTTAAAAGAAATGTATCGTTGCAATATCGATACTGTATCAAATGTATATAATGTGTTTGTCCTTTATGCATTACTACACCATCCATCGGATCGCCATGAAACTTTGGAAAGTTGTTTTGTTGAGTACGCTCTGAGAAGGTTTCTATAAAATCGATAATTCAATATCGATACTGTATCGATATAATATCGATAAACTATGGATACATCGATACATTGTTGATACAAAATTGAGGTGGAATTATTTAGGTGTTTTTTTTCAAAGTTTTATAAAGTATCATTACAATATCGATACTGTATTGATACAATACTGATTACTTCATGCATTACCACAACATTCATCCAATTTCCATGATGCTTTGGTTAGTTCTTTTGTTCACTCCATGAAGGTTTGTACAATATCGAGAATACAATATCGACACTGGAGACGGGATGTGCATCCCATTGAACTTGCAATTCATTGAAACACTCACATGCAACATATTCAAATCATCCGGCATGGGAAAAATATTTCAGAAATGCCAACTTATTGCTTGGGATGAATGCACAATGGTGCACAAAGCATCGCTCGAGGCTCTGGATCGATCATTGCAAGATTTCCGTGGAAACCTGAGACCATTTGAGAACGCATTAATATTGCTTGCACGACATTTCAGGCAAACATTATATGTAATTCCTCGATTGACACTAGCGGATGAAATAAATGCTTGCCTGAAATATTATACTTTGTGACGACATGTAAAGGCGTTAAAATTATATACAAATATGCGTGTCCAGCTGCAAAACAATCGATCAGCTGAGATATACTCACATAAATTGCTGGAAATTGGGAACGGAAAGGCCAAGAACAAAGACTTCTGCGAACTAAACAATATTATTCAGTCTAACACTCTAAACGACGCAGGCACATATGTACAAGACCGTCGACGATGTTGTGGAAGCAGATGATTCAATTGGTTATCGAACGGAATTTTTGAATTTACTCGATCTGCCAGGGATGCCACCGCACGTACTGAAATTGAAAATGGCGTGCCAATTATCATGTTGCTAAATATCAACCAGCCAAAGCTTTGCAACGGCACGCGGCTTTCAGTAAATAAATTAATGAGCAACGTCGTAGAATCCACAATCTGGACAGGAACTTTCAAAGGCGAAGATGTCCTCATTCCTCGCATTCCTATGTATCCAACAGATATGCCATTTCAATTTAAGTGATTTTATTCCCAATTCGATTGGTATTTGCATTCACCATCAACAAAGCTGAGGGCCAATCTTTAGAACTATGCGGTTTAGATCTAGACACGGATTGCTTCTCACATGTACGTGTATTTTGTTGCGTGTGTGTTGCGTGTTCTACGTGTATATTGCGTGTTCTAGAGTCGACAAACCAAACAATATCTATATCTACACAGACAATGGAACAACAAAAAATATTGTATACCCATAAGAATTGTGAAATTAAACATACTATAAACGTGCGCTTTCCATTTAACCATATTGAGCCACAGCAACGCGTGGCCGGGTCAGCTTGTTAGTGAATAAATATCAGTGTTAGAAATAAAAATAATGAATTTTTTGAAGAATGTTAAGGAGATCTTATTAGGGGAGTGGAGGGTCTCTAAAATTGAAATATTGACGTATAGTAATGTGTGAATTATCTACTTTGAGAATAATCAGTTTTTTTAGTTCCTCCTAATTATTTTGTTTGATTTTTTTAACCTCAATCCACCTCTTGGCGAATCATCTCATTAATTGATGATTATTTTTCCAGTAATTGGTGCATCATGGATCACTTAAAAGTCATTTATTGCGGTAAAGAAAATATGTGACGACCACTGTTTTTTATTTCGGAAGTAGAATAATATGCAACGGATGAAGCGAATGGAAATAATTGGTAGAATGAACCTGGCGACGGTATTATGGATATTTGAGGTTAGAAATAAGTAAACGATTCTTTAGAACTGCTGTAAGAATATCCTATTAGGAAGTTAATCTTAAACAATGGCAGTCTCACGTATGGCATGTAATATCAGGTGTGCTTACCGTAATGTATCACAGAAGAATGATTAAAAAATGAACATATAACTGAGAAATCAACGTGGAAAAAAAGCTTGAATTCTAATTCGGAGATAAAACATTTTTAATTCTATTTCATCCTTAGAGAAGTGATTAGGAAGTCATCATCATCATTAGTCAGCGAACCTGAGGTTGATTTGACGCAGCTCTCCTTTGAATCCTTTTATCAGCTAATCTCTTCATATTTACGCATTTCTTCCCTTTCACACCCTTTATTACTTTTTCCATACGAGGCCTTACTTTGCCGTTCTTCCAGTCCACTTGTCCTTCAACGATTGTCTTCATCAGGCCATCATTACTCATGGTGTGTCCAATTAAGTTGTTCAGTATTCTTCTTCTGGTGCTCAGAATACTTCTCTTTTCTCCCACTTCTCTTAGAATTTCCTTGTTACTTACTCGGTCGATCGATATAATCTTCATCATTCTTCTGTAGCACCACATTTTAAAAGCTCCCACTCTTCATTTCTACGTTGCTGTCATTGTCCATGCCTCATTGTTATAAAGAAACGTGCTCCGGAAGTACGTTCTGATGAATTATTTCCTTACTTCTACGCTTTTATTCCCAGCTGAAAGTAGATTCTACTTTCTATAGAATGCTCTCTCTGCCTGGGCTATTTCTTTCTTGCTTCGTTCATCGTTGGATACTCGGCTTCCCAGGTAGCAGAACTCTTAAGCCTCCTCAAGTTTTTATTTTCCTAAATTAACGCTGGTTTTGGCCTCTTCTCTCTGGCTGCACGCCAATATGTTAATTTCATTCTTATTTATCTTCAGATGGTATCTGGTCATTGTCCTTTCCATGGTTAAATATAAATTATGTCTTATAAATATTGTATAATAGTACAAGTAGCACTGTATATTTTAAACAAATTTTATTCTTGCCATGATTCCTATTTGCTTTTTTCCTCTATCTTTTCTTCATTTTACACTGATCTTCAGCTGATATCTGGCCATTGTCCATTCCTTGGTTATTAGAATCTTATTCAGATCCCTCTCTGTCTCTGCTATGGGTGCTATGTCATCAGTGAATCGCATCATGCTAATTTTTTCTTCGTGGATATTCACTCCAGAAGACTTCTCTTTGATTTCATTGACGGCTCTCTCGATGTAAGCGATAAAAATTACGGGAGACAGTGCACAGCCTTGCCTCACTTCCCTCCTTATTCTTGTTTCTTCACAGTTGGGTCAAGATTTAATCACAGCTATTTGGTTTTTTTTATATAAGCTGTATATACTGTAGATATTCTTCTATAGTAACTTTTTAGGTCATTTTAGGACAGATTCTTAGTATACATATTCGCAGTATTACCAGCAAAGACTAATGCTGAGGTTAATAGATTTAGTAAAGCATCTAAAACAGAAGTTATTATTATAAATTTAATGCATTAACTAATTGGATGATGCTGCGGACCTACTTCAAAACTACATTAGGACTGATGATCAGCAGTGTACCTTATGCTTTCTGGCGCATGGTTTTTGCTTTATAGGGCTGCATCATTGAGTATTTGCTTCCATAATTTTGAAGCAAATCATTTCTTCCTATAGCTCGGATACATGCAGATTTTTTCTCCTTGACGCATTACCCACCTAATGGACTGCCTTAATCACATAATTTGAGTTACACAGAGTATATTACAATTCGTTTTGCTTGTCTCTTGACCGTCAGAATTCAACCACGACTCAGGGCTTGTGCCAAGTCTCTGTACCCAACTGTCCCGTTGGTGAAATTTCGTGATCCGTTCAACACCTATCTTCCACCCTCCGCAGTAAATTTGGCATAGACTTGCTTCCGAACATATTTTCTCTGAGCCGAAAAGTTTTCACCTCCGAGCCATACCGCTTTCTTGATCGTGCCTACTCTTTCCCACGTCTCCCATGCCTCCTCCAGCTTATGTGATAGGCGAAATACTCTTACGAAGATCTTTGGGATACCAATGGGAGAAGTAAAAGTAAACAGATCTTAAGAAATATCTTCTTTCTTTTGCTGCTTCTTTTACTTCTCCCATTGAAGTAGAGCGTGAGTCTTCAGTCTCTGTTTTCTTTATGCTAAGATGTTCGTCTTCTCCGTCTTTCCTCTCATATTTTATTCTTTGAGGGTTGCCTCCGTTCATTTATTGATTCCTTGGGTGTATCTCTGTCATCTCCTCGTATTGAGATTGACAAATGAAGCGTGTTAATGAATTCCAATTCGATCTGATCATCCCTTTCATTTACATTCTTTCCCATTCTTTTGTTTGACCTTTCCAATCAGGAAAAGGACGTAAAAGAGGATAAAGAGCCAAATTAATGGAATCTCGAATGATTTTTGAAAGGGATGAAGAGAATGCAGCGTAAATTGGAGGGTAGGAGATGGGATCTTTCAACAGTTCTCCAAAGGAAGTGTATGGAGGGAGTAAATTAGGGTACCCGGGGAGGGTTTCCGTTGAAATTAAGCACTGATTAAATTGACTACCTTGGTACTTTCAAATGAGATAGATAACCTGTTACCACTTGAACAAAAAACTTTATACTTTTTGAGTTCTGTAACTCTCACAACGAGGTGCCATGTTTCCGGCAAAAATAGCCTGTTCTAGGTTATGTAGGAAGATTCGCATGCCTTTATCTTATCTCCTTCAGAAGTAAATTGAGAATTTTTGTTGATTACTGTCGTTCACGCGTTTCTCTTGCTCAAAATTGTATTTCTCTCTAGTATCACACAGATCTACAAATCAACGAACGATTGCATGCCAGGTGGTGGTGATGTGCTAATATAAAAACTATTATACACTATTAAAAACGGCCAATGTATCGGAACCATACAAGACAGTCTGCAGAAATCTTGCAAAAAATATTTGTTTTCAGCTCAAACGTCAAGGAAGTATGGAAAACTCTTTCCTTTATATGCTACACAGCTACAGCCTCATGAAAATACTATAAATGTACTTTTTAATACATCACAAGCAACTATCTATCCCATAATTTTCGCTTGAAATGTGTATAGATAAATCGTACTATATAGGAATTAGTTCAAACAATTTTTTAAACAGTTCCAACGCATTACTCTGGTAAACATTAAATAGAAACATTTTCCAAAATCAGCTGCCTTTCGCAGCACACTATATAGTTCTGACATTATACCTACATCTTCTTCTTGATCCTATACGCAGAGAGGCTATATGTTGTGTGCCTGAGAAATAAAAAGTAACTCTAACGTTATCTATATCTCCCTAGCATTCTTCTTGCAAACGCTAAGTTTATACTTATATGTCAGCATACAACACGGATTTATCTACACCATGGTGACGTCAATGCCAATGGCATTCGTCAACTAACGGAATTAGTTTCGTTAGTGCTGAAATATTGCTTTGGCAAATTGTTCTTTTTTTCTCGTAAATTAGCGGTCACACATATTTTCAGCCTCAGTCGCGGACACTTTCTCTGCTAAAATAAATTCCATTTCCCAGGAGCAAAACATTTTGTCAGGTGCTCGCACGAATGAGATTAGTTCATTGGACGCGGAACTTAAGCGGCGGGCTTACGTTGATGAAGCTCTGGGCTGACAGGATGTCCTTGGATTGGAAATGGGCTTCATTGGGATGATGGAGAGTGATTGGGTGAGGGCGCAGGCAGAAGGTCTAAGGTTGGATGTCCCGATGATTGTCAGCTTTCGAGGGAAGATGCGCTCGGCCTGGTGAGAGGAGTACCCCAGGGGCTTTGCAGGGGACCACTGCCTTGGGGAGATGGAGAAGCAAAATCTGGGAGGAGGAGGTGGGAGAGCGATGACGCAATTGAAGAAGACTCCCCCCCCCCTTGATTTTCCGCCATTTTTGGGAGGGGAGATGGAGTCCGTTATAACCGAAAGAGGCTATTCTATTAGGCAATAGAATTGGTTTTAGACACTCCGGTAATTTCGTACCGTCAAACATAAATTCTTAAACCAAAGATAAACACAACTTCCATGCCCGAAGTGCAATTGAACCCGCGACCCTTGGGTTGCCAAGCAAGAACGATATAAACCTGATTCTTGTGGCTGGAGGAAGAATTGAAAAAAAGATAATCACATTGCATTTTACATACTTTTGGGACACTAAATAAAGATATCTTTCTTCAGTTTAGATATAAAGTCAAAGATATACTGTTTTATTTTCACGCATTCATCCAAGCCATTTCCACGATTTTATGCTGCTTCAAATTGTGAAATTTATTGCTACGCGTAAAATGACCTTTACGTCTTCATAAGATAGATTTTTCTCCTTCCTTCTTACCTTTCTTACTGCTCGATCCAAAATTGAATCCTCAGCCTTGATCTTCAGTTCTTAACGTTCAATTGTACTGCATCAACTGTCCTTTTGACGCAATCATGTCTCGCCACGTGTCTGATATGGGTTTCAAAAGCGTTCCTTTGGAATTTTCATTTGACTCCCATTTTCTCCCACTGTAATTGCAACGCTTCTTGCTTGGGATATCCTTTGGATCTTTGTCATTCTTCAGAAACAACATACTTCAAGTGTTTTCATTCGTTCCTCTTCATCTTCAGTTACTATTCAAGCCTCACTAACAAAAAAATAAGCTTCATTAAAAAGTTATAATTAATAATGTACATTCTAATTAAGCATTTCTTAACTTACTTTATTCTGTTTCTGGCTGTTAACAGACATTTCTTCAAGTCGAATTCCCTCAAATGATTTTCTATCCTTCGTAAATCAGCGTTGTTCATTATTTCACTTGTTGCTCTATCGGATGAGCTACAGCTAACCACTCTTTACATTATATTTGATTGAAATTTAGAATAAGGGGTTCATAAATTTTTTATTTGGTCATTGAAATTCATTGAAAAATTAATATCTTTAAAATCTACGAAACGTTGCCGAAATTTGAATTCAGGAAGAGCCACCAACCTCATACAGTATGTATATGAACACTTCAATTCCTACTTACCTCTGCATATAAATTAGGTTCAAGAGAATCGGACCGGTTTATTTAATGGCCTATCATCCAAAGGGTTAGGCCCTTTTCACACACACCGGAAAAACCGGCGCCGGATGCAATGTTAGCAAATGAAATGGAAGCTTTCACACGATGTCCGGCCCGGCACTATTGCGGGACCGGCTGACGGTTTCAATGTTTTTAAATGTGCACTTTCACACGCATACCGATTTTGCCGGTGCCGGTGAGGAGATAGGTTCAAATTTCAGTCAGCTCGTTGTTTAAATAGCTTACGTCCCACTAGGAAATCAAATATATGAATTCTCATACGAAAATAATTAAACATCTTGGATTCATCCTTTATTATTTTATCATGAGTAGTGTAGAAACTTCCTTCTTAATATCACTCTTAAAAGTGGATGAACCCAATACTGTCTTTCTCGTCTCCTGTATTTCCGCCTAAGGTACAACAGCACAAGCAGGCAACGTCTTTAGACTGCGTCTAGGTAATACCCACCGAGCCACCACAAGGGTGTGTGGCAGGGGGTGAAGATCACCAAATATGCACTAATGACATGTAACTAGGCTACTAAATGGTGACATTCTACATAATACGGTCACATTCAGCTAGAAGTTAAGTATCTAAATAGTAATAAAGGGATTAATACATGCATCATGTACTACAGACTACTGTGACTATATTTCACCTACCTATCCCTTTGACCGCTACCTATTGTTCTCTCTTATGGTACGCGGAAAAAATGACATTTTAAATCTATCGGTACGACAATCTATCTTTCTAATCTTGTTAATTTGATCAAACCTAGCATAATACGCAGGGATTCTTATTATATATCTAACGCCATCTGTAGGCCAGAATTGCCGTTCACACCTAAATCCGTTAAAATCTGCTTTACTAAAAAGGTAAATCTTTCTTTTTAATTTAAAATTTTTTCAGTACTGAGGGAAAATTTAACGTTTACTACCTTGTGGTCACATATTTCTTCGACATTTTCAAATTTAATAACTTTTTCAGGGATGTGGCAAGTAAATCGAGAACGCCTAGCTCCGGCTCCGGCACCGGTTTTTCCGGTATGTGTGAAAACGGCCCTAGGGTTTGAATACCGGCAGAGGTATTCTGCGTTGAATCAATTTTCGTTCTCACCTGTCGTGTGGAGTGTAATTCAAGAAAAGTACTCCATTCACTGTATAGAGTACTTCCCTTTACGAATAGCTGCATTTTTAGCCCTTTCGCCACAAAAATCGCCTGTAGTTGACATTTTGTTTCCACTGAAACGCGCTGGTTATCTTTTATCCACGGTCTCAAAAAGACATGTTTTTAATACGCTCTGATCTATTGAAGCCTCTTCTTCCCGGAAAAAGCATAGGAAGAACTTGTTTTGCCACCTATTTGCAGTAATGCGGAGTTATACAAAACGAATCGCTGTGGTGCACCGCCACCTGAAGCTTAAATATTAATATTGTGATTTTTCAGTGTTTAAAAGTCATTTTATAGAGAAATGTGCTGAAAACGAAAGTCTCAATCAACTCAAAAATATCAACTTAACTCGTCAATATACTCCCATAAGAACAGGTGAAGGTGAGTTACAAATGAATGGATAAATGTTGATGAAAAACTCACGACATTGTGTAGTTTGGAAAAAAGCAGTAGCATAAAGGCACTTTCTTCGGGTATTCACAACTCTTCGTCTTGTATGTTTGAGAAAAAAAAATATTTTATTGCGGGAAAAATGTGTTATATCGATGTAATGCATGATGTACTTTGTGTTAAAGTGATATTTTATACTCTACGAGTCATTATTTCCTGGTGTTTGTCTCAGAGAATTATTCACGCTATCAGGGCTAGGGGAAACTTTGGTGGCATCAATTAAATGTCATAAGTTTTAGTCATCTTCACTCACTAGTTACCATCTACTATCAGAGAAGCTTATTAAGTTCATAGTTCAAAGCATATTCACAAACACAGATCATCCAGCCCTAGCCCTTTGCCATGTCGCCATTCAGCTGGGCATAATTCCAGCCAATCCCATATCGATGGAGAAGGGAACGAAAGGCAGGATATTTAGCAGCGGCTGCTTTGGTAACCCCTTGGGAAAATATAAGGTGTGGCCATGGTACCGAAGCAAGAGCCCATCTGTTCCAAAGAAAACACCATCTCCTCCTCCTCACCTCTTCTCTGAATCACTGATGTCCGCATCCCATTGGGGTAGTTACGGACGTGCCGGGAATAAATGTGACCACGTATCCCTTTCAAATTCTTTGCTTCCCTTGCGATGGGCGATGTGGTTAGTTCGGTCGGGAAGGGACAACAGAAAAAACTCCCCCTCGATCAGTTTTGGAGGAATGGGCTTCGGCTGGTTGCGACGGCTTTCCCCTTGCATAAACTGTTCCCTGCGCAACACACTCCTTCCGCTTGTCTGAGCAAAGGGTGAAGGGAATGAAGGTGGAATTTCTGCTCTTCCCTCGGCTCCTCGGGTTTCTTAAAGTGTTGACTCCTAGAGAAGGGAGTGTGTTATGCATACCACGACGCCTGTAAGTTCCGTAGGGAAGCAGAGAGCTTCTCATGTTTTATTGAAAGTTTAGATTGTTAAAGAGGTGTTTAGTTTCCGAAATAGACATTCTGCTGTTAACCATCTCAGGGATGACTAAGAAACGAATGTTTCTCTTGAAAGCTGATGCTAATATCGCAATTTTGTCTGGGAATACCACTCTGATCTTTTGAGGATCGGTTATCATTTTGCATGCAAGGAGAATCTGCCTTTATATTTGCCTCAGAGCTAATAAACAATTTGATATTAGACGTTTCATAGATGTTCTTCATCCATGAAGCATCAAATTGCGGATGTCTTTTTTTAAATTGCCAGAGCTCCTGAGCGTAGTAAGGGGGTGTTTAGGGGCTAAAAACTTCCCAGAGGAGTTAAAAACAAAATTGAGAATAACTTGCTGAAAAATCACGTGGACTCAACATTTCTCTGTAACTGTTTGTAAACACCTTTTCTTTTCGTTTAAATAACTAATCCTTTTGGGTTTACCTACAACCTGAATATTTAAATATTAACACCTAGTCTTTGGGCATGAGAAATCATTCATGTATCTTCTACGTTTTCTTCTTCGTAGTGATAGAATTGTATTCCTCGGTATGTTTGGAGCTCCTTTGTAACGATTATTTTGACTTTTCTGAATCATCCCCTTCAAATTTAAAATATTTGTTTTCTTAAAGATGTAAACTTTGAGTTTTCTAAAATTTTAAAATAAAATTCAACTTTAAAAAATGAACCAAATTTACCAAAACAAATAACCGAGACTAATTTTATTTTTAAATGTCAAAAGATCAATATTTAAGATTTAAAAGTACTAATAATGTGATAAATGCCCATTTTATCCATTAGTTATGTGCAAGGCACATATTAACCCTTGATAGAGCTAAACCACTTGCACGTACCATCCTATCCAGGTGAACCGCTCCCAAAAGATATTCCTGGCTCCGCCCCTGGTTGAGCTTACTTAGGATCTTAATAAATGAAGTTAAATTATTACTTTACGTTCAACTAAATATTTTGTTGCCACAGTAATCATCTTGACCTTTCAGACAGAACAATAGTGGGTTAGAATCCACTTTGACGAGCTTCCTCCAATTTTCTTAGGATTAGGCCTGGTAAAATTATATAGTGCGATTCAAGCTTAGGCGTTTAAAGTCTACATGCCACTTCTGCTACCACTTTTTGTACTAAATTGTAGACTTATTGAAATCAGATCCGGATAAACTGTGGCACGATATTCATCTAGGCTGATAGTAAATACATTTTAAACTTTTTTAATCTCCCCGCATCTTCCGGCACTGCCCATGCATGAAAACGCTTGGATACAGATGAGGTTAGAAAATCCGGATTAAATTACAATCTGTTGATACCACCTCGCCCACGATTAGATGGAAGCATATTTTTTCTCCTTTCAATTTTTCTTCTTTCCTTTCAACTTTTCTCCTTTCCTTTCAATCCTTTCAATTAAAAGGAAATTCTCAGAAATTAATTTCCTGAGGAAATGTCAAACGTAGCGTAAGATAGGTGGGAAAGTAAATAATAAATACAGGTGAACTGAAATTGATCACGTTTTCCATTGAAAATCCTACTTGAAGTACCCTATAGACGATATTAAACCTAATTAAGTTTTTTAATAATGAAGGAGATTCCCACCATACGTTACAAACTAATTTAAATAAATGGTCATCGGGGTTGATAGGTTTACATCTCGCTAGTAAACAAATTCACAAGTTTTCTTTTAAATTTTATTTAAGCTTTTCTCTTCTTCAGCATAACAACTTTATTTTCTCGTAAATTATGAATCATGGCAAAAAAAGAAAAAACAGCAGAATTGGTGACATAATTTAACAAAGGTGAGACTTATCTACGGAAAATAATTCATTTACTTCAATCTAACGGTAAGTGATGTATTTATAAAAGATTTTAATCGTTAACATTTAAGTTAACATTTAAAAAATTTTGAGTGTATCCACCGTATGTGAATTATTTGGTACTATAATTAACAACCAATTCATAAAAATAACAATCCAAAAAATTCCCACCGTTCAGAGGTATTACTGTCGCCACAGCTATGGACTTGAATGGTTTAAAGTGTTTTCCACAACTACTATTGAAATGTATTGTGTTTACTTGAAAGTCATTGATTCTCCCAAAAATTGAGCCCAGAACGTCGAGACTGGGTTCTATTTCAAGGAAGCAAAAAAATTAAGCAAACTCTACTATTTTAAAAGGGATACAGGAGATAATTGGATCATGCATGTGAATAACAATAAGTTTCCAAGAAAACAATATCAAACTAATCGCAAATCCAAGAGAACGTCTCATCGCGTTCATAAAAGTTGATATGGGTTTAGCAGATTATTGGCCCTAAATATTTCAAAGGTATAACATAAATAATTGAAATTCGTCGTTAAAGAAAATTAATTTAAATAAGTATTTTAGTTAAAACTCTCTTGGGTTTCGGTCACCAGGTCAATTTGTCTAATTCTTCCTCCAACGTTTCGATGTGCAACTCGCCCATCGTCATCAAGGATCCAGGAATCCTGGAAACTGGAATTCCTGTAGCTTAAACCTCGTGAAGCTTGAATTTCTAGATCCCTTATGACGTTGGATCGAAACTATGGAGGAAGAATTGGAGAAATTGCCACTGTGAAACCAGGGAGATTTTAACCACATTATTCGCTGGGAAAACACCTTATCGTAAAAAAATAAGTAATTATTTTCAAAGTTCAAAACCAATAATTCAATCATCATCATCAAGTAGCTACTTGAGTTACTTTCATGCATCTAGTAACTCAGCTTCTATCCACTCCTATCTTGGTAAATTTGTTGGCGTAGACCATCTCCCAATTCTTCAATAAACAAACATTTTGCAGTTCTTGGGTTATATAAAGGTTTCACGATCAATTTTAGCATCGATGAAGGTGGCGAGCGACGAGAAAATTAATCTTTAACCATCCAATTCAGCACTCACTGTCCAATAATGCTCAAATTCAGCAGTCTTCTTCTTTTTTCATTTAATTATAAATTATGCACCTCAAATTAAATCCTATGTCCGTTAGAACTTCATTCGTGGAATGAAGTAAGCGAACTGGAAAGAATTTCTTAAAGTATTCAGAGCCTGATTAATGTGGATCCCCTTCCACAGATAGTAGTATTTGATCGCTGAATCGGAATGGGAAACGTAAGGCGTTTGCAAAATGTGAACGTAGCTTTTTCAGTTTATTTCAGAGACACTTGGAAATGAGCTCTTATTTAATGGAATATTTATCACAGGCCACATTATTCTGTAGATAGAGAAACATAACATAAGTATGGATTTGCTTCAATTTTCGAATGTTAATGGATAGGAAATAACCACTAAAAAGTAAGGTATGTCAGGTGTGTCACACCGATTGTATTCAAATAGCACCCATTTTTTAAGTAATGAAAAATTCAGAGACATATATTTTTTTATCTGGAGAGAAGCCGGTTTAAAGGGGGGAAAATACCTCAAAAGTTCACCCCCAAAACTATTATTTCGACATATCTTCGCTTGCATAAGTGATATAATTCAAAATCAAAGTGTAAATCATTTGTCATTACTATACACTTTGTTTGTACTACCATTACGATACTCGGAGGTTGTAACCCCTATTTTTTTATAAGGGTGTATCAGACTTTTTACGCATATTTTGTATCCTTCAAATTAACTTAAAATAATTTCAAATACTTAAAACCATTTTCCTAAAGAAACATTTATTGTAAAATATACGTGCTTTCGGTTTTTTTAAATTATTTTAAGGGGTTAAACCACCCCTTAGCAAATTGTGTTTTTTTCTGGATTAGAGAAAGTCGTCAACTCACTAATTTCTCCTGTATTGATGTTTTTGCCTACATAATTTTGCATAGTACTGTACCTTGTTATATAAAACAATTACATATACAATACTTTATATAATACACACCCTCCTCGTACTATGCATAACGGATAAAAAACACCCCTGAAAACAGTTTTTCGTCATATCATCACCTATATCACTCACTCGCTCAGTGAACCCAAAGGTTAGTTTTGATAGGTGAGAGTAGAGCTCACCCCGTACTAAGCCAATAGCGTGTGAAATTCGCAAATTCAAGTTAGGGGGACCAGTTCCTTTCCTTAGGCCACCTGCGATCCTACGAAGTCTTGACACGCAGAAAATCGAATCGCGATGATTCTATATAGGGGTGTCCAGAAAGGCTCTTGCCCGTGATTTGCACTCTTGCCCATCCTGACCGGGACCCTCCGGTCAGTAGCTCAGTGCTCTACTCACTAGCCCATCACGACCCCTTCTTCACCTATATACATGATAAAATTAAAAATCAAAGTTATCAAAATGCGAACTTTTTATAAAATTGATAACAACTTTTCTTCTATTAAAGTTATACACTGAGAACTTACAGATTGCATGGAAAACATATATATCTATCATTTATCTAACTTTGGTTGCAATTAAACGCCTCATTATTGATTTGAGAGTCATAAAAGTCGGCGCTTCGCTCGAATACCGTCTAAAACTGGCACTTTTTACGTTGCAACTGTTGTAAAAAATATAAAAATGCGCTTTAAAAATTTAGATCTTCTATTCAATAACGGAGAATGAAATAAGAAAAATTACGGTGTGATTGGTTTTTCTGTAGACCTATCTGTTAATTTGTTATTCATATTCAAACTCGAGTGCACATAATTTCTGCGCCGACAGTAGTAATACCATTGAGTGATACCGTGCCGTGACGTCATGCGATGACGTTGGGTGTTCAAGCTGCCGATAATGTACAGTTTTTAAAGATTAATTAATATATGAGTAACACAACTTCATTCTTCAGCAAAATTTTCGCCTAGTGCATTTTAGCTAAACAACTTCATATTCAAAGAAAAGTGCATGCCCCCCATTGTACACAAATCTAGCTGAAGTTTGTCTATTTATTTCATTAATCCCTTTTCTAACAGGTTCCAAATACAGGAGGCACAATCCACTTTTGGCCAAACTAACGTGAAGTAACACCTCTCCTTAACTTTTGCGTTTCACTTCCAAACCATAGCCGTCGGTCGCCCCACACGAACAACCACCTACTGCTATCGCTTCTGCTTGACTAACTTCCTGAAATGTCTCAGCCTGCTCCGATCTCATAGAAGCGTCCGACGCGTCGAGGATTATGGCATATTTCGGATCGGATGCGGATCGTAAATAAGACAAATGCGACGGACGAGAAAGAGGAGACCGTGTCAAAGCTGATGGGGAAAGGGAGGTGGGTCCTTAGACGAAGATCCCAGGATTCGCCCCCGTCTCATTTTGACCTCCATCAAAATAACGATGAAAAAACCGATCAGTCTCCCTGTCCCATTCCCTTGCCGTAGCCGTCTATTGGGTCCCGCGCTTCGGAATAGCCTCTCTCGGTGGTGAATGGTTTTCTCCACCGAGGGATGGTGTGTATTCTCTTCCCTCAACGCCTCCCCCTCCATTACTCTTCCTCGCCTCAATAAAAGAGCCGCCGTCGGTGTATTTTTACTGCCCTCCTGCTGAACGGGACGCCTGTACAAACATGGAGAGGTGTCCCGAAGGGTGGTCGAACATTGCCTTCGGCAGAAACCCTGTAGCAGGGAGGAGCGGCCTTTGATTTCCTGCGTCCCTGAATGGATGCGATACTTGATCGTTGATGGAAAACACCCGGTATGCTTTAGAGATACTTTAGGGGAAATGTTTCGAGGAGGTAGCTAGGTTACAGTGAAAAATATTTATGCAAAATGTTTTTAATTCGGGGAAGGGGGTACGTTGTTGAGGGAGAGGTAATCGATGGAGGCGGAAAATGCAGGTGGGGAACATATTGGGAAGTAAAGTACACTATAAGTATACGAAATACGTCAATTTTTAAATTAGTTGACGGATACGGGTCTTTAAAAATAGGTAGTATGCAACAGGAAAAAAGAGATCAATCCTAGTTTCGAACTAGGAAAACAAAAACTGAGGAGGTGAAAGAGTGCTGTAACCTAGGAAGCCGAGTAAACAACGATGGACGAAGCAAGAAAAAAATAGCCACTAGAATAGCCAATGCTAATCTAGTGACTACCAACCCTAACCAACCCTATATAACCCTATATGTAGTGTAGAACATTGTTACTCTTATACATGTCTTTATTTAAAATTTTATTTTTTTTAATGCCAACTGGTTTATAAAGTTCATTCTAAATTGTTTTCTTAGGTGACCTTGTCACAGAAAATCACTAATTTTATTATTATTATTAATCTAAGGATTTTTCATTGTTGATGATGAAGGGTCCTAATTGAGAAAATATTGGAGGAGAAAATAATGGAGAAATAGCGTGGACACTTTTGAAAACACGTGAAATGGTATACGAATGCTAATGATACCAATAGTTTGCATCTACAATATACCCCAAGAGTAGTGAAGGCTATTCGGGTGCTCCACCGGGTCAAATCCTCCATCGCTGCCGACGTTTCAAGGAACGAGTCGTTCCCCATCCTCAGGGCTGTATGGGGAACGACTCGTTCCTTGAAACGTCGGCAGCATGATGACAATGTTAGTAATTGTGTCAATCACCAAATATGCAGTGTTTAGAGACAGACGTATATAATACATAAAGGCCGTTTTACACGGTACATTTTTAGTACAATTTCTTGTACAAACGCTTACATGAGGAAAATTGTACCGTGTAAAGCGGCAAATTTTGTGAACGCTTGTGCGAATGTCTGAATGACTGAACGGAAAATAGAACTAATTTCATTCTGACAAACGTAAAAATTTCGTTCAGTTTCATACACTCGTTTGTAAAATAAATTGTACTGTGTAAAACAGCCTTAACGCAATGTGTTGTGATGAAGGACTGGTAGTTGAGGCAGGGGCTATTCAAGGGCTTACCATTATTGGCAGAACACTTAGGACGATGGTGATCTGGTTCCGCATATTCCTCTCGGTAATTCTGTTGGCGACGGCCCTTGCACGTATTCCGATATCAGATCGGCTTTTCACTAACCGAACCCTACCATCCTTCCCACGATCGGCTTGTTACCTTCTGTTTCCCGTGCGGATAATTCTCTCAAATTTGCCCCTGCCATTATAATTTGACAACTAAATCCAAACCAATGTTTTTATATCTGCAATGCTAATAGAAATAGCGACACGCCGATGAAGGGAGTTAGCACTAACAAACCAGAATAAAGGTGGTGCTGATGTTTTTTTATAAAATTTTCATACATAATGTAGCTTATCGTGTCTCCTAATTATGGGGCTTGAGATAGAATATAAGCTTACGGGACATGGGTTTGAGAGATACAATACATGGCATTTAAAGGAAAGAAATTAAAGAAGGAAATACAAAAGTCCTTCGGGGAAGAAAGAGATTTGCTTAAAAATATTTTTTTAAGGGGTCGGCAATAGAGGATTTAAGAAGGAATTTATAGCTTGATTTGAGTCGAAGGTAATTGCAGATGAGAGACTTTTAATTAATCATAAGAGGATAAAATGTTGGAATGTTTAAGGACAAGAGATGGTGTAGGATGAACTGGGAAGATTACGAGCCAAGGAAAACTAAGAGCGTAGGGGTTTTTACTCCAATCGAAACGAATGAATATGATTTCTTAGACTGCCCTATATGAATCCACAGTCAATAAAATCCATGTAACTATCGTAAACGAAAACAAATTTGGGCTATTATTTCCATGCCTTTATTTTCATCCATGTACTGCTGGATATACACGTGAAATATTTCTTGTACTTTTCAGTAGGCTTCTCTATTCTCCCACTCTTCTAAAGATTTCTTTGCTTGTCACTCGGTCGTTTCATCTTATCTTCATCATTCTTTGGTAGTATCACATTAATAAATGTATATACTTAATGTTAAGAATAATTATAAGGAAGTGATTCCTCACCACCCTGTAGACATCTTCCACATTTCCTTGCGCAAGGTTGCTTTGCACATATTCGCAAAGATCCTTCATCCACATTTCCCTTGCTTTTCTCGCTTTACGATTTATCTCATTCCTAATTCTTTTGTAGAAAAGTTGCCCTTCTTCAGTTTCCATATTTTTATAATTTCTTCTCTCTTTAATCAATTCTAAGACTTCTTTTGTAATCCATGGCTTCTTATTGACAACTTTACTTCTCCCCAGAACTTCTTTCGCGTCTTCCTGCGCCCGATTTGATGCTTACCCATCTCTTTACCACTGATTTCACACTCATATTTTCTTCTATCTTGTTTTTGTACTGCCTTCTGAAAGGCCAGCCATTGTTGAAACTACTTTAGTTTCTCTACTTGCCAAATGTTCTCAATCGATTTCTTCAATTTCTTGAATTTTAAATGGCATTTCATCGTCCCTAAGTTGTGGCCACTGTTAATATCTGCACCCGGGTAGCTTTTGCAGTTCTTCACCTGGTTCCTGTATTTCTGCTCAAATAATATTTTGTCAATTTTAAATATTCTTCTGCTTCTGAGCATGTAGCTTTTCCTTTGGTGGTTTTTAAACAATGTTTTCCACCACTAACTAGTGTTGTGAGTAAAATTCTATAATTCTTTTTCCTCTCATTTTTTTCAGGAGATGGCAGCAGCTCTTCTTATGAGTGGAATTGGAGACACCGTGGTCGGTACAGTGATACTCAATACACTTCAGGCGTGGCGACGAATATTTTTAAAATATGGTAAGTAAAAATACTCCATTCCATTATTTGTTCTATATTTCATCATCCGACAATAGTTTCGGCATTTCATACCGTGAACACTCTAGTAAGCGAGGATTCATTATAGCGAGTGATATTATGGTTTCAGTTCAAAGCAGAGGGGAGCCGAGCCTCCATCCCTTCCTTTCCTATCCTTATACCTTTCTTCCCGGTCTGAAGCGCCTTTTAATACGGAAACAGACTTAAAAACACCCTGTAATGTAATGCCTGGTAAAAGTTAAATTAGCAAAAAATTAGTATCCCTTTGTGCCGTCAACACTTGATTATGGCCGACCATGGTATCAACATCCAATGTCATTATCATTACGTTGATGATGACACTAAATATCGGAACCATGGACGGCAAAAATAAACCGTGGAGCATGCAAAACTATGACTGTTTTCAATGATTCATTCTTTTAATAGCAATGTAATACGAAAGTGTAATAAATGCTTAATTTATTACTTTCTCTGCGTTCGCCTTCTTCCTCATTTCTTCGATGCCATCTTCTTCTTCCCAGTTTGCTTAAGATTGGATCCAGATTAGTGGGTTTCTATTCTCTTTTTTATCTTCACCGTCGTTTCTTTCTCTCTTTCCTGACCCATTCATGCATTTGGTATCACTTCCTCGTAAAATCTCAGGCGGAACTTTTTCGGCTTCGTCCCCTCACTTATCTTATTCTTTTAATCCTTTATAGCTTCTCTTCCATTCCCTTCTCGCGTTCTTTTTACTCTCATCTTATAAGGTAAAACTACCCTTGAGCACGATAAAAATAGGTACTTATTTAATACCAATCCTTGCTTAATACGTATGAGAGCCATTAGTATGGACCCAATTATCGATTAAGAAACGATCATCTCCTAACCCTTCTCCTCAATGGGAAATTTTCCACCCCTTATTTATTTCAACGTTTCGGTAGGGAACTTCGGCTTCGTGCGAAATAGTCCTCTTTCTCTGGTTCCTTGTAACTTAATGTGGAAAAGACGTAAGTTTTCCAACTTTAAAGCCTCTTGGGGTCATGAATGCTTGAGATCTCCCCGGTCCGAGACCGCCCTTGCGCCGCGCAGGTTGGAATGGACACTTTAACCAGCCAGCAGGCAGCGATACGCCTGACTGTAAACTTAACATTGCTAAAAAAGAATTGCCCAGCCTCACCTTTGAACTCTGAGAAAATTTCACTATACACTGGTCGAAGATTATTTTTTTTAAGGTGATCCACTACTGATATTTCACTGCCTATCCAAACTTAATCCAGAGACAATCACTTATTCACGGTTCTAACTCACGACATTCACATTACAAATCTAACCCGACTTACTACAGTGGTAATCTTCAACTGCAAATTAATCTGCTTAGGACTATATTTCCAGAGAATATCAGCACGAATGGATTTTTGCATAATATTTCGTTCAAAGTATATTTTATGGTATAAATGTAAATTTTTAAGGATCTTTTTTGATAGTAAAGTCACTTTTATTGGACAGGGATCTACTTTGGAAGGCCAATACACAGCTCAGTACCCAGCAAGTTCCCTTAAGTGGATGTCGGGTAAATTCACACAATACATGCTCTGATGTAACGAACACAATCTATTACTAGTAACGGATTATCACTCACATGCGGCTAAATATTTAATTTTCCTTGGCCATATCATAACTATTTCAAGCAAAGTATTGTCAATCATTGGTGTCCTCTATCATTTCAATGCAATTGCTTGTACATTTTCGTTAAAATCTATATTTCATGGATGTGTATGCACTACATTTTATAAAATTCTGTTCACCCAATCGGTCACCTGTCCCCACGGCCACTTAAATTAATCCACCCTCCACACAGTTAATTTTATTACCATGGTTTGACATCGCGCTTTTCATCTCATAAAGTCTACTCACGTGAATAAATTATACTTTATCTCAGCCTTTCACACCTCACTCACCGCTGACTGACCTCCGACCTCAAATCCCTTCACTCCATTATGAATGAGTCTTTCCATTCTGATTATAATCTCCTCTAATTTTTTTTCCTCCATAGAGAAGCCCGCACTAATCGCAATGTCAGTTATACAGGGTGCGTTAACACAACTTTCTTTTTTATATGTATATATCCATATGGATTTTGCCGCATCCTGTACATACCAAAAATTGCCTTCCAATGTCCCAATGAGCCTCATTCTCCCAGTTGCCTTCATTATTCAATGCTATTAGTACTCACAACTGCCCTTTCCTTGACCTCTTCCCTTCATGCAACAACTTCATTTCCCACAATATATTTTGTTCATTGCAATATGTGTATTTTACCCAACATGCTTTATTTGTTTTTACCTTGTTTATATTGCTTGTTAACCCTTTTGTTTGTTTTGTTTTTTGTTAATTCATTCCACTTTCTGAACTAAATGTAAAGGTCATAGTTGCTTCTTTTGGAATCAGATATATACAACTATCTACGCAGGAAACAAAGCAGCTTCAAATGAAATACTGTCTTCACTTTAAAGGTGCCTTAAACAGTCGAAAAAGACGCTGGACAAATGACTTTATTGTTCCGATCGATTTTAAATATGCGAACAAATATTGAAAATAATTACTTAGACATGTGATGCTACAAGTCTCATCCAGATATGCACAATTAACTAATAAACCAAGCGTCATCATTCGGTAATACCTTTATAATATGATGATGGTATTGGATCTTTGATGCCTGAGAAGTAATATTTTGTGGGAAACAAAGCAATTTTTTTTCATGATAAATGAAACTCTTTTTCAAAGTTACGCCCGAATCCATCTATATTTTGCTTTTTTCTTTTGAAAGGTTAGCGAACTTTATTTCATTGCATTGATAATATTTTAAGGTACCTAGTATAAGTTTCTTTCCTTCATTCTCTCAAAATGGATTTCAAAATGTGCACGCTTCAACTTCAATGTAAACTAATTACTAATTGCTGGCTACTCTCCAAGTTCATTGATAGGTTTCAGTCTTTATTACTGGCACACATGCGTTAAAAAGAGCGATACCTGACTTATATTCGACCAAATTTTACCTTTGGCAATCTCGGTTAATTTTATTTGACATTGACTTGTAGCTGTATGACGATGTAGCGGCGCATGTTCTAAGCCAAAGAATGAAATAAAATCTTGTTAGATGTTAGTTAGGATGAAAATGGACGAGGTAAGTTGAGTAGGGGGGAAGACGAAGAAATAAGTGTAAGATAAGGTAATTTTAGGCAATTAAGGTGAGGATATAAATTCAAAGGACGCAGAAGAATTATCGGAATATTTTATCGGAAAGCCAGTAGGTACCTACTACGTCACTAACCCCATGTTGTCTTAATTGAATGAAGCATGCTGAAAATGAAGAAAGAATATACATTTGGAGTTGATGAAGAGACGTGTCGAATTAAGGCAGGTTGAGTTTATGTAGACATTAGAGTACCATGCTCTCACTTGAAGGGCCCCGGTTTGTATTGCGGATGTGGAAGGTAGTTAATTTGTGAAATGATCCCAACTTGAGAACTTTGTGGAAAGCATTTTAGTACAGCACTCCATACGTCAGATTGGTCGTTTAACCATGGTCCCCTTGACGTCTTACGTGGAGAGGAATCTGATGGCGACGCCGGGTTTCCCTCCCCATTCCTCCTTACGTTTTATTTCCTGCCCCCGTAACTTCACTCCCGGACTAAAGCGCAAGTGTAGGTACACACATGAAAACCTCAGATACAAACTTTTGAATTGAATGGAAAAGAAAAGAACATGTAAATCGATCAAAGCGGGGAAAATAGTGGTTAATCTAACTTGACCGGTAGAGCACAAATCATTCGTTCCCTCCAGTTTCTAAGGCGCGACATTGGAGGTCACCCCAACATTATTCGGCCATAAATGTGGTATCCTCTGGAGTACGCATTTTTCACATGTGGATATTCTGGTGAAATTGGAACCTTCTGGCGTTGCTGATTTTACGGCGTTCACCTTTCATTACATGGGCGGAATAATTATTAAAGTTGACGAGAGAACCGATTTTGTGGCCACGAAATACGCGTTAATTCGGAGAGGTATGTCGCTTTGTTTTTATTTAGTGGCCTGGAAAGCCGATGTGTAGTATTATATCCATTCATATGAGCCATTTTCTGAATAAAATTCTATGAAAAACGCGCCTCTCTCCGATATTATCTTGCGAGTCTATTCAATTTTCACGGTTTTATTTCCAAAATATTTTGAGGACCAAATATTTTAGTGCCAATCTCCCAACATTCAGGTCAGCTTTTCTTTTTAATAGGTTAGCCAATTTTTCATCTAGCGTCAAATTTAATTGGAGTAGAAAGGAAAAAAATCATATATAGTGTTCTTCAATCGCTAGTAATGGAAATTTTTGAAGTGTCTTTGTTGGAAACTGTACAAAAACATAACTAATGGCTTGATTTTGGATTTGTGATATGGTTGTTTTTTCTATAATATGAATGAAATGTAGTAAAAATATTTAATATGGGCAATTTTTGCATAAAATCGAGTTCTGAAGAGATAAGAGGAAGGTTTGGAAGGGTTTTGAGAAGGGGACGTGAGGGAGAACAGAAAACATATCGTGGAAAGAAAGGACGACGACAAACGCTTATCATGGTTTAGGAGGAAATGGATTCCTGATGATAGAAATAAGTTGGCAGTTTTTGAATGAAGTAATTATTATTCGTGAGAATAGAAGGGTGTATACCGTTTATAAAGATACATATAGATGTGGATCAGCGACGAAGAGGAATGAAAAATGAAGCCTTTTTGGACAGTAGGAAGAAAGGCTTGGGTACGCTGCTCTAAGTAAAACAGTGCATGGTAACCGTAAAGCAATCTCGTTGCAAAGTAGGAAAAAGATATGTACCATATCTCAATAAACTATAATTAAAAGTGAAAATGACGATTATATTAACAGGAGTTAAAATAACAGACTTCAAAATAGATTAGTCTACCCATTGACCTCCCTCTACAATCTTACACCATTGAAATATGTCATCTGACACGAATACATAATTTCAATTTAGTAAATCCAAGTTGGAACAGAAATAGTGAATTAAATGGTATGTATGATCTGTATTGCCTGAAGGGTGGATTATTTAATATCAAATTACAGCATATTAATAATATTCGTTGGTCCTGTTCCGACTTTTAGATCAATAATAATTTAGATTGATTAGTTAGGAAGTGAACTAGAATCTTTAAATACAAAAGTAATTTTAACTACACCTCTCACCAATTCACACAAAAATAGCTACGTGACGGAATAATTTTCTAGAAAAGTGCTCAATTACAGGGTAAAGAAAGGGTTTTTCCAAATATCTTTAGTTGGAATCTGAAATTAATCTGAGAGATATATCGACTTTGGTGCTTCATTACTAATTCTCATTGACTCTTTACACGATGTATCTAGTTAGTATCTTAAAAAAAGGTGCTTTGCACAATGAGGCCAAGAAACTATATACGGTATTCGTAAAAATATTAATTTTGCCATCAGAAGGAACAAGGAACAGATTTAATTTTTTTTAAATTATGGGTCGAGACCTAAAAGAACTTGATTTTTAATGCATCTGTACGGTATGTCCATCTTTTAAGTTATTTTATTTATGGAATATGAAAGATTTCATGAAAAGACAAAGTAATATCTCTCCTCTGTCGTAATAGTTTCCCATAGTAAAAAAAATCACAGTAAACGTAAATTTTTATATATTGAATTAGCTAAGGAGAACGGGGCTATTTGGAAAGGTGTTTACCGTCAGCTGCCGAGCCCAAAAAATGCAAAATGTTACGAAAAATTTTCCATATTTCAATACTTGGGACCATATTTCATATACGATCTAAAATATCTGCCATTAGTTTTAAATCCAAACGTTTCTGAGTAATACAAGTTCCACATCTAGGAAACTATGTTTCTAGGAAAAACATCGGTGTCTGAAGGAAGCTAAAATTTAAATCTTGAAGTATCTTTAAGAATTCGTTTTTTGCTGAAGTAACAGAAAGTTGTGTTAATTTGGTGGCCTAAAATAAGTTGTGAGAAGATATTACGTTAAAAGAAACTTGTGACACCTCAGAGATTACCTCACAATCAAGCAAGTGGACTTCAAGATGTAGGAATTAAATCTAAATTATAATTGTTTATTTAGATATAGGTACCCATATTCAAGGAATTGAATTATTTGAAAACTAAAATGACATTTTTATTACTAATGGGTGGAATATGTTTTACAAATGATATGACATAAACTAAAACACTCATCAAAGAATGCATTTGAAATACTTTGTCAGTTATGCAATTGAAACTGCTTATCCAAACTTAATTAATATTTTGGTCTACTATTGTTTTATTTTGGATATAATCATTTTTATCAATCTCTTATGCTGTCTGTAATCTTTTTTTTTAACAGTTTTTGTCATGTATAATAGATAATTTTAAATTCTAATGGCTGCTTTTCACTATGAATTTTAACTTTGCATATCTATATGCGTCAGATAACGCCATGTCAAAGTTTTGTTCAATATAATGACTGATTGCAAGATAATTGTTATCCATATATCTTGTTCCTTAATTTCGCGTTGGTTGTCCATATTTTACGACCCGTGAAAAATCCCTAACCATATGCCAATACCCACAATCCAAAAAGGAGCAAATGTCTTCAGCTTTTTCGCTTACACCGAATACTACTATTGTAGTGTGGCGCATTAAGACATTACCTCAGGCATATACTGCAGAATGATTAGGCTCCTTGAGATGTCTATTCACGGGCAAGTCTAAATCTCTGTTATAACTCGGAGAAAGACAAATCGACATCTCGTGTTACCACCCCATTCGTCACAGATGCGTATGTCATGAGGAGCTGGATTAAAACCGTTGGAAATGGATTCAGAGAGAAAACTGAGCCAGCAAAAATAACGGATCGAGAGAATTATTGACGTACTACTTAGGTAACTCTATCCTAATTAGGAAATTTTCCCCTTTTTTCCATACTTCTGCCAGCAAAATTTTCTACATTATTTTTTTCAGGTTAAAATATAAAACTTCATTTTTCTTGACGCAACATCAGCAATTTGGTAACTTTAATCGAACCACCTGTACCCGTAACCTATTTTTACAGTTCTCTCACTGTTTTTAAGATTTATTTTAAGCCCACATTAGTCACGTCCAGTGGACCGAAAGGACTTAATTTCACCCTTCAGGGCACATCCGGCTATAGAGACTTCCTTTGGGCATCCGTTCTCGCTTTCATCTCGTGCTTAGGTCCTTTTATGTCCGAGAGAAATTTTATTCCCTCACAAAACTCCAGTCAAGTGCCCCATGTACCCCCACTCACGAGGCTATATTGGTCCGTAATCAAAGAGATGGTACGCCGCATGCCTGTAACATTCTGGTCCCTAATGAGGACAGGCAATTGTGAGGGAACGTCTCAAACGTACCGCATATGCCTTTGAGGAGACCTGATCCAGGTTTTTGTTAGGCATCCTTTTGAGACGTTAAATGAGGAGACCTAATGAGGTGATTGCGCTCATTTGGTAAATAAATTCTGTGAAATTTTTCTCTTCATGCGAATAATATGATAACAGCAAGGTAGCCCAATAGGCAGAGCGTTGGTTGGTAGCCTGGAGGACCCGGGTTCGGATTTCGGAGAGAATATTCCATCCAAATGTAAGCTCTGTAGTTTTCTGAATACCATATTTTTCTGGTAAACCGCGGGTCACACAGTGAAACAATATCCCCCCCCCCCTCCTCTGATGCATGAATTTCACACGCCGTTGGGTCTAGCATTTCACAGCCCAAATTAGGGAGGTTTTTCTGCTTGATTGCTCTAGATTAATCTCACTCGTACGGTTTCGTGCGAGTGAATTATTAGGTACGTACCTAAATTAATCTCGAACGATTGAGGCACACCCTTTCCCCCTGAGAACAGCCTACGGGTTGAGTCGTTTGCGGTAGCCAGGTCGGTAACGTGCCGCCATAGTGACTCCAAGGTCATGGTTTAGCGTCCCGCTCAGGAAATGAACTAAGCATGTTCGTTCTAGCCTTAAGATCTTAGGGTAGAAGGTTGGATAAAGCCTTAGTCATAGGAGTACTTGGAAACCTAAATCCTCCACTGAGTATTGGGATGAGCAACACTTTTAGCGTTCGTATCAATGGAAAAAAACACACATCAGTAGCCTTCTTCGTATGTCATCAGACGATGAAGGCCCAATTTTCTGACGAAACTGTTGTTTGCGGCAAATCCCAGAAGCGGCTGGGATTATGAAGCAAATTGTGGGAAAGTATTCAAAAGTAAAAGAAAGATATAATTTCACAATTGAAAGACCTCACCTAAGGTATGCATTAAGTAATTGGAATGCAATTAGTAAACATTTATTCGGAAAATAAACTATATGCTGGCGTCTTCAGGTCTTCTGACCTGAAGACGCCAGCAGGATGGCTGGAGAAACTGTCGTCACCCTGACAACACACGACGCGGAGGAACGCCCGAAAGCCGTTACCAGTGTTGAGAAACGCCGCGGAAACCTCAGAACCTATATGCATATTGCATTACATTATAAACGGGACATAAACAATATAAGGTATTTCAACTTTCGGGATGTTCTATGACCTTCTGCCATACGCCCTTGTGGCGGCACGCAGGGTAAAATATATAGATGTGGATGAATGGTGGAGTGCATACCTTGTGCATTTCACTGATGGTGCTTTCATTATCCATCAAAAGAGGCAATTTCAACTCATAAACACGACCGAACGATTTAATTAAGTTGCCTGCGTCAACATTTTTCACTTAACGGTCGGCGGAATACCAACTGCCCGTTTAGTCCGCATTTTTACAAAGAGGGGAGTGACCCATCCACTCGGAATAAATGAGTCCTGGGCGAAAATTTCTCCCAAAAAAAAACAAAGATAAAAAGAGACGCGAAAAGTTTCCCGCGTACGCCTTGGAACGCTTTTAATGGATTCATTTCGTTCTCTTTGCCAAGCTCCAAATGGATGATGGCCTGAGCGATAATTTCCGAATGCAAATGAGGGCAGTGATGAGGGCTGAGGGTACATTATGAGGCCTGAGTTCCTCATTGTGATTTTCCGTCTGGGGTTCCGTGCGTAGGATGGGTGGACCAGGGGTGGTGCTTTAGGCCTGAGCGAATTTACGGAAACGTGCTGTGGGTTAAGTGAATTGACCCTTCGAGGATGAACTTTTCCTTTGTGTTAATGGAAAGGAAGAGATGAAAAATTTGGAAGATATGCGTTATTAAACATGCATAAGGAAATATTTCTATTTAATGAAGTAGCAAATCCGGGGGAAATTTTCAAGCATAAATGCCGTGGGAAAGCTAAATGAAAGTTGCACGTTTCCTGTAGTAATATTATGGTGTAACTGAAAATATAACTGCACTCTTTCCAATGAAATGGAATAACAGATAACAGGATAAAGCTCCTTCAATTTAGTGTGCCGGTCGGGTTGGCAACTCGATAACGCGCTGAAAACCCAGAATTCGCAGGATTGAATCACACTTCGAATAATCATGTTTGGTTTGTGTTATGGTTAACCTTAAAAGTAAGTTTGTTTAAACGGTGAGGCATAAACATAGAAGTTGGAGTGCCTTGAATCATAATTCTACTAACACTAATTAAACTCACATTTTTGTATTACACTCACTGAAAGCCTATATGAATTACATACTTTAAATGGATATAAAACCTAATCATAGCAATTTTTGGCAATCGTACTCAACTAACAAGTATCGTTAAAGTTTAAAATAGAAGTAATAATCTACTGGAATGAATTCCCAAAGTGTGAATCTGTAGGGGTTAGCTACTGCAAGCAAAGCAATACATGGGCCAAAACATTTTCTTTAGGAATAAAAACCCCAAAAAGATATATAAGGGTGTATTTTCATTACGACTCCGGTGGACATCATGTAGTACAAGCAATATCATAACAATGATACTTTTCGGGTAAAAATAATGGTGATTGAAAACAGCGTCAGCAGTCACTCGAGGAAAAGTGAGAAATCCTTGTCTAAGAAAGTTGAAAATAATCCTAGTTATAGTGCTACAGTTCTATGGCTTTTTTCGAGCGAAATAAATTCAATTTCATTGTAATGAGCCTTGTCTGCGTGAATTGCTTGAATATAAACGATATGATGAGCGAAAATCTCTCTGGGTTACGATGAAAAAGAAAATCTGTATTCTTCCTTCTTAATAGAAGCCAGGGCCACGCAGATAAATAAATCGCCGTACTTAAACTTGACGACAATAATCTCCTAATGAGGGCGGTTGGAAAAAGCCCATGATATAAATGAACTAATGAACCTTAGAATTCTGGTTGGTCCATATCCCTCAATCAAAGGAAAGATTTGTTTGTGAGGAAACCACATGATCTTTCGAGAACATTAACGTTCGTATAAAACTTGGCCTTCGAAATGGTTTAAAAAAAATATAAATAAAGTTGATATTCCCACGCACATCCCCCATATAACATCATTTACAGGCAGTCCCTCACAGTATTTTAGGGACCTCCATGGGACCTTAGGCCAAAATATTTATCCGAAAAATTTTATGCCTCTTGTGACGCAAGCATTTATATTGCAATTTTGATTTAATACGGCGATCGACTTGCTGTGATGACTATGACATTGGCCTCCCGTCCAAATGGCCCACCTCGACAGTAGTAGAAGCAGAATTAGTGACATACCATTCCTTGGCAGTGTGATAGCTCACGAGCAGAGTTGGATTACTGATCAATGGTACCGGGTTCGAATCCGGGATGGATCGTTGGGCAAGGATGGGAAGGAGGCAAAAGTTCTCTCTGGCGTCCCTCCGTGTTAGTGGCTTTTGATCGATGCTTCGTCATCTTAATCCGCAGTCGTCCTCAGGAAGCCTCATCAGCCTGAGGAAGACGGAGGGGTAAGCAGTCGAAACGTTAGTCATTAACCCGGATGTAAACGTCAGAGAACTTCATCTACTCGACTCCGGTTAATCCGGAAGTCATACATTCTTTAGGCTAATCCAGCCCCACCCCAATGTTGGAATTTATATCTCATACGCTATATGGACTTAGTATTTGATGAGCTTTCTTCTTAGCAGCCAGAGCCCCCATAGGGTACAACCCAACTGAACTTTACATAACAACCCCTTCTTGGATGACAAGTGAACGGCACAATAGGTCCAGTGCTCTGTCCTTCTAATTGGACGCTTAATAATGGACTGCGTAAAGAGCAGGTTTAATGCCTAGCCAGGTTTATCCACCCTTTCTCCACTCCGAAGAAATCCATCCCCTTTCCAAATACTCTTCAATCCTAAAAAATGAAAGAAGTTAATTGCTCTTAGACCTCCACTCCCACAAACAATTGCGACGTCGATTCGTGAAGTCAGAAATAGATCAGTAGTCTAATTAGTCTAATAGTCAGAAAGAAGTCAGCTTCCTGAAGAACAGAAATAACATTACGTTGCTTCGCATTGAGGAACAAACAACGGAATTTGAGACTGAGCGAGAACTTTTGCAGTGACCAGCATGTTCTTGGTCATCGGAAACAATAAATATACATATTGGCGAAGGAAACGCTGTTTACTCGGTAAGGACTCATAGCGGTGTAAACTGTTGGACCCGAAAGTGACGGCCGAAAGACTCACTGTACTCAAAACTTCTTGTGGACTAGGAATAAGTTGGCTAACACCGATCTACTCTGTAACTCCCGGATATTATCACATTTTGAGCGATGGTGAAATAATGCCAAACGTTCTTGGATCGTGACAAAACGTACGTTGTGTCTTGTCACAATGGGCAACTTTTAGGTTGGGCCGGTTGGGGAGTGTAGAGCTCACTTAAGCAATGTGCAGACCAGTGAGGAAAAATGACTAATATGTAGCGAACCTATCTATTTGTGTTAGCTGGGCGTGTTCAATAAGTCCTCTCCAGTATTCTCTAGTATTTGAACTAGAGATACTTTGGTATCATGGTCAGTAACCTTTTATCCTACCATAGAGTAAGTATATACTTACTCCTCTCCTACCCAGTGAGATACCATGATATCTACATCTGCATAATACCCTGCAAGCCATCATAAAGGGATGTGGCAGGGGGTGAATTCTTACCAAACATGCACTACACATGCATAAAAAAAATTAGTTTCAAAATACTAGCTTAAACTTCACTATTTAAAACGATAAAAATAGCAAAGTAAGCATTCAATAACTTGCTGTTAGTTGAGTTACCTCTTAATCCTTGTACCAACATGCGGCTACCTGTGCTATACATTGATTTACTCGTATTGGAAAAATTTACCACTATTCATATCCCTAATTGTACGAGGAAAAAAGGACATTTTGAATCTGTCAGCTCGGCAATCTATTTCTCTAATTTTGTGATTATGGTCCAGTCAACCATTGTAAGTTGGAGTTCGCAGAGTATTTTTAACGTCATCACTGAAAATATTATCTTGGAATTTATTTAGGAGATTAAGTCTAAATTTCAACCTGCTATCATACAATGATTCCCATTTTAATTCATTTAATAGACCGGATATTTGCCTTACAAGTATTACGTCTATACTCAAATAGGCTATAGCAACATTATTTTGGTAGTTTTTATGTTCTCATTAAAGGCAATACAGCGAAGTAAAACTGGTACTTAAAATGCATCATGAATATCATGTGGCATTCTATGAAGTCTTCTGCGCACGCACAACGCTCAAATAAATTTCCAGTCCTTATGCATTTCTACATTTTATAAACTTGCTCAATTAGATTACATTCACCGGCTAAATAACTTAAAATATTGTCTGAACGAAAACTTTGTTTCTAAATTAAACTATTTAAGAAAATATTCCTCTGAACAAAAGTATATGTCCCTTGGGCGAACGGTGTTGCCTTCGTCTACGGAGTGTTTGAATAGTAAATTGATGATACTTCTCTGGAAAATCATAAAGGACATTTTGTACTAATACTTATCATAATGTCATTCACTAAAATATTGAATTCCACATCATACATCAGTCTTATTTTTCCTTGCTCTCTGCTTATATTGCTTTAATTACATAAAAATTTAGTAAAGTATGTAATGATTCACCATCGAAACTATTTTCTGATGAGGGTTATTCTTGCATGTGTGAATGCTTTTTGTACAACTTGCTGACTTTCACTTCCAGTGAAACTAAGTTGTCGGAGAGAAAGACTAAATATAAATTGCATCAGGGCGAATTTCCATATGCACTAAATATATTTTAGATTGAAATTAAAAGATTACTGTTATTGATAATCCTTGGTTATTAACGGTCAGTGTCGTATCATAAATTTTTGCGCTAAAATGACATAAAAACACATTAGTGTATCCTTAAATGATTTGTTCATTTGATTTGAGTTTGATAAAAAATTTTAATTACACTGTATAGCAACATGTGTTAAATTGCTAAAGAATTGGATGAAATACTGAATTTTTTCAGGTGAATATATATAGGTATAAATAAAGATCGAAATAAAATATTATTGTAAAAACTTCAGAAGTAAAAATTATTTTTTGCAAACACTTATAGATATTACGTCAAGTACTTGATGAAACTACGCATTTTAGAAGAATGTGAAGGAAAATGTAAATTAGTATAAAATTATGGCTTGAAGGTGCCAGTTAATTATATAGCAAGTAGTAGCTAATTCATATATAGCAGATGAATTTACCAAGAGAACTATGGCTAATTGTATCATGAGTAATATACTTACAGGGATAATGAGAAAATATTCCATTTATCGTTGACAAAGCATTATCACAGGAAGCACCATTGTCCGCTTTTGAATTGACCCGAGCATCTTGTGACCACTGCTTGTGATTTTTCGAAAGGATTTAGAGTGAATGAAAAAGAGCTGGAAATGTGTCCGATATTGTTCACTAAGAGGGGAACTTAATCGACAAATGTTGCCGTCACCTCTATGAGTGAATTTATCCAGCAGAAAGAAAAACTTCCACTAGTAATATTACCCCGAATATTAATTATTCACTCGCAGCAACAAAGCCTACTCGTGTCAAGTGAATAGGAATCAAACGTTTGTCAGCTAATACCATCCAGTTGAGTTGACGCTTTGGTCTTCGTGCTCAGGGCATTGAAATTTCTTCCGGAAAAGTTCGTAAAAATGTCGGTCATCGACTCACTTCGTGAACAACGCCCTCTTAATCACAAACAGAATGACGAAAAAATGACCTTCCCCACAGTAGCACTTACAAAGAGTCTCTCCTCCTCGGCTCACTTTGACTTGAGAAAAACTTGGCCGATGATAAAAGGGAAAAAAGGGACAAAAAGTTGGATCGTGTCGTCCCAAGATCAATCCGTTGACAGAAGCGTTTGAAAGATGTACACGGTCCAAGATGGCAACACTCTGTTGGGCTGTTTTTGGAGGGAATGCTGAAGTTCCGAAGTCAATTTCCACGCCGTCTCACAGTGAACTTCGGTTGACCTTAAGTGATTTCTTCCATTCACAGCGTTGATGAATTGATCCCTGAGGTAAACACACACGCACTGATGAAGGGAAAGACGGATACAATTGTTCAGCCGAGAGCTAAAATTGTTTTGGAGCTCGGAAAATGTTCGCGAGTGTTTACTATACCTTTTTATCTTCCCATACGGGAGTCCTCCAAGTTAACGCACGCGGGAATGAAACTTTTTAGAGTTACCGCCTACTTTGCTCCATTCCTCTCCCAATTCAAGACGTGGCCTCCTATGACGATTTAGGGGGCGGGGAGGGGGATAAATATTTCGGCACCCTTTTTTACTCCCCTTTCACTTGTGGTTGACCTTATCACCCTCCTAGCTCTCCACGGGGGGTGGGAACACACAACGGAGAGGGGCGAAGTGGGGATGAGGGTGAGAGATGGTAAGCGGGAGAGACTAATGTGGAATTATGGGGGGGTAGAGGGCGCGCGCGTGCCTGTTTCGACTGCGAAGTCGACGTCGCCTACTTCCGGCGCCGAATGAGCGCCGCTGGGAAGCAGACGAGGAGAGTTTCTATCGGGGTGGGCGTCGGCGGGCGCGGCGGCGCGGCTCCCCTTGTCCGCACCGCACCACTCCCCCCTCCCCCCACCCCTTCCCGACGACCTCTCTCGGTTCCCATTGGTTAACACGGCCTCCCTCCCCAGAGATCTCCTCCTCCCATAACTTTTCCGCCCCCTCTCTCCTCCCCTCTTTCCCCTTTCCCTTCCCCTCCTCCCTCTCCATCCCCCTTTCCACCTCAACTTACCCCACTCCGCACCCCTTGAGTGGAATCGACACCCGAAACAGGGAACCGTAGGCCTCGCTCTAGCTTGACCCTCTCCGCCCCGGTTCCGTTCAGAGCCGGTCATCAAGAGATCGAGAAGCGTTTTAGAACTAGAGGGGGTTGGTCGATGAAATGGAGTCGAACGGGGTGAAATGTGACGAATGATTTTCTGTCATCGGGGGAGAAAGTTAGGGAAGAGGAAATCTGTCCATGATCTACCTTTCGATGATTTGCTGTCAGCCATATCTATATCTATGGTCTACCCTTCAAGCCACCTCTAGGGTGTGTGGCAGGGGGTGCATCCACACCACGAACAATATCTTTATCATCATAATAGGAACATATCTGTTCTATGCTAGCATGATTTTGTTATCTACCGATTTGGGTGGATAAGGAAAGAAGATGAAAATAGAACGAGGGTCATTAAGATGTGTGTGTGGAGATGGATGGAGAAAGTAATGTTGGTCGAAAGGAGGACGAACGATGAAGTACTAGAGTTGGTTGGGGAGGAGTGGAAGTTTATTGAGGAAATAAAGAGGTGTGGATGGAGAAGGTAATAAAAGGCGAGGATTTTTTGACGTGCGAGATTGAGGGAAGGATGCTGGATAAGCGGGGTAGAGGGAAACGCATAGTGTGAATAGAGTGATGGGACGTAGGAGGAATGAGGGTCTGAAGAGGGACGTCAGGTCAAATTTAGGGATAGCTGGAAGAATTGAATGCCCATTTACACCTGCCTTCATTGGTAGACAAATAAAAGTAATCCACTGCTTTATTTTCTGAAGGGTCTCTGCAAAACTTAACTTAATTTTCAGCACAACAAGCTCCAAATTCATCCATGGGGCTGTATCTTTGATATTAATATGGAGCAAGAAATTATTAAACGGAGATCGGGTTGGTTTTATTAGCTTCCTACCCCGAGAGTCCTGTTTCAAATCCCGACAGTAGAAGTTATTTTTTCAGATTTCAGAAAGAAAGATTGGTATACCGGTCCCCAATTGAATGCTGTTTGGAGAACAATTCAAGTTCCTCAGTACTCCGTCCAGGGGATGGGACTTGAAAACATAGACCCCTTTTCGCATTTTGCTAAGAGTGGGTAAATGCCGAAGCCGGATTTCTATCCGCTCTTACTTCCTTATACGAAAAATTCTTATCGATATCTAGTTTCCCGACTATACTAAACGATCTCATCTGTCGGTCACTCCCCTCTACTAGTAACTGCCAAAATTTCCTTTCTCTCTAACCATGTCCCAGCCTCTGAATAAAAACTTCAATCCATCATGCTATGACGAAACGGTGAACTTCAACTGCCATCCATTATAACTTTTGAGTAGCTCCCAGGAGAGAGCGATCGGCCGGGGATTAAGGAAAAACCATGAACATGATATGTATGGATGTAGCCTGAGGTGGAGTATTCTCACGTGCATATTCTCAGCTCCTCCTTACCCAGGGGCATTTAATGAAGATAAAATTTTGATGTTAAATTTAAATATGTCACTCAGCTATTTTCTTTTTTATTGAGTTATTAAGTGACTTTTGGTAAGGAGTTTTACTATATCTACAATTATGGTGAAGTGTTTACCGCAATTGGTAGCTTTAAAGAATGCAGTTTTACTTTTACTCCCTTTCATTAAGATGTAGTATTCTGTATTTCATATTTACCTAAATTCGGTGAGTACCAGGTTTGTAAGGATTACGTTCTCTTTCCTCGTACAATGAATAACGGTTAATGTATCCAGCACGAGTGTAGAAATGGATAACATTGGTAGACGCATGTAGGGAAAGGACTTGAAGCTAACCCAACTAACAGCATGTTTTTGCATGTTTTCTTTGCTATTTTTATATTTTTTTAAATAGTGTGGTTGAGAACAGTATGTATATAAATATTAATTATTTTTTATGCATGATATGTAGTGCATGTTTGGTGATAATTCACCCTCTGCCACACACCTTTATGGTGGCTTGCGGGGTATTATGTAGATGTAGTTGATTATTTCAAACTATCCATTTAATATTGTGTGCTTCGCTCAGTTTCACTTCAAGGTACCTCTTGGATAACGGTAATTTTCTAATTGTGCTCTATATACGTTGTCAAAAGGTTTATACTCTAAGCATTGTTCTTAAAAATATATGTGCTAAAATCTTGGCAAATCCGTTTTCGTGCAGGTTTTGTTGTGTTTGCCTTCATATCGTTTGTAATGATTGGTCACTGCCTACTAATGAGTGTGGGAATTAAACGTGTCGGAAAAACTGGTAGTAGATGTGAAATTTTTGGAACGAACTTTAAACTTTAAACCAAAAATCAATCTTTGCTGACAGTTAATTAATCTGCATATATGCTGATAGTTAATAAAATATCCTAAAGTATGAGAAGTATTCACCACTCAATATTAAGCATATGGGAGCTCAAATTTCGAATGCATTTTCGCAGTTGTTTGCCAAGATTCTGTTGTCCAAGTTGTCTCAGTCATTTTAGTGGGTCAATCCTGCTCTAGGCAATAAAGATATTACATTGCTAATTTGTGTGATAAAATGATGCGTATCCAATTCGTGCGTAGCTCAAGGAAAATAGCGTTTTTGATCCATTTTGTATTTAGCGAGGTAATTCAACTTTGCAGTTTTATTTTCAAAAGGTAGTGTTATAAACTGAAGATGATATATGGTTTGGAAATAGGATGGCGAATTCTGGGGGGCCCTCTGCAGAATTTTTCTTACATTTATTTGCTTGAACTGTGCTCTAAGGTTAAACACCATTGACAATGTCCACAGCAATACCACTCTGTATCGCGCTTGTACCTCGGTGCTCCATAATTGCCAACGCCATATATTTTGTTATGCTACGATTCGCTGATCATATAGCTCTCATAGCAGAGACAGAGAAGGAGCTGAATAAGATGCTAACAACCATGGAAAGGACTATGGCCAGATATCAGCTGAAGATAAATAAGAAGAAGACTAAGATATTGGTGTGCAGCAAGGAAGAAGAGGCGAAAACCAATGTCAAACTAGGAAAACAAAAACTTGAAGAGGTGAAAGAGTTCTGTTATCTAGGAAGCCGAGTAACCAACGATGGACGAAGCAAGAAAGAAATAGTGAGTGGAATATCCCAGGCAAAAAGGGCATTCTTTCAAAAGAAGAATCTACTTACAGCAGAAAATACAAGCATAGAAGTAAGGAAACAGTTAATCAGAACATACATCAGGAGCATTTTTCTTTACGGAAGTGAATCATGGACGATGACAGCAGTGGAACAGGTTGTGAAGAATGTAAAAGAGAAGAATTACATCACAATGAAAAGGTTGACCGATAGAAGAATCGAGTGGAAAGCTGCGTCAAACCAATCCTAGGATTGTTGACCAATGACGATGATATATTTTGTTGGATTTTTCTCTCCTGTTTTGTGGGGAAGGTTTGTTAACTGTGCCATTACTTGTTTGCGCAAATGGTGTTAGTAATAGTCTTCTTCCCGGGAGAATATATCTTCTGCCCAATCAAGTGGCCTTGGTCCTCCGCAGCTATATATGTAGGTGCTCGAATACTTTTCATGCCCATTTTCTTAATTTCTTAATCTTTTTCTTAATAAACTTTCATCCTTTGGCATGCCAGACAGGAACGTTACTTGCTTGCTACCGAGGTCAGTTCGAGGTCAGGGCAATTTTCTCTCCTATATTTTCTACAAATTCAAAGCTTGCAAACTGGCCACGAAAAATGTAACGGAGTTACCCGCAGCATTGCTCAATATTAAGGTATTCCACAAAGAAAAAAATCATTCGCCTTGATCGGGACTCGGACCTGAACCTCCTGATTTCCATAGAGAAAGAGGATGTGTTGGTAGCTCAACTGGTAGAGCACCTGGCCGGAAATCAGGGGGTCCAGGTTGGAGTTTCTCTGCTGAATATCTTCATATTTTGTACTGTCCATCATTCTATCAAATATGCATTTTCATTTCCTACAACCCTAGTTTCCTAAACTCATCGTGCATTAAAATCGTATTGACGTTAATTGCTTATTTATCTTGCTGATTTACGTCAAAAATATTATTTCTTTCAATAAAATGCTGAATTAATATTATTATTCATTCCATTATCAATTATAATAATTTCTCTATTATAATCATTGTTCCTTCCTTCCCATCCACATTTTTTCAATTATTCTCCTCATTCATATGTTGGAATTTCCAAATCTATTCTTATTATTTATTTTTAGAGAAAATTTCAAGGATCAACACAATTTGAGATTCTAAGCATCAAGCTCGTCATAAAACTATTCACTTCTTTCTTCGTTCTCATCAGAAGTTCTCTTCCATCCATTAATAAGTCAAACCAAATCTAGCAAATACCAAACATGATTACCGTAGTCACTTGCCAATGTATAACCTTACGAATAAAATTAACATTTCTTCCTGAATAGCTTATTTTATCTTGCTATAATTATCAGCCTTACTCTTTCTTCTCGATAATATTTATATTTGAGATTTTTTCCTCCTCTACTCATCCCATAATAATTTTAATACTTTACTTGGTTTCATTTCATTATCAAAGTTGTGTTATTTCCGCAAGCTGCTAGCGTGTGTAGTGAAGCAAGTTCTTTCGCTTGTTGCATCAATAAAGTCTATGTGCAGGAAAAATGTTACACAAAATGTTTTGAATATTTATCATATCTATATAGTTAAAATTACATAGAAGTAAAAGAGAAAAACTGATCCAACTTACTAAAATACCACTTTTTGACGCCAAAAATATGGATATTTTACAGTTAACCTTGTTGAGATGTGTATTATTATAGAAAATAAAATTATAGTAGAAATAAATGTGACGGGAAATAAAATTAAGACCAAATAAGGAATAGGTTTTATACTTTATAAAGATAAACATAAAACAAAAAGCAACAACTCACAACTGATGGCGATATTTTCCTCTCTTTTGGCGACAGAAAGTAATTAAGGAGATTAGCTGAAACAGGAGTATTTCTTAATCTCGTAGAGATACAGGGGAATTTTTTTATTTCAAGAAAAATTTACATTTTTATTTCTTAGTTCGGAACCATTATTCCGGCAGTAGCATGATTAATATTTAATGAGTATCGAGCTTAAGTTATATCATACCATACTTTAATTCAAACCTTATTAGTGAGATAAGAAAAACAGCCATGTCAGAGACGGGATTCGAATTTGATCCGGTATGAGAGCCTTAGTGTTGTCATGCCGTCTCCTTTCCGGCCTTCTATCTTCGTGAATTTGTTCCCACACAGGAAATAAATCTGGGATACACGGGATTCAAACTCGATCCTTAAGGTTGTAGGACAGTACTATAGCCACCAAACCAAAGGAATCTCACTTTTTTTATTACCAATAGGCTCTAGCGAGCTATTTTAGTCACGAATTAAAACATTACTATTAATGTTTCCCAGTTACGTAATTAAGTACCAATTTTTCTAAACCCAAGCATTATATTTTCAAAATATATCTTTCGTTATGCTGGTTCCTACCCGGAAAATATAAAGGCATGGTAAGACGCTCAGTTGAAACTGAGGCTCTAAATACTTGATATTTAATGAAAATCCAGATCCACGAAAATGCCAAAAATTAGGGGTCGCTATTGGCCTTGTGGCATTCTATGTTTACCAAAACATATGTAACCTGGATAAAACTATAGACACAATCCTCAAACGGGATGGGTACGGTTTTTTTATTAATTATGGATAGGGTTGACCAATTTGCGTCTGGGATTAAGGCTGGAAGCGGCCCTTAATTTATTTATAAAGAACATTAGTTTAGGCATCCTCCGCGTTTTCACTCAAACCTACCTTTCCAGATTAACTCGAGGAGCAGATCTTTTAAAAGAGAGTAGATGAGCGTGGATAGGATAAATAAGGCTTATAAAGAGGCATGGGAGTGAGAAAATTTTGGATCGCTGAAAACAAAAATAATATTTGGGCGGCAAGAATTGGATGAAGAGCAGGAAAGTGAATGGACGTGAACCGAAGGTATTAATTGGGTGTGGAGGGTGGAAGCTGAAGTTTGCGATAAGGGGTGGAATGTTTGACGAGCGTGGGATAGAGAGAGGAGCGTAGTGGAGCGGAAACCAAGCGGAGGTGAATGAGATAACAAGGTCTGAGGGAAGTTGTTCCTACACTGCGCATATGTGTTTAATAGAGTGTACATGATCCGGAAACCTTGATGGCTTCCATGGATTTAGGAGTCATAAAGACGTGAGTATCTCTCAAAATATTGAGCAAATATTTTGCAGCGCCAGATTACAACAAATAAGGATGGCATTTTATACCAGAGGTTTTGGGTGATTGGAGACACCAGTGAAATAAGACATCGTTGTGTCCCGATTTCAATTCTCAGAGTTAGGTTAGTGTAATAGCTAGAGTACTGGCCTGCCACCCTGAGGCCCCGAGTCCGAATCTCGGATATGGCGGATTTTTCTTTTATTGGTGAACTGGCCCCTTACTTGAATACTGTGTGGAGAGCACTTCGAGTGCAGAAGTCAGTCCGTCGGATGAGACGTTAAGTGTGGTCTCATTGGCTCCTTTCGTTATGAGCTGGCTAATACCGACGCCGAATATTTCTTGTACCTTTCCTCCGGAAAGGTACAAGAAAAGGTTCCTTCCTCCTTACCTGAAGCGCCTTTAAATGTGGGGACAGAATTGAAACCACAGATGAGAATGAGGTTAAAATTCCAACAATTCTTCCACGAAAATCCTCCTACCTAATCCTTGTCAATTGAAATAATGTAAATAATCAAACTTAGTAAAAATCTAGGAGTACCTTATGAAATGGAAACCCCGACATGAGAATGGAATTTTACTTGTGTCATAGCGTTTAGATTGTGGTGTCGTTTTACCAATATTTCGGTCACCCAAAAAAAGTAAATACCATAAATGACATATTAAGCATGCAGAATATAAAAACTGAAAGGGTTGAGCCCTATGAAACAGAAATATCAGACTTTGGATCGTCATTCAATATTAGTATTCCATTAAATAAGGTGTACCCTTTACTGATTTTATAGCAATTTATGTTGCCCAAAAGACGTGCACATTAAATTTACTTTTATGGTAACGTGCAACAACAAATAAATATTTATAAAAGTCAATAAATTGCCGAGGGTATTATTAATTAGATAGCAACAAGAATCTTTAATCCTAACCTTCATTCGTAGTAACTCTTCTCTCGGTTCTTTTATCTTTTAGCCTCTTCAGAAAAATATAATTCTTCTATTTTACATATTTCATTTCTCGTTTGAAAATTTAAATATCAGACTTGGATAGCAGCAATTAATTACAATAACGAAGGCGTTTCTTCACCTTGCCTTATCAATGCACAAAAAATCGTTGAAAAGCCATACAGAAAGGAATAATGATTATCTCTCAGGAAAGAATTAATATCTTTCGAAACCTGTATAGAACATAAATGAATTAAAGTTACTTTCTTTCGTGAGCTCGGGGTCAACATTCAATACTTCTGATCCCATGTAAAATTCTCTGACACACTGTTGGTTGGTCCTATAGGCTGAACTTACTGATATACTGAAGGTGTAGCTTCATGGAAATGCTTTCACTCCCTTCTTGTAATAACTTAAGAGCGCTCATCAGCCTTGCAGAACCTAATGAAAATGTAAGTGGCTCAACGGAAGTTGTCCATGATGCTTAAATGAACAAATATGGCATTCAATTCCATTCTAACTGTAATTATTTTATCTTTTGAGAAATAATGTGTCCTAAGAGAGTATAAAATACGTGACAAAAGATGGCTAAGCCGTAGTTCAATTTTCATTTACAAAAACCTGGTGAATGTTTTTCAACAATCCTTCAGAGATTTGTTCCTATCGCAAAAGGATTAAATATGTATTTCAAAGCTAAAGTTTTGTATGCTGGTGTATGTCTATTCAAGTATTTATCAGTTCATGCACTCACCCAGTGCTCTATCGGAAGGTCGTCTTGATAGTTGAGGGTATATCTAACCTCGTACTAAGCTTTTGCCATGTGAAGGTCACGCATTCAAGGTAAAGGGACCAGTTCCTTTCCTGGAGTCACTTTTAGTTTCCAACAAAGTTTTGAGAATGCATATTATGCTCTTCAATTTATAATCCTAATTGCGAAACCCAAAAATTTAACGCAATCTAAAATATGGCCTAGGAATTCATTTTACAAGTATAATTTGCTTACCATTATACCACCTAGAAAACGAAACGACGGATCGCAAATTAATTCTTAATACAAGAAATGTTTCTACCTCATTTCACCATACTACATGTTAACATTTCTTGCATTCCGCCAGTTATGCGACGAATTTGTGCTATAATTCGAATGTGTATCCTGAAAAAAATCCAGGGATTGGCTTGGGTTCTAACTTCGTAAAGAGATGGAGGACACTTGTTCCCACTTCTTGAGTTTCCAAATCATTTCAACAGTTAGCAAGTGGAACTGCTTCAAATTTGCATAACAGATGTGTACGCAAATTTCTTCAACTAGGTATTTAATGGGTTGATTCGTTAGCGAGTCTGCCCTCTTCTGGTCCACTAAAACTAATAGACAAAGAAGAGACCTACTGAAGACGGGCTGATCCGTGGTAGGCTGTGCTGCAATGGAGTCATCACGTAGTATGCTACGCTTCACGCTATATTTGGCTAGTGCTTTCATTTTATTTGAGTAAATCTTGCGACGGTTGCTTCATTGCTTGGATGAAACTTTTAATTTCGTTCATCAACGAGCCTGCCTTTTCAGGGCCTGCCCAAGATGGAAGGTTTTTTCTTAAATCTTCTTTTCCCTGATACTTGCGAATCATTCGTGAGAATTATTGTTATCAACCATCCATTCTAACACTTTCCTGATTAACTCAACGGATCCATGTTCAGCTTTGTGAAAATTCATGGTCAATGAGTAAATGCAAACTTCGCAATTTACACTAAATTTGGTGAAAAGTATAAAGTTTGCATTCATTCAGTAAAATTGTCCTGTTTCTTCATTTAATATCGAAAAATATGTATGCCTTTGTTAGCATATGTTATAGAGCACCGGTTACCAAATTGGGTTTTTTCCTTGTGCCTTTTTGAATATGAATAGACGTGAATATACGAATATACATACCAATGATACATATATTCATGGGTATCAATATATAGATATGAGTATCATGTTGGTGTAAAGACATTAAGTTAACCCAACTAACATCACGTTCTTGTACGCTTTCTCTACTATTTATTTCGTGTTTAACTTGCTTCAGTTTGACTAAAATATAGCTAATAACCCTCTTTAAGCGTGGCAGATAAGGCTTGTTGGTATACATTCACCCCTTAGTGGGTACTTGCAGGGTATTATGCAGATAAAGATACGTGTACCCCTAAGGGTATGGGCTAGATGATTTAAGAACATACGAAAGCAGTTTAACAATGGCGGGACTCATAGTAAAATCATACTCTTGTCTGAAATCTTACATCAAATTACGGGGTAAAATTTGACAATGAAACTGATATCACGTATTCAACGAGTGAACAAATATAATTCTATTGACTTCACCACCAATTGTAGTGTTTTACTGTAAATTAATGGAAATTATATAAATTACATTCATTCTTATGAGAAGGGGTTGCTCATAAGTAAGGGGTAAAGATTTAACAAATAGGCCTCCAAGAGTCACGAAAGTGAATATATGTTGGACGCTGCTGTTATAGATAGACTTTGCTTTTGATAAATTGATTAATTCGTAGTTTATGAAGTCATTTTCCACTGTGTTCCATTTTATGGTGGGGAGAAATAGATCAAAATATTCATCGCACATATTAACTAGAAGTACTATGTGCATATTTGTATCTCTGTCAACATTGTTCTTCTTTTGCTCGCTTTTTACACCTTTAATTTGTTCACTAGTATTACATTTGTTGCCATGAGAATAAAAATAAAGTCTCCTTTTTTTATGAGGATCACCACCTCCACGAGAAATTGCAAAAATTCGATAATTGGAAAGCATGCCGTTTCTTGCGGTCGCAGGACTCTGTTGGAAGGAATTTGCTATTGATGTCCCGGTGGCTTTTTCGTAATAAATAAATAATAACTTTTGACAAAGTGCCAATTTTGAAATGACTGGGAGAATCCTTCATAATGCAGTTAGGAAATTGAATGGATTAGCAGATGTACGTTGGCTACCCGTTCAAATAATTACATTTTTCACTCTTTTAAAAGAGGAGGAATTACGGAGAATAAATTTCTCCGGCTCTTTTTTTATTTTAAATGTTTATTTCTGTGAATAAATCTCTTTAAATTAATTATTTTACATTAAAGTGGTATCTACGTGAAAGTAATGCTTCAGTAAATAAATTCAATGATTTATGCATTATATGAGGATCAAAATAATATAAAAAAGACAGATTATGCAAAATATGTTAAGAGTTAAAGTAGATAGTTGCAGAGGAGATAGTATACATTTTATATATATGACCTTAATGCAAAGTTTCCAACCTGTTGCGATAAAGAATACCCGAAACCTATTCTATCGCATTTGAATTCAAAAGACCTTAACCGGAATTCAATGTGGCCTAAAGTCATAGAATAATTAAGGCCATGGAATAATTAAACGTTCATCCTTTCAGAAAAATGCTCGGCATTTCAGGCAAGAGTTACACTCCACCTACACGGCCTTAGTTTTATCCTCATTATAGTCTCAGTGCAAGTCTATTTCTTTCCCTACATACGCATTTTATGCTTTCATTCTATCATGTTTCACTTTGAAGCGAGGAAGTTGGCGTGTGTTCATAATTTTAATGACTTAGTGTTTGTTATTACGCATTTCTATTTTCGTACCAGGTAGGTTTTAAAGAAGCGCAGCGCAACTTTTAGAACGCTATTCATTTTTTATTTACGATATTTTTTGACTCATCTTTTACTTAAAGTAAACACCCGATTATCCGTTTGCGCGTTATCCGGACTGCGGATATCCGTGCATCGCCGTGGTTTTAGTCTGTACATGAGGCTTAAACTTATCCAAATATTCGTAAATTAAAGATATTTTTAACGTTTTATAATCTCTGATATCCTCTTATAATGTTATCAAAACTTGTTAATATAGCTTTCATTAATCAACTTTGCATTGTTCAACTCTTCACTATTTCATATTAAACTACCTAGGACTCACCACTGGGAGGTGGTTGCACTTCGTCCCACCAGTGTAACATTGTGATAAGAGAGATCATATAAAGAAACTGGCTTTAAGACGTATCATCAAGGCTCGATCTAGAGAACAAGCCAGTAAACCACTAATTGTAAGACGGTTTGAAATCCCGAAAATAAATTTTGGAGCATCAGAGTATGTCGATATGATTGTTTGCAATGATGTGGAAGTGACAGAGCCACCTCCCTCAAGTCATTTGACAAATCAGGATTTGCAAAGGTTACTGGAAACCAAGAGTGTAAACATAGCTTCTGAGTGCACTCTTTTTGAACTCCCATCACACGCTCAAGCGGTAGAAAGAGCCGTCAAAGAAGTCACTGCTTCCTCAAAATTGGTCTGTGATCGAAATAAAAGAGAAAGCTTAATCAAAGCTAGAATGTTTGATAGAAATATCCGTCCAATATATGACACAAAGAAACAATTTACCTGTTGAAGACTTTTCTTAAAGATGTAAATACATGCTCTCATGGTTGCCTGGTTGGGAGGGCATGGGTGGGACTCGAAGTGCAACCACCTCCCCGTGGTGAGTCCTGGGTAGTTAAATATGAACTAGCGAAGTGTTAAACAATGAAAAGTTGATTAATGAAAGCTATGTAAACAAGTTTTGATAGCATAATAAGAGGATATCAGAGATTATAAAACGTTAAAGATATCTTAAATTTACAAATATTTGGATAAGTTTAAGCCTCATGTGCAGACTAAAACCACCGCCTAAAAATATTTTTTTTAATCCTGTCTTTATTTAAGGTCTTGTTCAACCATTTAGTGACTACCCGTCAGGGTTTTTTTTTTGTTTCAAGAACTTATTAAAAAAATTGTAAAAACTCAAAAAAAATTCAAAAATTTTGAAACTAAGCCAAATGTGCATCTTTATTTAAGGTCTTGTTCAACCATTTAGTGACTACCCGTCAGGGTTTTTTTTGTTTCAAGAACTTATTAAAAAAATTGTAAAAATGCAAAAAAAATTCAAAAATTTTGAAACTAAGCCAAATGTGCAGATGACGTCGTAAAAATTAAATATATCGTATTACAGAAATGTTACTAGGTCTCATACACAGTCATTGAAGGGTACCCGTTTCCGAAAAAAATATTGACCATTTTCACTCCACCCTAGTGTGTAGGATTTCTAAACACTTCGGTTCCCAGGGTTCCATCTGCTTTGCGTTGGACCAAAATATCAAGGAATGGTTAACTCTTCTTGAGCTCCGTTTTCATAGTAAACTTGATATTGGAATGTTTTTCGTTCGTGTAGTCAAAGAACTCTGGTAAGGTCTCGAGTCCGTGCGGCCAAACGATTAAAGTGTCGTCTATGTATCGATAGAAGTACTTCGGCTTATGTTTATAAATAATCTGGTCATCGACAGTGAGAGAGCGGAACCCATGGCCACGCCATCGGATTGTTTGAAGTCTTTTCCCTTGTACATGACGTATGTCGGCGTCAACACTTGGCGGAATAGATTGACAGTGTTTTGGTCGAATTAGCCCTCCAGGAGTTGGATCGTCTCTTTCAGGGGTAAACGGGTGAACAGAGGGACGACATCAAAGCTGACTAGGGTGTCGGCTCGGTTCAAGCGGATATCCCTCAGGGTTTGGGCGAACTCGGCGGAGTTTTTATGTGGCAATGTGGTATTTGCATGTGCCCACAGTGGCGCTGAGACTCCGGTAAGATACTTCGCCAAGTTACGAGTGGGAGAGCCGATGGTGCTCACAATCGGCTTCAGGGGAATCCCTTATTTATGCATTTTTGGCAGTCCCTATAGCCTGGGAGGTATGGGAGCCTGCGGTGTGAGGCTTCTCCTTTCTTTTTTCTCGAATTCCTGACTTCTTTATCAGGTCAGGATCAGATATTCCTTCAATCTTTTCACTTCATCTTAGTTTTCAATCAAATGTTCTTCATTCTTTCCACTCATGGCATTGCTTCTCTCCCTCCGTTCCTTTGAGTAGCACCTCACTATCCTACAGTCAGATTCCACCTTTAAAAGAGTGAGGTTGTACTGTACATCTTCGCATAGAATCTTCATCCAAATTTCTCTAGCTTTCCTCGCTTTGATTTATTTCCTTCTTTATTCTTTTTAAGCGAAGTTGCCTTTCTTCAGTTTACGCATTCCTGTATTTTCTTTTTTCTTCAATCAGGTCTGAGACTTATTCCATGCTCCATGGCTCTTCTTACCGCTTTACTTCCTTGAAGAACTTCTTTTACGACCTCCCACTTGTAATATTTCCCTATCTCTCTTCCATTGAATTCTCAGTCGGGCCTCTCCTATGTTGTTTCTCACTGCTTTTTACATTGCTATTTGATTTTGAGCCTGATTCAATTTTTCGACTCTCTCTTTATTTATATGATCTTCATTGTTTTCTTCATTTTCTTGAATTTTAGATGACATTTCATCATCACTAACATCCGAATCTACATAATATCCTGCAACCAACATAAAGCTGTGTGGCGTTGGGTGAATTCACACCTAACGTGCATTACGTTTTATGTATAAAAGGATAAGATATTATTTTCTTGCTTAAACTTTCAAAATTGAAAATTAATGAAATTGAAGTCAGTATCGATTTCTGCACCAGAGTAGCTTGTGCAGTACCTTTCCTGTTTCATAAATCTCCATTTCACTAAACTGCATTCTATTATAAATATTCTGTCCCTGGAATTTTCCCCGTGTATCTTCTTCAGTTGTGATATTTAAACAATTTGTTGTTGACCAGTAACTTTTGTTGTGTGCAGAATTCTCATCTTTCATTTTAGTTTCCCAATCCATATTTTTCAGTTATTCTCCCATCTTGGTCTTCACCGATGACAGCGTTTTAATCTCTTAAAATATTCAGGTTTTATTTTCCTTTTACCTGTTTTATTATATCCATGATACCATCTTCCTTTTCTTCATTTTCGTATTTCTCCATCGGCATGTAAACCTGCACTACCACGGTATCTTTAGGTTTGATCTCCATCTTCACCATTATTATCCTTTCATTGTACTGCTGGAAGCACTTCCCACGCATTCTGGTGCTCTTTCAGAGTATTACCCCTACTCTACTATTAACATTCAACGATCTCGTGTGTACAATAAAGTACCTCCACTCGAAAAGTCTCCTTCTTCGGGTGATTTCATTTCGTTGGGCCCTAGTACGTCTAAGGTCTATTTTTGCATTTTCACCTTCATGGACTTCATTCTTCCACAGGTCCGATGCAGTCTCACGTTCCATGCTCCTATCCTAAAATGTTCACCTCACCTGATGGACTATTTAGGTGTAACTGTCAAAGTCACATCGGGAGTTCCCCAGGGTAGCGTAGTAGGTCCGCTTCTATTTCTCTTATACATAAACGATTTGGGTACCGTAGTTAGTAGTAAGCTTAGACTTTTTGCAGACGATGCGGTAGTGTATAGAGGTATATCAAAAGAAGAAAACAGGAAATCGCTTAGCAAGGAGTTAGATGCAATTCAAGAGTGGTGCGATAAATGGCAGTATGAACTTAACCTTAAAAAGTGTGTAGCTATCAATTTTTGAAGAAGGATAATTCAATAGAGCAATCCTATAAAATTAATAACACAAAGATCGAAAGCGTTGAAACCATAAGGTATTTAGGTGTAACAATCATTTAAGATTTATCGTGGGGAAGACACATCCGGGAAATATGTGGCCGAGCGAAGAGAAAGCTAGGATTTATAAAAATAGTACTTGAGAAATGTGATGAGAAGACAAAAGAGCCATGTTACTCTTCACTAGTTAGGACCCACCTTGATTATACTGCCAGTGTATGGGATCCGAATGAATTAGGTTTAATCAGACGGCTAAACAGTGTGCAGAGTAGAGCAGCTAGGTTCGTTAATGGGTGTTACGGTAGGTTGAGTAATGTTTCAGAATTAATGCAAGAATTAGGGTGGCAATCATTACCAGAGCGTAGGTTAAGGTGCAGATTAAATCTATTAGAGAAATTTCAATCGAATAGCATTACTGAAGATGTTAGGCACATATTAAAAACACCAGCGTATTATGCTAGAATCGACCAGATAAATAAGATTAGATAGATAGATTGTCGTACTGATAGATTCAAAATGGCATTTTTCCCCGTGCTATAAGAGAACAGAATAGGCAGCGTAGCAAAGGGATAGGTAGGGGAAATATTTTAGAGTATTCTGTAGTGCATGATGCATGTATTAATCCCTTAAATACTATAGATACTGACAATCTAGTTGCATGAGACCTTATAGTTGCTTGTTTGCGTGTCGGTGGTGCATGCTTGGTGATCTCTACCCCCTGCACCACATCCTCGCGATGGCTTGCAGGGTATCATGTAGATGTGGATGTAGATGAACTCTCTCGTGTGGACCTCACCCGGAGATCAGAATAGGGGACCATTTACCTCGGGAATATTTTACTCGAGAGGATTCCATCACGTCTTGAAAATTGAGTGCCTTCTACTCCTCGGTATAATAATTTGCTGGTTTACCCTTGCCTTCCGCATCGCAGTAATAGAGCCGTTTCAGTAATTTTTACCACGTCTGCAGTGAAATGAGTGAAATTGGTGAAAGCCCACCATGGTGGGATCCTATCTTTACTCATATCTGAGCTTAGCTGAATCCCCATTTACCAGGTGATGAGGCGATGGTTGGTGGCCTCCTGTCTTAAATTCACACATTTCTACAGGTTTCTGTACCATTTTAAAGTCCTGCCTTACCCTAAATTAGGCTAAAGCCACCACAGAATGACGTTGCTTTGTGTACAAGACTGCCTACTCATCGAGTGAAGTCGCTTATTTCGCAGCAAACCTCTATATGTAGAGATTGGCTCGCCATCCGCAAATCAATGGACGCTTTCGGTGCCTTTAATCTCAGCTGCGAGAATTTTATTGTTTCAATATATGCTTTCAGCGAATTGAAGGATAAAAGGTAGGCAGAAAAATAACGTAATATAGGCATTGATGAAAAATGTATTATTTTTCATGGCATGAACAATTAAATAATAAATGAAGTTTTCATATGTGGTGACAATGAGCTGAGTTGACTCAGGCAGCCAAGTCAGTAAAGCAAAGACCAAGCAGCCTAAAAGTTCGAATTCCTTTCATGGCGCATTTCGTTCATCGTAGAATTAGTAGACGATGCGACACAAATCTAGGTAGTTGAAGCACCTTGAAGCATAATTTTCTAAAACAAATAGCTATATTACCTGAGGGACATAACGGTTGGCATTTATGGTATACACGGTATACACAAAGTTTTGAAAGGTTATTTATTTCATGCACCCCAAAACTCGTTCGCACGGTAAACAGCTGCGAGGAAAAGGAAATACGGAAATTAGTTAAATCGGTCGGCCATGTGGCCAATTAGCAGCCCTACCAGCAAAACAGCAATCGGTTACGCAAATTACTCATAATGACGAGAGTTGCAAAGTAATGTTTCTTCTAAGGCTGCACCATATTTAACGTACTAATTTTAAATGCACACTTTTATTGCTCAGATAAGGTAATTCTTTTTCAAGTTAAACGCTTTCGAGAATGTTTGCCAATACCCCAAACAAAATGAGAGACTATTTTATGATATGCTTATTTGTTAAGGATTTTCTCTCACAAAGTTTAACCTCGGTCCAATATGAGGTAATTGCTTGGGAATATTTATTATTATTATAGCTAAATTAAAATAAAAAATGCAATTACTTCATTCGTTTGATGACAATGTTTTTAAAAGTATTCCAGATGGCCTATTAATACATATATTGGAAAGCTGAGTCGCTTGTACAATACTGTGATGTCTCGAGCCGAAAAATATGAAAATATGCTGAATGCGAGGAATTAAACTTTCTATATTGAATAAAGTTAAATGTGTTAAAGAACCATTAAAGAAATCATTTTTTGAATTACATACACGAAAAATCACAATTCAGCAAGTTTTGAGTTTCATAAATATATACTATCGGGTTAAGCCTCGTGTAACATTTCAAGTTGCCTGTATACAGATTCTAGATTTCTCAATCAGAATTCACATAAATAAAATTGCAAAAAATTAATAGAATCCACGCGTGGGATACTTGAAAAAAATAATAATATTGTCTGAAAAAATGTCAAAATATACGATCAACAAGGTATGGCAAATATGGGCAACGAGAGTCCACGAGAATCACGTTCCACTGAAAAATGAGTCCGGAGCAGAATTTACACTCCACAATGAAATGCACGAAAAACGCTCCGAGGACGCATTTGAAATGAGACGAAGAGTTTCGACTTTCGAGAACGGAAGCGGCCATTCAATGGCATTTCAGGTTTCCAAACATGATGGAAGATATAGAGCGTATGGACATGAATGTTATTCGCGAATATTTGCCCAGAGCTTAGAAATAAAAAGTTGCTCACTGACTGGGAGAAACGAAGGTACGTCACTATGGAACCAAACTGTTCTTATTCTAGGCATGTACTCATACCATCCAATTTTTCACTGAAAACTCCCAGAATTCTACCGAAGTGGGTGGATGTCAATGTGATTCTAAAACTGATGTAAGTGAATGCACATTGTAATGCTAAGTAGTAGAGAATATCTATGCCTGCATATTAATGGACATCATCGATGCATTTCACCGTTTCTTACGTTTTTTGTGATTATTTTAAGTAATCACAATCACACCGTCTTCTATTATTTGTTTTAATTCCGATAATGTCCCAAAGGCTCTATCTTCTTCCTTAGATTTTGTCGTCATAGCTACTGAAAGCCTATGTCTCGTTATTAATAGCATCATTTTTACGTTTATTTTTTTATTTTGTCATGACAACTCAGCTCCATACTTATAAATAAACTTCTTCCTCATTAAAAGTTAATTCATGTGTAAAAACATAAACGTAAGTTCCTCCTTATTATGTAAAAAATTACTAAATAATTATTAAATTTTTACCCCAGAATGGAAAGTGTCTTCTTAACACTAATTTCAATTGAAATAAATGACTTCTAAAATATGGCTTCCTAATTCTTAAGTCCAACGGAATGACCGTAAATTTCCGTAGCTCTTTTTGATGGCCCTATCAATGATATGCTCCAAAGCTGGCATGAGGCACTGCCACTTGTATTGCCAAGGTATACGGGAGAAACTTCGCAATAAAAAAATTATGATTTCGTTTGCTACCACAAAAAATTCACTCATCTGTCAGTGCAAGGGTGTTAGATATAATCGATATATATTTATCCATGCCTGAAGTGCATTTGAAGAGGCATGCTAGTTTTTTACTGTTCATTTCTTAGAATATTCAGTAAACATCAAGTACCATTTGCTCCCGTAGATGCCAGAGTGCCTGTTATATTAAACAAGCTAGTTCTACTCTTTCGTTTAGGGAGGGCAATCTTAAGTTTTTCTTGTCCTAAGTAACATCCACCTCTCTTCATCTCATTTAAAATGCTCATCCTCATCCGCCGTCCGACCATCTTTCCCGGCTTTACCTTCCGTCAAAGACGATACGAATCTCATGGTTTTTAATTACTAGTTATGACCACCTTTTCATCTCAGTACCTTCGGAAAGTCCCTTCTTTTTCGACCATCTATATCCACTGACGTCCTTTTCCTTCTTTATTGCTCATGTAAAATACTCATCTACCATATTAAAAATGTGGGGCCAGCCAATGCATAGTCAGTCAACATCTGGCTGTCATTTTCAGTAGTCATCTTAGAAATTAACGAAAAATTATATTTTTTTCATTAATTTAATTAAATTATCACCCGTTAGATTTAGTTGAGAGTTCAGTTAAAGATGACAGGTTAAACTTAAATTACAAACCAAGAATTATTTTTCTGTGGAATCATAGTTAAGAGTCTCTTTTTCATCTCACCAAGTGGTAAGCATTTTTCACTAGAGTTTGCACTCGCCGATTTTAGTTTCACTGGAAAGAATTCTTTTACGAATTCTTTTAGTGAAACTAAAATTGGCGAGTGCAAACTCTAGATAAACAGGTCCTAAAGGACGTGAAAGAGAGGAACTACGTTAATATAAAGAGGTTGGGTGTTAGAAGAATATAGTGGAGGGCTGCGTCAAACCAATCCTAGGATTGCTGACCCATGATGATGATGAGAAAGAATTCTGAAAAAAAATTGGCATGCATGTCAATAATTTGTGTAAATGGAAAAGTGTGTTAGTTATTGAAGCGAGTATAGGAGTTCCTTGCTGTCACAAGTAGGTTTTGCACATTTGAAGGATATTAATAGTTTTTATTCTTTAATACTTCAAAGTTTCAATAAACAACGAATAGTATTTCCTCTCGTAGATACCCGAAAATATATCGTTATATTAACGAATAAATTCCAGTCTTTTGGTATAGAGTGACTTCTTTAATAGAGACTCTTTTTTAATTAAATAAGTGTTCAGTGTTGACCAAAGGTAGGATTGTTAGAGCAATCGATGGAAAGATATGCCAAGTATTATTTCGAAGTTATTCAGGTGGGTCTTAGATTTCGTTTTTTATTAACACTAATGTTTTTAAAGTTACGAGTTCTTGATCGGCTTATATTTTCTTTCCTGTTTTTTTTTATAATGCAGAGCCCCCACTTCGCCATAGATAATAAATATTCTATATTTTAGGAAGGGGATGGTAGAGCATATTTTGAGAAATAAAAGGGTGTGTGTAACAAAAAAATATTAAGAACCACTGCATTAGATGTTATAATTCCAAGGAAAGAGATCATTCATTCTAAATTCAAAAATAGGTACATAATAGCTAAATGTTAGAAACATAGCTTTGAGTGCGTTCTTCAAACATTTTCCCAACGTCAATAGAGACGAGCGCGATAAGAAAAACATTTTTTTTTTTCAGTATCTGCTAAATTGCGCAGTTCAATATCATGGTTTGTTACGTTGAAATTTTTTCCTGCGTTTCCTTTGTTGAAATTGCTTTCGGAGATGAGTTTCTTTTCTCCTCACGTATTTTGTTCCGGTGAAAATGTTGGACACGAATAGCTCGAAGCGTTGCACTCCACCCGTCGGACTCGATGTTGAAGCCAGTAGGCACTTGCTACAAGCAATTCGCGGGCCTCATTCTTCCTATATCCTGCTATTTCGTCCTTTTTCCAAGCATCCTTATGACATTTCTTCGGAAATATTGACTGTTTACGCACACCATAGACATGCATGGTGAATGTTTTCCATGGGAAATAAACTCGGCCGGCGTAAACTCCAGTGAAAAATGTTTGCGAGATGAAGAATAGAGACAGTTGATTTCGCCGAAATATCAGTACTTAGGGGTTGGTCTTTTCTACCGAGTGGTGAACAATAATTTCTTTTAGTTATAATATATGACCTTTAATTACCTACAATACTTTTTTCTTCCTATATTAAGGCAATTAAGATAACCTTGAGAGTCTTCGTTCCAATGTTAACGTATATCGCAAGGCACTTGTCTGGATTTCGGAAAGAGTTATTTTACATCTCTTCAGAGTAAACATCATCCATTGTAACGTTTTGCCCCGACTAGCTGTGGACAGGATGGGTTTGACATTTACAAGCAAGTTACAGTATTACCCCTATGTATCAGTTAAAACATGTAATATTTATCATGACCAGTTATGAACAAATTTATCATTTAAAAGAAATTCAAGTGATTTCAACAAAACGTGTCTTTGAGCACCCACTTGTCAAAACACATTAAATGAACTTCACAAATACACTTGAAGTAATAATGCACCGTGCCCATACACTTTAGCTACGTGTCCAATGGTTCTTTGGTCCGTTTCCTCGACGGTCTTGGTCCTCCGGGTAAGTGTCCGGCAGTTCTGTTCACTCTCTCGTCCTGTAGCACTCTTCTTGACACGCCTTCAACATAACTCACACGCACGCGAGTCCGGCGGCAGTCAGGTTCAACACACACATTTAGGAAAATGACTTCACGTGAGGAGAATGCGGACTCACATGAGGGCGTCGATGAGGAAATGCCAACCCGTATTTTTGGCATCCGGGGTTATTTTAAACTCCCCTCGGAAAAATCCTTTGTCCAAGAGTACCTATCGCTATTGCGACATTAACAATATATTAAAGGCATTATTGGGGTGTAGTGTTGCGACGACATTTGGCCATTGTTCTAACTTTTGTCTCTAGCAATTACACACACGGTCTGGCGTATTGTTTCATTACACCATATTTACTGGAAATAGAACCCGAGTCTCCAGATTTTTGCCAATTGCTTTAGCCAGTTTTTTTTAACCACCAAAGCGTCGTCGCCTCCCTCTATGAAAACTTCCTATTGCAAATTTGAGCGGGTAACTCCGTTAAGGCTTTCTGCGGTTAGTTCACAAATCTTGATTTAATTCTTAATCAAGTATCAAAATAAGAAGCGATAAAATTAAAGAAAGTGGAGAGGGATATTTAATACTTGGACTTTAAAAGATGAACAAATCAGAAAATGCCAGGCACGGTAAGGGAAAAAAGCAAGTCACTGTAGGAAAATAGAAAAATTTAGAAAATTAGATGGCTGGAGGAAATTAGGTAGTAAATGGGTGAGGTGGTAGAGAGCGAGAGAGAAGGAATATAGAATCGTAAGTATAAAAGGGAAATGAAGTAAAGTTATTTCACATGATACGAAACCAAGTTACAATTTAAAATGACTAAAAATAACAAAAGAGACTATAATTCCTGTCTTTTAAAAAATATTTAGATGGGTATTCATTTAGAAAAAAATATTTGTTTTGCCGTTTAAGTATGAGCCTTCCATCTGGAGGACCAGGGTTCAAATCCCCAAAAATTTACGGACTTTTCGGCGATATATTTGTCCCTATTTAAATATTATATGAACGAAAACGGCAAATGCAGCACTCGTTGTTTTGGGTTAGGCTTATACTTTTATTCCATTTTTAAAATTTAAAGATAAAATTAAAGATTATGACACCACAAAGTTCACTGAGCACAAAAATATTTTATGCGTATAGTTAACCTATAATGGTACTCCTGTGTAAGCCTGTCGCCGAAGAATATCTATATGATGACACCGTTTTTCATCATTGGCTCATGCATACTCAAGCTTATATTGTTTTATGTCTTAGAGGGCAAATAGATTTATCAGGAAGAAAAATATAATACCATACTTCTCACAAGAGGACAAAATGACAAAAATGAACTTTTTTACAAGTAAAATCAGGAGCAGATAATAATTCAACAACATAATGCAGCTACTTCCACTTTTTGCAACTGCCATTTCGTTTCCTTTTTGATTAAAAACCTGTCAGTTATATACATGTGTGGCACCACATGCCAAAAAGTTAGTTGTTTGGGCCCTAAGTAACACAAATGATATTTATGTAATGAAATTTTAAGTGTACATTGTTTTACAAAATGATTTCCTCACGTATTATCAACTGTTTTTACGTTAGTTGTTTCAAACAGCAGTGGAATGACATCAAATGGAATGAAAAATACCCTTGAGCTGAGTTTTCATGAGAGACTAAAATGTTTGACACTCGATTTCGGACACCAAGTGTCCCCGTAAAAACGTCAAGTTGGCAAGTGTCGGCACTGACTTCGGAATGTCGCGACACTTGTGTCCTTGACCTATAATAACATGTTCTGGTGAAAGACGGACTGAAGCAACACCTCCCGGCACCCTGACACGGCTCTAGCAATTTTCCGGCCGGGTGGATTTAGTGTCGCGGTGTCGGGGTAGCGAGCTGTGTATTTGGAGGAGACACGATGAGCATGGAGCCGCAGTCGAGTAAAAAGGGTGTTAGCTTTAAGAAGTGGAAGAAAGAAGAAGTGAGCGTGCTAATAGATAAGATTAAAGGGCTGCCGACGACGGTATGGGGTGTGTGTCACAAAGATTATCGCAATAGACATTTTAAAAATAAGGCATTCGAGGAGTTATCGGCGGATTTCCACCCGACGACCGAGGAAGTGCAAAGGAAGAGGCACAACCACACGTCAACAACGAGCTGCGGAAGCTGCATAAGAAGAAGTGGGGTTCCGGTACAGGAGATTTTCCAGCCAGCAGCTGGTGGGAGTAGTTTGAAAAAATGAAGTGTTTACGTTTAACCTGTAGTTTAACCCGCAGGTTATTATGTAGATGTATGACTCTGCCGCACTGGCGACCAGTCCTTCCCCCTAGCTATCTCCTTTCTACTCTCTTTCAGTAGGCAATGTCATTTAAGCCGCCATAACCTTGCATTCCCAACCTAGCAGTGGAGGTGGTTATTCTTCCAATAATTTTATTCTATCAAGATTCAGTAACATAGTTTAGAGTTCTGTGCAAATACATATGCCTTACTGGAAGTAAATTCCCCCTGTGGATCTCTCTTTGCTCTTCGTCAATGTCATAACATGCTAGATAGAGGCCATCTAGTTTACCATTCTAGTTAACCACTGCGGTTGGAGTTAACTAGTGGTTTTCCATGATGGGGGTCCCAGCTCGATTCTTAGATGGTGTTCAGTTGTGTTTTCAAATGGTATGTCAAGGTTGAGCCGCGCCACCACTCGGCGGTGCCACTGGACTTCGGTTTTCGATTATCATTTGTTTGTGTGCCTAGTGAGTGGATGTTGGATGAGTGTGTAAGTGAGTCTACCTGTGAACGCTGAGCAGTGAGGATCAAGTGAAAGAAGCAACCCTGTGGAGTCCAGCTGCTTGCCGAAGAGCCATCGGTCGGTCGGGCACGCGATCGGTGAGTGGCAGATTGTCGTGGCTCAACCTTTTGTCGCTAATAATTTTCGTAAATGCAAATTATACAGTCCACTTCGAGATAGAAGTTCACCTTCGGAAGTGATCATATGGTCCTTCGGGCCGGATATCGTTAAATATCAGTGTAGATATCGATAGGATTTGGTCGGTTTTTCACCCTTGCTTGGTTTAACAGGTAGCTGAAAATGCCGGCGATCGACGACTTAGAGTTTCGTATTGCATCTCTCCTTGCGAAGATGGTTCGTATCAATAATGTCGCTAAAGAGTTCGAAAAGAATGCGAGTGATGTAAAACAGAGGAATTTATTACGAGCTATGACAGACCAGGTTGATAAAATTGCGGACGATTTTAATGAGGGCATTCCAAAATTAGCTGCGTTGTACGCGAAACAGTCCCCTCCGATTGAAAGGGACAAAGAATTGCGTAAGAGGACTGAGGAGTTCGAGGCGATGTTCTACAATACGAAGGCAATTCTCCTCACTCACTTCCCCGATGTGGAGCCTCGCTTAAGGTCAACGGGGCATCATGCTGCCGTGGAGAGTAATGTTAGTCATGCAGTAGCGCTCCCTAAACTCGATTTGATAGAGTTTAACGGTAATTTAATGCAATGGCAGGCATTTTATGATTTATACCTATCCGCGGTGCATGATAATCCTTCCTTGAGTGACGTGCAGAAATTTTTGTACCTCAAATCTGTTCTTAAAGGGGAAGCATTGTCGTGTGTTTCATCCCTACCTGTGTCCTCGGGAAATTATTCGGTCGCGTGGGAGAGTTTGAAATCACGCTATATGGATCCTAATCGGCTGACAAATGCCTATCTGGAGGCTCTGTTTGATATGACCCCAATCAGCAGGGAAGCTCAAGCTATTCGTAAATTTTGCACATTGATCACTGAGTATGTAGGTGCGTTAAGCGCTGTGGGCCACAATGTCGAAAGTTGGTCTGTATTAATGATTTTTCTGTTGCGTCGAAAACTCAATTCCGTGTTGCGAGAGCGATGGGAAAAGATAGCATTGAACGTTGTAGAGCCGTCTTTACAAACCTTTTTTGATTTTTTGAATGAGGAAGCCAAAGTTTTGGAGGCATCTTCATCGTTACCGGTGGAAACTGGATTGCATAAAAGGACCCATAAGCCAGCACAATCGTTTAGGAAATCTACGAGTATGGTTGTTAACACGGACAGCCAGAAATCGTGCCCAAATTGTTCATTGTCGCACTCATTGGAGAAATGCAGGAAGTTTTTGAAATTACCTGTGGGTTCTCGGCTGAGGGTAGTAAAAGCAAAAGGTTGTTGTCTAGTTTGTTTTAGCCAAGAACACTTTTTAAAAGATTGTGAAGTCAAACAGCCATGCCCCAACTGTAAAATGCGACATAATGAATTGCTTTGCTTTGCCAATCGTGGGAACTCAAGTTCGAAATTTGAGGCTAAAGGTAATGCTACGGCAGAGTATCGACAGCATAACCCTCCATTAGCGAGCGCGGACTCAGGCGAGACGAAAAAAAATCCGGTTAACGAGGTTTCCACACTTCAAACTTGCACTCATCGGTCGGGGTCCGTAGTGATGCTTGCAACTGCTAGGGCAATCGTATTGGATACTAATGGCAAAGGTCGTGCCATTAAACTTTTGCTTGACACCGCAAGTCAGGGAACCTTTATCACTGAATCCTGCGTTCGGCGGTTAGGGCTAAATTCCAATAAAATTAGAACGCCCATCTTCGGGTTTGGAAATAATAACGCCGTAGTATCCTCTGGAATGGTCAGATTGAAAATAAAGCCGTCCTCCCAAAGCACGTTGAAATATGATATCAACGCTATGGTGGTCCCTCATATTGCTCAGTGTCCGAAAATATCGGTCGTTAATAGAACATGGCCGCATATTGTGGGATTGAAACTTGCGGACCCGAGGTATTACGATGAGGAAACGATAGATGTACTATTAGGCGCCGAATGGTTTGCGCGCGTGGTAGTTGACGCGCCAATAATTGGGCCGGCAGGGACACCTGACATTTTACCTACAGTTTTTGGTCATTGCCTGATAGGGAAAATCGAAAATATCGATAATAAAATCCAGGTGTTTTGCTCAACGCTAGGTGAGAGCATTGAAAGTTTAGTGCGAAAGTTCTGGGAATATGAGGAACCTCCGAGGAGATACCAGTGCAGTCCGGAAGATGATGCTTGTGAACAACACTATCAGAAAAATGTAGCTCGTGAATGTAAACAATATGTTGTTCGGCTACCTTTTATTACAGATATACCAGAATTGGGACAAAGTTATGGTTTAGCTCTGCAAAGATTTTATATGCTAGAAAATAGATTGAAGAAAAACGCCGCTTTACGAGCCAAGTATAATGAATTTATGAAGGATTACATTACGCAAGGCCATATGATTGAGGCATCTGGTCCCCCATCGGTACTGTCTTACTACATTCCGCACCATTGTATTTATCGCTCGACGGAGGAATTCGCTCGATTTAGGGTGGTTTTCGATTGTTCAATGAAAACCACTAATGGCATATCATTGAACGATGTGTTATATAAGGGTCCCAAATTGCAAGTGGATCTAATCGATATATTAACACGATTTAGATTGCATGAGGTTGCGGTGATCGCAGATATCCGCCAAATGTATAGAAACATTAAACTGCATCCGGACAATTACGATATGCAACGGATATTTTGGAGATTTAGTCCCGAGGAGGATTTGCGAGAGTACTGCTTGACCACCGTAACTTATGGACTGAAATCGGCCCCGTTTTTGGCAATTCGTACACTTCATCAATTGGTATGCGATGAAGGTGTAGAATATCCAGTTGCATCTCGAATTATTAGAGAAAATACGTATATGGACGACATAGTTTCCTCAGTTCGAACCATCGACGAAGGGTTAAAATTGCAGTGTCAATTAAAGAAGCTTTTGGATCGTGGAGGCTTTGAGTTGCGCAAATGGTTGAGCAATAAGGTCGAACTGCTAAAAAATGTACCCTCAGAGTTTTGCATTCTGAAACCGGAGGTATTTACTTTTCAATATGAAAACCAACCTGCCGCGGAAATTTTGGGTTTGACTTGGAATCCTAGAAAGGATAATTTTTCGTATAAGTTTGTTGCTGGGTTTGGTGATATTACGAAAAGAACCATATTGTCGGAGGTTGCCCGCTTGTTCGATCCGCTTGGTTTTATTAGTCCTGTCACATTTTATGGAAAATGGCTCATCCAGTATCTTTGGCATAGCGGACTTGATTGGGATGACCCTCTTCCAGAGGAAGTAGTTGCCAAATGGAGGCAATTCCGCAGTGAGTTGCCACTCATTTCGAAATTTGAATTACGCCGTTGCTTGAATTTCGACTCGGCAATCGACCTGCAGTTGCATGCTTTTGCGGATAGTTCAGAGAGGGGCTATGCTGCGGTGGTTTATTTACGAGGTGTGAAGGCCGATCAGACTGTTGCTACCTCATTGCTGATAGCGAAGTCAAAGGTAGCACCGATCAAGCGGATATCACTGCCTCGATTAGAATTGTTAGGCCTGGTTTTAGCTACTAACCTTATTGAGTATGCCAGAGATATATTGCACCATCACTGCATAATTTCGGATGTTGTCGTATGGAGTGATTCTATGGTTGCTCTTCAGTGGGTAAAGTCGTCCCCTCACCGCTGGAAATCCTTTATTGCAAATAGAGTGACGCTGATTCAAGAGAAATTATCTCCAAACAAATTTCGGTATGTGCCATCAGACTCTAACCCTAGTGACATAGCATCGAGAGGAGCCCTTCCTCGTCAATTTATCGAGGACGCGAGTTGGGTGACGGGCCCGTTATGGCTGAGTCAACCATTGGAGGGGTGGCCGAGGGCTCCAAAACTAGCTAACCACACGGAGTGTGATGCCCTTGAAGTGGAAGCTCGAACAATTAATCTCCATACGGTACTAGAACAGGATACACTAGCTTGGTTGTTGAAATTTTCCTCATTTTCACGCTTGAAGAGAGTTACTGCATATTGCCTGCGGTTCATTCATAATTGTAAGCACCCCAAGGAGAAACATAGTGGTTATCTCACTTCGGAAGAATTAGCACAGGCAGAGGTGCGTTTGGTAATTTTAGTGCAACGAATTGAATTTCGAAAGGAATTAGATTTATTAAGAAAAGAAGTAGTGCCCAGTCGGTTGAGAAATTTGAACCCATTCGTAGATAAGGAAGAAGTCCTAAGGGTTGGAGGCCGATTGAAGCATGCCAAGATTGCATTCAACCAGAAACACCCAATGCTGCTTCCGAAGTCTCATCATTTAACGACTTTGATTATTGATTATTATCATGAGGTTCACCTACACCCTGGGTCACTTCATTTGCACTGCCTTATCCAGGCGAAATTTTGGATCATAAATGCTAGAGAGGTTATTCGTCGGAGAATATTGCACTGCATGAAATGCTTTCGTGCAAACCCCAAACCGAAAGAGCAGTCAGTTTATGGGTAATCTACCTCCCTCTCGATTGGAGAAAATTAATGCATTTTACATAACAGGCGTGGACTTTGGCGGGCCGTATGCCCTAAAAATGGGAAAAATACGCAAAGCAAAGATATTAAATGGATATATTTGCTTGTTTGTTTGTTTCGCAACAAGGGCAATACATTTGGAACTTGTCTCGGATTTGAGTTCCGATTGTTTCTTAGCCGCATTAAGGCGGTTTATTTCTCGAAGAGGCGCCGTGACAGAAATTCATAGCGACAATGGAACGAATTTTGTAGGGGCGCAGAGAAAGATGGCGACTTGGAGGAAAGTAACGTCATCAGCTGACTTCAATAGTAGAGCCGAACGGTATCTGGGTGATAGAGGAATCGCATGGAGATTCATACCTCCTGGCAGCCCCCATATGGGAGGACTATGGGAAGCCGGTGTAAAGTCGGTGAAAAGACATTTGGCAGCATCACTCGGCGATCAAGTACTAACGTACGAAGAATTCTACACAGTACTCGTTCAGATAGAAGCTGTATTGAACTCGAGACCTAATACTCCAGTTAGTACGGATCCTACCGATGTCGAGGCTCTTACTCCCGGCCACTTTCTCCTGCAAGAGCCAATTTACACACTTCCTGAAGAACCGGAGCATGGTCCAGGGGGATATAGAAGGCGATGGAGTTTACTGCAACAAGTAGTGGCGACATTCTGGAGGCGATGGCAGGACGATTATCTAATTACTCTCCAGAGGCGAGAGAAATGGACTACCAAAAGTAGTAATATTAAGGAGGGCGACCTAGTAATATTGAAGGACCCGAAATGTAGCCCTTGTAGGTGGCGACTTGGTCGAATTAGCAATTGTTTCCCAGGAACGGATGGCCTAGTTAGAGTCGCTGAGGTTAAAACCAAGCAGGGGGTGTATAGACGGTCAGTGAAGGACTTATGTCCATTACCAATAAAAGATAATTAATGTTAGTGAGTAGGATTCGGTAGTGTAGTAAAGTTAGGTTTGTTTATTTAGTTGACTGTTGGTTATTAGTATTTGTGAACCTTTCCGTGGGCTTCCCCTTCCTAATAAATCTCCTTGATAGCCCCCTTGGAGTGAAGATAAATCCTTTCCCCTTTTTGTTTTTTGGTTTTTGTTTTCCATGTTTTTCCCTTTCCCATTGTGTGATTTAGTTAGTTTGGATCATATGATCACATCGAAGGGGGAAGTACCCTAATTGTTTGATTTTCTATTTCTCAATTAATATAATTATTGTCTAGTTGGTTTGTTGCTTTTGGAACGTTGTTCCAAGGGCGGGGGAATGTTCAGTTGTGTTTTCAAATGGTATGTCAAGGTTGAGCCGCGCCACCACTCGGCGGTGCCACTGGACTTCGGTTTTCGATTATCATTTGTTTGTGTGCCTAGTGAGTGGATGTTGAATGAGTGTGTAAGTGAGTCTACCTGTGAACGCTGAGCAGTGAGGATCAAGTGAAAGAAGCAACCCTGTGGAGTCCAGCTGCTTGCCGAAGAGCCATCGGTCGGTCGGGCACGCGATCGGTGAGTGGCAAATTGTCGTGGCTCAACCTTTTGTCGCTAATAATTTTCGTAAATGCAAATTATACAGTCCACTTCGAGATAGAAGTTCACCTTCGGAAGTGATCAGATGGGAATTTTTAATGCAATGCCACTATTGCAAAAAAAGTACCGTATATGAGCACTGTAGGCACTTCAAGTTCAGTATTCCGCCCTGCGGATGGTGCATTAACGGATCCCTTGGCGCCTCTCGTTTATGGAAGGTTAGTGCCGACGTCGGGAACCCCTCAACCATTTCTCATTCCATGAAAAATGAATGCGTCTACCCTCATTTCTACCCCTCCTAATTGCCGATAATGATCAAAGTTTTCGAGTGCCTCCCAAAAAAAACAACTAAAGCCACGTTTTCATGTGGTCGTTTTTGCGTTGACGCACACTGCGCCACGAATCAGAAATTGCTGCTGGCGCTGCCGGTTACATTAAAACGGAGTATTTTCCTGCTGCACAACGCAGCGGCAACGCAACGCAACGCAAAAACGGCCACATGAAAACGTAGCCTTAGTTTCCTCTCTATGTGCCTCACAAGCTACCTTAATTGGCAGAATAATCGGATGTGAAAAGTCAATTTTATCTTCCGAGATCCATCTGCAGCGTGGAGTTTAACCCAGCTGAGTCGATAGGAGAGATCGGTCGTAACCCCTGCGGTATTCTAAAAGGCCGGTGCGAGAGCATGGATTACGAATGGAGGTCAAAAGACCGTTTGAAGCCCCGCCGTATCCGGCCGCCTCACAGTAAGAGTTCAGGGTGGACTGAACTATCGAGCAAACTTCTCCAAAACGTCGACTCAACGTGGACACACTGTTAAAACTTTACGGAACGCATCTCTCACGCTTCAATGAAGCTCCTTTATCTCGTCTGGACCTCCTATTTGCTACCGCTTGATGATATTGCATCCGGGCATGATGCTACTAATTATCGTCCCAGCCTTGCGTGTTCTGCGCATCGTATTTGCAGAGGACCCCTCGGGGTAAATGAAAGTGATCCTTTCCCGGCGAGTGGTGCACCCACACAATCTGGAATCCGCGTAATCTCGTCTCGCGAAGAGGGTCCCAGCAGCCGGGATGGTTGTTTTCTCATCATCGTAAAATTTAATTCCCATCGCGTCTCCCGCTCCTTCTTCAGGCAAAGTAGGCGCATGCTAAATTAGGAACTAATGGTGGTATGCGAGAGGAAAAAGAGGAGTGCATTTTTTTAGAATGTCTAATATCAGCGTGAGCCCCTCTTTATCGGCCCTCTTCAAAGTTCAAGACGAATTAAGCGAAGGTATGACCCCTCGTGGATCTACAAAAGCGATTGCATGTGCATAAGTAACATCCCATTCCTGTAAGATAGTTCGCCAATTCATACCTATTAGTTTTCTGAAAGTTTTTTCGTGCTAGGCCGGGAATTTACATGTGAAAAACTAAAAATATAGGGAATTTTGGGATTTAAAAAAATATTCAGATTATTTGGGATATGAGAATGTATTATAGTGAAATTCCACGTAAAGGAATGCACTTAAATATTAGCGGAAACAAATTATGAAATTCAGGTGTCAATTCGTGAATTTTCTGTGTAATACGGGCTTCGGGTGGTGACAAGGTAAATCTCTACCATGTCAAACTCAAGATCATGTGTTCGAAAACCGTCTGGGAAGGATTTTCACTTTTCTGGGCATGGATGTTTTGATACTTAGATCAGTTAGCTTTAAGAGAGGATTTAACTGCCCTAAATTTGTTGAAAAATGAAGAGATGTATGATATTTAATTTTCTCTCACTAAAAATACATTGGCGGGAAGTGCGAGCAAGTGAGTGGTGGCATCGTATCCAGTGCACCAGGGTCTAAACATCTGCGCAGATTTACAGTTTTCAGAGGCATACCGATCCATAGTTAAGTGTGTGGAGAATATTCCAATTCAACATTCACTCCGTCGGATGGGACCTTTAACTGTGGACCCCTTGGAGTATTTCGTTAAGATCAAACATAATGCTGACGCAGCATTTTCTTTATTCTACACTGAAAAAAATTGAATTCACCAACTTTTTTTCGATAAATTTTATTACAAAGTTCAGTTCATCTGGAACATTAAATTGCACAGTCATTTCTGTCAAGACAAGTTAATTTCACCAAACTTACTCGGTATTCTGGAGGGTATGATTAAATTTATCGAACGAAAATTAGTCTTTTCCATTTATTTTACCAAACTGTTTGATACTCAAGAAAGGTGGTACGGTTAAATGTATCGAACGGAATAGTATTCGTGATTTATCACACTAATTAATGTCTAATAACTAATCAATATATTCTATGTTCAAAATTTATCGAAATTGAAGCATCGAATGGCATTAAATTTTATGACATTATTATAATATAAGATACCAAATATTAATATCTTAAGAAAGACTCCGCCAACTCCAGGGAACCCCAGGACTTCAGCAGGCTTCAACACAACACATGTAGGAAATTCACGTGGTTCTCAGAGTAGACTGCAAGGTTTGCATGTGATACATCGGATATCACACACTCAAAAGAGAGTTTGGATGAGGCATCCAATTTTAATTGGATAAGAAATAGTTGGCCCGAATATCAACTGCAATGGATACGACAGCCAATATGGACCATCCAATTTAATTTGATTTAATGTGATGCTCTAGCAAAGAGTATAGTTCCAACTAAATGGATTGGACAGCCACTGATATTGTCAACCCGTTCTGCAGAGCAGTGTTTCCGAAGTGCACTGCTCCGTTTCTATGAACACTGCAACAATAGACACATTTCTGTAAACATGGCGACTATCATGTAAGATAGTAGTTTCTATCGAACAGAATCTCGACGAGTCAGATGTTTTTAAGCAAACGCTAAGTCGGGTCTTGGTTTTTACCGAAAGCTTGGTGAAGATTGTCAAATTCCTGCAACTATCGAGCCGATTCAGTAACTTTCGCCGAAATGTTTCGCGTTTTCAAGCCAATTCTTAACTACCGAAATTTTTAATAATCGGGTACCAAGTCGTTGAATAAATTTATCTATCGCATGGTTATTCTCATTGAAAATGCAATAATTTTGATCGAAAAGTGTCCTATTAAATATGTACGATTGTATCTGGTAAACTATTGTTTTCCGTGAATAATCTTGGTTGGACAAGGAAGGAATTTGCTGGCTGGATGTAATGAGAAAGAATAGTTTGTGGGTGATGAAAAAGTAATTAAGCTGATGGAATTCCGAAGATGGTTGGATGCATAAGGAAAATGAAGAAGTGGGTGGGCTAATTTATCGAACATCGAGAGGTAGAAAGTATGCTAATCTGAGGGGAGAGAATTAAAAGAGGAAAGCGATCTACAAAAGAGGAGTGAAAGAAATCATCAAGGCAAATCATGGCTGGAAAATTCCAGCAAGGCCGGTAGAACGCCAAAAAGCAATAAATTACACATGTACATAAATTGGTTTTTCTTGGCTTTTTGTACTTTATCAGTAGTTCATAACAGTATCTAATTTGTTTCGATTCATGGTGTAATATCGCTCTGTCCTACACACTTTCATATTTCATGCCATTTTGCCATATGTCATTTTGTGACTGAAGAAAATTCACTTTGGAAACCTTTCTTTGTAGAATATATTGGGAGTTGAATCCAAAATATACCTCCAATATCTTCAAATCTTAATTTTCTATCTCTCAAGAAAAATCCCTTTCTCTAGTGCATACTTTATTAATTTTTCGCTTCCGCGAACTATTGAGTATCAATAGCCAAATTCATGATCACCACCTTCAAACTATGGCGCAAGTTACCCCAAACTTGTGAAACACAAATTTACCTAAACATGTATATGTGGTGATGCTCCGCATATTGCCACTACGGCTGTCACGTTAGCCCAGTGGATCCGGTCTAGCCTCCAATGCGCGCGGTCCGAGTTCTAGTATCGGTGCCGTCAAATGTTTTTCCTATTTTTGTTGGACACATCTAGATTGTTTAATAGAATTCTGGTGTGGTGCTACAGACGCTTCCGCCTTCCCCGCCACATGTATAAAAGCCGCTTCTCCTACCACTCACGGCAGTCCTGTATGAAGAGTTGTAGTAATACACATCGATACTCAAGGGGAAAACAGCAGAGAATTCAGCGCTGCCAACGCTTCATATATTTAAATATGAATTATACAGGCATCTTCTTAACAAAAATCATTGTTATCTATCAGTATAGTACTACTGATATACGATTTATAGACATAAATGTGGTCTCTAATGTAAGTTGATCCAATTTATATTTTATACTCTTATTGTACTTAGGAAATATGTTCAGCCAACCTTTTTTAAAAATGAACTAATATAGCGCATGGAAATATGAGCAGAATGTGTACACACATGAATATTTCAGCAACTAATTTGTAGTGCTATTGGACGTATGCTAGGTCTTCTATTTCCGCTTAGTCACCATAATTAAAGATTGTCTTTTATCCCACACCTTTCTGGGCCGAAGCTACATTATCTGGGCTTTTGACGACCCATTCTACGAAATCGTAGGGCGCTATTGATTTAACAGGAGAGGCTTAATGAGTATCACCAAGAATGCAGTTGCTCAAAGAAAACTATTTAATCAACTATTAATGCTCATTAACTTTTTTAGTAGTCACTATGGATCAAGGGTACCTAAATTATAATTTGTTTCTGTCTTAAGTACCTGTAATCTGAGTACCTCATCACCCATTTTATGAAAATAGGTAATGGGTTAAATAATTAATCCGAGTAGATGCAGGCATCTTATCGAGAGGGTGATAAATCCAATTAGTGGATTAAATTTCACAATTAAATATAACTAGGGGGTTCTATCTCCTGTTACGCTTATAGCAGTACAACCTCCTCCTTCCTCTTTCCTTTCACTCGCTTCACCATTATTGTTGAATAACAAGCAATAATTTCCTTTTTCTGTTTGTCGAGAAGTTTTTTCCATTCATTTCCCATAGGCCCAAGGAGGTAAGAAGGCTTTAGGAAAGGGCATATGCATCCTACCTTACGGGTGACAATGAAACCAAAATTTAGGATCTTGGTAAGGATTAGGCCCAACCTCTTCGGGACACAGCTTTTCGTTTTCTATTGCCTCGTATGTTGATATCACTCGTATTAAAATATGAATTAGAAAAATGTTAGAAAAAAAATATTAGAAACAGGGATCGGTGTGGCACGGTAACTATAGTACTGAAGTCTCACCCCCAAGGGTCCACGTTTAAACCCGGTAGTAACAGAGATATGTCAGTGGTTAACCGGTTAGGTTGGTTATTCAGGGGAGGCGACCGACAGCTGAGATAATTTGCGCCATTTAGGATAGGTGAGTAATTGGGTAAAGGTAGGAGTTTTCAGGGAACGGAGGAATGGTGGAGAGAAACCCGGCGTCGGCATTAGCCTACTCTTGACGAAAGGCGCCAAGGGGACCACCGCTTAACGTCCCATCCGACGGACGGAGTACTGAACTTGAAATGCCCTCCACTAGGCATTCAACTGGGGACCGGTTTTCCACTGAAAAATCCGCCACTGCTGATAATTAAACCCGGGTCCTTGGGATGGGAGGCAAGTACGTGGTTAACTGGTCCCTACTAGTACTCTGTGGAGAGATCTTCATGTTTCGTATTCTGTGAGTCGAATGGGACGTTACACTGTGGATCTCTAAATGACTTTCGTATTTTTAATGTACGCAATCGTTTAGTAAGAATCTGAACGTATTATAGGAAATTCCTGCTTTTTGTTTACGCATAATATCATTGCTCTCATGTACCCAATGTTCTTCCTACTTCTTCCACCAAGTCACTCAAGTGAGTATCGTAGGACTGAGCGATACAACCATAAATAAAAAAAATCAATGCATTCCATACAATCTACAAGTTTGATTAAAAAGTAGCAGATAGAAACGAAATGTAAAATATTATTGATTATAACCATCGAGATTCTATAGACTAATAGTTTGTTACTGTGATTTTCCATACCACTGACTTCGTCGATAAGTTTTCTATTGTTACCATTCCGACGACTTATTCTATAGTTATCGTATTCACCCCCCATTCCTCTCACACTTTTCATAAATTTAGGGGTACAATGTGAACGTTGATGACCTAAGGGAAAATTATTTTTTCTGAGCGTAATGGATGACATTTTTATTAATATTGAGGAAGAAAAGATTTCGACGACAGCAATAAACGTTCTACTAGCTATTTCTTATTTCCAGAATTTCTCTATGCACGCGTATAGAATCATCTAATTGGTTTTTAGCAACTCGGTATCTCTCTTTCAAGTCAAGTATCGATTCGAGCAAACGAATTCTGATTATATGGTGAGGAGACAAGAGGTAGGAGTGAGAGAGGGAGAGGAAGTGGAGTGATAGCGAGAGATAATGTGGCCATGATTAGACAGCAGACTAGGGGGTTATGCTGTATTCGTTCAGGGAGACACAAAAACCTTTTAGAAGGTTTTAGTGGGTAGAGAGAGAGACATATATACATATATATATATTGGGCATATGGATGCGAGGGAAGTAAATATCGGCGTTAAGTTGAATAGGGGGGGATTGCTTTTAAAGAGAAGGTCTGTGGGGAATATTCCACGTGGAGGTGGAAGTCTTTTATTGTGAAACTTTTACCCTACGTCCTTTCTCACCGTTCCACATCTAAAAGGTACAAAGAATTACTTTCATCTCCATGAGATTCCTTTGAGAAAACGGAAATTATATGGAGGAGAGGAATCGTTCGTCTCAAGGTTTCTCATAATGGAAGCTGTTCCTTCTTTAATTCACCAAGGGTCAAGGGCGACGCGCCGATGTGGGTGGGGGGAACACGTGCAGGTCTCAGAGTTACCCTGGGATCTTTGTTTCCGTTTTCTTTAAGATGCTTCGCAGAATTTTGTGAAGGTGATAAGAAAAATGATTGGATCCATTTCCGGTTTCAACACGAGTACCTACAGTGGTGGAAGAATGTGATCGATATTACCGTATTCCCCAGTTTTGAGAACGTTCCCCAGTATTGAAAAGAAAATAATCTCTGGACTACATAGATATATGTTCTTAAGTGCTGTGTCGTCGAAATGTATTCATGTACTATGTGTGTGATAATCAATGTTAGAAATAATATTCTTATACGAACTGACTAATCGTAATTAAAAATTTTAACAGCGTTCCAAGACAAAGTTCTGCGCTTTATAGATGTAAAATATAATCAAAACAGTCGCAAACGAGTGCGGAATAAAAATTCAAATCACAAAAAGTTCAAATCATAGCACATTGATAACCCTTAGCCAGTAAACTAAACTTAGCCAATGAAATTACACATATCTCCTCTCTCAACAGCCTACCCTAAATATTAAAAAATAAGTTCCAGACACTCCTAAATTCCTGTGTAAGATTTCACCTTGGACTCCGTGAAAACGGACATATCTCCCACTACCTTCATTACTTGCCATGGCTTTAGATCTCTGCTGGGAAGAAATCTTCACAGGAATTTTTCTCTTTACCCCCTTTTGGTAACATAAAATCCAAGCTACCTAAATTCCTTGTTTAACCCCAGATCAGTCCCTCTTTTTAGACCCTCTAGTATTGATCCTCTTTTCTTAGACTCTCTTATCTCATGCACTCAGTGCCTCGTATGAACACTCACATGGCTATCTCTGGCTCAAATCTATGGAATTGATATTTATCAATAAAATCTTTGCAAATTATTAAGGAGGAACCAATTAATTACTACTATAATAAGCACATGTGTCTGCAGCCTCACTCTGTGAGTGGGTATACCGTGAAGTCATTGTGTTGTCTGCAACAGAGTTAAATTTAAACTACTTTTGTTTTTGGTCCTCTTGTATCTTATTTTATAGTATTTTCTGTTCTCATATATGGGATATTTTTCTCATTGTATTTACGTTTCCATTTTTGCCTCTGGTGTGACGTATATTTGCTGTAGTTCCCTGGTCCATCCCATATGCTTAAAGCTATGTGCGAGAACTATTCTAAATTTATGGTAAAAAAGATTTAAATATTTATTAAACAGTTGAACGAATCCGTTGAAGAATTCGATTTCTATGTAGAAGGCAGTGACATTATTTGTAAAGATTATGTGGAAAAGTTGGCGAGTGGAAAAGCAATTCCCGTTCCTGATATTAAAGTGCCCATTCAACTTACGGAGAAGGATGCGAAACCAGTGTTTCTTGATGAATTTGTTCCCAGATACGTTTTTTTTTATTTTCAAGCAAAATAATTTACCTATTTTTTTATTGCCATCATAGGAAAACTCAGAGCATAATAAGCATTAATTCATGCCTTTCCGAAATTTGTAGTGTTTTTATGGCTTTCGTTTGAAATCTCTGATAGTAAAATTAGAGAGGGTATTGAAATAATTGATTCATGATTGTTATTGGCACCTGATGACGACTCTGTGAGTTGAAACGCATAGTATGTTCATTAACTCATCAGGCTGTTTTACATGGTCGTTGATACTGCGCAGACTGCTGCGAGAACACCTTCACAAGAAATATTGAACCGTGTAAAGCGACGACTTGCGAGGAAAGACATCGTTACTGCGTGAACTACTGCGAGCATATTAAAACCATGTTCTAATCTGATATATGCGTTCGCGCAAGTTGAAGTTTATTTCTCTAACTAGATGGTGCAGATGTAGTGTGGCAACGAACTGCCAGGGGAATTCTAACAATTAAATAGGCTGTTGACGATTGAGTTGGGTGTTTTTGTTTGCACTCAACTTCTTAGGTAGTGAATAAAGTGCAATAATGATGAGCTAGGCGATTGGTCACGTGGAAGCTTAAATTTCTTTCGTAAAGGAAGAACTCGTTACCTTGGCCCACAGCCGTCCGTTCGTTGTGCAAATTTTGGGCAAAGCATACAGGACTGGGCCTCCACCATTAAGTTTGGACTAAGGCTTAAAACAAACTTTAGAGTGGTGGTTATTTATCTCCTCATTCACGTCCAATTAATTGTTACTTAACAGATCTTGTCGTTATTCGATATATTGACGGTATTACCGCTACTGAATGGTATATTGTCACTGACGTAATGCACCGATGATTGTACCGTGCAAAGCTGTCAAGCAATCGTCCTCCCAATTTTCTACGTCACGGAATTTTGCAGGCGACTGCTCAAACGGAAGCAACATCAACTTGCGAAGTTTCAAAGACCGTGTAAAACGTCCTAACGGAAAATTGCTTAAGATTTTTTCATTCATGGGTACCTTCCCCTGCAACAAGCTTGGATCTGTTGATAATTAGTTTAATAATACAAATTATTGCTTTCTTCCTATCTCAAGGATCGTTCTTTCATTGACAGATGGATTTCCTGCTATTTCTTGGATTTCTGCTTGTGCAATGGGAAAAGGGAACTTGCTGAGTTTCCCAAATTTTTCGTTTCATAGCGAACTCAAGGATTCCGACCTTGACTTGGAAACCTTATCATAATTACCCATTGAAAATGCAGCATAGAAGAATTTCCAAAGAGAATAAAATCATTCGACTTGACTGTAAGGTCGTGTTCCTTTAAAACCTCTGGAACTCCAAAGAGAATGTGGATTTCTTGGTACCTTAATGGGGGCGTTTACTCGGAACCGAAAACGCAATTTTTTGCACGAAAATGTTAGATGGAAACGAAGAAAGAATTTTAGTAAAAAAATTAATCTTCTAACCACAACCATTCACTCATAAATCAAAAATTAAAATAAGAAAAAGTGACGTCCACCTAAAAAGCTGCTGTGATAACATTTACGTCATTTTCCTCCCGTCCTTGACTGCTCTTAAGGGGAGGGAAGGGAGTGGAGGGGGATTCTCGGAAGGTCTGCTCGCACAGATCCTGTCGAAATCGCTCCCAATGGGAGAGCCAGCTGTGAGTCCCCTTTGCGATAAGGCGAAGTAGCTTCGCGGGCTCACTTGTGATTGGACGAAGTCGATATACGTTTGAGGTTGGACCACACCCACTTTTCCGAAAGGGTTAAAAACATCAGTTTTTCGCCTCGTGGGCGAAATGATTGACGGATCAAAAAACGGAAAAATACGGGTCTTTTTATTTTACAAACTCTATCATATTCGGCAATAAAAAAATATGGTAAACGTCCCCATTAGTAGACCACCCGGATGGAATTAGAGGGTTCCGTGTTCGGGTCCTGGTCGAGGCGGATGATTTTTTCTCTGCGGAAATCCTGCTATTGTGCAGAATTTCCAGTGAATTGCAATAGTAATGTCTTTCCCCTAAGCCGCTCAACTCGATGCCTTAACCGCTTAAGAGAATCATCGGTGAGATCAGTAGCTTCGTTTTTTTTGTTCGCACTATTTATTAACCGATCCCGTCGAGTAGTCAAGTCGACAAAGCTCCGGCCAGACAACCGAAAAGTCGCGGGTTCTCTACGGGGTAAGAATTAGTTTAGTTATTAGATTAGTTAGCTTAAACGGTTTGATATAATTGAATCTGCTAAAGTACATGAAATCGCAATTCTATTATTATCTACTATTTAATAACAAACTTATGCTCCAACGAACGACAGCCTGAACTTAATGCAGTTATTAGATCCTTAGGCAATATAATAAAAACGAGAGGCCCTGTTGTTTTATCATTAGCTCTTGATGCAGTTACCCATTCCCCACTTTCTTCTCAAAATTTGTAATCGTCTGCAGTGATTGTGTATCAAAATGGCTGGTTGTTCACTCGAAGTCCATTTGGGGACTGAAAATGTTCAAATTTCTTCAAAAGTCCAATTTTTCTTTCTTTGCTCTCCAATTGAACAACATTTCTGGGACAAAATCACTTTCATGCTATTTCGAATAAATTCTTAGCAAAATTGGAGCTTCCGTCCCCTATTCTTAAGAACCTTCGGTGTTCACTAGCTCATGCTCTAATTTTCTTCCTGCTTGATTATACGTACCTTATGTCAGAGTCATTACGCTATGAAACATGTGATCATGTTTGAAAAATTAGTCAGCTTAATATTTAGCGTTCAGAAAATTCGTTTCTGATGTCAACTGGCAAAGAATGACACAATTAGCAGTGTTCAAAGGCATAATGCTCTTTATTCTCTTCACTATCTTCACTAAGAAAGGTAACAGGCACCAACGTGTTGACCATCATTACACAAAATCATGGAGTAGAAGGCCAAATACCTGTGACTAACGTGATCGAAGGTGTCGAACCGTGTGGCTACATTGGTGAGGGTTGGTTGTTTAAATATGAACTTATGTCACACCACCGACATGATCAATACGACAGGAAATTTGCACGATAACAAACGCTTTATTTCTCTTACACCTATAAAAGAACAAAATCTAACGTTCCAAGTAATAAAAAAAGAATCATCGTCTATATTTCTTGACTCTGAAGATTATATGAACTAAAAAGTCCATAACAGAACCGTGTTATGGACCGTGTTGGTCATTTAATTTCATGCACGGAGATAATCCGCATAAAACTCATATGAATCACTTCAGTTCACAAAATAGTAAATGAACGGATTAAAAATAATAATGTATAATTTTGGTAGAATTCGGAAATGGTGTTGTCCACATTGATTGACCTTTTACATTATCGCCACATTTTATATGACCCGACTCTTATAGCGCTACTAAAATGATGAAGTTCCGATTTTAGGTTGAGTGAAGGTAATATTTCTCTAGCAGTGAGATCAGCAATTTCCATTTGTAACGAAAAAGAGGAATGTCGTTTCTCATTAATGTGAAATTCTGCCGGAGTTAAATCTATTCTTAAGGGAAAGATTTTAACGTAATTAGTCATATATCAAAGTGTCCGCAGTTAGAGGAAGATACGGCTTACCTGGTTGAGGTCAGCCTCTGTGGGATGCTGAAGCATTAATTCTGTGGTTCCAATCAATTGTTTTCCCCAGAATCACTCTTCTTAATATGATTCCGAGAATCTGGTACGCTTGACCGCGTACTTCCTTTAATGTATTCCTGGACATGATCTGCTTTTCAATCCCTAATCCGGATCTGACTTCCACACTCTAATCCTGGAGGAATCGAAGCTTATAAGCCTTTAATTTTTTTTATTTCGACCAAGCATCGAGTCCAAACTTGGCAGAGAACTTCCAAACTTCCAAACTTGGAAAGCAAGAGAAAGCTATTCCTTTACTAGTCGATAGTGGACCAACCGTGGAAAATGGAAACCGTTACATCCCTTTAGCCATCTGTCCACCTACTCTAAGATGCTAATGCATTTTGGAAAGTAGATAACACACCTTTTTTCTGATAATTTGCAGCAAATAGGAGTGTTACTCTAATGGTATTCATGGTGAAAGAAAATGCTATCAATACTTTTCAGTTGAAGTGAGGTGGGAAAAGTTAACTAAGGAAATATTGTGGAGGATCGGAGTATGTTGGAAAGGCAGAAGACATACATGGCACAGCAGGCGCAAGTGATTGAAGTGAATGGACCGTCATATATTCAAGGAGGTTATAGTGTACCGGGGGAGACATCGGCATGCTAGTATTTGGCTGAGAACGAAGCCAGAATGTGTGTGCTGGCAGACAATTAGGCCCCACCTACTCCTTATAAAACATTGCGTTTTATGAGGCCTCTTTTGAAGACTGCATGTGTTCTAAAACATAAATAATAATAATAAATTGGAGCAAACTTTTACTGCAATGGTGTCAGTTAACAAAAAAAGAAGTAATAACTATGCAATTCCAAATGAATTGAAGTTTTATTGTCAAATTCGGTTTTGCCTCAGAGCAGAAGATTTTACTCTAAAAACGCTCCTTCTACGGAGAAAAAGATGCTGCTGTGCGGCAAAACCGGTCTTGGCATGAAAGTTAAAAACATGTGGAATAGCAGAGTTATTTCTTCTTCTTTTCCTGACATCAAGGAATTCCACCAAGTGAGATCCAAAACTATTATCTACAAGGTTAGTTAATCTTAATATGATATTCACTTAGGAGTTGAAGCCCATTGAAACTAATTCTCCTTCTAATAAAGGTCATATGTTGCTTGACTGAGATCTCTAGTCTTCAGGAAAGCTTTTCTTTAGCGGTTCCGACTCTTCCAATTCCTAATACGTTACTGTATGACATTCGTTCTTTAGGAGAGAATGGCTACCGTGATACTTAGGTAGCATTTGGTGTTTTGAATAGGAAAATAATTTACATCTTATGTACATACAAAAGGTTCTACGCCAAAGGTTTTAGGATAGGGACATTCAAGCCCTTCAATTATTCAGGCGAAGTCCCAAAGGACGTATTAACCCCTCCATATGGACTCACTCTATATCACTCACAACAAACGATAGTCGTAAGTAAACAGCAGCAAAAACTTTATCTTTAGGGAGGCAATCTATAGATGAGGTCGGTTGCGCAGCAAAAGACAGGTTTGTGAATATGGGAAAAAGAAGAGCGTAGGAAGGATGTTAAGACACCCGAAGTCACCTTTGGTTATTTTTTTAAGAAAATGGCCCCAAGGTTCAGGCGTATTACGCCCAATCGTACAGGTCCTTAAATGCTCTGCATATGGCACTCAAGTGGAGACTGGGATTCTTGAAAAATATCTACTATGTCCGATTTTCGTACTGGGGCCTTCTAGCCTGTGTTATAGCCGTTGCATCGAAGTTAGGCACCTGTCACGTAGACTACCCAAATACCTTGGGATTTATTTTACATTAACTTTTGGATCTTTTTTAAATTTATTGCATATTATTATTATTGTTGTTTTTTTATTTCATTTAAAGTATATTATAAGTGATCTTCCGTAGTATATTCCATCGTATCATTGGATCCTTCGGGAAATCCGATTTCATAAGTATACTGGAAAGTACTAAATACTTATAAACCCAAGTTTGTCTTAAATATATGCATCTAGAGGTGTGATTTAGAATGACCTAAGGATGAAGACAACTTTATTGCTGAAGTTTTTTGCTTGTTGGAAGTTGAATAAACAACGAATTTGCCACGATATTGTTTAACGCTGTCACATACGATCTCGCAAACCCTTGTGATAAAAGTAGAGTGAATTTGTCTAAAGAGAACAATTTAGAGTTCATTTTTTTCAATAATACAGTAGGTACCTGTAGTTTTTGATTTTTAAATCTTACCTGGAGGCACTTTGATGTAATTGCTGTTGCAATTGCTTTATGCTCTCATACAATGCTATTTATCTTCATCAGTTTCTTAAAAATACTATTTTCATTAGCTTTCTCCAATCATTACTCAAGTTATATTGCTGTATGTGGTCATTAGCATCACATTTCCTTCCGCTGGGCAGTTTTTGATGGAGCATTTGTACTCTCCCGTCCATTTTTACCTACGGCTCCCTCCAGACCAACAACTTTCACCAGATAAATATACACCTGCCTCTCTCAATGCTATCCAATCTGTTTATTCATTCTCCCTTAACTCTCGTTCCGCTCGCACCCTACACTCTATAATGGCCTTCACACCTCCGCAATTTACTCGTTCCATTCACCTACGCTCAATTTTCTAAAGCAACTTCTTTACTCTTTCCTCCATTCTTCTTACCTCCCACGCCATGGAGCATACCCATGGGCATCTCCTCCCTTCCCTATGGACACCACATCATTTTCCCAACCTTCCCGTCCGCAACCCTGCTCACGAGATTCAACCAATTGCACAATCGCGATAGAGAAATAAAGATAGAAACAACATTCCTTGGATATTCTTAATCCACACAAAGCTATCCACTAAAACCCTCTCTTTACTATCTGTGCTCTGTTTATTCGTCAGTGGTTATCTATTGTAGCTCAAATTCTGCCTTACTAAGCTTTTCTTTCCCTAATATTATTCGCCAAGTTCGTTTGAAAAAATCTTGTGTGGCAAGAATAATATATCCATGGGTATTTGAATGCAATCACCGTAAAAATTTGAAAATCTACAATTCAAATGTGTGAAAATATAGTAGGTGAATCAATTTCTTTTATTTGCAATAACTTTAAGTTCCATGAGAATCATTAGCTTGAAAATTATATTTTGCGTATTTAAAATTTTCGTAGAATTGTACTAATATACTATTGGAATTGTTCAGTAAATCATTTTGTAATTAACAGCATTATAAATTCACAATTATTTAAGTGGTGCTTTGATTGGGTTCATTCTGGGATTTGTGCTTTTACGGGAAGAATTATAAATACTATTCCAGTTTTAGATGAAAACTGTTAGATTTGACTGCATTGAAGTAGAGATATACTATGTAGTGGAAATAGGATAGGAAGGGCCAATTTGGAATTGTAATTTAAGCCAAAGTTGAAGAGATGCCTTCAGGCGTAACTTTGTGGAATTTATTCAAGATGAGAATAAAAAGAAATACCTGGTATATTCCACACTATTTTATTTACCGACCGTGGTTTCAACTTATTCAACTTCAATTTATTCATGACGTCAGAGTGTCATTATGATGGTAATCGATAGTAACTTCGGTTACCATGATTATGACGCTCTAACGTTGAAACGCGGTCGGTAAATAAAATAGAGTGGAATATATCAAGTATTTCTTTTTACTCTCATTAAGCCAAAGTTGTTTCAAATATGCCGGCTTCCACGAAATGTGACCATTCCCGGATAGTAATCACTCTTTCAAAGCACATATATTTGTATAAATGTTTTAATATAATGAAACGAAGAGCTTCGGGATATTGAGTGAATGAAGAACGGATCTTTTTGATCACACTGGTTTCAATTTCGGATTGAGAGTCATTTATGTCAAGTATGTGTAGCTCTCTGATCAAACCTAATTTTTTTGGATCCCATACACTGAATTCTTGTTCAATTTGGGGCCTGCAAAGTTAAAATTAACATAGCTCTTTTTTCTGCTCGTCACATTTCCCGAGGACACTTTCCTAGCTTTTTTTTGGCTCGGTCGCATATTTTCCGGATGTGTCTGCCCCACGATAAATCTTAAGTGATTGTAAAGCGGCGTTTACACGTAGCAGTTGACTGCTATGACAGTCTCGAGATGCGCAATGTATCTATATCCCTACTGCTACGATGCGTCTGCATTAACTTCTATGCAGCTTAAAGCTGCTTTTTGGGCGTTTCCACAACAAATAAAAAGCGTATTATTTCAATAATTTCGCTTAAATTTTCATTAAATTCATCAATAAATAAAGTCCATTGACGATTATATTTTGTTCCCATTTCTTAAAGAGTAGAATCTCCCCTTTTGGGGAGGGATATCCTTGCTATTATATCCTAATTCCGTCGTGTATTGCTTTACGTTAACGATTGTTGTGATTGTGTTGGATACATTTCCGCTGGAAAGTAGACGGACTTCAACTTTGCTAATAGCTCGAACGTTGATCGCTACTGTTCGATATGTGTCCAGTATCGACCAGAACTCGCATCGCAGTTGCTATTTACACATGCGAGTGGGGCTTAATAGTTGTTAGCAGTTGACTATAGCAGTCAACTGCTACGTATAAACGCACCTTTACACCTAAGTACCTTATGGTTTCAACGATTTCAATTGTCGTGTTGCTACTTCTATAGGATAGCTCTATCGAATTATTCCTCTTCCAAAAATTAATAGCTACACACTTTTTAAGGTTACGTTATAACTGCCATTTGTCGTATCACTCTTGAATTTCATCTAAATCCTTGCTCAGCGATTCCCTGTATGCTACCACGTCGTCTGTAAAATGTCTAAGATTACTATTCACTAAGATACCCAAATGGTTTGTGCATAATGTCTATGATGGCCCAACTTCATTAATATTTTTGAGCTTTTGGAATAAAAGGTTGTTTGCAGTATTATATTTACTCGAAAAATTAAAATCATGTATATTTTATCTGACTCTGCAGAATATTTTTCCTGTTACACCACATCAGCAGTAAGGTCAGAAGAAGAAGAAAAATTGAGAAAAATAAGTTTTCTGTCCGACGGATACAATAATTCGTGTTTCCCACGCAAAATACACGAATTCAATGCAAGCATTGTATGATTCTCTCGAATGCGTTATGAACCATATTTCATTATCAATTAGAAACGTTTTTTCAGCTAAATTGTAGAAGTAGCAACACTCCCAAGTGCTGAAAAAATTCCGTTGTTTCTACCATAAAACGAGGTGCATAGACATATTGTAAATGCAGGATGTAGTAATGGATAATAGTAGAAAATTTGCCAAATAGAACATCAAGTCTCTCCAGAGCTTCAAAATACTTCAGCCACTCATCGGGATGTGCCTTAATGTTAACATGGTATGCATATGTTGAAATAATTTTATACAAATTTAGATTTGCTACTCAGTAATTTTACTTTAAAAGCGATCTTATGTAGAGAAGGATCTGCTACTTTCCTGGGGGCAAGCGGTTTTCTAGGGTCTTCCCCATTACCAGACGTTCCTTCCAACAACGTTTCGAGATTTGGAATGTTCCTCATGTCCAGGCTGCCGAAGAGGAGGAATGAGTCGGACCTCGAAACGTAAGCATGTATCGAATCTCTTGTCCAATGGAGGACCCATGAAGGCTTCATCCAATAACTTCATGTATACTGTTTTAGAAGGTTGAATATTCTCAAATATTTTTTTTCATTTTCATAAACGCGGGTACAGAAGAGGAAAAAGAAAAAATCGGAACATTTTGGTTCAAGTCAAATTTGCTATTGCATGAGAATTGATGACGATGATGGTCATGGAGACAGATAATGGAAGCTTACAAGAGGGAACTATGTACATATTTTGGACGTGATAATATTTGTGTTTTAAATTTCGGTCTCATTGTTAATATATATCTGAAATGGCATATCATTTAGATTTTTTATTCGGACAAGTATTCAAAGTCACCCTGTAGCTATGTCAATCGTCATTTCAATACTTGAAAAGAGTTCAAATGCTTTACAAAAAAGAGCAGACTCTATACCTGGTAGACTTTTGCTGATATAAAGAGTACTGTGCGATTAATTAGAATGAAATGTTGTTAAATCGGAATCCAATCAATGTGGAGTGCCACTGGTTACTGAGAATTGACGCTCGCCTATATATTCCCATCCACATCGCCTTAGGGATTAGCAATTAACATAAGACTTTTCTCCACTTCTGGGATGAGCCAATATTTTTTTTTAGTTCTTCGAGGCATGGCTTTCACTCATTCTCGGGAAAACAAAATTGTTTTTACTTTTTTTGTAATTCTAGGCATCGAAACCGAGATTAGGTGGAGATAAGCGGACGTTGATCTTTTTATTCTGATTTCTTCAATTAGGTACCTTGTCCTTATCATGTACATATCCCCATATTTCACAACTGTAAATTTTTTATCTGCATAATTTTAGAATGGCTATGAGGCCAACGTGACAGATTATGCACAATTTTTCTAATTCTGTAAACTTGTTTTACAACAGGAGCATCGGTAAAAATCACTTTAAGTCACTTCCCTTGCTTTTATCAACCCCACAAATAATTCATACCATCAACTCCACAAATAATTCATAAAATGAAGTCAAAAATGTCAAAGGAAGAATTTTTTAATGGTAAAACGACTCCTAAGCAAAATATTGACACCCTAACGCTGATTTTAAACAGCGATGAAAATTTTCGTATATGCATAATCGATTTTTTCACTGCAGAATAAAAAAAGTTTATTTTTCACCGTCCTAGGAAAGGAAAAAGGCTAATTTTCTTGACCTTCTTGAGGTTTATTTTCATCCGCCTAATCATAACATGAGTTAAGCCTTTGAGATTAATTTTTTTCCGAAAGATATACCACGCAGTGATTTTCAGCTAAATGTAGTCTGACTACTCCCTCTGTCGGCAACTGAGTAAGCCACCATAAGGCGTGTTTCAGTGGGTGTTGTGGGACTAGCTGTGAAAGGTGAAAAGAAGACGTAGAGTTAGACTACGTAGTAGCCGTTTGGGAGAGGCTGCTGACAGCTAAGGTCATATATAGACAGAAGGTGATTGCATATCGGTGGAATTTTATTCGGGAAAAGGGTGAAGGATGAAGAGAATTTCAGCGTTGGCATTAATCCTGCTCTTAATAAAAGGCACCACGGGGTCCACGGTTTTTAATACGGTTTGGTGGATGGAGAACTCAACTCAAGTGGCTCTCCACACAGTGTTCAATTAGGGGCCGATACCAATAAAAAATCTCTACATTTGCCGGGATTTGAAGCGGGTCTTTAAGATGAGAGAGCAATACTCTGACCACCACAGATTGAATAATTAGTGCAAATTTGCGCCAATAGAAGACACAAAAGGGAAGAAAGTTTAATTAAATTCTGGGGAAAAGAGCACTACCCCCACTGAATAGATGATCATTTTTTGCCTTGTTTCTGCTTAAGTTCGAGTTCATCTGCTTGTCATCATGCGAAAATAAGCTTCAAAAGAGCAAATCTTTGCTTTCCCTATAATCTCCAAATTTATAGCCCACTATGCAATGTCCGTATTTTGTACATCTACATCTACACGATACCCTGCAAACCACCGCGAGGGTGTGTGGCACTTGTATTTGAACGAATTCGCAACATCAAGCCGTACCATTTTTCCCGCATTCCCTCTACAGTTTCAGAATAAAATTTTGTCGTTCGGATCCCGCACATCTGTCTCGTGTTGTCCTTATTAGTGGCAGAACCGAATAAAATAGGGAAATGCCATAAAATTAAAGTTACCTACTTTTAAATTATTTTTCTCTTTAACTATGCCTTAAAATGTAATTAAGACTTCTCACTGATAGTTTGAGTTTTTTCGATATAAAGTACACTGCCTCATTTCATAAAATTTTGGCAGTTACTTCATAATTGCAACGCTCATATTGGACTGCTTAATCTTGAAATTATTAAACGTTCACAATGTTGACATTACAAACATTTATTTAAAAAAACTTTTTCCATAGGTTGATTGACGCATTGAGATGAAAATGCAATAGTCGCTGTGTTTTTCAGTCAAGCTGCTCGTTCTTCACGGAATTATTTTAAATACCAAGTCAAGAAACAGGCGTTACACTAATAATCAATATAGTTGATAAAGCTAGCACATTCGTGATGGATAAAAGAACTGTGACGTGAAAAATATGGTTTCTTATTTCGGATGTTTTAGTTATAAAACTGTCCCATGTATGAAACCCACAATTCTTAAGAAAATTCTGAATCTACGAAACTCTGTTGAAATGCAGTCACTTTCGGGTGCGGTTCATATGCCTCGAAAAATTCATTGCTCATCTTAACTTTTACTTTCAGTAATGATATCATTTTTTCGTGACTCTGTGAAATCTTCTAGCCTCAGTTTATTCAGATAATTTTTAAGGTGTTAAGCAAAAAAAGGGATTCTAACGGCACTAACCTCGCGCATACTACGACTTATTACCCCTTTAAAAATTTTTGTAGATCCCGAATGAAACCTCTTAAACAAAATAACTTTGGATTACTGGATGTTCCATCATCGTAAATTGAAGTTTATCTTCTCTTGTACTCTCATGCTGAAGAGCTATTCTTAACGTTTCCCCGAAAATCTGTCTCTCATCCCATAACTCTAGGATTAGAAAGTTACATGCTATGCAAAATGCTATGACTCATCAAGATGATATCGAAATATTCTCATTTTCAAAGAATGTATGTGGGGATTATATCTACATCTATGACATACCCTGCAAGCCACCTCGAGGGTGTGTGGCAGGGGTGTGGTATTGAAGCCAAGTAAAATTCAAATCAATCTGTGTAGTCATTGACATGCATTAGCAAATTTTTCTCTCCATTTTACCCAATAGTTTTTTTACCCAGTTTTTGGTGCCCACTCAAAGGATGCACATTTAGGTTCTTATGAGAGTGTTTCACCAGCTTCTTTTCCCTTATACCTGGCAATTTTCCGGACTCGGGAATTTGATGATGTGGATAAAATTCTCTCAAACTAACGAACCCTTCCATTCCTATCCTTTTACCTTTCCTCCCGGTCTGAAGCGCCTATTAGTGCGGAAACAGACCTGAAAACACCCATGAACTCAAACTAACGTTCAAGTCTTATAGTCCCTTCCATTCCTATCCTTTTACCTTTCTTCCCAGTCTGGAGCGCCTATTAGTGCGGAAACAGACTTGAAAAAACACATGAACTCAAACTAACGTTCAAATACCAAATATGAGAAGCTGTAGCATTCAAGAGCGGAACGTTTCCTCATTCCGAGTCTCACATTATTCAGAAGTTGCCGAAAATTATTCCGGCCTGCTGTTTTCATAAATGTTTCCAATGTACATTTTTTGTTTCATTCGAATTTCATCTCTCCCGCACACATTCCTTTTCCCAGCTTCATGACTACTAAAGCTTTTTTTCTTGTTTGCCATTTTTATCCAGTCGTCACCCCATTATTTGCGACTCTGATAACCACGACGGTGAAGATTTAAGTATTCATGAGTGCTTCGCAATTTTGAAGCACTTGGGAACAACAATTAAGAATGTGCTATTCCTTATTATGCTGACCGTAGTATCTTGAACGTATCATTAACCCTCATTTGCCATGACAACATTTTTATGGTGTCATTACTCCATTTTCTTTGTATTCGTATCCTGCCCAGCATATTTACAAGTATTTATTTCTAAAGTCAAATTGCTCTTAAGTTTCTCCTGAAGATTCTTTTATCAGCATAACGCACTACATTCAAGTACTCAAATACTTCTCATTTATATGAATTAAGCATATCAAACACTCTTCATCACGATAACACGGAAAGAAAAACGCGAGAAAAATCCATAAAAATAATAAACTTTACTACGACTTGGGTTACACTGTATTAAAGAATACGATGCTGTAATAGAGTGAAACCCGGGTCGTAGAAAAGTTTATTATTTGTGTAGATTTGGCCCGTGTTTTTCTTTCTGTGTTATCATGTTTCGCTTCCACTCCATATAGCCTGAATCTTAAGAATTACTTTTCTTCACCTTCGTGTTCATTCCTGACAGTACAAGAACCACCAGCTTTCAAAATGTTTTACGAATACCACATATGTTACTTTCATTTTTATTCAACCGAGATTTATATTAATTTGTTTATTATCCTAAATGGAGAGGTCAGAAAGCAGATTATTATCATCACTGCCGACATACTAATGACAAACACATGGTGATAAATATTGATGAGTTTCCGAAGGTAAAATTAACCATAAATCCCTTAATGATGCAAGATGAAGAATATTGATAATTGCTGCTTATTTAACGACGCCAAATTACTTTCAATTATGACACTTTTCTTAGGAGAATACAATGAGTCATTAAACCAAATGGGTGTTGATCAACAATATCAGATGAGATTTAGTTGTGCGGGCCAGTTTGAAGAAACCGACATATCGATGGAAAAAGAATTTTTAATGACTTAAGAAGACGTCCATGAATTACACAATGAGTTAAGGGAAGTGGGATCTTGTTAACTGCTATGATACACTAACGAGAGGGAAGGGAAATTAACAGTAGCGTTCGAAGAAAAATATATCGTAAATTTATTCCTTATTCAGCTTGTACCTAATGATTGCGTACCTTGTTTGTGAATAAGTAATTGTAGGTAGTGATAAAAGAATAAAATATATACCGAGAACGTCTTTTTCATTCTCAAAAAAAGAGGGCTTATTGGTAATGTTACGTTAATTTGGTGGTGGTCCTAGGAAATACTACGGCGTGTAATGGGGGTTTAAAGGTGGAAAAAAACTGTCGCGTAATGTAAGAATGGCGTCTTCGTGATTCATTCCGTAATAGAGTGCATGATTAATATCAAAACAATGCTATGAATGGTCAACAGGAAACGGATGAGAATTTGTTTCATTGCAGAATTTTCCAACTTAAAGGAATGTATTTAGTTCATTGTTAAATTTAATATCATGAGGCATTAAAACCAATATCAAGGTTTAAATACATTTTTGTCCCAGTAATGCAAGCCAGCAAAAATATCTACGAGAACCATTTTAAAAGGACATTTCTAAGCTACACTTCTGGAAAAAACAAGTGAAAAAATACAGGTAAACCTATGAATTGATATAAATCTTAAATTGCTTTGACAATACTCCAAATTATTACTTTTATTTCAGCGAAAGAGAAGCAGCTCTGCATCTAAATTGGCTGCAAATGAAATAAAAATTTGATTTCCACGCCATACGCACTCTACCGAGTTCAGGTTTACCAAGTAACCGCATAATAAATAACAAAATCCTTCCCTGAAGAGAGATATTCCGCACCTCTTCATTCACTATGCATCTGCACGTCCTCCTGGGTCCCATTTCTGGTCACCGCATCCTCAAGTGTAACCCAGCGAAGTTACAAATTTATCCAGAAAGTGGAGAGTTGGTATTCGCATTAATTATCCTGGCGTCAACGAGCACGAAATCCATTAGCTGTTTTATATACCTGCAATCAGAAGGCAAATTACTAATCATCATTAGATTGGTCACGACCTTGGTGTCCTCTCATCTTCTTTGCCCCGAAACTACACTTCGACATAGGTTATTTTATGATTTCATGACATGCAGTTTGAACCGTTTAATTTAAAAAAAATATGATTGTTTTCTAACCTTTTGGGCCCATGTGAGTCAGAAATGAATCTTAGTGTAATGAATTTTTAAGTTTAGCATATACATCATGTAATTCGTAATGACAACACTGCTTCTCAAAAGATCATGCATGATTATGTGCTCCCAGTATTCATTAAAAATTTCTCGCGATGCATTAGAAACTGGGGTTCTACTCTAGAATGATGAAGATAAATTGGGTCTACGAGTAAGTAAGGAGGAAGTCCTAAGAAGTGTGGGAGAAAACAGAAGTCTGCTGACAACTCAAAAAAGAAGACGTGACAACTTAATCGGCCTTATCTTAAGACATGATGGCCTGATGAAGACTATCGTCGATGGAAAGTGAACGGAAAGATTGGAAAAGGCAGACCTCGGATGAGATATAAGGTGCAAGTTATAAAGGATATGAAAGAGAAGAATTATATCAGTATGAAGAAGGTGACTGATATAATAATCAAGTGAAGGGCAGCGTCAAACCAATGTAAGGATTATTGACAGATAATGATTATGAATTACTTGGCCATGAGTTATATTACATTGATTGTATTGTTCACACTTTTTGGTAACTATTCAAATGTGAAAATCGTGGTACTCAAACCTACCGTAACAATTGTGCTACTCGATATGAGTATAAAGGGATTAAAGCGTTAATTTTTGCAAACATATGGAATCTGAATCGGAATTTTATATTTAAATAATTATTAAAACACACGTCCCTACTTTTTACTGGCAAATTTCGTCACGAAATTTTGGGTGTTTTAAATTTCTATTTTCAGCTGTTCCTTTTGCGTGTCCAAGGTGCTGACTTCATTATGCTCTCGTTTCAATGCTTCCTAGAATTTGTAAATAGTAATTTTTCCTAATGGAAGAAGATGTTAGTTAATTAAAATGTAGCTAATTAGTTAATTGAATTGGATGATATAAATATTCTTATTTAAAAAATGATTGTGCCGTAATGTGGAAAGGTTTAATACTCAGAGGTCGAAGATGGGATCAATATTAATAGATACATGTGTGTTGATGAATAACTTTAACCTCTCTCACTCTCAGTCCATCTTGCACGAGATACATGACGGGGATAAGAAAAAATTTTTCACATAAAACAAATGAAGTACAAAATGCAACAAGGCCCGCCAACCTCTGAATACCAAAATTAAATCAAATACACTCGATAAACATTTACAGTAAAAGTTACCAACTTTTCACATTCTCACACTTCCCCTAACTTTTACTTTAAAAGAAACAAAAAAATATATACATGACTCAAGCATACAGCAAAAAGTTTTCAGGACTCTCACTTCAAATTTGAACCTTCAACAAACTTTATCAATTTCGGTCCTGCAACTGCCTTTGTAAAAACATCTCTTAAATTTTCCTGAGTAGAAACATAAGAAAATTGGACATCACCATCATTCACTTTTTCTCTCATTAAATGATAAGCTATGTCAACATGCTTTGTTCTATTAGAAACTATTTGGTTCTTAACAATTTCCAATACACCTTGGTTATCTGAATATATTTTCACAGGCACTTCAATAAAATCATCTTGACCAATCTCCCTCAAAAAACTCGATAACCATAAAATTTCTTTTGTTACCTCATACTCTGCCATGACTGTAGAAATAGCCACAGTTCTTTGCTTTTTGCTCTTCCACATGATGGGACCACCAGCAAGCACAATTACAAAACCATTGAAGAAGAAAATAGCTGTCGATTTCACCCGGTGAATGGCGCTGAAACATGGGCTTTTAGGTAAATAATGAAGGGAAGAGGATAAAGTAAAGAGAGGCCTAATTTTTAATATCAATATGGGCAAATATTGATAAAGTTATGTTGCGTGAAAATAAATACGAGTGAAGAAGGGTACTGAGTATGAATGGGGGTCGAAAAGAAGGTGATTGAGTAATTAGGAGAGAGAGAAAAGGAACTATTTAGAAGAGAAAAAGAGGAGAACGGGACGATTTAATAGAATAATGGCAGGCTAGAGGCATTCCTAGAATAAAGAGGATATAATATGAACGTCAGGGGTGGAGGGAATAATAGGCACTTATTTAAGCCAATCTTGACCGCATAACACTACATCACAATAAAAATATCATGCATTTTGATATCGTGTAATATTAAAAGTAATAGCAATAGCAATATAGATCAACATCAATGAAGGAGCATTTATATTTACCCAGTTCATTCTAGCAAATCCAAGATTTTTGTACACTAGCAATAATTAAGTGACGATTTACTCCTCTAAGCGTTCTCTTTGTAATGGATTGTTTTTCTGAGGCTCATTTAATTTTATGAAAAAAATTAGCGGATCAAGAAATTTCAAGACGGGGAATAATATAAATGCATTTGCGAATAAATTTAACCAATAAACGGGAAATATTTCATTAACATTTATTTCTTTCTGTCTTTCTTCCCGTCCAAATTTCTATCGCATTCATAGAATTTGTCGAAATTGATGACGATTTTCTCTTTATTATCTTCATTAAATGATTGGGCCAATGTAGTGGCTAAATATTCGACTTCTCATTCTTAACGGTTGGCATTCCGTACGGAAGAATTTTTTTTTCTTTTCCTTCGCGGAATAATCATGGCCGGATGAAGCGAACGGTCACAAATAAAGTGAATGTTCTGCAAAAGCGACCGGAATTTCGCGGATCCGAATCAATTCATATTCCAGAGAAGAGAAAAAATATACCTGGGCATCTCAGTTGGTGAAAGGGAAGTCGGCCCACTCCTTACTTCATCTTCGCCTGACAGCGTCCACGAGACAACGTGGGCGTGACAATATCCTGCCGTTCGTTAGTTTCATTCTTCGAAATTCTGTGAACTTCCACCTGGCCTCATCTTCTCCAAGATGGCGTTAGTACGCTGGGAATGATCTGCATTGAGTCGGAAAGGGAAAGCGTGAGATACGATGTTAAGGTGTGAAGGTTAATCCTAACTATACTTACTTCCTTCGGTAGTCAATTTCTGATAATATTCCATTCAGCTTCACCAATGCATCGAACTTAGTTTTGTGTAGGGTGCTAGAAGTTCTAATAACTTTCTTCTCAACTGTGAATCATGTAAGATTATGATACTAATATATCTCTGGACAAAATCTTTATTAGAACCTTAAGACGTAAAAAGCCCGTTTCCATGATTGTGTATTATTCACCTCGCCGTTTTTTGGGCATTTTTTTCAATTCCAAATCTTAAAAAAATACATTTAATTTTGGACGACATGTCTTAGTCATGCATTGAGAGTTCAGAAATCAATCTGCATCTCCTAAAATGAAACCTTTTTTGTTATGAAATATCGTGATGAAAAATGAATTTTAGCTCCTACAGGCATTTAGCTGATGCCAAAATTTCAAACTCTTTATGTATGGATTTAAGTAACTTCTAAACAGCTCAAATCAGACTTGATGAACCAAAGCAACCAAAGTATTTATTCTCTTATTTAAACGTCAATAGAAGCATTTATGTCAAAAATATTTTATCCTTACGATGATTTATTATAAAGAAATAAATGGGGTACTTTGTCAGTTTTCGTAAATTACATTATAAGTATAAGAATTTTCTAAATGACACATTTGTCGACGGTTATGTCACTGTATTTAACAAGAACACCGTTATATTTACGTAGTAGAGGACTCAAGATCAATATCAGTCCCTTACAGATGAAAGTAATAATAACAACATATGGACATTAAAAAATTGGAAATGAAATTTAAGGTAGAAGGGATGAGCTAAGAAGTTTTCCTGTGGGGTAAGAATCTTTAAAAGGGTTACTGAGTAAGAAATCACGAGGAAGAATTGCATTAGGTAAGGAATTATCTACAAATATGAGGGAATCAACGAATTGATAACTTACCAAAGAGGTAAAGAATAGAGAATGTGTAGCTCTAATGTGGAATATCTTATCAGAAGTTTTGGTTTTAAATGATGCTAGGTGATTACTCTGGCTTTGGGCGAAAAATTCGACCTTAAACTGGGATTTGCAATGAAAGTTAGACTAAATGCTGTAGCATAGCATTTGTCCATGAGTTATTAGCAAAAAATATACGACCTAGTCTAAAGTTGAATGTGCCATGATGTAACGCAGACAGATGTTTTATAATACAAAAAAATGGAAATTCATTTGTTTTTCTATAATTTCATTGGAATCGATTACAGTGGAATAACGACACATATATACAAAGTAGAAGTTAGTCAAGTCTCCGGAAATAGTGAGAGAAATTGAAGTATTCACAGTTTTTTTTACCAAAAGAAACACGTGCTGTCAGTAAAAAGCTCACCCATATTTCCACTCTCCTTGATTGACAAATTTATCTACTGAATATTTTAATAATTATAGTTTTAATTTGTTTAACTGTGATTCCGAGTGATTTAATACCCACTTCCGGAGGTCATTATTAAGTACTTGCAATGTATTTTGAGCTTTTCCCGGATAATTTGGGACTAAGCCCTCCTTCACTGACTTGTCTTGCCTACTCCAAACCCTTTGAATAAATCCAACCCTCTTTAAAGGGTATCCTCTTAAAATACATGCATGCATTCTACAAGGAGTTTAAGAGAAAATCTTCCCTTAAGCTCCTGACTTGATCCCAGTAGCTTTGAGAAACCCTGCATAATAACAGGATATGTAAGATTCTCACCTTCTACAAGGAGGGAATTTCTGATTTCCATTCTTGTTGGGCTCTCTGTTCAAAGCGGAGGTGGCTGGCTATGTCGTATTTACTGCCATTGAAATATCATTAGAATTAGTCGAAGATTCATCAGCAGCTACTATCATGTCATATTTTATATCTTTATATAAAATGCACTTTGATTATACTATATTTAATATTGTAAATTAATATATCATTATGTTTTGCCTATGTACAGAGGTGTACTTGTGTGTGCTAAGATTTCAGTTATAAAAGGTGCAAGTTTTGAAAAAAGGAGATATTTTTTTTAAGAAAATCTTCACTTTATGGCATATATGTAAACCTTAATGATATTTTTAGGATTATATCCCAGGATCAAATCCTCCAGATATTTTGTTATGTCCTTATAACGCCTCAGATTTTGAGCCGTCGATCAGAATTTTCTTTGTTTTTTTATGCTGCCATTCAATAGCAGTGATGATTCAGATGCCGGTATTATCGCGAAATATTTAGCAAATTATTTTATTTCATTTATCTATCCTCATGATAACAATGTGTCATATCACGCAACCCTTTCATTGTACTTTTGCGTGTATTAGTGATTAGAACACGTTTGAGCTTAATGAACCTTGAAAGACATATTTAATTCTAGGGTACCTTTGTAGGAAAATTTGATCAGTATTTTAAAAAAACTGAATACATACATTACTCTATTATTAAAAAAATGTTTTATCATATTTTACCCTTCGTTTTCTCACTTAAAAGTTGAACGGGGACGAGTTTGTCCAACTATATTTCTTTGTTTCTGTATATGTACGTTCGTTTCCATTGCAGTCGGGAAGCAACAAAGGTGGCACCGGTCATGGAGATACTAAGCCATTCTTCAAGTGTCTAGTGAAGGCCCACCACCTTTCTGACAAGGTGAGTTGCACATCGTCAAATGTGGATCTTAATGGTTAGAAACATATTCAAATGCATACTTACATGTATATAAATGTGAAGATTTATTTGAATTTGAAGAATTCTAAAGCATAGATTTTAACGACAATGAGTAAATTCTTCTCGGGTTTTCATCCTGGTTAGATTCTCCCTCTCCGCCGACGTTGCGATGACCGACTCATTCATCGTCTTCACGGAAATGCTTTTAGTGGAAAATTGGTCACTATATATGTTCTCCTCTCCTCTTAGGTACCTTCTGATTGTTCCGTAGACCTGACACCGGTTACGTTTCCACTCATTGGTTTAGCGTTTATCCTGGTTTCATGGATGCTTCTCAGAATGGGTTTCCAAGTGTTGCTAAACCAGTGTCCTTGTTAAAATTATTTTCTTCTTAATTGCTTCATTTGTAAGGTTTTTCCAACAGTCTTGCAGTTTATGCTGTGTTCAGTGACGGCTGATTTCTCGGGCTGTCCCAATCTGAGATATCTCCGATGCTCTTTAAGTCGGGTGTCGATAGTGCGGCCCGTCTCTCCCACGTAAATCTCTCCGCATTCACATGAAATTTCATAGACTCCTGGCGCTCTGAGTAGGACAGGATCCTTCGCTCTAACTTAGAGTCGTCTTACTTTCGTTGGTGGTTTGTGAATGGTTTCGATGTTGTGTCTTCGGGGAATCCTGGAGATTTTCCCCCATATCCAGTATACGCATGGAAGGCAGGCCTTAGCAATTGGACTTCAGTAATATAGTATTACATTTATTGCTCCAAAACATTATACACAACACAAGAAATAATTGCAATCTGGATTTAGGAGAACCATAAGGCATTTACCTGTTGTTGGGATCACCTTCAAAGTATGCAGCAATACTAGAACACATTTGCATACAACAATTGTCTCAAGTTGAAAACGAATCCCTTGTTACAGAAATTACATGTACAATTCTAGAAAATAACATGATACAGAAATATAATATGCAAGGTAAAACAGTAACAGAGGATAAATATTACAAACAATCCCTAAATTAGCTCCACGATCATATTTTCTCCAGTAAAAAGACAGAGATTCATCTGCGTTAAAAAGTTTTGAAGTTTGTTTTGACTTGAATTCTCTTCTGCAAGCTATTGAAAATTTTAGGCCCCAAGTGAAGAGAGCTTTTTTGAATTGGGATTTATTTAGTTTGCGTACAACGTAAGAAATGTTTATCCTCAGTTTATAAGAGTGAGACTTATCCAAGACTTTTGGGTAATTCCCACTATGAAGGAAGAATAGCCTTAGCACCTTGTATAGATGTATAATTTTCTTAAGGGGAGTATCTGTAGGTCCACGAATATTGGGAAAGGGGATGAACGATGACTTACTCTGACTATTATTCGTACGATTGCTTTTTGAGCTCTTTCTGCCAGTTTGAATGAATTTTTGAAAGCACTACCCTAGCTTATCATACCATAATTTACCCTAGAGTAAACAAAGACATAATAGACCTTATAAATAAAGCTTAAATTACACGTATTTGGTATAAAATAGAATATAATTGTATAATTTGTTTTTCATTTAGTCTCGTCATTTTGGGTGCTTCTGTGTGGCTCAGAAGACCTTTTTATAGCCATTGAAATGAGGCTATTACTGCACTCGTTTTGCCAGAAGACTATCCTTACGAATTTTATATCCTCTAGTTGGGTTATCTTGTCTGCTATGGACCTCGCTTTTCTAGATTTTAATGTTACATGAGAAAACAATAATAATTTAAATAAGAAATATATAAAATTTAATTAGACATTAAACAGTGTATAATTGTATTTACATGTCATCATTACTCCTTAAATAACCTACGATTAGTGTGCCTAAATATCCATTCCACTTTGAAATTATAACATCTTTTTATTCCCACAATGCCTCCCTTTTTTACCTCCATTACTTCTTAAATACATTTGACCTGGTACATCAATTGCCTTCCTTTTCAGACTTTCCTCCAATTTTCACTTATTACTCGTCGGCCATCTTTATCTGACAATTTTTCAAAATAACTCCGGTATTTGAATTTAGGTGTCAAGATTGATTCATAAACAAATGTATAGGTGGGCGTATATACTATATAGATTCATGCGCTACTCAAGTCTAGAGGGGCAATTTTCGAGAGGCTCCATTCAACGATGACAGTGAAAAGAAATGAGAAATTCCATATCGCTGACAAGATGCCGTGGAGAATTTACTTATTCTCGGAGGATTTGTCCTCCAAAGATTTCCCCGTAGAATTATTTCTTTTCAAAGTCAAGGGGGCCACATGCTGCGTCATACAGATATTTAGTGGAAACCTTGTTTCCTGGAGAATTTCACGTTATGCATCAGACTTTCCGCTAAAATTACGTTTTTTTTCTTTAATCTATATTTGATCATGAAACAGCTGTAACACCAATAACTATTTCCCGATTCAAAAACAAATTTTTGCAAAAACTTTACTGGAAAATATTTTGTCATAATGTTAAAAATATCTGGAGACATTTTTCACTATAAGCTCTAAAAGTACGTATAAAACAACCCAACTTTAATCAGTCAGCAGAACCTTCTTGAATATTAGGACCTATGCCGATTCAAACTTAATTTCTTGAAAAAGTCTAGAGGAAAAATAAGTCTGTTATAGTATAGGTATATCTGCAGATATGTTTCTCTGCTATTAAAAAAAAGTGTTGAGAAGGCCACTTCAAATCATATTTGTCGGTGGAATTTCTTAAGAACAAACTCCTCCGCTTCGACCTGTCCTCTTCAAAGACGCTCACTACCCCTTACGAAGAGCTCATCGCCCCACTTAGCCCATTTCCACCCCGCATGCACGCACCCGGACGAAATCTTTCCTTCCCTCCAATCCTCCGGTTGCACACGCACGCACGAACGCGATAAAGGTAGCTCCGAGACGCCTACGACAACCGCCCCTCCTTATTCTCCTCCGGAACCTTCCCATCGCCCCCTACTTCGATTCCCGCCCACCACCTACGGGTACGTCTCACCCGCCCCCTCCACCTCCATTGCCTCGCTCCCATCCAACCCCCTCAATTCCTACTCGGCGATTCCCCAGGGAGGCGGCGTGGTCGCCCTCTTCCTCCGTCGATATCAATAATTCAGAGAGAAGCGCCCGGAGCATATACCTCACTCCCGCCACACACATGGGACCATGAAATTCACGTCTTCATGGTCTGGTGGTTGGTGTTTTATTTTTTTCCCCCTTGACTTATTTGTGCGTGGGCAAAGCTCTGTTTGAAGGAAAACGCATGATTTAATTATGCCTCGACAATCCTGGTGGACCCTGTATAGGTACGAAATTGGGCCTTTTTCGTTAAAAAACACTCATGTGCCCGAATTATCATCCGATTCCATTGCGTGAAAGTGACATCGATTTGGTATGTCCAACACTTGATATCGAGGGGTTTCGTAAATTATGAGGAGTCGAATAAAAACCATAAATTTTTAAATATATTTCAGGTTTCTTTCAATGCTTTGCGTACAAAACCCCTAAAAGCAACAGGACAATGACTCATATGAACTTTTACATAATTGCATAGGACAGCATTAGTTACAAAATATAACAATGAATTATGCATTTAAATAAGAAACCAGTTGTCATTTTCAGGATAGCTAATTACATAACTTAAGTGCACACTGTTTACTTTTAAATTAATTTGCCGTTATGGTCCTGCTAAGCCACTCTTGGTTTATCAGCAGGTGCCATTCATACTTTATTAGTAGAGTAAAGAATTTATCAGTACTTATCTCTAACAACATTAATTATGTGCTCAGCAACCATTTCTTGGTCCTTCTCTTGTCTTCACTTATAGATTCCATAGTTTTTAAGTCATCACTTATTTTATCGAATACTTTTGGAACAAACACTTAGTTGCCGACTGCCCTTTAAATGAATTTTAAAATATGATTTATTGAACAAAACAAGGAACACAAGTGTGTCATTTTTCGTCATAGTCTCCCTGACGTTCAATACACTTTCTCCAGCGCACAGGAAGTGCACGGATTCCTCTAGAATCTTGTGGTCGTGAGCGCAGCCACTCGTGGGCCGACTGGTGCACTAGTTCAAAGGAATGAAATTTCTGTCCTCCAATCGCCACTATGACTGGTCCAAAAATTTTGTTATCAATGGTGAGTATGGCGGTTGTGGAAGAGGAACAAGGTGAAGATCAGTAATGTATTCAACTGTTGCGCGGGCAGTATGAGGTCGAGCAAACGCCGAAAACTTTCTCCCCAGGTGTCAACGCGTCGCTCTTTCAGTTCTGGAGTGAGATGTCGTGGCACCCACATTGCGGACACTTTCTGAAACTGAAATTGAAATTGGGAAGAAGTGAACCATAAGCTAGTAGCTTGTTTGTATGTCAATAGTGCATGCTTGGTGATCTTCACCCCCAGCCACACAACCTCGCGGTGGCTATAAATGCAGGATATTTAAAGCCTGCCGCGTGAACGGCGGTGAAATTCACAATAATTGCCATGCGAAAAAATTTATCTGAACTGGGAATCGAACCACGGACCTTTGGTTTCAAGGTCCTTGAACCTTGGTAAAATTTCCATGCAAATTAGGGATCCAGGGTGGCGTAGTGGTCTATGCAGTGGCCCGGAAACTCAAAGGTCCGTGGTTTGATTCCCGGCCCAGGTGCATTTTTTCGCATGGCAATTACTGTGAATCTCGCGGTGGCTTGCAGGGTATCGCATAGATGTAGATAACTTTAGTTTAGATATGCGGCTATTTCATCTACCGTCAATTGACCATGGGTCCATCACATTGGTTTCATTTGCTCTGGCGTCACAACGCGTTGTGCCTGACTTGCGCGGGGAGCATTTTCTACAGAATTCACGACGTTTCTGAACTTCTCAATCCACTGCAATAATGAAAATTCCTCACCACACTGGACCTGCATTCGCCGATGGATTACAATAGCTTTCATACCTCCAGTGCTCAGAAAACTTATCACAGGTCGTTGTTCTTCGTTGAAGAATGTCGCAACCGGGTTAAGTCTGGGACACGATCAAAGTAAACGAGTGACGTCAGACGTTTACGTGAAACGGAAAATTTTTCTCTAGCGGATACGCGACACGCGAGTCAGGAATAATTGACTGCAGGAAGGCGCAAATAAATCCGTATCGAATGTAAAAAAGGAACTAACAATTAATTTCCAAGATTGTAGAGGTACTTACATTTTCCATGCCGTCGATGAAGTTACCTGATCAATCAAGTTTCTTATAATTCACAAAAATGAATTCTTGAAAACCGTGTGTAATCCTTCCTAACGAAATTTTCACTATCTCCTATGTCAACAATGGCAAACAAACTTTATTATGTCATTATTTATCATATAAAATGTCACAAAAACATAATAAGTTCAAATAATACTTCATTCATTGATTCCCTCATTAGAAAAAAGTCAGCTAATACTCTATGCTAAAATGAAATACAGTAATAAGTTTTGCAATTTTTTCGACTAAAATTTATTTCAGAAGAGTTATGCATCCACTTGTATCTTCAACAACTCCCCACAGGTGGCTCCTCATCGCCAACTCCTGGGACAGTTTTCATTGGTTTTCCGTGTACGTGAAACGTGAGAGATGGGAGATGACCATCTCTCACCTACACGTCTCGCGTTACGCGCTGATTGTGTCCGTTTCCGTTCTGCCACCCATGTGCCATCTCTTAACGTATTACGTTGCACGTCTCACATCACCCGTTCACGTTGATTGTGTCCAGCCTTTAGTCATTATTAACTGGTATTGTTGCGGCGTTCGGCTTTCCTGCAGAATGCTGTCATCTAATGGGTGCTTTTCATTTAGGTGCGACGATAACCGATTATCGAACGCAGGAGCCGTCGATCGCCAGAATGCAATGCAAATGAAAGGAAACATAGCTGGCACCGGCTGTTCGTGCTTGCGCAGTGAGTTTACTGAATTGGAGGGTAAACAAGAAAGTAGCTCAGAAGGGAATCGTCCTAATAAATCTTCATTTGTTGATACATTGTTTGACGTGACGTCATATTACGCCAACAGCTTTTCATCTGTTCGGCTCTCCTCAGAGCAGAGAGTCACCGGCAGCCGGCGATAGACGGCGATCCAGGTAAATCGAACGGCGCGCCGTTCGTGGCCACGCCGCGGCGTGGCGATCGCCGTTTATCACCGGCTGTAGCCACAAAGCGAAAGTACCCAATGGGCATTCATATAAGCATTGGTAACAGTACTGCCAACTTACAGACCAATGATGTGGGAAATCGAAAGTTTACTACCTTTTTTACGGTTTTCATTTGACGCCTAATATACACCTACTATATCTTTCATATTAACACTGATTTATGAGTTTCATGAAAACATGACTGTGTACCACGTGTTGAGCTGCAGATTCAATGAAATTACTCCTTCCATTGAATGGCCCTTTCGTTGATTTCTACATGTCCTTACTACTCAGCAACCCACCTAAAGGGTGTGTGGCAGGGAGTAGGCTATCGAAAAACATGCATTTCGTATGTATAATAATGTTCACGTACATTTCTTTCAAGCCAACCAAAATTAAATCCATCCCTTCTATGCTTTTTCCTTCAATTAAGAGATTCTGGCTGAGTTTTACAATGAGGCTCACGATTACCGGAGAAGGAAGATCGTCTACGTGGTAAAACGTCTACCTATCAGCCGAAAGGTTGCGAGTCTGAATTCTGCCTACAACATGGACGATTGAGCTTAATATTTAAAGAGATTAGACCATTGGTAAGGACCTGGCAGTCTGGAGCGTCTTAAAACCTAAATCAATCATTGAAGGTAGAGCATCCCCTAGTCTATGAATTCTTTAATACCGTTGAGTTCTTACTATGCGGTTGCCGATTGTAAGGTAACTCGATGGCATGGCAGCCCTATAGTTGTCAACATAGCTTGGTAAACGGTAGTAACAGAGCTCAGAGAGTTTATCTCCTATCACAGCCATGGAGGTCAAGTGTTAATTTCGCGCCATATTGGAATCGGATGCCGTGTTGGTTGCATAACGTCCAGGATGTCGTTGGATATTGCCGCGTTGCTCAGATCGCGTCATATAGTTTAGAAAACATTTTGGTGACATTTTAATTAGTACTACCAAACAAATAAGAAAAGATTAGGATACTATCAAGTACTATTTGCTTAACTCTTTGAAAGGGGATCGGGTAGGTGTGGTGACTAGATTACTGGCCTCCCATCCCGGGGCCCTGGTTCGATTCCCGGCAGTGACAGATTTCCAATAGCTAAACAGTCGCTACTTAAGTGCCTAGTGGTGGGCATTTCGGGTTCAGTACTCCGTCCGTTGGATAGGTCGTTAACCCATGGCTCCCTTGGCGCCTGTCGTTAAGAGTAGGTTAATACCGTCGCCGGGTTTCTCTCCACCCTTCCTCTGTTCCCTGAAAACTCCTACCATTACCCAATCAACCACCTATCCTAATTGGTGTAAATGACCTCAGCTGTCGTTCGACTCGCCTAACCATTATGATTACTACCAAAATTTGCACTGCACAAAGCAGCGTCCCTGGCTGGATGCTCTTGAACAAATACAAATTTTGAAATGTGTTCAGACTAATTGTGAAATGTTAAGCAGCTTGTTATATCGGAGGATTTGAAGTTTTCACGGAAAAATGACCTCAGCTGTCGGTCTTCTCCTTTAAAAAACTAACTAATTAAACTACTTTATATTATGTTACTGAGTGTATTAGGAAAGGAATATTTATAGGTTTCCAAAACAGTTCAAACATAAGCAAGACCTCGAGCTATCCTAGGTGGAAGGTGTGTCACAAAATATCATGCTTAAACTTTGAATCATTAAGTAATAGATTAAAATTTAAATTATGGCAGCTGATAAACCTTTTGGTCCCCTCCAATAGATAATATATTAGAAATAAGGTAACAGAAGGAAGATTTCATATGCGTGACGTGGACTGCCCATTTGAACCTATGAGGCAGAGATTCTTTCAGCAATATAAGAAATAGAGACACAAGAGGTCCTCACTTTACGCCACTTTCCTTTCTGACGTCTCACTGATTCGCCGCACAAAAACAGTGATCCGCGTCTCTTGTCTTCTTAATCTTCTATTTCGACACATTGATGCTTTACAGCGAAGGTATTTTATATAAAATGTGCAACATATTGGCATAATATTTATGTTTTCTCAATTCATTTCTTTTAAATGGCATTTTACATCGATGGCTTTCCGTAAAATAAAGTTTTTTAAATGTGAATAGTCTATCAGAGAACAGCTATGAAAATTGTGTGAGTATTTATGCATATTTATAAACTTTACATGAAGTTACTGTGGGAATAGTGATTCGCTTTCCGTCACGTCACTTCGTGTCGCCATTTTTCCGGAACCTGATATGACGAAAAGCGAATACTCCTCGTAACATATATGTTAATTTTAATAGGAGTTTTTGTGTATATCCCTTTTTCTCCCTTCATGTACGAACAAACTCGATCATAAGATACCATTTTTTTAAATTAAGATCCCCGCTTCTGATTAATTGTTAATATAATTGTCTACTATTTTTGTGAAAATCGATGTTAAATATTTTATTTTTTTCTGATGCACTGTTGGTTGCCTATACACACGGATGTATTTCAGTGCTGCGTCGGACTAATTGACATGGCTGAGATGCTTTTTCCTCCCGTTTAAAACAGCGGACATCGATAATTGCAATAGGGATTTATATAATGCGTTCTCTTCTTTTAATAATTATTGATAAATATATTATTTGTGAAAGACTTATCTCCGTAGCTGTAAACAATGATAAACCATGGATTCGATGAATGATGTGATGACTTTTGTATAAAAAAAGTGATGACAACAAACATTTTATATTTATAAAGCAATATTTATGAATAATTAAACAATTATACAGTAAAAAATTAACATTATTGCCATAAATCAGTACTGATAGTTACGCTGGCGGAGTAAACACTGCCAGGAATCCATGAAGAAATTGGTTCGTATTTTAAAAAATTTAGTGAAATATATCTCCTTAATTTAATGGTTTTTTCATTAAACCCTTTCATCAGTGGCGTAGCTACGCAGATCAATTATCATTTTCTAATTTTAAACTTCAATATATATTTACACCCTTATTATACTACATTTTTACCGTGCATCGGATTTTTTTATATTTTAATGCAAGACTGCATGCCAAATTCTTGTTTATTTTCCTGATAAGGTAGCCTTGGGTTCAGAATAAAAATATTTCTAGATATTCTAAAGCTAAATTCACTGCCTGTGTTTTAACCAACAATATTATTCGTACTTACTTCATCGAAAAATGAAGGATAATTTAAATTGTAAATTGAATTTAAAATACCCAAATGGTTTTCACTGACATTTATAACAAAATAATTCTTCTTTTGCTACTTCATAGTCTACTTTCAGTCTTAAGTGGGGTCAGCATTTTCTTTTCATTTTACAGTTATTTTTTTTGCAGCAATTATAATATAGCGAACATTAGAGCAATGTGATCATTTTGCACAGCTAATCACATACTATGTCTTTAAAACGTGACGTGGTTTTGAATATATAAACTAAATAATGCACATTGTAAGTATCACCAATTGAAGAGAAACCTAAGCGTTCCCTTCTGAGATTCAATTTTTGATTTGTTTTGCAATATTTTTCAATATTATTCTGATTTTAATAAAATTTAACTGGAAAGTCATCCTTACTCTTACGTCATTTTCAATGGGTAGAAAGGGAATTTAAAGCATCTAAAATGCAACCGCGTGAATAAATACTAATAAATTCTTTGAAGGAATACTAAATCACGTAATTAAATCTCTGTAGAAAAGGATAATGTGTCTAATTGAAGCTGCTTGGTGAGTTTAAAATGGACAATTTTGATGTATTTCGCAGAGTAAATATACCCTCCCCCTTAAAAATAAAGATCGGTATTGCTCCTAATATTGAAAAAATATTCCTTTCCCTAAATAAAACAGTCAGGCAAATAGAAGAGACGATGAAATAACCTATTTCTCACATATCACTCACTTATTTTCTGACTCATTCACGCGTAGTGCTTTCCAATGTACTCGTTCAAAAACGACAGGTTCGAAATAGTGACTCACAATTTAGCAATTATATTTTTGGTTGAATGTCACTTATCAAAATGTCTGTACTATCAAAATATCTACTTTAAACAGTGCGTATCCTAATGGCACCATTATTTATTGCTCCGGTCATTATTCAGTGAATACACCCGAAAGTATTCCACAACAAATGATGATATTTGGTCAATACCTGAAACTGAATGCATATACCTATAGTAGTCACTTTTGAAATACTACCGCAATAATTACCCGAATCCTGACTGAATTCCATCCCATATAAATAAAGATTTTGTATCGATATTTCTCCTAACCTTGTTAAAATTTTCAGCAAATATGTGATAAAATGGCATCTTGCAATTGAAAAATAACAAGCCATATTGCTCGTCTGCGACTCGTCATTTGGTGCATTGAAATTTAATTTAGTTCTTAAATTGCCTGAATTAATTCATTATTTCTTCACTTAAAAATAGTTGCAACTGTTAGTTGCAACTAATCAAGCAACCGATGAGCAACTAATTAAGCAATCAAATGATGATGTTGGTTAGATAAAGGAATTATTCAAGAAAAACGAGCAGGAAGATCATTAGAGATCGTTAGTGGTTATTTAGTTAATTTTTCATCGGCTGTCTGTCAAGCTAGTGTAATTGGCCCAATTCCAGGTTTATGACAATACCGTGGTCAAATACAACCATTCGCTTAGTTGTAGTGTGTATCTTATATAAAATTGGTAGCAAGGATTATACTTCAATTTCAACAAATAATCCGGAATAAATTTATGTTTGATACCTTATATGTCAGCTGGGTTATATTTAAGTAAAATTTAGACAGTAAAATAAAGAAAATTGTGTCATTTATTAGAAATACTCAATCAAATAAAATAATATAAATGGCATTGAAGCAATTAAACTAATTGTTATAGTCATTTTAGAAGAAAAACCTTGAGAGACACCTACGGAAGGTAACTCATCAGCTGAATATCGAATAAGAATTTGCAAAGAAAGTAATTGGTAAACGTGGTGATAAAGTATGGGATGGATGCTTATTCGTACTTTCAACTCATCGTGGAATCTTTGAAATCATCGTGGAATCGTGAAAGTACTCCGCTGGTAAATAGGATTCATTTGAGATAGGCTTGTAATTGGATTTAAAGCTTGTACAGAGAAAACTGCTGACATTTTGAATGGTCGTTATGAAATCTGTGCTATAATTACAAACCCCCCGGTAGGGCTCGATAGTCATTGCTATCGGACTGCTTTTTACGATTGAAACAGAACCTTTCAGGTACATTTAAGCTGATTAATACAATTTTCCGATGACATTTTAATCATGTTGAGAATACTTAGGAACAGTTGATTAATCAACGGAAATAAGATTACAAGGAAGCTCTGTATTTTGTTTCATCTTTAAATTCTCCACAAACGGAACCCTCTAATTGTTGCTTCATTTAATACCTGCCGCAATAAATGCAACTTTGTGCTCAGCCGTTTTCTAAAATTTTTATTCATATCTAATTTTTAATGGTCTGCTAACATCGACCTATGTTGGAGTCAATGTCTCAGCATCGCAAAATTATCTTTAATTTTCGGTACCCACCTAATCAAAAACTGATCACTGAGTATTTTGATATTAATTGCCACTCTATAGTAATTAATCATTGCGGAATAGTATTTAATAATTGATCAGTAGTAATTAATAAATTTCTGTAATTAATTGAATTGGAAAGAGAAACTTTTAACTAAGCTAATAAAATAATATTATTTCCTTAATAATAAATTAACTAACAAAGTGAGGGATCATTACCGGTAATTCATAACTCAATAATTAGTGGTGTAATGTAGTAATTACCAGTAATTACTCTGTAGTGCCAATTTATTAGTAAACACCGAGTGTTAAATTTCTGCATGCTCTTTTAGTGTATAACCAAAGCACATCCAGTGATTTCCACCCCCTCTACCACGCACCCTGGAAAAAGTTGCAGGGAATATGGATTCATTTTCAAGGATGTTGACCAAACACTTTCTGTGTGCTTGGTTCTCATAATCAGGCGTATTTTTTTCCTGACATTTATAATTACTTTGAATTTAAAGAATTCTCCTTACTACCTCACAAATCAAGGAATTGTTAACTGAGTGCTTTTTAAATCAGTATACGGTGGTTGCACCAAGGCCATTCATGGAAAGATTCAATTTTCCGTTTAAATTTTTATTGAAGCACTTACTCAGCAGTGCGCAGATTGTTTTTTATTCAAACAAAGGAAATTTCCGAATACGGAAGAAATAGCGGTAGAGCGTAACAGTCGTTGAATGTTCAAATCCATTAGCAATATCCGTCTTCAATTAAGAGATTATTTTGCTACGTTTCATTCGTCTAAAGATTCCAATCCTTACTTCACTTTTCTAGCTTCCTTCTAAACTTACCTTCAGACTAACATCTGTACTAACATGCATTGCATTTGAGCAGCTACCATTCGCGATTTTTCAAATTAATTCGTGTTACAATTTCCTTTTTAATGTAGGGTAGCGAGTCCATCCTCGTAGCAGATCGTTTTTAGTATGATAAGAAGGCCTGGATTATAATGTAGCACAAGGTCCTAAAATAATTCCTGAGTATTTTCCCTTACCAAAGATAATTTCTCTTTTACATTTCTGGGGACGTGTTTTTTCTGCAGATAAAGAACTGTATGCGTTTCAGAGGAAAGACCCCGAACATTAACCGTGCATTTCTTAAGCTACGTATTAAACTTGTACTTATCCTTGGGTTGAGCTTTTTGAACTTTCTTCTCATCATCATCAGTATTTTAATCCTAGGATTGGTTTACTGCAGCCGTCCATTATGCCCTATTCAGTGTCAATTCCCTCAAAACTTGATATGTTTGCTATTTCGCGTCCTTATTTTCCCTAAATAATTGTTCCTGAATGGTCTTCCTCGCGTCATCTTCCCTTCAATTTTCCCTTTATTTTATTTCTTACTAATTCATTGTGCCACAAGGTATGTCCAATCCATCTGGTTCTTCTTTGCCGTAGGGCTTCCCATATTGCCCTTTCCTCATCTGCCCTTCTCTACACCTCTTCGTTCCTCACTTTATCTGTTCATTTAATCGTCAACATTCTCCTCCAGCAACATCAAGAGTTGAGGCTTCAGTTCTTCGCTGGTCTGCTTTTCCGATTTTCCATGTCTCTGATCCATAGAGTGCCACACTCCATACGAATGTTTTGATGAAGTTCTCCACTTGTCTGCAGCCGTAGGTTCTTTGAGCACAGTAGATTTCCCTTCTTCGTGAACACCTCCTTAGCTTGTGCTATTCTCCGCTTGATGTCCATCGAGTTTCTTCCATCCCAAGTAATAAAGCTGCCGAGGTAGGGGAAGTTCTCCGCTTGTCTAATTTTACAGACCACATTTTTTTATTCCACAGAAGTAAATTTTATTACGACTAGCTTCAACGTAACTACATAATTATAAAGTCAGGGATGGTGATAATGATGTAGTAACGTTGAAACTAGTCGCAATAAATTTTACTTCTGTGGAAAATTACAATATATTTCTGATAATATGGAACGTTTCCACCACATCACACCTGAATCTGGTTAGTTTATAGGGAAAGTTACGTTCTTCACATTATTCCTTCCTCGTAGTATCCTTCGCATCCAGAAAAAAAATAAAATCCGATGTGTCAATTTTGTCTTACCCTTAATTCCTCAGAGTTGGTCGCCAAGTTAGAATGTAGTGGAGAAGGCGTCACCGCTGATTTGAGAACCCAGCTGCCATCTTGAAAAATTGATGCCCAATGAAAGTTCAAATCCACAAACAGGGACCCTCTTCATTTAAGTATTCATTTGGCTTCCTTCGTCAATCCGTCGTAAAAGCCAAGATCGGTAATAATCGTACGGATTAAGTTGTTTTTGTACGCAGAAAAACTTGGACTTTGCCAGATAAATAATGGAATGCATTTTTAACATTGCCAAAGAAACAGACGAAAGTGTGCAAAACCGCCAGCAAATGCCGAATATGTAGTTTCAAGAGGTTATATTCGTACCACTATTAAGTAATAGAATTAAATCCCAGGGAAACATAATGAATTAATACCTCCTGAATAATGTTTGCGTTTGTGGAATTTTGGCATCTTAAAAAAAGTTTTTTTGTGTTCCAACAATTATTATTACAGATTGCTTGACCGGTGTTGACGGTTTTGAACTCTACGCGTGCATTAATTGTTTTCATGTTATGGAGAAGTTGAAATCAATCGATCAATCTATAGTTAATAATAATTGTGTGGAATACAAAAATATTTGTATGACCTCATGAATGAAACCCTTAGGAAGATGAATTTTGGGCGCGATTCCATTCTTATTTATATAATAGCTAAACCCAGCCGTACTTTTCTGTGGCTCTGTTTGACATGAAACAATATAAAGTAAATAAACGTATTCTAGCGAGCATAAATTCGCCGAGAAAACACGTCATTCAATTCAATAACCTGCCTTGCGTTGCTGTGGCTTCGCTGCGGAATGAAAGTGAAGGAGGGAAAAAATTGTTTTCAAGGAAAATCATTTTTTAATGTAAATCTAATTGATTGACTTCATTTTTTGTTTGCCCGTTTTCTGTACAAACATAAAGAACAGACGGTTTACTTTCTCTGGAGCATGCGATGTATAATTACCCATGAGAGAAGCGATCGTTTTCTAAATTCAAACCGCACACTTGCAAAGATTGTCCTTGCGCTTTATTGACTGTCATATCAAACGCAAGGTGTATCAAATAAATTAAATTCGTTTGAACTCGAATGCCATATCGGTCGGAATGAGTGTTATTCGTGGAAGAAGTACGTATTCACCTTTGTGAGGTCCTCTCAGGATTGTTGCTTCAATTAGATTGTTCATCAATTTTGCAACTACTAATAATGGTCCATTGCGTAATGTTGACTGATTGATGTTTAGAAGTAATATAATTGGTACTCCAATGCTCAATTTCAGAATGTGTGACGGTATTCCGGGAGAATCGAGAGAATTAAAAAAATTGGAAAATTAATTGCTTCACTTTGGTAGATCACGGGAAAAATAGATTTTTTTGTCACTATTTGAACTGCTATCCTGCTTAGAATGATATTGTTCATATCGTATTTGTCGACATTATCTGATAGAATTACTCTTCCGCTCAGCCATGCGTGGTTTCAATAATTTATTTCGATGCCTGGTCTAAAACACGTGTATAGACTTATACACAGAGGAGATGAGAATTATTTTTATACGTGCGTAAGGTCGAAATTGGTCTTTTTCCAATAGAGCACAAGTGAGTTCACGTCAAATTTTCATAAATATTCATGTATATAAAGCACTTCTGCGTGCATAGTGAATTTGTAAGTTTTTGAATTAATGATGTTGCAGAAATTAGATTAGAAGGTGATGTTTCCTTTTTCTGAATTTGTAGGTACTGTGCCGCTACCGACCTTGAGTAATTGTGTTTAAAAGATGTCAGTTGTTGGATCGGTTTGAAGCTGAATTCTCATTTTTTTTAATGTGCCACAAAAAGTTGAATATTTCAATCAGGCATGCTGGTGTTGCGCAAGATATAACTTGTATCATTTGTCTGAGGTCACCAGATAGTAAAACCAATGCTCCACCAAATGGAACCTGATTATTTCGCAAGACCTTCAATGGATGTTCTAATACTTCCATTGACTTCTTGCAAGCCATTGTACACTCATCCCTTAAATGATTTTCACGCCTGAAGAACCTTTTCCCATTCCTGATGTTTTTGAAATGTTATATTTTGAGTTTTCTGTGCACTGCATGATTAGTGATAGCTTAAGAGCTGAATATTCTGTTCTCCCTTCTACCATTCACGTGGCAACAATACCTGAAGAAGCAAAAGCAAACGCAAATGTTGACCGTTCGAACGGTTTCTAGCCAAGATCAAGAATATTACGAACGTTTTCCAGTTCCACCTTGAGAGTCCAAAACGTTTTTACTATACAAATACGCGCGTAATTTAATGCAACTTTGTGTCTCAATTTCAAATCAATCAACCGACTACTTTTCGATTTTTGCAGAAACAAACATACAACGGCTAAATTTTTATGCATAAAGATTGATACACGAGAAGTCTCCGTAAGCAAGCGTACAAAACAAACGTTTTTTATGGAGGAGGTGTTCCCCAATTGTTCCCAAGCACTCCCATTCTGGCTTCGCTTTCAACTATAAGCTAGCATGCCAGTAATTGACAACCGGATAGCATGCTAGTGTCTCCTCTAGTACATTCAAACTCCCTAGGTCGCATCAGTCGAAGGCGTGAAACTTCACACCCTCATAAAAAATCCCTTTTGCGCACGAGTTCCGCCAGTGCATACGCCTTCCCTTTTAATGACACTTCATCACTTCTCTCCTCCCCCTCCTCACGGGCAAACTCATCAAAGATTCGATTTTCCCCTGAAACCCGTCGCTTCGGATTCCTCTTCAGTAAGCCGCCTCCGGGGAAAGATAGCATCGGTGGAAATTAAATCCCGGAATCGACGGATGTGATCACTTCGGCAGGCTCACGCACATTCGTCCTCGTGGAGTGGATTGAGGGGCTCGCCTTTTCGAAATCATTGACGTGAAGCCGATTGAAACTTGATTGGGTGCGATAGAATGACAAAGAATGTGGATGTGATATGATAATTTAGCCTCTATCCATGGATTATAATCGATAATGGATTATGGATTATAATAAATAAATGTTTTCCACCACGAATGATTTTGTAGCGTTTCATTTACCTGTGGAAGAGAAACCGAAATCAAAGTTTATTTTCCACGAGCTGAAAGCAAACAACTGTTTCTACTCCTTCTTCTCCCCCTCCTCCAAGTTTTTATCATATTTTCCTCTCAGAGCATCAAACATAATTGTAATTATATTTTGATTGGAGAGTCTACGAAGGTGCATAAAATATTCTTCAGTGTTTTAAAGAGCAAGGGCACTCTTTTTATCGGTGACCTGTAATTTCGTTTCGAGAAAAAGGTAAAAATCATTGTGCGGAACACATTACTTAATCACTCGCAATCAACCAGGAATTGCAAAATCAAAAATAACGTCGATATTAGGTGGTTAGGTGCACCGTAGTGCATGTTTACTCGGCTATTTAAAATCATCGCATATGAGGTTTTGTTTGAAACCATCGGGATTATCTCGAATAGGTAACCAAGGAGTCACGTGGTACAAACACGAATGGCTCGAAAAGTTGGTGTGTTAAAACCGTTGATTACAACTTCATTCATTGTTTTCACCTGAGTTTTTCTCATCTGTCGCGACTATAGAGCCCCCAGATGAGAAAAAACACAATTGTAAACAATGAATGAGGTTGAAATCAGCGGTTCTAACACTACAAATTTGCCAACCATTCCGGTTTATACCACGTGACTCCTTGGTTACCTATTCGAGATAATCCCGACAGTTTCAAACGCAACCCTCATGGATTGCTTCTCCCAATTGCTTCTACCAATAACAGATTAGATGCATGAGAAGGTTGACCAAGGTGATGCATGAATCCTATTATATTTATTTAAGCTAGCAGGAGTCGCAATCTGCACAATATTAAATAGCATTCATCGGAGACGATAAATAACAGTGTCATTACGGCAATGAAATGTTATCAATTGGATTTAAATTCGGATTCTAAAAAAATTAATCATTGACCCCTTTCAACTAGCTCTTTGAATGGCATTATCCTTCGCGTGGAACAAAATAATATATACATTTGATTATATCAAAATCGCCTATACAGGATATTATAGTTACTGGTATTACAGTTAACCCTTAAATTATGCCGTTTAATTTGGCATATATATGTACGGGTTTACTGATTGCTACCCAAGGATTAGGTGGATTTAGCACGCGGAAAAATTAAGGTAGTAAGATGAAACCTGAAATGATGGAAGAAAACGCAAATGCAGAGAGAAACGTGAAAAGCATTCACCTATAGTAATTGCAATGTAAAAATTCAATAGTACTATACAAATGCTTCAAATTAACTGTATAACGTGTGAAAAAATGCAAACGACCGCAAAATATGTAGTTTAAATTTGCACAGGTTTTGTGATTAAAATTAACTTTTCATGAAATAAAATACATCATTATCTTCCTTCGCGAAAGAATTATATGGCGTCACTGCCATGAATTTCGGATGTTTCTGCACATGCAAACTTTATCGGAGGCCATAGAAAGCGAAGCGTTTTTTGCCGAGGAAGTGGGAGTTTTTCTTTCCCAAGGATCCTTATTCTGGCTTACTTTTCACCCAAAAGAGAGCATGCACATGCCCCCTATTGTATCTTCTAACCTACATGGTTTTCTGCACCCAAAAAAATCTGGAAAACTCTCTCCGCTTGAATAAAAGCGCGGATATAATTACTGGCATTAGTTAAGGGGTTTACATTGGCATAAATTAGATTTAGAATTCCGAAATAGAATTTGAGCCAATGATGGCTGCAGAACATAAGTACGGATTCGTCGTTCCTTTATGGAAAATTTTAAAAATATTTAAGAACATATGAATGTATAATCTTTCTCCCACCCGTTGAATTTCAACGGAGACCATTGAGTCAACAGAAATAACATCGCTGAGCAACGCGTCAGCATAGTAACAATGGACCCAATGAAGGAAATATATTTAATTTAGTATTTTTTTCACCCGAAATTTATTGAATGAGGGTGCAGTGGTTAGAGTACTGACCTTTCACTCAGACGGCCCCGATTCAATTCCCGGCAGTGGAAAATAATAACTGGTGAACCCTATGTGAGTGCTCTGTGGAAATCATTCGACTTCAGTGCTCCTTCCGTCGGATGGGACGTTAAGCCGTGATCCCATTGCACCTTTCGTTCAGAGTATGCTAATGCCGACGCAGGGTTTCTCTCCACCCTACCTCCTTACCCTTCTATTGACATCCTTGTACCTACCCAGGTCTGAAGCGCGTGTACAGACTCATACACAGAGGATGAGAATTATCTTTACTCGTGCGTAAGATCGACATTGGTCTTTTTCCAATAGCCCCCAAGTGAGGTCACGTCATATTTTCATAAATATTCAACTATATAAAGCACTTCCGCGTGCATAGTGAATTTGTATATGTCCTTGCGTGTGTGTAGCTTGTAGCATTAATGCGTCACGTACGCATATCAGTAATAAGTCAAATTGAAGTTTACGTTACCTGCGAATCTGAGAGATGGCAGTATGAGTAATCTGGATGACAGAGTCCTCTTGATTGAAAAGTAATAAGTTACTTTTGAGAGTGCCATCTAGGGACTCAGTCTGAATGATTACTACTACTGACATCTGTAGTAGCCATAGCAGTACTTTGAAAAAGCTGCGAAAAGTATCTTGTAACCAATGAGAAAAAGTCTAGGCATGGCGCGGGAGGGAGGGGGGGGAATGAAGAAGAACATACCGCGGAACGACATAAATTTGTGTATTGTTTATTACCATTAAATAAAACCATTTGTTGGCGATTTGTTTCGTATACTCAAACGTATATAATATTTTTTTCGATGCTAGGGGTTATACGATTCAAAGACCTAATTTAAACGGGTCAAGGTAAAATATTTTGAATCCGAAATTTAATCCAAATTGGAATATCAGTGGAGTACTTGTTTCTTGGGAAGCTGTATGTCCACTTTTATCAAGTTTGAAGGTTCCTATTCACTGCAATAATATTCATTATTTTGATTTCTTATGTGTGTAACTAATCCTTCATTACAAAGCAGTAGGGTAAAATAAAGGATAAGACTCAAGGTAAAAATAAGGTGAAAGTGAAATAAATGAGGTTGAGATAGGTTAAGTCGGCATGCATCATAATAAGATAACATTTTGGTAATATATTTCAAGATTTTTTATTAATTGTATTTTTTTTAATAAAGTATAAAACCAGCGGTACATAATGTATAGATGGTTACATATATATTAGGCATAGTTCCGTGTCACCAAAAGTCACTATTTTCGTCCTCGTGTTCCACAATCAACGCAAATTCTGCCCTGTAATTCAAATTATTCGTTAAAATTCCTTTACCTCCAAATAGATTCTCCATGTTTTATGCTTCGTAAAAAATCTAACGAGTATTTCCGTTCTACACAATTGCGTTCAATGCTGTCGTTTTCTTCCTTTCGCACAGAACACTGGGTTGGTGAAGTGGTTTGAGTACTGGCCTCTCACCAAAAGGGCCCGAGTTCGAATCCCGGCCGTGGAAGGTATTATTCATTAGTTACTAGGCCCCTCTTGACAGTTTTTTGGAGAAAATGCGAGTACAGTGCTCTGTCCATCGGATGGGACGTTAAACCGTTATCACTTTGGCGATTTCGTTAATATTAGGCTATTGCAGACGTCGTATTTACTCTCCAACCTCCCTTCTTTCCCTTCTATTCCACCATTATACCGTTCCTCCGGGCCTGAAGCGCCTATTAGAGCGAGAACAGGCTTGATAACACATATGATGACGATTTCACCCTCGAAGTGAGCCAATCCAATTATGCGACTTTTTACTTCTGCTAAACGCTTGAGACTATAACGGATTGCTACAGAAACCGGAATCCCTTTGGTACGTGTTCCTGCTTGCCCGGCGTATGAGGCATATTAACTCCATATATTGCACCTCATGTTGACACATATGATTAATCAACAGGGTATAGAATGAGCTCCATGTCTATGTTAGTCAAGGACTCGTATGCATCAAAGCAGAATCAGCGACGTGGAATGTTCACTGCTTGATTTGTACGTATCTGGTGCGTAACATACTATGCCCTGCTGGTTTACTAGGATCTTGAGTGGTACTGTTGGTGAAATACATTCATTATGTCAAGCAATGATTCAAGGAAAGTCGTTTCTCTTGCCCCTCCCCTATAGGCTCCACAGGAAAAAAAATTCCAGAGAAATCACCCAGATCCGCGCCTATGAACATAATATCCTCTTTTCTAATAATTATCTGTGTAATCATGTATAAATTTATTATATTACGTACCATAGAGCGCTGGCTTATGCTCATAGTTTTAAAAAATCTGAGAGCAAAGCATTTTTCCAAAGCTGTTATTACATATTTTTACAAACTTACCATCTGTCTATTGCAATGTACCCAACTTTTAACATCGTCATAAGTGTCCCATATACTAGCTGCGTTTTATAGTAAATAATTCCGTTTGTTCGTCTCCTCGTTGAATATTCCAAGTATTCTTTTTGTAAATCCTACCTTTTTAACGATTTTATCTCATAATATCCGGTTTTTTTCCACACGATATTATATTAGCGCAAGATTTTCCTAGATGTTTACAGATTCTACACCACCAATATTCAAGACACTGCTGTTATATTACCTACTCAATGGAGGCAATTTTTCTCACATATTTTTTGTAGCACATTTTTAGGTCAAATTTTAATTAGCTTCTTATCGCACCAGTATTCAATTACATCCCCTGGTAATTGCTTCTACATCATCAGTAATCTCCTTGAATAACCGAGGAAAATTTATTGCCCATCACGGTGCCTATATTATTAATTAAATATGTACGAGAAAATGGATTTTTTAAGGAATTACTATGATTTGGTAGGTTTAATATTGTAGAAAAATATTTTATAATAATTACAATTCACTTTTGCAAACATTTCAAGCGTAATGGGGTCGTTTACCATATTTTTTTAATTGTCGAATCTGATAGAGTTTGTAAAATAAAAAGGCGCATATTTTTCGATCCGACAATTATATCCCGAGTTATAAGCGGCGAAAAACTGATGTTTTTAACCCTTTCGTAAAAGTGGGCGTGGTGCAATCTCTGACGTATATGGACTTCGTCGAATCAGAACTGAGCTCGCGAAGCTACTTTGCCTTATCGCAATGGGGGGACACAGCTGGATCGGCCAATGGGAATGGTTGCGGCAGCATCTGTGCGAGCAGACCTTCCGAGAATCCCCTTCCACTCCCATCCTCTCCCCTGAAAGCAGTCAAGGACGGGAGGAAAATGACGTCAATGTTATCACAGAAGCATTTTCGGTGGGCGTCACCTTTTGCTTATTTTAATTTTTCATTTATGAGTGAATGGTTGTAGTTAGAAGATTAATTTTTTCACTAAAATTCTTTTTTCGTTTCCATCTAACGATTTCGTGTACAAAATTGCGATTTCAGTTCCGAGTAAACGCCCCCATTTTTCTTATTATTCCTGCCCTGAAGTATCAGTTTTGCATAAATTCATTGGTGTTGGGCTAGAAACTTGCTTGGCACGTTACTATGGTAACATACAAAATTTAGAAATATTTTGACCGCGATCACTTATTTCTACTTCCATAGCAAAACTTTCAACTCTTTAACATAATTATGTCTTTCACTTTTTAGTGTACTCTGTACTGACTATGAGGTTATTTGAATGAAATCTAAGTTTTAGGAATTTGTATTTTTTAATGAAAACCGTAAAATTTGTCCAGTTTTATTGGACAAATCGCGTCTTATCATCGTAGTTTTTAGAGAAACACAGCGCCAATCTACGAGGCAGAATACGAAACCTCGATCTTCAGGTTTCCTCGCGACCGTGTTCCTGACCGTGGCTGGCGGTCAGGAATAAAATGGCATACGACAAAATGGTATAATGGTAATGGTATTCTAGCCTTCTTTAGGTGATACAATTGATTAAAAACGCCTCAACTGCCTTAAACTAAATTCAAAAGTAAAGATAACACTCGTATTTGGGATTATTCCCGCGACCTTCAGGTTGCCAGGTCGACACGTCGTGGTCCAACACAAAATTTATTCATCGAAACCTATAAGAAATTCACTATAAGGCGATGAAATTATTTTATCTGCAAAACATATTTATTCACGTACACAAAAGAATAAATAATTTGTATGTATCCTGGACCAATGAGTTCATGATTCAGTGTATTGTAATTTCTCGGACTTCGAGAACGCTCGCTAACCTCTATCCTGAATTTTCATCATGTGTCCTCAGCAAAGACTATATTCCCTAATCTTGTATCCATGGAGTCATCTGTTATTTTAAATTTTGGAAGGAAGTTTAAAATTGAGCAAGATTAGATACTTATCTGCCCTGTATCCCTCTTCGATAGCATCATAAAAATCTTTGTAAAGCTACAATTGTATATAGCTATAGCACGTTATAGCTTTGTAAAGCTATTGGTTACAATATTTTTCATTTTATCTTTACATCATTCTAGAATTCTACTCTATGGGAATGTAATGCATTATTGATGGTTTAAAGACAAAGATTTTAATGACGTGGGTAGACGTTCATGCGTTCATCTCACATCCTAAAGGATTTCGTACCTAGTACTCAAGTACGTGCTCTTATTACCACAACCTCTACCATCTCCCTTATTATTCTCTCTAGCTATGGGCTTCGTGCACGGGCCCGCGGTCAGAGACGCCTGGCGGCCAAATCTGCGTAACTGTGAGGAGTCAGTTGATGGGATATATATTCACTTAAAACCCAACTCCGCTTCGAATGGCTGCGAACTGGTGTATATTAACATAATTTACAAGTGTAAACATCCTTTTTTCGCTCTTTTCATAAAAAACCATCATGAGCCCCATTAAACACATTATTCTCCCTGAAAGCAACGTTACATACTTATGATTCAATCATACAAAACTTGAGCCTTAGGAGCTAGTTTTAGCTGAGAACAGGCTAAACATTCGTTTAAAATTCTCAGATCGGGGACTATGGTAGAAATAACGAAAATGGTGGCAAATAGTAAATTAAAAATTGCGTAGCTGAACCTGAACCATACATTTATTTTCGTATACATATGCCGTAATCGTCACTTTATATTGATCGTCAAAAATTACTAAACTTTATCTTTCATGATTTTACACAAATATGATGAAACAGAAGGTGAATCATGATTAGAAGTCCATTTACTTGCAATTTGGCAATGTTAAAGACTCTAAATAAGCGTTCTTTCAATAAAAGAAAGCTAAGTAATGTTGAAGGCTCGACAAAATATTACTTGGAAAACTTGCATTTAATAGAGGTTGTAGGTTAAAGAAAAAGGGTGAAAGGGTCTCTTGAAAAAGGATAGTACGCAATTCCACGATTCCAATTCCAGTTACATACCACCTTTCCCTGGTCAATCCCAACCTGAAGTCACCAGCGGGTGTCTTGCTCTACCAACGGTCTCCAACTAAGTTTGTAGAAACTTGTAATGACAGTGTTGGAAGTTCCACGAATGCCTCCTACAATAACTTGAAATGTATTTACTGAAAAAATCAACCTAACATACAACCGCCAAAAGCCTTTTTCTAGAGCCTGAACCAAATATTCGTTATTTTTTAAGATTATGAGCTGCCGTATCAGTCCATAAAATTGAATCAGGAGAAATATGAAGTCCAGTCATCGAGACAAATGAAGAATTGAGCCCGTATTTTACAATTTTGAGAGACTACTACAGTTACTAAAAGCAAAAAAGCTCCACTTGAGCAATCATGTGACTGGAATTACTAGTAAAATCCAGCACCATTAAAGCAAGAGTAATTCGTAATATTTCAGTTAATTTGCCGCCATATGAAGTTACCCCGAGGGTCAATGATGACCCTAGTTTGAGGGTACCTTAAATGCCGTAGGCAATGTGTTTACTACAGTTGTCTTCTTCGGCCAAAATATTACGTACTTATATTACCTACAGCTCTCTAAAGTATCAACAATGCTTTTTATAAGGGGTCGTGGTAGTCTGGTGGGTAGAGCACTGGGCTACGGACCGGAGGGTCCCGGCGTCGTATCCCTGTAGCGTTTTTGAACACCCCCACCTAAAATTCTCGCGGTGCAATTTTATGATTGTCAGAATTTCGTGGGAAATCACAGGCGGCCATCTAAAACATTGGAGAAAATCTTTGTGACGGTTGAATTTGGGCCAAAAAAAAGATTTCCCAAGGTTCAGGAATCCTACCATAATTTTAATTTCATTCATTTTAACAGCAACAAATTCCCTTTGCTTAGATTTGTTGAAGAAGAATTGAGTAAAAGTGTCTGAAGGAAAAAAGAAAACATCTCATGCTACTCCAGTCATTTCATTTAAACAGTTCTCATTCCATCAGACTTACACCTTTGAAATCCCAAAAAAGAGCTAATTGGTTCTGGAATTCCACACCCTTTGTCTTTGGCCAGTGGCTTCATCCGTACGTTTCTCATCGCAAGTACGCCAACGTCACATACTGATTCCCGGTCACAGGTAAAATTGAAGCCCTGCTTCTCAAAATCCAGGGGACGCTGCACATGAATGTGCATACTTACCTACTTGTATGGGAGAAGAGTTCAGATTCTTATGAATGAACTCTATCCACACTAGTTTCAATGTTCCCCAATTTAGTTAAAATACTTGATTCCCTTCGCCTTTTCTTGTAAAATCGGTCCAATTTCTTAACTATTCCACATTCGGGAGACTTTTTTTTCATAGTCAGATAGGAATATAGTCAGGAACACTTATAATAGTTCTAAATTATCCATAGAATAAGGCGTAATTCGCTCAAGTATATCGTCACCGGATTCTTGAAACCTACTATATGAACAAAATGCCAAAATTGAGTTTTTGTATCAAAATGTTCCTGAGAAAACGAACTGTTTCAGGGGTAAATTCGTGGAATTTTTCCATAGTGGAGAAAACAAACTTTGCAAATTTCACTTAATAGATTTATTCATGACCCGGGTTTCAACACATTGTGTCATCATCAGGAGATGATGATGATGACACAATGTGTTGAAACCCGGGTCGTGAATAAATCTATTAAGTGAAATTTGCAAAGTTAATTTTCTCCACCAAAATGTTCCTCTCGTCAAGGCGCACCTACCTATGAAACATACAATGTGATTTATGTAATTGTGTAAACATATATAGTAAAATATACCATAATTATATAATTAAAATAAAAAATTCTATTTCAACACTTTTAAACAGTTTTTTTGCCTCTTGTAAAATTTTTAATTTAGCACATAGTAGGTTTCAAGAATATGCCGACGATATGTAAATATATTGTACACACGTTAATCAGCTGTTTCAATAGAGTAACCCAAATTTCTCAAACTTAGGCGTTTTAGCATATTTCCGTTTTAATAGTATAACAAATATCTAAAATCAGGGAAACCAAATTTTACCGATTATTCACAATAAAAAATCGGTGATATATGATACATAGTAATCTAGTCACTGAAATAAGTACGATTGGTACGATTGTTTACATTCGAATCACGCAGATCAGCTAAAAATATTGCGTTGCGGTGATATATTTTATTATATACATTTATACAGTGATATATTTTGCCGCCAAATAAGTTTTCCCACTGATTTCTCTATTCAACTGTTTTCTTATTTCTTTCATGTGTGGTCAGTCAGGGAAGGAAAAAAATTTTACACTTCCATCAATCTTCCCTGACGTGTTACTGCACCCGACCACAACAACTGCGATTGCGGGTCGTCATCACTCTCAAACTTCTTAAAACTAATGTTTTTGAATGTGCAAAGCTTACATATTATCGTAAATGCACTCCTATTTCCGATAACTTGCTGTTCACAGTTGAAAAAACAACTTTTTCTTCCCACTATTTTGCTGGTACCTTACGGGCCTTACGAGACGACTCCTCACAAATATGTCGAAAGTGGCCACTCGCGGCGCTAGTTTTCCCCGTATACACCAGAGTACGACCAGGCCAGACCAAACTCAGACCAGTACGTGGTCCGTGTACGGAGACAACTAGCGCCATGGCCATGCCAGGCTTTATTAATATTGAAAATATATTAATAAAGCCGTATCCTCTCTTTTTCCAATGGCTGTGCAAGTGAGGAAGCGGCAGCAAGTTTTTTGGGATTGAACAACTGGCTTGTGGAAAATGTCTCTAAAAAACACACAACAGTTGGTTCAAAGTTTGGCCCCTATGGATCTGAAAATTTACCCATGGAATTAAAAATTGTCAAATATGCTGAAATGAATGTTTTAAACCATAAGGAAAAATCTTGGTTCACCTGCGTCCTTCTCTTTAGCTTGAATTAGTCTCTTTTTTATGATTCCCTCACTCAACAAGCTGGTACTAAATTTTAAATTACTTTGCTCGGAAATTTTTCGTTGAACTACTGACATCACTACTACTTTGTAAAAAAAGTCTTGTTCCCCAGAAAATTACGTTCACCCTCAATACATTTAATTATGCATGGGTATCCATCAAATAGGAACTCCTAATTTTTTATCACGAAGCTTAAAAATTACCTAAGACACTGACTATCACTTTATTTGAAAAATGAAGCCCATGCTTCCACAAATTCACCATATCATTTGAATCATAACCACAATGAACCAATCAAATTAAATTGGCGGTTTATTATAATATTACATGGAAATATTTCCAATATTATTCACCCCAGATAGACCCGAGATTAGAGTGATGATTAAATATTTAACAACGCGTGTCACATCTGTGCTCACTCTTCCAACATAATTTTGAAGGTGTTTCTCCGCCAGAAGTTCAGTACGGAGTTTTAAGTAGTGGTTGTTACCCCAATGTCCTTTGTTTCGCTCGTGCCTCCGAGAGTGATGTTTACGAAACAAACAAACCTTCATGTTGATTAATTGGGGCATTCATGTGCGGAAGCTTGTGAAAGAAGCCATGGATCACCGAATCAATTTCTCACTGCACTCGACGCCAAAATTGAAGCTCAGAGCGACATCGGACACGGCATCCTGTACACCGTAGGTACATGCTTCCGCAGGTATCATTTTTTTAAATTCGCCGCGTTTCACGGGGACATCTCACCACCCCTCTGTCAGTCAGCTGGCCCGAGCGACCTGAATTGAATTTTTATGTTGGGGATAACACCCTGCCCACAACTGTTGGCTTATCTCGCCCACTCGCCCAAAGTCTACGCAGCCTTGTTATCGCTATGGTTTTGGTCAAAGAAAATCATCTAACAAAGGAATAGGTGATATACAAAATGGATTGTAAATTTTGGCATTTTTTTCCGGGATTTTTTTCAAGGTATCAGATTTTTCCAGCTAAAATGTGTTGGAATTTCAACAATGTGCCCACAATCTGGTATCCAATATCGTTTTAGCTCTTAGAATGATTACGGGTGTTACTTAAAAACAATTTTTTTTGAACAAAATATGCGTAAATAACTTTTACGCAATTATAGTATTAAAAACTAATTTCGGAACACGGGCCCCGTTGCATATTTAAACCATTATTTAATTAGGCCCTCACTAATATGTCCATCATATTATTTGAATGTAATCATATGCTCTGAATTCCTATAACTAACATTTTACACGGATACGCGAGTGTCGTATTTTCCGGTTCATCAACCGCATTTAGATAATAATTTATTTTGATGGAGATAAGGTGCTTTAAGGTAATTATTCATCGGCAATGGCGATTTATATTTATCCAATATTTGAGCAGATTATTTTTAAATGGCTCAGTTTATCTTCTGTCCGTGTTTTTATTTAGCATTTAATTTTCTATTTTGCTATCGCGACATTCATAGAATTGTTGTATTATCAGTATTAAAATATTTTATGACTAATGGTTTTTTTTCTTACCAAGTGGGTGCCAATCATGCCTCGTCCAAATAAGATAGAAATGATATTTATTAATGAGTACTCTTAGTCACTTCCACAGAACTTTATTTCACAAACGACCGGTTTCGGCAGTTACGCCATCTTCAGGTGAAATAAAATTCTGTGGAAGTGACTAAGAGTACTCATCAATAGACATCATGACAACCTTTCCCCATTCAAAATTTGGACTTTGATTTTAATAAGATAGAAATATTAAATAGGTACTTAATATTCGTTCAAGCTAAAATTCAAGGTTAAGAATTGTACCTAGGAGCTAATACTTTCCATCCAAAATCAAAAGTGTCTGATCAACTAACGATTTGATTCATTGCCTAAAGTAAGGAACTCGTTATTTTTAATGAATTTATTCTCTATTAAAGGCAATTCATGACAGTCGTAGGCGCTGCATGTGTCCGAAATACAGTGACACCTGTATTAAGCACCCACCAATGGCTCCGCAGTTAATCGTTTGTTAAGGGGGATGGTCATTCAATAAGGGGCTGGTGCCTGGATAGTTTGCCTGTAGAAGTATGATTGTGAAAAAGGCGCATGCTTTGAATATTGGGAAAAACACCTCTCATGACTTCATTATTGCTACATAAAACGTATCCTTCGTTACGGTGAATCCTATTGCGAGAAAAAATTTGCCAAACAATTTTGCCGTCTCGTCTCTCTTTCAAAACCCTTAAAACCAATCTTCAGCTTCATAGAAGTAATCCATACCTTCTAATTTTCGTATCTATACATTTCCATGTTTCATGGATAACTTGGTTGGAAGTGCTTCCGACCGATGGGTATCTCTTCATCTCTATCATTTCCTGCGCAAAAGAACACAGTCAGAACACTCCTCTCTGCCCACCTTGTAACATTTACACTTCCTCATCTTGAGTAAATGAGAGGCACAATAAGATAAGTGATAATAGGTACAGTAAATATTTTCCTATCACTATTTCATCCACATTAAGTAAATATTTTCTGTTTTTATGTTTAATAATTGACGAAGTTCTAGCCTTTTAATCACAGTACTCTTCGTCACTTACTTTGCAATGCTCACCAGAAAACTCCATGGAAAAATGATAAACTGTGAAAGAAATTGTTAAAGCCAGTCATTTAATCGCCACGAAATCTGGACATCCTAGTAGAGAAGCATTTTGAAAGGCTTTTCTTAATTAAGGTTTCATTAATCGGAATATTTTTAGACCAAACGACCTTACAGCACTCAAAAATTGCCGAGTTAATGGGGAACTTGCATGGGTCGACGATTGCTATAAAAACTATTTTGAACAGGTAAAATGGAAATATTAGCTCGCAAAAATACCTAAATTATCTCCATTCATCATCAGAAGAAATAAAAAATTGACTTAAAAAATCAAGCAAAATTTCTCTGAGCCGACCACTGCGCGAAGACACCCGAGCTCTGCCGAGGCCAGGTGTGACGTCATCCGTGCCTAATCTGCCGTCCGAGTACGGTCTTGAGTCGGGAAATACACGAACGCATGCTGTAAACATTGTTTTGGTGGAGGATTTAGTCGCTCACCGTCACTTGTTCATGTGCTGTTATTCTTGGGTAAGTTTTCCTATTGTTATTGTGCCACGATTATTACTTGGGATATTAAAAATGCACTTTCGGGATGATAAAATAGACTTTTTACCTCGAATATTTCAGGTTTCAGAAAAATGGATGATTACGTTGCCGCTCGTTCGGACAATATTCCTGAAATTGATGCCATGAACCTCATGGCATTTGTTATGACAAATGATTGCTATACGTTGGCGGAAAAAAAGAAAACTTTTTCTCCTGACTGGATGGGAGAAAACTCTTGTTATGAAAAATTTGTAAGGCGAAGCTGATGAACTTCGTAAGGACCAATGGAAAGTCTCGTACCTTCAAATGATGGTGGCTACAACTGTTTTGCTTCGGTAATTTTGCAAACAAACCTTTGGACAAGAAGTAATGTAGCTCAATGAGGTTATGCGAGTGATTTTTTCGTCATTTGCTTTCGATAATACTTGTTTGACATCGTGGGCATGTGTGCATTTAAAGCCAGCGGCATGAAGTTACCGTCGTTTGCCTCAAAATTTCGATTTTTATGAATACAACGAGAATAAATGAGAGATATTTACTTTGAATCCTTTGTTTATAATACTTATTGATGCGGAGAATGAAGGTTAGTTTATCAGAGCGAGGCACAAATCTAGAGGATTGGCCTTATCGGGAATGACTTACTCTTGATTTAATAGTTTGTATGAAGTTCATTATAGGGAATGGACATCCCAGCGTACGATTTATTTTCTTCAATGACACTAAATAGTATACTGGTAATAATTAATTACGTTATAACAAGAATAGTTGTCTTGTTTTCAAGACCAATAGTACGAAGCACGTTTATCCACGTCATGCTGTTGGATGTTCGGTAAAAGGAAGTTGAAGCATTACTTATCTTATTACATATCTTTATTTTCTCCAGAAGTATCACTGAATTTTGAAAGTCGTAACCCTTATGCTCACATTTACCTCTCTACCAACGTTCACCGGTTTAAGTGCTGTGCTATGATTCAGTTATTATCATCGTACATTCAGCAAAATACATTGCAATAATCTTTGTCAAGAAAAACAACACTAACATCAATATCAGAAAGGAATGTCAATATTTGTACCTTCAGTAAATTCATTTAGGAATTTAATGTGCAATTTTAAAACATAAAACCTGATCTTGATTGTCCTTCTTTGCTGAATAAATACATTGGGGGCATTAGGGCATGATCCCATAATTCTACTCCATACATTAAATGGTAGTGGAATAAGGAAAAGTAGCACCTGCTATTCAAAACACTCAGCACAAATGAACCCGCTTATTGATTTAAAAATCATTACCGTCCGACACCCAGCAATCTATGGAAAGGCATTAGTATAAGCTAAACAGTGTTCTTTAATCATCACCATATCACATTCAATGCCAGCATAACGTTTGTAAATGGCTATAATAATTCAAAGACCTGAATTTTTTCAAATGTACTTTGTAGCCCTTTAATTAAATACCTATGTGGGCCACAAACAACTTATGTGGCAGAGTATAGTATAGCATTACCTGAATGTAATTCTCGAGAATATCAACACTATAACTACACCACCGTAACATAAAACCATTCTCAAGTCTCGATTACATACATAATAAAAAGACACAATGACCCTGGGTCTTATACTTGCCTCATGTCATGCTAAAGAGATTATGATGAGCACTGCACTACGGCGCTACATAACGTTACAGATCGATGTAATTGTATTAAGATAAAAAAAACTTCGGCACCAAATCAATAGCAAAATATATCTACGTTGTAAAGGCATTGTTTTATTAACTTGAGAGCATCAGACCTAATACACACGTTCTCAAAGAAACACAACGCACAGTGAGTACATTTCAACTCAGCTGGCGCGTAAAAGGATTCGGAAATTAAACTATCTTGACTCTAACTTGTAACTCGTATCGAGTAACAATACTATCTGTCACCTAATTTGCTAATAAAATTACTAAAACACCACTCAGGGCCGAAAAATTGCTTCTGACGATTCGCAGAGCAATGAATGTTTTGGAAATAATCAACAAATCACTGTCAAGATGCGCACTTTCTTCACGGTAGAAAAAGATACGTCGGGCTCTCGCAAGGTGTTAAAGGATAGTATTCTATCACCTTGCGCCTCAGTTACGTCCCACTCGAGGGACTCGAGGGTTCCTTTAACACCTTGACTGAGGTGACCGTCTGGGGCGCCGGAAGTCGCTTCAGAGGGCTTACAGACTTGGGTCGGGAGACTAGTATTCTCCAGGCGACAAATTTGTCTCCTTCCTCCGGCGAAAGGCGTTAGAGACTTCGGGCGGGCGACAACTCTCGCGCAGGCGCTTCACGAAGCTCCTTTCTCCCGTTTTCGGGAGAAAACAGTTACAGACTTACCCACCAAGAGAAACTTACACCTCACCTTTGATAGAAGTCTGGGTTAGTCAGTCACGTATTGACATTGTACATACGTTTCTTCTTGCGTTTGTTGGCAACCTAATAAATAGTTTATTAGGCACCTTAGTTGAGGTATTTTTACAGCCAGGTGTTAAACAATACTTATGCCTCGAACTCATCTCGCTGGCTAATTACAATGCTAGGGAGTTGGGTCGATGTATGGAGCGGGCACTGCAAAAGTAAGATGACCTTTCGAGATTTAAACTATCTTGCCTACATATTACTCATTATTGACGTGAAATATCAACTGTATACCATTAAGTGATTACCTACTGAATTAAAAATCAGAGGTGGGCTCACTTTTGGGTTGAGTAGGCTCGCTTGAATCACCCGTGTTGGTGCGCTCTTACAATTAGCCCAGCGGTAGACTGCTTCGGGCGATTGTTTAGGCACTGTTGACGTCATCGGGTATTCTTCAGCAGTGGCTTGGGGGGGAGGGAGTTTTCGGCGCGCTTTAAAATTTCGCTATATTTAGCATTCAATATCTCGCGAAGGAAAACTCAGATTTACATGCAGTTTTCTTTGTTGAATCGAGAAAATAATTTTCTGTCCGCCTGTTAAATAAAAAAAATCATGCAAGTTCCCCATTCTTTTGCGCTTTTCCCACCGCTTAAATTTTACTCCTAGCTCTCGTTATTGTATTCCATTTGTTCAAAATGTTGTCGCCCATTTTTAAAATTCTATTTTTTATGAGTTTTTACACGCTTGAATCATCCCGCTAATTTCCTATCTTGTTCTTCGACAAAATCTAATCTAAACCAAAACAATTTCTATCCTTTGCTCCTTCAATTCGTGGATTGTTCTTGTGCATTCAGTAATCGCTCAAAACCAAATTGCCAGGATAAGATGCTAAGTACTCGGTAAAGCCCGTACTCCACGAAAAGTCTCGTTATTTTACCCAATACTGTATTTCAGGGAATATCGGAAGGCGCGCAAACAACTTATCTGTACACGAATCGATTCTCGCACACTGTCAAAGAGGCCCTTGTGTGTGTGTGTCGAGAGTCATTTTCCTGAGCAATTACATTATTCCTTATCCTCTGAAGGTCAAAGCGACAGTGACTGGCGATAAGCTGCGAAAAATAAACTTGAAAATGTTTTGTCGCCCAATACTGAAATATTCCTGGAGATACCATGGCCGTTGGTCGAAACCAAGGGTGATCTTTGAATAGGGTCGTTGAAACCATTTAACATGTGAGAATTTCTGGGAATAAGGAATAATTTCTTGGAAAAACTTGTTAACAGAATACAGCTTGCTTAATAGGGTGTTCGTTAAGAGAGGTTTCAGTGTACGCGTATACTAACCCTGCCCTTTGTACGGCATTTATATTCCTGGAACACACATTTTTTCGATTAAATTCACTATAATTACGCGCGAGTTGTTGAATAGTGAAAGTTAATATTTTTACGTAATTTTTCCCTAATTTTCCCCCTATGGTCTTCCGCTATTCATATATTTCACTTCCTTGCTCGTCATTTCACTCGTCTCCGAAGCACGTAGTCGTTAATTGTCGGAATTCTATGGGCGTCAGGCTCCGAGGATGATGAAAGCTATTTTTTTCCACCAATGTGTCCCTGATCGCGTGTGGTGGGGGATCGCAAATGGCCATCCTAAGGTCAGAGTTCACCATAACTGGCGCTGCCGTCGGCGCTGAATTTATGGATGCCCTATAGCTTAAATTACTGAATTCACCGGACAGTCATCCATTGAAAGCCTTTAGCACCCGATTTGATCTCGCTCTCAAAAATCTTTCGTCAAAGACTTCACGGAATTGCTGGAGGCAATGACAGTTGTGAAAGGCCAGTTACATTCCCAGAAGACATGTTCTTTACAAATCCATACGCTAGTGCTAAGAAAAGTAGATAAAGTATCAAGAAATTTAAGTCTTCTTTTCTTCTACATGGCCTTGCCGCAGTTATTTGGAAGGGGATATTTGAGGACATTTATATACATGTGGAGGTATGTGGGGTTTATATACAGTAAAGAATTTTCAAGGGCGGAGTGAAGGTAGAGGGAAAACCGGTGTCCGTTTTACCTAATTCTTCACGAAATATACGATGAGACCGTTGCTTAACGTCCCATTGAACGGTTAATTATATTACATTTATCTAGCTGTAAACCTTTTATCATTGACGTCTATCTATCAAGCAAGACTGAAGGTTATACAAATAAATTCAAGTATGCGTCGATTAGTTGACTTAAAGCACTACCCTCCCATCCCGAGGATCTGGTTTTGAATCCCGTCAGGTTTCGAGATATTTCATTGGTACATGCTGGTGGCTACTTTAGCGCTAATTTGATAAAACTTTCAATGCAACACTCCGTCTGTCAGATGGGACGAGAAACCGTACTTCCCTTCGCACTTTTCCTAAAGCTAGGTCTCTCATTAGGTTTCTCTCCATCCTTCTCCCATTCCCTCGAAAAAACCCACCTCTTTTCAAATAATCGCCTATCTTCAATGGCGCAAATAAACTATAGAATCCAGACGGCTTCCCCGAGAAGCGGCTACTAATAAACTATTAAACTCCCTGACAGCCTATATTCTGTGATGAAAATGATCATATACGTAGAATGTGTGTGACTTACAATAAGTCATTGCTAACATCATATGCGTGTGTCTAATGTATACACATTACTTTTTAATGATATCCTTTTTAGTGGAGAAAATGTTTGAGTTAAGGTAATATTTTTATTAAAAAAACATCAAGTTATAAATTACTCGGAATAGAGAATTCTATGGGATAGACAATGGAGCTAAATGAAAGAATTCGTGATTGATCACCTAAATGGAAAATGACCATTAGGTCATTTTACATTATGTTAGTTCGAATCGGATATCCCTCAAGGAAATGTGTTTGGCCCACTTTTTTACCTTTCATCAATGATATAAATTACTTCAAAAGACAATCGCATCATACATATATGTCGTTTCAGTGTTTATGAAAGTAATATGGACGATAATATGCAAGCATTAAAAAACGAATGAAGCAATCAAAAACAGGTGCATCACCTGTTGGCTGTGACTTAATTTTTAAAAATATTTAGGAATGAACTTTTGGAAATAATATGCATCTAAATCTACATAATACCCTGCAATCCACCATAAAAGTGTTGACAGGGGGTGAATTCTCATAACACATGCACTACATATCATGCATAAAAAAGGATCAGTAAAAATATACTAGTCTAAACTTCACTATTTAAAAAAGATAAAAATAGCAAAGCAAGCACGCAAAAACATGCGGTTACTTGGGTTAGCTTAAAGTCCTTATACCAACATGCAACTACTTATGCTATCAATAGAATAGCTCCCGTCGAAGTCATTACTTTAACCAAAATTAGAATATTGAACGCAATGGGGTTCGGGTTGATATGATAGGTATAGTGCTAGTAAAATTACCATTTAGATGTCCTGGCTTCAAAACATGGCTGTGACAGATTTTTTTTCTTAATAATTCACCGTTACGCTCTTGGGTGCTGTGTGAACAGCACTTTAGGTTCAGAAATCCGTCCGTCGGATGGGATGTTGCACCTCAGGTCCCTTGGCGTCTTTCCTTTAGAGCCGGCTGTAGCAGTTGTAGGTTTCCCTCCATCCTTCCTCCGTTTTCTAGACAATCCTACCTCTTCTGTCCAACCATCCAACAGTCCTAATGAATAATGGTGCCAAGAACCTTAGTTGTCGGTTGACTCTCACGAATTGCTAAAAGTGGAGCGCAGCGTATAACAACCTATTGTACATCCTATATATGTCAGACGTGGGCGAGACAAATCCGAGAAATAACTCGCCTTGCAAACTGTACCAGAATCAAATTTCATTGTTAGGCAGATTTAATTGTTACGTTGAAAGGATGAGTACGTCAATTAGGCGTTATAAATAACATAATCCCACCATGATTGATTCTCCCAATCACGATTTATTTTTTAACTGGAACTGTATCCCCGCAATATTATTTTATCATTTAGCGACTGCGACATCGCAGCTTTTACGAAAAATATAATACGGATAAGGGAGCCATTAATTTTATCCTGAGGCTGATGAATCACCGAGTTTGACGAATGAAAGTTCATTGGTCATGCATTCAAAGGTTTTCTCTTAACAGCAGTCTAAATATTGCTTTAAATGGGACGCCATTAAGCTGATTAAAATCCTATTTGTTCCTATTTTAGAGTTGTCAATTAAAATTGTACTCGGAATTCTGAAACTCATTAGCGTTTTATTATCTCAATAATCATTGGCCATATTTTAAGTCTATTTGTGGTAACGAATAAAATAAATAAAATAAAAAATATAAACTTTTATTATTTTCCACACTTTTTTAATAACCGACCTAGGTGTCGACAAATTTTTGTCATTCTCAAGATCGCAAAGTTTTGTCATTGTCATTCTCACAAAAATTTGTCGAAACCTAGGTCGGTTATTAAAAAAGTGTGGAATAGACTAAAAGTTTTTATTTCATTCGTTACCACAAATAGTGTAACTAAATTCCTCAAAGTGACGCCTTCAGTCCTATCTGACATATTTTAAGTCTCAAAAGCATTGAGGCGTTCGTAGGGCATGGCGGCATCTGAATTGTACATGCCTTTAGCAACACGCTCGAGTTAACGAAAAAATCGTTTTTTCTACTTTTTAACAAAGATAAATGACCATTAAGTCATGATTTTCTACGATAACGCTAAAATATAGCAGCTTATTGGTAAGGCAAACTGTCCTTACCGTACCAATAATTTTAATAGAACAAGTTAGAACAAATAAAAGGATACTGAGGATCAGTCACAGCATTTAGTAACTTAAGTTCGCCTTATAGACGTAATGGGTTCCGAATAAGGGACGCATAGGGTACTGAATAGTCTTCTTGTAAGTTACCGACTAGGGAAATTTTTACTAAATCCCTTGTAAATCTGCCATTAATATATCTATGTAAAAAAAAGATTCAAAAGATAAAAAGACAAAATTATTCAATATAAGCACGTGGAAATGGTTTAAACTTCTGACTTGGATCGCATTCATACCGTGAGGATACTAAATATATATCCTATCATTAAAGCATTATGGAATAATATTTATAGCTTAGGTGACTCATAAATATATAAAAAAAACTATTGAAATATTTTGTCAACGGTTATTTAGGACATGCATGCCTAATGCTATTTTATGAACGAAACCGTATTCCATCTTTATGTATTCAAATATGTACGTAGGAAAAATGGGATTAAATTAGAAATTTCCCCTAAACTATCCATGCAATTACATCGATTTTTCTCCTTTTCTTCGAGGTTAAAATGTCTCGACCTCGTGAACAAAAGACAGAAATGAGAAGCATAAAATACTTTCTACCTTCTGAGCATTTTATATTTTTCATGCTCATACATAATTAAAATTGGTTAAAGTAATCGGAAAAATGGACAAGGGGTGGTATTTTAGAGTAAGTTCGATTCTTTGGCTCAGCGGTTTTGGGATGGGAAAGGTTTTCGAAACTTAATATGTACTTTGAGTGATAGCCTATGGATAATGTGGAAGTGACACTTGAGTATTGAGGAAACCACATTTTGGTAAAAGGTTTTTTTTATATCTTGTGGTGATAAATTGCCACGTCCTCTATTTAGAAGGGAAAAATGTGTTTTCTACGCACAAAGATAACGTAAAATTGTGCTAATATGCTCTAAATAGAGACTTATGTCATGGAATGCAAGAAAAACTATCAATAAAATTCATGTTCACATCAATATTAATATCCGCAACCTTTCATATACGTTATTTAACCTGACATATTCTTACTATGCTCAATAAGATAATTTGAATTGTACTTGTTCTCTCTTCTTTACGACTATTCTGATCCGTTTTTATTTTCAGAAAAAAATATGTTTTTAGTCAAACCGGCAGTGCGGCAGTAGGCTTCAATAATTTAGCTTTCATTGATATTTCACCCTTCCGAGAGAAAGGGCTTAAAGCGCATAAGTATCGAGGTTGAGGAAATTCATAGCGGGGCAAGAAATGTATCCGAAGAAATCCTTTCGATCTTTAGAGGGTGGCTGAGTTAGCCAATAAAATGCTTGCAGTAAAATACCTTAGCTTGTAGAAATCTCATAGGAACTTAGTACGGACAGCATGCATCGTGGAAGAACCAAATAATTCCTTATCCGAAGACTTTAAGGCTATTAGCTTCGGCATATTTCTTTTTTAATGAAATCTAATTTTAAATATCATTCACGATATAGTTAGGTAGGTAGGTGTGATTTGAGGAAACAGTGACAAGGTCATCCTTGAAATAAATACCCCCCACCAGTCCCGTGCACTTGCGTGCGTGGGGAAACGGCGGCAAGGTCGTCCTTGAAATTAATACCCCCTACCACTCCCGTCACGTAGTTTAAAGTTGTAGGCTTAAATTTATGGAATTGTATCACATAAAAAGAATTAAAGATTGTTGCGGTCAACATTTAATTTCTGCCGACCATGGTTTCGACCAGGGAGTGTGTATATCATTATTATTAATGTAGTATCCTTGGTTTCAACATTCAATGTCGTTAGCAAGGGAGGAAGACCCCACTCCCCACCTTGTTTACACATCCTCTTTCCCCAACCCCCACCCCCTCCAATTGGACGTTTCCAAAGATATTCTGTACCTTGATAATGACGTTGAATTTCGAAACCATATTCGGTAGAAATAAAATGTGGAAAGTACCAAGTTGTACATTTTTCCTGTCATGCTCGCTGTTTATGCATTACCTATACAATAGCTAAGCATAGTATCCTGCTGATTTTGCTTGATGAAATACCACACGATATTTCTCATAGCTACAGTTTTTTATTCTGGAAAAAGATTAAAATGTGTTTTTCTAGTCTTTTTTACAAGAAAAATGCATACTTTTTTCTAAAACTAACCAAGGATTCCTGTGATATTTAATTTTTATGGGAGAAAAACATTAATAAAACAAGGTCACCAGCATTATTTGATTCATTGGAAAAAAGTTATATCTCTGTGTCTTTAGCGATGGAAAAAAACAACCGAAAGGAAATGATAAAAAGTTTCTTCTATAATTCATAAAAATTTTTCATTAAAATTTAAGGTCTGAATTCATCAATTTTCTTCCCAAGGTGCGTAATATAAGGACCATGGTTCTGCCTTTGAAACAAAGTAATTACTTCAGTGCTGACATGCATAATTTTATACTTAGATATCGACTTAAGTAGACCTGGAAACCCGTCCTCGAATAAATCCTTCATCATTCTTTCTTTTGAATTGTATTTTGCCCATATATTTTTACAAATGGCGAAGTTATACATCATCATCAGTCATCAACCCTGAGATTGATTTGAACCAGCTTTCCATCCAATTCCCCTACCAGTTAATCTCTTCAATTTTCGTATTTCTTCTCTTCCACCTCCTTCATCACTATTTCATTCAATGCCTTTATCTGCCTTTCTTCCCGTCGACCTGCCCTTCGACAATTGTCTTCATCAGACCATCGTGTCTTAAGATATGGCCGACTAGCTTGTCAGGTCTTCTTCTTAGAGTTTTCATAAGAGTTCTCTTTTGCCCCACTCTTCATAGAACTTCCTCGTTACTTATTCGGTCGATCCATTTAACATTCACCATTCTTCTGTAGCACCTTATTTTGAATGCTTACACCTTTGGGGCATTCGCTGCTCTCATTGTCCATGCTTCACAACCATGAGAAACATGCTCCAGATGTACTCTCTGGTGAATTATTTCCTAACTTCTGCGCTTGTCTTTCCAACTGTAGGTGGATTCTCCTTTTGGTACAGCGCCCTCTTTGCCTGAGCTATTTCACTAACTTTTTCTTTCTTGCTTTGTCCATCGTTGGTTACTCGGCTTCCCAGGTTTTAGAATTCCTCCAGTTTTTGTTCTACTAGTTAAACGTTGGTTTTGTCAAATTCAAAACTCGCGAGCCATCCGCGAAAACTTTAACGGAGTTACCCGCTGAGATGCACGAATGCAAGATATTCCACAGAGAAAAAATCATTTCCACAGAGAAAGAGGACGCCTTGGCAGCGCAACTGGTAGAGCACCTGGTCGGAAATCAGGGGGTCCGGGTTCGAGTCCCCGTCAAGGCGAATGATTTTTTCTCTGTGGAATATCTTGCATTCGTTGGTTTTGTCCTTTTTTATCTTGCTGCATACGTATATTAATAGTCATCTTATTTATCTTCACCTGATATGGGCTCTTGCCCTTTTCGTAGTTATTAGATTCTTATTCAGATCCCTCTCTGTCTCTGCTATGAGTGTTACGTCATCAGCGAATCGCAGCATGCTAATTTTTTCTCCATTGATATTCACTAAAACAAGTCTCTCTTTGATTTCATTGATAGCTCTCTCGATGCAAATATTTTAAATTACGGAAAATTGTCTCACTCCTCTTCTCTATTGTCGCTTCTTCACAGCTGCGTAAAGGTTTAATCACAGCTGCTTGGTTTTTATACAAACTGTGGATAATTCTTCGGCCGTTGTTGGGAACTCAATTTCCTTCCAGAATTCTAAGCAATTAATTCCAATCCACGTTATCAAAAGCCTTCTCAAAATCTAAAAATGCAAAGAACGTCGGTTTGTTAATTTCCATTCTCTTCTCTATGAGCAGCCTAAGGGCAAATATTGCTTCCCTTGAACCGTTGCTTTTCCTGAATCTGAACTCATCTTAATCCAAGAATTCATCTACCTTTCGTTCTATTTTTCTGTAGATGATCCTCATCAATATCTTCGATGCATGTGTCATCAGGATTATGGTCCTAAAATGTTCAGTTGTCCTCTCTCTTTTTTTTGGGGAATATGTATAATGACGTTTTTTCCCGAAGTCCCTGGGTTACTTTCCTGCGAGTATGTGTCGTTGAATCTTTTGTAAAGATGAGTTTATGACTTTTTTCCACCATTTTTAATTAATTCTGGAAAATTATCATCCATTTCAGAAGCATTATTCATATTACCCCTATTCCCTTACTGGTGCATCAAATTCCGATCTTAATATTAACTCTCCCATATCATCCATTTTGACTTCGCTTTCCTCTTCAATCACTTTCGTGCTGGGATTGTTTCCGTTGTGTAACTCTTCTAGATATTCTTTTCACTTCTTCTTTTTGTCTTCATTTTCAATCAAAATTTCTCCATTCTTGTCCCTTGTGGCATTGCTTTTTGCGCTTCGTTCCTTGAAGTGGTTCCTCACTATGCTATTGGCAGCTTCTACCTTTCCGAGTTCAAGGTTGTTGTTTTGTACATCTTTGCATAGATTCTTCATTCACATTTCTCTAGATTTCCTGGATTGGTAACTTTTGTTCCCTATTCCTTCGTAGCAAAGCTACCCTTCATCAGTTTTTGCATTCTTCTTTCTTCAGTCAAGTCTAAGATTTCTTCCGTGACCCGTGGCGTATTCTCGACATCTTTTCTGCTCTCAATAGCTTCTTCTGAGGCTCCCTTTAGTCCGCATTTAATGCTTTCCCGACGCTCTTCCACTAATTCCTCTGTCAGATCCTCTCCTATGCTGTTTCCTACTGCTATTTGAAATGCTGATGTTGATCCTCCTTCAATGTTTCTACTTTCCATATGTTCTCCACTTTTTTTCAGTTTCTTAAATTTGAGGTGGCATTTCAGTATATCATTGATGTATAAATTTTGCTTATTGTTTGAGGATATAAGAATAAAGCGAAAGATTCGACTCGGATGCTTCACGTTTTTTTACATTTTTGACGATTTTTCAAGTTAAGTATTTTTCGTCACTCGCTGTATCAGCGTAGCACACGGGTTCCCTCAAGTAACTGGTATGAAAATACTTTCAAATACATTTGTGTACTTTCTATTTTAAGAATCCTACGCTGGTTTTATTGCGCAGGTTCTAAAGTTTAATCTTTCTAAACCGATGGTGTTAGTGCATTTCTTATTCTTTCCCTTACTTTCCTCCTTAGAAATGTATCAGTTTTAACGATTCTCCCTCCCCCCGTCCCTCCTTGCAAGATGCTTCATGTCTCCCACCCCATCAAGAAATATGTCTCCACTTCTTTACACTCGTGCACTGAGACGGTCCTTTTTTATTCTCGAAGTTGCTTAGGTGACTGACATTTCCTTAAAGGGGATGGAGGTAAGCATAACCACATTGGAGACGGTTCTGCGTAGGTTTCCACGGCAACGCAGCCGGTGGTCATGAATCCTGCACCCGCCTTTTCCATGTTCCTCCTCAACCGTTCTTGCTTTTTTTTATCCCTCGATTTTTTCTCTCCTGTATCTCGTTTCACTCTCACAATTTCTTTTTCGTTCTTGGAGAGTTCGTGTTATTCTTGCGGACACCATCTCGTGTTTTTAAAAGGAAGTGCTTGTTCAGAAGTTCTCTCCCTCTATTCAAGTATGACAACGAAGTTAATGCTGGAATGAATCCCAAATTCTGGATTTCTCATAACATTTCTCCTCCCTTTCGTTTCTCAGGTGAGCAACATTTTCTCTTCCTCGTTGTCCTTCGTTGCTGCTGAAATACACGAAGTATGTCAATTTGAGAGGTAACAACCTTTAGTTTTACGGTGGAAACCTAACGTTTTTAAGACAGGCAAAGGTGGTACGATAGTTGTTTAGCGTTTTACAAATCCAGTACGAAGAATGCGGGAATGGTGATCATAACACTGTTCAATGACTTTCTTGCTATAAAAAATAAGGAGAAGCTTAAGGGCATAAAACTCAATAGGAAGACATCGGTTTGAACAGTTGGAGCAGTTTTGTTGTTGATGTAAACAAACCAGGCGGGTTGTGGGATAATGTCGCTAGACTTCTTGTAAACATCGTAACTACTCTGTTTACAACGTTCACAGTCTTTGCGGACTATTCTGTGTGCAATTGAGCTGTAAGTATCAGAGGAAATATTTAGTTCTAGGCTTTTATTTTTTCTCATGTATCAGAATCATGTTTCAACAGTTATCACCATTCAACAGTTTCAACTTATACATTTAACTGCTGATACTCGCTTTACTTTTTCTGATACTAAGAGTCTCCGTTAAGTTACTAATCTGTGTCCTCAAGTCTGCATCTGAACTTTTAGGCGCTTCTGACCGATATAAAAGGTATAAGGATGGAAACGGAAGGGCGATGATGACGTATGGAGATTAACACGGCACTAGCATTAGCTTGCTCTTAACGAAAGGCGCCAAGGGGACCACGGCTTAACATGCCATCCGACGGACGGAGTACTGCACTAGGATGCTCTCCACAGCACACTCTAATAGGGACCGGTTTACCAAAGGAAAATACCTTCCACTACCGGGACTCGAACCCGGGATATCCCGGTGAGAGGCCATTACTTTAACCACTGCAACGACTTTACAATGAGTGAAACGTTTACAATGTAAGGTATACAGGGGAAAACAGTGTATTGAAGCTTAAGGAATAGTCTATGGAATATCTCTCTATTATCCTTATTCATTTAATCCTCAACGTCCTCCGAGTCCTACAAAGCATTCAATTAATCGATGCAAGTGAAATAGCTTGCATGAGTATTGTCTGTTAACTAACATTATTTATTCCTCTCGAACACTATAGACACTTGGATTCTACCTGGTAGAAGCCAAGCCACGCCTACTATCCACCCGTCCATAATAATGAAATTGCTCTCGTCTGAAACTTCGACTTGAATTACGCCTCTCACAATGAGAAAAGCCTCTTAGGCCTTTCAGCTGGAAATTTCTCTCCACTTCGTATAATTTCTTCACCCTACTTTCTCACGCTTTAACCGACCATTCGGAAAATCACTTGAGTCCCCTAGGAACTTTTGATCTCATAGTTACGTTATATTTAAAAAGCATTCCCTCTCACTTCTTCGTGATGCCGAGTTCCATTTCCATTTTATTCTTCGACTGTGAAGATAAAATCACATGCCTTGATTCATCTGTTCCAATCTTTAATTTTTTTATTTTAATTTAACACAGAACTATGCATTTAATAAAATGCATAGTCCTGTGCACCCGTTTAAATGTATGGTAGAAATACAATTGACTCTCGAGTCATTAGTATCTTGCAGTGTTATTTTGAAGCTTCAAATCAAATGTTAAAAATGGTTATAGCAGTTTTTATGTTGGTTTGGGCATTCTTGCTTTTCAAAAAGTAGTTTGTTACTATATACTCTTCCCGTTTAATGTTTTCTCTTATTAATCATTCAGGTTGAAGTAATTTGTTTTCTCCATTCAATTACGCCACGAGAATATATGTATTTTTTTCTGTCACCAACCTTTATAACCTATTTATATTACGTATTGCAGGAGTAATTAACTGACTAAAGGAAAAGGTGCCTTAATTTATGTCTATGCTTGATCTAAATGTTACAAATAAGGGATCTTATCTTATCTATGAGTATCTAATCTATTTGCCACTTTAAGGGAGTGATGTCTAGTAATGTAGGTATATTTGCACATTCCGACAACATGTCATGCCTAGTCGTAAATGAGATATGGATACTGATTGTATTAACGAAAACTGTATTTTTAAGAAGCTTTTATCAATTTAAAAAAACGCATTTCTCCGCTTTCAATTATTTCACATTCCCTATCCTCTTCGATAACTGTGTCCATCACAACATTATGTCTTAAGATATGTCAAATGAGGTTGTCCTGTCTCCTTTTAAAAGTTTTCAACAGAGTACATGGCAAAGGAAATTAATACTCAACGGATGTGACGCAAGAGGTTTCAGAAGAGCTCAAGGTGGGGCTAAAAGAAGACGGGGACTTCTTGAAGTCAATTAGAATTGCTGATTACCAAGTGATTAATCAGGAAACTTCAGTTAATTCTCCCTCATTACTACTTGAGTGCGATAATTATGAAAAGAAAATTAACCCTTTGAAAGCAAAGTTAATGACCTTCTACGGTTATAGAAAGTCAGGGACTAGGGTGCATAAATTAGAGCTGGCATATTTATGTAGAAGATTGGTACTGTTTTGAATTAAACTGGGCTAACTTTTGAGATGAGGAGAAATTTAAGAAACGGCTACAATGAATACAGAAGAGAGGTTAAGATTTTTCACGTCTTTAAGGTGAAGTGTATTATCGTTTGGATCCGAACGTTTGGGTTCTGTGGGAAGGAATGGAAGTTTACGAAAACCTTAAATGTCGGAGAGAGTTGAAAAGAGAAATAGGTCTGAGGAAGTACTGGAAGAAAGCTAGAGAATCTATTGAAAAACAATGGTTGCCTGAAAGTGGCTGTTGAGCGAAGAGTGATGAGTATGAGACGTCTTCAGATTGTGAGAGTCATGAGATGGAGGAAATATTTTTGGGAGCATGAGCGACGATAGTAATGAAGAGCTTAGGAGCGACATGTGTGCACTATGGTGGGATATATTAGGCTACAAAAATGGTTTAATATGGGTTGTTAATAACTTGATCCATAAAATTTTCCATAAATGTAATTTTAACCATGTATAATCTTCTACCTACGTACTTGTACCATGAAAAATTATGTACCTACACACTATGGATTGGCTCCTCTCTTACATATTGGTACTTTTTCGTAAAAATTATACAACTTCTAATAGATTTGTTTTTCCGGTTCTTATTTATGTCACCTTGCAAATTCATGGATGGCAATCACAGATTGCTATAATATCTAACAATTTGTTTCATAAATCTCGATAATAAATAATATTTAAAGAAATTGAAGGACCACGAACTTGACGCGAGAACCTTAACGGCGTTACCAGCTGAAATTGAACAATAGCAGAAATTTCGCACAAAAAAAAATTATTCGCCTCGGTAACTAAACTGGTTAAAGCACCTGGCCGGAAATCAGGGGATCCGGGTTAGAATCCCGGTCAAGGCGAATGATTTCTTTCTCTGTGGAATTTCTGCTATTGAACAATATTTAATCCTACAGTGCCGAATTAAACATTAGAAGCTAGAATAATCTGCATTAGACAGTTTAAATATTATTTCTTTTTGTGTTTCACCAAGATTCCTTAACGTTTGCAAAGCAAATTCTTATATTAAATACTGAAGATTCACTTTTGAATTCGGGGCATTCTCGTCAACATCACAGCTACTATCAACATGATATTGATATTCAGGATTTGTAAATGGGGAATAGGATGTAAAATACAAGTATTTCAACGTAGTATGAAATTCCGGACACTGTAATAGGCAAGTTTCAATGACATTTGACGTTTTAGTGCTGCTTAGTAGTCTTTAATCCGTATTCAAGAATCAGTATGAGAGGATCCTTGGTGCTATCAAATATTTATGTGATACCTTTTTATAACGTGGTTCTTTTGTATCACATGAATTCTAATGTTTCTCTTATACTAGCCCCATATTCCCAATCAAAATACAGCTAGCATTGCTTCCTTGCGAGAAACCTTCCTGGTGAGAAACCTTCATAGTGATAAACATATGTAGCCTACTTAAGCTTCCATCGATAAGTGAAAGTATCTTCCAAAGACTGCTGGTTACAATTTCGAAGTCACAGCATCATTTTCAAGGCATGAATACTTGTCACACGCATGCTTGGTTGAAATTGACGTAGTGATATTAATATTTCGATGTGTGCTTAGAATTAACTATATGGAGGCTTAACAGTGGCACTTCTTCCACACCTCATGTGCTCTTCTACTCCGCATTCACTGAATTATGGCCAAATGAATTCATTTGATAGCTTTATGGCATCTCTTTTGTATTGAAAATATATTCTAATGAATGTATTTGAGAAGAGTTTTTATAATCAGTTTTCCGTTTAATTATTTTATAATTTTTTCTATAAAGGTATAGTTTACTTTTTTTAATATCGGTGATTAATTGCTTATCTGACGCAACCTTTACTAAACCCATTCCAAAGAGGATTAGGTAAATAAAATTTAGAGTACCAATTCGGCTTTCCAAAATTTGAATACCTCATCAAGTCCTGTCTCCATCTCTTCTATCAGATACCTCGTTACTATTCTTTCAATTAATAAGAGATAATTTTCATTGAAAATTCATTTGATCATTTATTTCCTCTATCCCACATTTACACGAAGAAAGAAATATTTCACCAGAAAAGTAGGCTAAAATTTTTAATTTAAAAGACAGTAGGGATAGCAGACATTCGTTAAAATATATCTTTCGATATTACTCAAAAAACACATTTGCGTCTCAGCATAGATCCAAGCCAGAAAGTAGTTTTCCACTCACATTCTTCCTTACCTAAGAGACATAAATGTTTTAAGATAGCCAACTCTTTAAAAGTATGGCATGAGCCTTTGATTGGGGTGAGTTTAAGACTTTTGAAAATGAGATAATCAGGTGAAGTTATTGATTTAATCACCGTCTCTAGTCATCAATCATATAATATTAGTTCGGTGCATCTCTCCACTCAAATTATATATCGGCTGACATCTTCGTTCTGTCACATCTTTTTTTATGTATCATTTAGTTTCAATTATGTTAAGGTCATTCAATTAACTCATCATAATACTTCCTTGAACGAAAAAAATGAGATACTCCTGAAATCACAAACGCTTTAGGAGAGTAGCGATAGAAATAATTTTGAAATATTTTGTCTGGGCCACTCTATTTTCATAGGAAGCATGAATACCAAATTTAAATATTTTAAAGGGCTTTCGATAATCGTCAAATATACTATTAAATAATTTCTAGGGATAGGATATAATAAAATATGACCATACAAGATCGCCAGCAAATCTTAGTTCCACATGTGCTTTAGACGTATCTCAAAATCTACTCATCAATACGACCTTTATATATCGAAGAAACAAGAATAACGTCTTTCGAAATGCCGCGGTATCTTAAGTACCTGCGCATGCTACATATCGGATATGGGTCATCAAGGGTACAGATGACGCTTTATAAGAGCCTCACTCATAATGTTTCCTCACATTTTTATGCACTTCAGCCATAACTTCCTCCACGTGCGGTAAAACGAGACAAGAATTTCACGTTCGCTGGGTCATCTGATGCGTAGTTATTCTATAGCCTAGTTTTTTTTATGATGATCCCGTATAAAAACACGTCATTACCTTGTAATAGGAGATGTGAGTAGAACTTTTCTAGCAGAAGTTTTTCTTGACTTCAAAATGCTCAAAAAAATTTGATGGGAGAGTCAAAATGTCGCTTAAAGTGCAATTCCTTTTCACTGTAAAAAGTTGATCTGATTTTCAGTGCGATCTGAATTTAAGCGCTGTCTGGTTTAAGGCAGGAACACGGATGCAAGGTGCGGTAGAGGCAGGAACATGGATGGTTGGTACAGGAGCAGTTAAGCAGGAAGCAGAGGAAGCAGGATTCTGGATGGTCTGATTTTCAGTCGTTCACCTGCCTTATTTTTAGACAAGATATTACTGCTGAAATTCAACATACCCTGTCTTAAAATTGTTGCATCTGAAATTCAGATCGCTTTTGTACCTTAAAATCAGATCTACTTTTTACAGTGTTCCGACGCGTTTTTCGGTTGAACATATTGAAAGTCCCGATTGCATCTTTAGAGGATTAAATCCAGCTACAGTGTGATTATGCAATTTTCCATATGTTTAAAGTTTGTGATTGCATCAATAAAACCTCACAGTACTGTATTAGTTATTATCAGCCTTTTTCTCCTTTTAACTGATGGTGGCGTATACCCTGATACACTACCTTGCATAGAATCACATGCTCTTCGTTAACACATATTAAATAGCATAAATACTTGCTGAGTGCTCTTCAGGCCAAGGCTAAGGTGTGTGTATCATGGGGACTCAATGCATGACGTGCTATACATAAAAATGTCAAATAAGCATACCTATTATCGGTAATCATTATTCCAGCATGAATTTCTTTTTTCCGAATAATATTTAAGAAGTCTTCGCGGGTCTTCCACCGGGATAAGACACCATCCTCAAGGCATTTGAGACCAAGACGGACTTCGAAACGTCGGCTTCTGTTGAAAGCTTATCGCGGTGGAATACCCGCAAAGACAAGAGCTGTAACGCAAAAAACAGGTTCTGCATTACAGCTAACTTATATGTGCACTAATCACCTAGGATATAAAACAGAACCACATGCAAGCCTGCTTAAATAGGCTACAATATAAATTAATCGAATTAAATCCAACTGATTATCTTCCCGGAAGCATGAATATACAAGTAATCTTACCTTACAATAGGCGGGAAAAGGATATTTTGAACATGTCTTACATTCCATGTCGTTCATTTCATCTAATATAATTGAGCTAACCATCTTGAATAAGGTTTATATCATATTTATTTCATCTTAATTAACGTTATCCACCTTAAACTCCTGTGTATTTCATCGAGTCACCATTGTAAGAGTTGTCAATGATCCCCAAATTAATTCTTATGACAGCTTCCGATTACTGCAAACATGAACCACATGGCAAACCAAACAGATCTTGGCTGAATATAACCAAATTCCATGGTAAGACTTTTTTACTTGATCCTGTTCACACTCAATATATATTCCAAGTAGTGTTTAAACAGTGGAGGGTAGAACCACTATTTCGTATCGAAATCGCATCTCCCAAATAATCGTTTCGTTAATCTCTGATTTCGGTTCGCTTGACGCACATTTTCCGGATTAGTTTTCCCCACGAAACACCTTTGGTAATCGTAGCACATAAATATACCACAAGTTCAACGCTCACAATTTAAAATCCGATGATGTGACCCTGTAAAGTTACTCGCTAGTTTCAGTCATACCTTTGATGTAAGCAGCATTTTTTATGACAAAAATTCAAGGATGTACGACGGTTTAAGGCTCGTAATGGTCATAAGCGATCTTCCTCCTTAATTCAAACTAGAGTATCGTAGGAAACCTATTACACCTCCTTTTCCTCAGGCGTTTCCCTACGCAGGAACCGCTTATTCTCTCCCTCTGCCTTTCATTCTTCTTTCTTTTCCGCTTGGCCGAGCCATTTTTTGCCGCAGTCTGTGGACGAGGGAGTGCTTTGTGGGAATTTACATCCGTCCCTTCCTCCCTCTGTTTGTTTTCTCTCTCTCTCTCTCCCCTTTTGAGCGGGAAATGTTTACCGCACAATAAGCAAAATGGCGAAACGGAACGGATAGACTCTCGAATCGCTTCCACCGTGGGCTCAAAACTTTGAATTTTAGTTTGCACAGCATTTCTCTTAGCACCCTTAGCTTGTGCCTTATTCACCTGGGTGAATATTTTTCACGCGTGAATCGTGAAGGATATTATAGTACTTACCCTATGTCTAGGATGAAATATTCAAATTAATATTTATCATTGGTACCCAACCAACTCCTAATGGAAAAGTATTTGTCCTTACTCACTTAAAATTTAGTTAGATATTTGTTCACCTGGGGTATATTCTAAAATAATTCTTGAGTTTTTATTGCTTTTTTACACACGTCTTGCCTCGATCTTCCATTACTGCGCAGCCATTGAAATTGTACAAGTTGGAACTAATTTGTACATTTCCAGACAAACGAGCAGTAACACTACTTGTGCTTCTGTGCATGTATAAAATAAGTTTTATAATACTGAAACATATATATATCGTATAAATAAAGTGTACCTGCATAATATTTATGTGGTGTCGCCAATAAAATTAGTTTTTGGCTCAAATTGCAAGTTATAATGATTTAAGAATTCCATCATTAAAGTGATACAATTATCGTCTTGAAGTCATAGTCATCGTTCACAATGGTATATAAGATTTTCTATTATTCATGTCCATGAACAACCATAGCATAATTATAAATATTAAGGGCTTAATATACCTTCTCGCGACTGGGCTTTAACCACCGAGGGCCACTGGGTTGCGGAAGGTGGGTCGACCTCTGCTGTAGGCTGCTAGATTAACGAGTTTACTCGTCGAATAAACAGTCGTGGACAAAAATCTACGGCATTCCGAGGGGGTATTGGTCTATACCTGGGTAGGGTAGGTCTTTAAATAATATGTGTAATAAATAATAATCACAAAAGCAGACCGCATTAGCGTACTTAGTTCAAGCATAAGCATTACCTACTTGCTCATCCCAATTACGAACTACTTTTATTATTATAATCCTTTGTAATTATTTGCATGAAGAAAATTAATATAACGCATCAGCAACATGTATAAATAATTCTAAGATTGATTTCACTAAGCTCTCCACTCCATTCTCTTATCATCTATCTCTTAATACTTGCCGTCCATTCAAGTTTACTGAGTGATCTCGTGAATCGGTAAGTCACCTGAATTTTTCTCTTCTCTTATTTTTAAGACAATACTTTGAAAGTATGCAACGCCAAGATTCATGTATTAGTTAATACTTGTGTAAATGACTTAGATGTTTATCTTCTGACATCTATTCCCTTCTATTTACTACCTTTCTTTTCCAATAAAATATTTCTCCTTGTATCCCTACTAAATTGCGCTTTTTAATTTGAAAAAAGGTAAATGCTTGCCTCACTCCGCATTATTCTCATCTCACCTAATATTTTGCTATTACTCTTTCCGAAATCTTATCATATGCACTTAATATTAAGTATTTACATTTAAAATCATTTACTCTCCCGCCTGTATAATAAGCATTGAGTTTTGTGGCTGACTCGTTGAGTTAATCCTAATCATTGGCAAATCTATCTCAGAGTAACAGCTATCCTATTATTTTCCCGATTAATTTTATCTGTCTGCACACTCCTGTATCATATTTCTCAGCTAGCATCAATGCATGCTTATTCCAGTTTTTCATTCGTCAACCCTACGTGTGTCATTTCAATCCGGAGAAGGTATGATAAAACATCAATATTTCTTGTGCGGGTACTAATTGATTTTACAGTAATTATTTTATACTTGCTCCGGTCCAAAAGCCTTATAGCAATCAAAAGTTGTGTAAATAGATGCTCTGAGTGAAAAATCTTTTGTCGTTCTCACTAGCCTTTGTGTCTTGCGTTTGCTTCCTATGCTGAACCCATACTTATATTTACCTGAGAATTATGTCACCATCTCCCCATTTCTCTAGTGAAATCTTTCTCAGCAATTTTTGCATCGTGAAAAATAAAAATTCTTCTCCTATCAACATCAGTTACTTTTTTCCTATTTCCACTAAGAATGTCGGGACTGATTTTCAAAGTTTACTACACATAATCCGACCACACTCTCATCAAGACTGCGATTTAAAAAAACGATCATTAATATAAATTCTGAAGATTCAGGATATTTTTGTGAATTTGGCTCGTGTTTATTTCCAATGTAATCATAAGCCTTAATATATTTCGTATTTCCGCCGTTGTACTTTCTCTTCAGGCAGGGGTGTTCTTTTCCTTCACGTAGCACTTACCCAATCGCATTTTCAACTAACCTTGACCTAGCATTGAATTATATCTTCTATCTATGCAATCTTGTGCATTAAACACTTTCACCTACACCATAATTAGTTATTATCCGAAAAATTAAACTATTATGAAGAAATAGATAACATGATGAATGTTTCGTAATTTTGAACCTTAATCTTTGGAATGCTTTAAAATTCAATAGCTAGTGTACAATAACTATTTGACATTCTTCGCCACTTTAATGGGTACCATTCAAAAGGTAACTCCAATATCCGCACTTCAGTCAATGCCTGGAGATTATATTACGTATTTTACACTATCAGAGTATTACGTCGGTAACATGTATTTAAATACCACTATCACCACGCCCAGACCAGTCAATTTGTTTGATTGGCGCTGTACGATAGTCTTAAACGACCCAGGTAATTTTTCGCTGCCTTCCTCGCGTTAAAATACAGAATTCAAAGCTAAACCTGCATACACTTCACGGGTTTCCGGTGAACTGTTTTGGGAGTGGGAGTCATCAGGGCATTCGTGGTTTGAAATCCTGTGGGTCTGAATTGGGTGAGTCATGTGGGGATTCGTGGTATGAATTTTGACGTGCATGAAAGTCAAGTTGCACGAGCCACAAGAGTCAAATTGAACTTCAGGAGGCGTGGAACACATAAGTAATAAGCGAAGTTCGATTTTGGAAAAACGCGTTCACGCCTTCACCATGTGGGCCGTCCCTTGAAAGTGATAATACATGTCTCACTGCCGTGAGGAACGTTTCCCTTGCAAATCGCTTTCGGTACCTTTCCCCTCCACCCTGTTTCCTCTCTATCTTTCTCTCTTTGTCTTTCTTTCATCGCCAACATTTTTCACCCATCCTCCGCCCCTCCAGCCCCTCCAGCCCCTCCCCCACCTTCCCCGCTCCCTTCTTCCCTCCTCTCCTCACCCCCGAAGTTCCCTGCCTCTTTCAGCAAGCACGTTTCCTTTGGAAGTGTTCTCACCTCGCAGGTACGAGTGCTTTTCCGGGATAAGGCCCCCGTAATCTCCCCTCTCGCCAAACAATTCGCTCCAAGGGACGATGCCTCTGACGCTAGTCTAGGTTCGGGTCAGGTTTTCGCGGAGCGCATTTCTCTCAAGTACCATCTAAAGCCCGGGATTTCATGGGCGTGTTCAGTCGTCGTCGTGCCGAAAGCGAGGTGGAACGGCAAACATTTTCCCATATCGTTTTCAGAGAGATCCTTTATGTCCTCACTTCAGAGATTCCAATACACCCACGACTTGTTTAGCGCAAAATCCATAACGGGTTCCGTCACCTGCCAGCCCTTAATGTTTTATTTTTTCTCCTGTTTTACCTCTTCCATTTCACTTTCACGAGCTTCACTTTCGGGAGCATATTCTCTTCCCGGTGTCCCTTGCATTATTTTCAATATTGGCTGCAATAAGGCATGATACCTACAATTTTATTGTTGTTTTTTTTTACTTCATCGAGAAGGGGAAATACTGGCTATTTAGGAGCTCCAGCTCCTAAGTTTATACCACACCGTCTAGTCTACTCTGATATTACGCTTTAATTTTGGCAAAACTCAAAGTAAATGCCCAAAAGGGATTCGATCCCGTGACATTTGGTTTTCAAGCCGGAATGGCATCTATGTGACGACCGAATACGGATTTATATTTTTGATTTCATTATTATTTTTGGTGTTTATTGGACGAATATATTCGTATTCCATTTTGATTAGCCTATTTTCAAAAGTGCAGAATTTAATGAAGGTATTTTAAAACTAGAGTGAATCTGATGAGAGGAAGGCATAAACCAATAAATTTTCAATCGTTGTCCATGAATCAGATCGCTAGGTAATATAACTGGGCAGGAAAGATCAACGGGAATAATATGAGGAAACTACAATGCCATTGGCTGAGGAAACTGAAATGTAGAAAGAGCGTCAAATGATTCTTAATTGGTGATTGAGAATCGGATCCGAGAACAATAATGTTAGTCAAACCTCGAAAATTTTTGTCGGGCCCTGCTCAAATAAATGTATATTGTTATATAATTGCCATTTATTGAAACCTTTATCAACCAATAAGGTTGATAAGTATTACCGAGAGCAAGCAGTATTGTGGGATTCACGAGTGGCTGGAAAAGCGGTAGGTGATCTGGTTCAATGGTGACTAGACCATTGGTTTCCCATCTCGAGGTACAGGATTCGAATACCAGCAGGAGATTTTCATTTCCCTACCATTTTCCACTTAAGTGCTGAGTAGAGAGCACTTAGGGTTCAGTACACTACATCCGCCGGATTTAACCAAAGACCTATTCGCCTTTCGTGAAGAGTAGGTATGCTAATTCCGACGGCGGGATTTTCTCGATTGAACACGATGTAATTTGAGAGTTCAGCAAAATATGAAAGATCTCAGCGTACTTCGTAGAGAAACTTCATTCACCAGATTACATCTTTCCGGTCGATTTTTCTTTGAAAAAGTTTTTTTTTCTTCTTCCTTTTGTCAACTGCTTCTATCCCACCACCCCCTGCAATGCGTTCATTCAGTGGCTTGCTCTATACTGTGAAGAAGTATAAAAGCTCCTCTTCCCACTCAAAATATCTTTATTTCGAGTGGTCTCACAGTAAGCCCCTTATCGCAGTGAATACTTTTTTAACTGCCACCTAAACGCAGTTGGTCAGTAGAATGCCAGCACTCGAATTTCTGCCTACCATAGAATAGGATCGATTTCACCGACCCATTACGTATAAGTAGGGACATGACATTTTCGCGAAACTTTTTTTGCGACAGGATTCACGAAATAAGTGACTTTAGGGTTTAATCACGAAATTAACCGTGTCTTCTTTGAAACGCGATTTTTTTAACGAAATTTGAGATATTTTGCAAATGCCGAATTTTTGTAGCATGATATATTTTCTTTAGCGAGGACCGGATCGGATCTTTCATTTTTCTCGGTTCCGGATTCGGATCCAAAGACACGGAGTAAAATCGGATCCGGATCGTAGATTTTAAATTTTCGCGGTTTAGCGATCGAAGTGTCCCGTGAATGGAATGTAGGTGCGGTAGATATTGACAAGAAGAGGATGTGTAACTAAGGTCACGTAATTAGATGAAAACGTTCCCGTGCAACTAGAAGCAAAATAAAGAAATATGACTTTTTCCCCCCATTACCCCGGTATCGCGGGAAAAAAATACGTAGTGTGTCATGTGTGTAGCCTACATTCCCCGGGATCAGGGGTACAACGAGAGCTAGTGTACTGCGAAGTTCGATCCCAATCGCAGTTTAATTTTTTCTTTCAGTTACTGCATCGAAAATGTTATCATATTCAATTACAAACCATTACATCTGAATACTCACTTTATTATACTTTGTTGTTTAAATTAGATTTACAAATGTACCACTCGTAAATTAAGGATGGTCGGGTCGGATCCAAAGATCCACGGGTCTTTCATTTCATTCGCTACTGAAATCATATCCAGGGACAGTAAAAATTCAGATCCGGATCGGAGATTTTAACATCTCGCGGCCTCGTGATCGATGCGCCCCGCGGATGGAATGTATGTATGGTAGATACCAACAAGGAGAGGTTAAGTAACTCGGCCACAAACGAGGAAAACAAAATAAAAAATACTCGTCTTGACCTTTTTCTCCATAGGCCCGGATTAGTGATGGGCAAAGTCGGTCTTTTGAGAGATCTCGGTCACGCCTATCACTCCCACTTGTGATTCGGTCGTGAGCTTAAGGTCAAGAGTGAACGATGTTCCAGCTAAGTGATCTGCTCAAGTTGCCTACGATCAATGATCTATCAGGAAAGTCGTGAGCGATAAAAAATGTGGTCGTTCGTGATTTTTATTCTGTAAGCATGACCGATGTGTACAGATACCTTGTTTAGTGCCGGTTTCCGTGGAGTTTTGAGCAATTCTTCGAAGTCAATTGAAGGCACAATTGTGCAATACGTTCGAAGGTTTGTTTTGTTGTTACACATTAATGTTCTTGGTTTGTGATTTTAAGTATAGTTACGAAGAATATTAGAAATATCCCACTTCATTACAAAACTATTGAAGTGACTTATTTTATAGACCAAAATCAGTGAAAGGATAATGATTGATTTGTGTACCTACGCAATGTAGGTATTATAGATAGATATAGTGTATAGTTTTTTATTATACTTCTTTCAATAAACGTTGCCACCTCAGAGTCATCTCTTTATATTATCTCATTATTGTATTGGAAATGAGATTGTGTTGACTTAATTAATCACGACCAGGAAGTTGGCCCACGGTTACTCCCGTAGTTTGCCCATAGTGATTTCACCATTAAAAATCGTAGAATTATGAATTTGCTACTTTTGGAGGAATTGTAATTCAAAGTTACGAAACTCTAAAGTACTTTTTCCATAGTCTCTTTGCCGACAGTGTAACAGATTCAGTCTTCATTTTTAATTATGTTATTATTCTAAACTAAAAAGCGAGCCAGCAAAACTGGCAAAACTTTCTCAATGCAAGATATTTGTGACGAGATGTAAATTGTTGACTGTTAGTAACGCTGCGTCTTTGTTTGCGCAACTGAGCGGAGCATCGATGAGAAATCACGAATATAAAAATAACTCATGATTGGTTTCACACGACTTAACTGCCTACATCTCACGAACGATCAAGTAACTTATGCTTCTCACGTTAGACAAATCACTCAAGATTTATTTGGCCGGTCTCAGATCTCGTGATCGATACTTGATGCCATATAATCATTCCTATCGTGATCCGTAAAGATGAGCTCTTCGGTCATTGGAGAGATCCAGTTCATCGATCAATCTTTTAAAAGAACTTGATCTCGGGATTCGATCACTCACGACCGACCCATCACTAGCCCGGATGCGCGAGAAAAAAAATTAAGCCGAATGTCATGCGGGTCGCCTACATTCGCCATATTCCCGTGTACCTATGAGAGCGTAGTTGTTAAAAATGAGGGCTAGTGTACTGCCAGTCGCGAGTTCGATCCTTAACACCACCTAAGAATACAGCCGTGCTGTATTCCTAGGGTAATGCTAGTAGGCAGTTAAAAAAGTAGATTATCAGAAATTTCATGCCAAATGATAAGTAAAAAAATAATTAAATTTGCGGAAAATTGGAAAAAATTTATATAACAGAATTAAATCGTGGAATTATTACGTTAACTTTACAGTGTATTTTTGAGTGATGCATTTGTAAATCTAGTTGAAGCGATAGAAGTACAAAAAAGACAGTATCCACACACAAAGGTTGGAAATGAAGGATGATAAAGTTTTTTATTCAATGGTTGAAAGAAAATTTTTAAACAGCGTAAGAATCGAACTTCATTACCTGCAGTCCACTACTTCACTCTATTATTGTTATTACCATTATCTCATTAATTTGCCTTTACCTTAATTTTGCCTACTGTGTTTTTTATGTTGCGTAGGGTAGCCATAACTTCTGTATTGGATCTCAAATGTATGTACTATTAACTGTTTGTTCACATTGGTATGAAGCCTTTATTAATAATATTTTTAAAAAAACCGTTCCTTTAAGACTCCTTTTTCCAAACATTAAACACAGCTTTCACCTTTTTAAAACGATTTTATTTACCGTATTTGTCATTTTTAAACACCGCTTTTGATGATTTTTATTTACCATTTTTCGGTGTCCCTACGTATAAGGTACGGCCATGTTAGTAATGGAATAAATTTAATCCCGAATTACACAAGGGCCACAAGGAAAGTTTTGAATAAATATAAAATAAATGAAGGGTGAAAATCCTCGAAAACCCTGAATGTGTATGCATGGGCCACAGTTCTCAAAAATCCGAAACAGAGAATCGTGTCACGGTGGTTTGTATTCCTTCACGTAGTTTGATCCCCAGATCAGAAAATGCCCTCGAGAGCCCGGAATGCGTGAATTTTGCAAAGGTCAACTTCTCCACAAACCTGAGTGAGGGAGTATGTTTACCACATTTAGTTTACTATATGCTCTTATCCAACACTTACACGGTGTGTGTGCGGGATTGTAACTTTTAAAGCTTTAAATTCACAATCCTGAGTGACTCGGCTAGTTTTATGTATTATTTTTAAATTACGATATGTATTCCATTTTTTGCGCTTATTTTCTAGGTATTATCGTATTTTTTAGCCTACTTTATATTCTTCCAAGGTTAAGGTCTTGTTGATCGTACTAATTATATTCTATCCTCATAAATTTTCAATTATTAATTTTGCTTTATCTTATTGTTATGTATCCTTAGCTTTTTTCCCTTATTGCAGAATATGTGACGTTGCGTATCATTTTCATCAGAATTGATATGATTTACTTTCTTAATTTTTGACCAACCCACTATTTACCTCTGTGCCTGTTTTTTGGATTCCATAACGAAAGTCACTGTCGTATCATCTTATGGTATTGCTTTTAAATACATCCTCATTTCTTACATATATATGGTTTATCATGCTGCTATGAGAGGGTAATTGTGAAACATAATTGAGTGAAACCTAGGAATAAATAACCGGAAAATGTGTGTTGGCAAAGATGGAGACATCAGGTGCCATATCTGTTTTCTCAGAGAGATTTAGACTAGACGGACTAGACCACGTACAAGAAAAATGGCCGTATAATTAAGACTTTATTATTTACAGCCCCACAAACTTCTTCATTTTCATTCTGATTTTGGAAATGGTACTAGATTTCAGCAGTCCTAGCCATTCAATAAGAATTCATTACCAATTTTAAGCATTTTCATATATTTTAGATTTTCATTTGCCGTTATTAAATAGCATTTGAATCGGTTCCTGCACAATAACTGCAGCGTTAGCCAGGTTCGTGGTTATAACCTTTTCGAGACAAAATTTAGCCATTTTCACGATAGCACATTGCTTAGCTTCGAGAACGTTTTGTGTGAGAGAACATTCGTTTTTTCATGTGTCATTAGAGATGAGATAGAATTTTCTTGAAGTATAAGTTATTCAGGGGAGGCGACCGACAGCCAAGATCATTTTGTTTGAATCAGATTCAAATATCATCTGAAGATCAATAAGAAGGAGACTAAAATAGTGGTGTCCAGAAAAACTGAAGAGACCAAAACCAACTTCAAACTAAGAAAACCAAAACTGGAGGAGGTTGAAGAGTTCCGCTATCTTCAAAGCATAGTAACCAAAGATGGACGGAACAAGAAATAAATAATCAGTAGAATAGCCCATGCAAAGAGGGCATTCTATCAAAAGAAGAATCTACTTACAGCTGGAAATACAAGCGTAGGAGTAAGGAAACAATTCATCAGAACGTATATCTGGATCATGTTTCTTTATGGAACTAAGGCATGGACAATGATAGCAGCGGAGAAGAATAGGGTGGAACGATACGAAATGTGGTGCTGCAGAAGAATGATGGAGATGAAATTGATCGACCAAGTAATTAACGAGGAAGTCCTAAAAAGAGTGGGAGAAAAGAGAAGTCTTCTGAAAACCCAAAGAAGAAGACGGCTTAACTTAATTGGCCACATCATGAGAAAATCATGGCTTCATGAAGACAATGGTTTAAGTGAACGGAAGAATGGCATAGGAAGGCTTCGCATGAGGTATATGGAAAAACTGATGAAGGAAGTGAAAGAGAAAAAATAACATAAATATGAATGGGGGGGTTTACTCGGAACCGAAATCGCAATTTTGAACACGAAATTGTTAGATGGAAACGAAAAAATAATTTTAGTGAAAAAATTAATTTTCTAACCACAACCATTCACTCATAAATCAAAAATTAAAATAAACCAGAGGTGACGCCCACCGAAAAAGCTGCTTTGATATCATTGACGTCATTTTCCTCCCGTCCTTGACTGCTTTTAGAGGAAGGGAAGGGAGTGGAGGGTGATTCTCGAAAGGTCTGCTCGCACAGATGCTCTCGCAACTGCTCCTATTGGCAGAGTCAGCTGTGTCCCCCCCATTGCCATAAGGCAAAGTAGCTTCGCGGGCTCAGTTGTGATTGGACGAAGTCGATATACGTCAGAGGTTGCACCACGCCCACTTTTCCGAAGGGGTTAAAAACATCAGTTTTTCGCCGCTTATAACTCGAGAAATAATTGACAGATCAAAATACGGAAAAATATGCGTCTTTTTATTTTTCAAACTCTATCAGATTTGGCAGTAAAAAAAATATGATAAACGACCCCATTGTGTTGAATTATGCATCGAAAAGTGATGTGATATTGGCGAAAAGATGTACCAACATATTCAGGATAAGTAAAAGGGTGTGAGTTTCGGTCAACTTGAAGTGAATCCGAGTACATGAAGGAATTAGAATTTGCCTCAAAGTTAAGACAATATTGGGCGGTATGTTTGGTATTATATTAATTACTGGAGCTATAATCTGGGAAGCATGAGCAAACTAAAGGGAAAATTTAATTGTTTTGTATAGTGTCCTACAGGATCGTTACAGTGGGAGATACTTTCCACTTTCCCTTCCGTAAACATGTTGGTTCAAGCTTATTATCACTCGGAACCTTCAAAATGTTGCCAGAAACCCATGAACACATTTGTAGGGTAAGATACTAGCTTTTCACAGTCCGCGTGCTTGTGTTATCCATATATTTTTCATCGGACAAAAGATAGCTATCCCCTTCTTTCAAATTTTTTTATGATATTTCATTTTGTTAGTGTCAATCCTTAATTGAGATTATCAAGAAATAGATTACAATAACATTGTTTACCGACTGTTTTAATGTATGTTAACTATGGCAAAAATATAAAAGAAATGTTTCAATCCTGCTCTTACCGGAAGAATGTTAAATCACTTTTCATACGGAGCTATCGAGGGTCGTTCCAGCTTCTTATGGCTATATAAGATGCAAAGCTAATGGTCCCACAAAAAGGAAGGTTTATCGGTTGATGATGCACTAGCTCGCACATTCTCTGGAAAGGAAAAAGTTTTTTATTCGGAGGTTGCTCAGATTTCCTCGGCAGGGGAATGAATCCTTTGATCCCATTCTTCGCCCAATCATATTATTCGCAAAAAGGAAATCCTCAGGTTCCCGTAGTGGATTGTGTCGAGGTTCAATATTCTCCATATTTCTGCATCCCGTTCTCTCTTCCTCAATCGGAGGAAATCAATTCCAGGTCTCTCTCTCTCTCTCTCAGACACCTTGCGCGTTTCCCCGGCCACCTCGCCCAAATCGAACGTTATCAGTCCCTCCTCTCCTCCCGCCCCTGATTCCACGTGCCACCGTCTCATCTTCCTTCCCCCCTGAGCTTCGTCGAAGCTCATCGATCAGCCAGACAACCGCGTCGCATTCACTACCAATCTCTCTCTCCACCAAGTCGATGACATCGCCGTACAGAATAATAATAACAATAAAACGTCTCTGCTGGGGCGAGGTTGAGACAAAACTGTATCTTTTTCCATCTAACGTCAAAAGTCTTACGTAAAACATATGACTGTCAGGACCTGCACAATTAATATCTGAAGTAACAAAACATAAAAAGGTGTGCCAATAAATTAAAGAATATCAAATGGATAAAACATACATATACACGGAGAGAATAAAATAGTTTGCTGCGTTTCGACGGTGTCATAGATGTCATGGTGGAGACAAAAAGAGATTTATGTACCTTATTAACATAGAGAAGATATTGACTATATATCACGTGAAGGTCAACAAAAAAGCATAGATAACTATTGCATTTTAATAGCAGGGGAGAGACCTTTGTTAATCCACTGTAAAAAAATGGAGAATATGTGAGATAGAATTAGCTATCTAGAAAGTTTAATAACTAACAATGGGCGAAGTGCTAAGGAAATTGTTAGTAGAATTCCGGGTCCTCTCCAAATTCCTTACATCATTACTGTTATTTGACCCTGCGATTAATAGACCTTGCAATAGATATTAGATACTCAATGATATTTTTAACTGTTTGAATTTTTTTCTGGTAAGCTATCCGATCTTAGGTTTAAGTTCAGAAGAAATCCACGAAGGATATTTTAATTGAGTACCGCTAACGGTTTAAAATTAAAGCGTCATCATCAGATACGTATGACTCAGAACGCACTTGATGACGTCTAAACGTGAAACTGGTAGCACATAATTTTAAAAATTTGAAAATTTTTATTGGGTGTTCTTTTCCATTGAACCATTAATGTTCACCAATTGGTGACCGTTAATATTAGTCTCATGATAGGTTAGTTTATTAAGGTAAAACTATAGGTATGAATAGTAAGATAGAGGGGCTTAAAATTAAAGTATCTCCGCCAATAAGGTGCACCAATAGAATTTATCCTAAAGATAAATGCGATAGGGAATGTAGATGTTAAGGCATTTCGTAGGTTTGTATGAGGGAGTATAAAACCATTAGATATATTCTTGTATACTTGCCACTAACTAGAAATATTTGCATAACATCAGCGCAATATCTACCTCGCATGATTTTAATTTGAGGCGGGCTGTGATCCAAGTGAGAACACCGCGTTTATTTGGTGAGTCACTTGATTTTTAATAGTAAAATAGGTAATGAATTCACTGAAGATTCACTCTTTTTACTCGTTCATAATTCATGCCTGTGTGGTAGCTCTCAGAGTGAAATTTAATGTAGATGTTAAAATCTACCATTGTGAGTGATGGATTCTTGGAATCCCGTTACTGTTGCTGCGAGTATTATGCTTGATGGACTGTGAAGGAGTATGAGAATTATTTTCCATAGACACACACTGAGCTTTTAGGATGAGAAATCTAGGTCAGTGTTGTCGTTTTTGTTTTCAGCCGGAGATGAAAACCGTTCCCTTCCCGAAACAGGAAACATTTTTGCTCTGTAAATTTGTGTCGCAGTCTTTTTGCACTCAGTTTTCCGGCCTCATTCACCGGGCTCCTTCCAATCACCAGGATGTAGAAACATCTCCTTTGATTTCAACTCACTCCAGTAGAAATTTCTGGGTATTTATCTCCCTTTGATAAATCCGATTGAAGTTTATCGTGCGGTATCCCGCGAAATGTGCGCTCGACGTCACTTAAAGATAATTTCTTCCTTTTCCTCGATCAAAATTTCCCCGCAGCTTGAACCAAAATGACAGCCATGAAAGGGCATCTCCTGCCCCGACGCGAAAATTTCAGACTGATCTTTTGATAACTCAAATTGCTGGTGGCGATCGACCTGTGATGCATGCATGACGGTCCCATTGAATTTCAAGATGGATTTTTAATGCAAACTCGAACTGGTATCATTTCAAAAGAGTCTTTTAGAATGTTTTTTTCCTACCTTATTTCGCTTGTAAAACGCCATTCATGTCTTCGAGAACTATTGACGAGCGTTTATCTGAGCGTAGGAAACATTTATTGCAGTCAGTTTTTTTATTTTATTTCTTGAATGGTAAAATCAAAGATAGCACGAGTTTTTAATAATTTCTTTTTCTAGGATGCGTTATTTGAGGTATCTTTTTACTTATTCCTGATGCATTAAATCCAAAATATGCTGAAGACAAAGTTACAAGTTTCTGTTTTATAAAATCGACGGGACGCTATTATCCGATCAGAGAGCCTGATTTCTAGTGCAGTCGACCAAGAGGTCACGGACGTAAATAGCAACTGGTAATCACGTGCGCGCAGATACCTACTGCATCGCAACTCTGCAGCCGGTGTGATAGGTATAATTTTTATCTGGTTTATGACTCCATAACTCTCAGTAGTATTAATAGAAACCAATAAACATATGCGACACCTTTGCACATTCAACTTTTCCTCCCTCACCCCCGAAAAAAATTGTTGAGCCTTATTTTTTTATTGCTAAAATGACATAGGGAGTTTTATGAACAAAACAGAAAAGAAAGCATATTAATGTGAACGTATTTACAATTTACATACCCTATATAAGTTATGTTTTTTCACGATTAAAAGCAACGTACATGTCTCCTGCCGATAATGACTCTGTCTACATCTTTAACAACGACTTTATAAGGGCATTTGGTTCAGCTTTTGTCTAAAAATACGTCCTTTGACTTCATTTTATCATCATCATCATCGGTCAACAATCCTAGTTTTGGTTTGACTCAGCCTTCCACTCGGTTCTTCCATCGGTCAGCCTCTTCATATTGACGTAACTCCTCTCTTTTACATCCTTCACCACCTGGTCCATGTATTGGCTTCAATTATAAGCATATAATTACATTTAACGTAAAATTATGAGATAATATGATGTAATAATAATCTTAAATAGAGAATAATAAGATATGATAGGTTAGATACAAATATTTGGAAAGTTTAGGGATTATGATGCATGGTTACACTGTTGGTAAAACGTTGGAATAAAAAAATATGTCAGAATATTCAAGGCCGTAAAATGTACTCTAATCATTTTCTCACATAACATACACGGTAACATTTCCCTGATATGAATCCACAAGATATGAATGCATATCCGAACTCCACACACGAAACGTATTGTCTTTCCATATCATCTTCTCTATAAAGCACGTAAGTTTATCCTTTCACTTAATTATAAACGCGGGCCTAACTTCATCGTTTGATCATCTCCACTTTTGGTAATCGGAGCGCAGAAGATTTTGTGATGTTTGGAATGAAAAGATCACTTATGTTTCGTTCAGGTGGGAATATTGCGAAGCTAGTGCCTTAATGGACAGGTGTCATATTAAGTCCCAAGGGTTTTAAATTTCAAACTCGCGCCAGTCGTAATTCGCACATCATCCATTTAGTCTTTCTCCTCCCTGTAAAGGATTTCTTCGAAGTTTCACATTTCGTAGAGCATAATAAACGCCGAAAATAGGTACTCGTACGTTTTGTGTATCAAAGTACGATATAACGCGCGGATAATTTGTCAAGTTTGTTGATTTTGGAGCGCTAGTTGCTCCGTCGGTCTACGCCTTAAGGTGATAAATGGGGTTGAAGTCCACTGTCCATTCTACTGTGAAGTTGGAATCATACAGGCCCACAAAGATTGTCATATTACCCTATAGATATGCATTCTTAAATATTAAAGTGGTGGTTAACCGAGTGAAATCAAAAAACAATAAAGTCCTAGTGTCATGGTGGCACGAACCGTGAGAAAAAGTTGTTATTGTAGGAAGTTAAAAGCATCCGCACATTGAGCAACCTATTCGATAACTCTAAAACTTGTATCGCTTATCGGGAAATCCTCAGCTGGGAATGACAATCAACGTTGATGTTTCTGATCCGTTGGTCTAATGAGCATGACTCCCAATGCGTATCAACAGATATAATATACAAGTGTAGGAAAAACGTAAATATAAGGCACTAATATTCTTTAAGAAAAAATGCACTACAGGAAAACACTAGAACAGGAAGTGTGGTGCAAAATACCTGCTCATCGGTCGAACAAGTATAGTGCGAAAGCATAGTTATTACATCCTATAACCGGGTGCAACAAAATTAAAAGGATTGCCATTTTATTCATGTTTAAGTATATGATCACGATATTTGGCAGTGTTTTGGAATAAGAAGCCTTTTGAAACAAAAAATTGCAGGTAGGAACGACGTCAGAGTCGAAATGAAATGACGCTTCCAATTCTACCGCCGAGAATAGGCAATCCATATGAAGAATTTTTCAAGAACTCTCCGTCAGTATGTGCATGTTAAATAATATGAGGAAAAAATACTCGCCGTGGGAGGGCACCCACCAGGAAGAAACTCCCTTTAGGCAGCCCGAGCATCTCGGTTGGGAAGGAGACGAATACAAAGGAAGAAAAAGTGAAATGTGACGGATCCAAGATTTCTTGGTTGAGGTAAGAGCAGCAGTCATAGATGCTCGCGTCTTAGGAATGGTCCATTTTTCCTCCTTTCACTATTTTCAGCGTGGGTTGGAAGAAAATAACATCCTTTTTGATCCCTCCGAGGATTATCACTGCCTTTGATGGTTGAAACGAAAAAGAAGCGAAAAAGGATACCGTGTGTGCCCGTCACGCGGAAGTTGAGGAAAACCTTCGAAACCGAGGGAGGATTTTTTATTTCTCAGGTAACCAGAAAACTAACGTTTTAGACACCGTGAAAGGCTAAATTTGGTCTGATTGTTAACTCCATTTGCCTATACATACATGCCTAGTTTGTGGATATTGTTGATACAAAATTCAAGGAATCAAACTTTGACATTTATTTAATTTGGAAATATCATCTCCATCCCCACAATATCCTGGAAGCCACGGCAATAATCTGGGACAGGGGATGAATCAGCACCGGTTTGTATTTCTATATATAGGAATAAAACCAAAAATTAGAGATTAGTGTAAATCTAAAATTCTAACACGTGAAAATTCAACTAGGAAATAAAGCAGCTTCACACGTCTTATAGTTCCAACTGACAAGTTATCAGCCTCTGGGATAGACACTGTCCTTACACAAATACATGATATTACTTGGCGATGGACGGGTAGACTTAAAGGTCACGAGATCACGTAGTCTAAACAAACCAGGAGGATTACGAGTGTTTCCTTCATTTTGTAAATACCGTAACAGCAATGTTTACAACGAGCAAGATCTTAAAGTACGAGGTACTACTGCAAAGAAGAAGGTATGTAGGTATATACGGATAAAAATATTTTAGACAAATTCCATTTTAACCAATAATCTTTTATTACTATGCAGATAGTGACCATCTAGCCGCATGCTCCCTGGTCGAACAACACCCATGAGTGTACACCCATCTTACATGTGCATGCACCCATCCCAATGGGTGTACACCCCACCGTCATGGGTGCACGCTCCACACCCATGGGTGTACACCTATATGGGTGTTATTCGACCAGGGTTACTGTATTATATAGCATGTTTCCATGCAGTAGCCTAGTTGCTTGCAGGTCGTGAATGTTTGGTGAGATTCACCCTCTGCCACACACCCTCGCGGTGGCTTGCGGGGTATTTCGTCATCATCACTATCGGTCAAAAATCCTAGGATTGGATTGACGCAGGCCTCCAACCAATTCTATTATCGGCCAACCTCTTCATGTTAACGTAATTTTGCTCTTTCACATCCTTCACAACCTAGGTTGTGAAGGGTATTTCGTAGAAGTACTATTTAAAGATCGTGAATGCAAGCGTGATGCAAGTATTTGAGGAAATGTTGCTTCGTTCAAGGGCTGTCTTTAAGGGTGATGATGAGGTGAAGATGAATTGTGATGTAAATTAATACGTAATCCTACCACTCTGGCACACAACCAACATGTGAACTTTTATATCGATGAAAATAATATCATCATTATCAGTGTTCAACCCGAAGGTTTGAAGGTTTGGTTTTTGATAGGTGAGCTCACCCCTTACTAAGCCATTGGCGTTTGAAATTCACACCTCCAGGGGAGGGGGGGCAGTTCATTTCCCTGGGCCACCTGCGTTTTCCTACAAAGGTCTTACATGCAGAAAATCGAATGGCGAGGATTTTAGGTGGGGCTGTCCAGTAAAACTATTCCCGGGATTTGAACCCGGGACTCTCCGGTCGGTAGCTTAGCGCTCCAGGGCATGACGACCCTCGAAATGATGTAATTAACATTAATTAATTTGCTTCAAAAAGGTCAGCATGTGACATTTACATATGATATCCCGTAGAGCAGTATCATGAGAATCTCAGCCCACGCATAGAACTCTCAAGCGCAAACTCGAGTAAGTCTTTGAGACTTGCCATGCACGATTTTCCGCTCATTACATCTCCAAATGCCTTTTGAATATTTCAGCGCAGCGTCACAGTTTCGTTTTGTACCAGGAACTTTTGAAGTGAGCACTTGCGAAATTCTTAGGTATAATAGAAAAGTTAGTTAATATACCTGCAGCTGAATTCCCAGGGTAAAGTTCCCAGGGTAAGTTTAGTATGAGTGGAAATTGTCGTAGCATTACTTATTCCTGGAGGAAAAGTGGCTCTCCTGGAGTCTTTCAAGTAGAACATCTAGAAACCAATATTCGATGAATTGAGTTTGAGGGGAACTAGCGAATGATTCCTGAAGTTGAGGAGGTCTAAACTGCGAAGGCACTGTGAGAAGAAGTCAAAAGGAGAGGAAAATACTATTGCGAAACGAGGCATTAAATTGATCGGAAACCGTTTGAAGAAACGCGCAGGAATTAAATATGGATAAATTATATCCAGTATTACAGTGGATGCCTCAATATCACATGATTGAATATGATTGACACATGTGAGTTGAATCAGGTTATGTGATCATTCAGCAGGGATGAATCTTACATAGGAACTCCTAAATGCTGCGGTCACGGTAGCAACCTTGATAACGTGCTGGCCTGGTAACCATAGCTTCCGAGTTCGATTGCCACCTCGGTGGAAGTAGTAGGTATCCGAAGTATTCAACCGGTAGCTTATATAGATATATAGTTATCATATTTATTGTTCTAGGGAACTTTATATGAGAGCAAGCACATTTCACGAAAGAATTTGCTCGGGATCTTTACACTGTTAATCAGATATACAATGAAAAATCAAAAAAGCAAAACTTAATAGTATTCAGTACAACATCAGTAACAGTTAAAAACATGGCTAAGTAGGGCTACAATGGCTACTTTCGATTCAACATGGGTAAAAAATATTTTGATATTTTAATATGAATGAGTCAATGAAAGTACAAATACAAGAAATTGTTTAATCAATGCATGTTAATTACATTTAACATCCTTAACTTTATTTACTAATGCAATGTAGCTTACTTATACATTCTTACATATATTTATAGTGATGAATTAGGCACATTGCGTAGAGTCATTGACATTTTAAGGGAATAGAGGGAGGGAGAGAAAAAACTCGGCATCGGCTTTGGCTTTTAACAAAAGGTGCCAAAATATCTACGGGATATCCTCCCATCCAACTGAAGGAACGCTACACTTGATGTCCATAATCTACTACATTTTGTGCCGATATAAAGAAAAATGTCCGCTTCAGCCAATATTCGAACTAGGGTCATCAGGATCACGTTTGTCAGTGTCTTGTTTAAATTTGTAACCCGATGACTTTCAATGGTGCGTATTTTAAATCCTTCAACATCACGCATAAAATATGTGGAATAATCTACAAAAAGTTGGTACAATAGGGTAGTTTCCTTTTATTTTTTTATTGCCTTGATCGAAAGTTTATAACCTCTGGAGTACGTGTTTTAAGCCGTTCGATTTTTAAATGACGTTAAGTATTTTTCCTCATTAATTAAAAAGTGAAAAAAATCAATGGCGCGAAAACGCGACGGTAACTATTGCATGCAGGTTAATCCTACGTGTGACGTCAAACTATTTCCTCTACCTGCCACCAGGTGGTGCTGCGGACGCTTCCAAGTAGACGCTGCACTCCGTTAAAGCTTATGAACAAGTATTGGAGGCATATTTATTCCGTTAATTTATTGTAATTAACTTTTATTTCTTTATTTAACATTACTTATGCAGTTGATTTATTTAAAATCAGTTAGTATTCCTTTCAAAAGCATACCATGTAGTTCGCCCATCGCCGCACGAACTTCACGCCATGCTTCGTCGTAGCAGAAGACACAACGAGCAGGATGTCCTTGATCCTATGAAATGACTAATAATACCATGTTTAACAGAGAAGTCTTTTCGAGCGTTGATAGTTTTTACAGGCTATTACTAATACATATTCACTAGAGCTGAGGGGCCCTGAAATACAATGGTAAGTTCAGGAGACGAATTTTCCTATGCCTCGCAATGTAAACTACCTACCTATTACGTCAGCATGAAGGCAGCGCACCCCGCCATTTCAGAGCCTTTTCAAGTGGCCTTAAAATTAACATTTAATTCTCTAGTAAACTGGGATTTCTAAATACAAACTTTTTGCTTAAATTAAATACATTTATGGCAGGGCACAAATCGCAATCAATGAAGTCTGTTTTCTTTGATGAAGAAAACTACCCTATTATAAAGTCCGTCCGTCTGTTCTGGAGCAAGTAAACGTCATAAATTTTATTTCTCAAATAACTTTATTGGTGCAAATTAATTTAAGATGGATCATTATCGAGTTTCATTAAAGGGCTATTCACCATACAATCTGTCATCATTATGTTTCTCGTACTTCTACGAAGAAAAAGCTTTTTGTTGTTTTTAATATTCTTTTACACCTTGCATTGGGAATGATGGATATAAAACGGATATTACGAGTGGCATACAAAGAAATTCTAAGAAGACTAAGAATGGGAGAGAGGGTGAAGAGGAAAATATAGCTATGCTGTAAGTATCAAAAGGAAGATGAAACAATCTAATCGGCCATAGTGACATCATGGTTTTTATGAATACATTTGCAAAAGGAAAGTTGATTCGGAAGAAGGACAAAGATGAGCATCGTATGAGATTTGTGAATAAAATAGTAAAAGAATGCGGAAGAGAAACCATATGAGCCGGTTATTGATAGAAGAATTGAGTGGAGAACTAAGTTAAGCCAATCGTCGGATTGATGTCTATTTATTGCTATTTTACTTAAAAAATAAGCTTCTTTTGAAGATGGATGTATCAACGTACCGTGCGGTGTAACTTTGAGTTAATAATTCGAGAGGTGGGTACTGTGATGGAAGTCTAGCGATCAGCATTGATTTTGCGTAAATTAATGGTGTTTTCTGGTCAACCAAAGTTTTGAACAGTATTAGTACAAATTTCGAGAGCATATGTCGCTGCAGTTTAGAAATTGTGTAGGAACTGCGTAGCCATCATCGGATAACAAAGAAAAATTTCTCCCATCTAATGTAGGTCCTCCGCACGTCAAATATTTTCAATTTTTTAAGCATGAATAAACATTCTGTTTGCATCTCCTTTCCTGCCATTCATCCACATTCACAAATATTTCCAGTGGAGCGTATTTTCTGAGAGGCGTGAACGCAAATACCTGTCAAACCTAATATGAATATCTTGGCTCAGCGCAGAGAAAGGCGAAATAATTCTAGTATATACCCATCATGGTTAGACAAATGAAAAACGTCTTAAGGTGCATTGTTTCCCATAGCGATGCGATTACTACACAATGAGTAGTATATGAAAGAGGAAAGGCTATTCACCACAGCTCCTATGCTCAACATTTACCCACACGAATCTATGCTCGTGGTATGATTAGGTCACCACCGTAAAAAAATTAAAGATCTATAAAAGATAACCTTTCACTTCGAAGAAATCGCAGTATTTGTAACCACTGTAATCCATTGCTAAACATTTTACCCACACTTGTTCCAATGAAACAATGCCACTATAGTAGTAGAGGCAGGTTATGGATATGTTGATACTCTAGCAGCTAAGGCGATCTCGCATTCATTTAGCTAACGTTTAAATAAATTTCAACTTGTCTGTTTCCACTTATGTTTTTGTTGTTTCCGACCATAGTTTCAATACAGAGTATCATTAACACCTTGATAATGATAATCCTTGAAATTAAATGAAAATATCAAAAAAGGCAAAACTTCACTTAATATAATTAATTCACTTAATTGCAGCGTTTTTGGGCATTACGGTAACTCCATACTCTGCATTTTATACACGCCAATTCAAATTAAATAAAACTATTATATTAGCATAGGCTGGTTACGGGTATGTGGTGGATTCCTCTGCAGCTAGGGTCTTGTCACACCCACTTAATTCAAATTCTAATTTTAATCCAATTATAGCATCTCTTTTTAATACGCCTGCAACAGTCTAAGAACGTGATTATTCAAGTGGTAGAATTAGGTTTTAAGTTGCTCGAATAATTTAAGTAATTTCGCTATTTCTGACCTAACCTTTAAAAGAGCTAAAACTCTTCAGTTCCTGAGTAAAATGTTCAGAATATTATTCCGCGATTCCTGAATTGTAGCAGGCTATTCATATTTATTTATCTTTACTTTACTTGGAGAGTTAGTAATGCACAATAGCAGCAGCACAGAATTCAAGGCTGGAAGCATGCAAAATTTAGTGTTGCTGTGGAATGATGAAGATGAAATTGAGTGGATAACGAAGTATATAGTCCTATAAATAATTGAAAAAAAAGAATCTGCCGAAACTTTAAAAAGAATACGGAACAACTTAATCGGTCATATCAGTAGAGTTGATAGTCAAGAATAGAAAGGCAGACCTTTCATGAGATACGTTGATAATGTTTTCATATGGAGCTGAATTAAATTGATGAAGAGAAATCGATGTATGTTAAATTTTCTCGGTGAAATGAGATATGAAGTATACTTACGATTGTTATGAAATGTACTTAGCCAGGGCTGAAATACCTGAATGCATATGTTTTTTTTATTATATTCGGACTTTAGAAATCGGTTGAGAAAGCTGTGTTCAACCCGATGGTTGATTTTTGATAGGTGAGGGTAGAGGGTAGAGAACATACCTACTAAGCCATCGACGTGTGAAACTCACGTATTCAGGTTAGGGGGGCCAGGTTCTTTTTCTGGGCCACCTACGATTTCTTACGAAGTTCTGACACGCAGGAAATCAAATCGCGAGGATTTTAGGTGGAGAAGTCTAGGAGAAGTCTAGAAAATCTCTTTCCCGGGATTTGGGGACCCTCCGGTGAGTAGCTCAGCTCTCTACCCACTATGCCCGGAAAACGGATACGATTAAACTGAAAAGTTGTTCAGTAATTGGATAGCTACAACGAGTTCACATTGTTATAATAACGATCAAAGTAATTTCAACCCGGACGTTCACTTGAGAATCCGTATCCTCTACACCTGCTGGCTAACACTCCGTCCTTCTGGGGGAAATTGAGAGGAAAATCTGTTTCCCAACCGGTACTTCATGAAGCACAGATAATATTCCGGTTATCCGCATAATATTATGCTTGCACTTACCTCACATAAGTAAGGGAAAAATTAATTACAGCTCCGGAAAAAGTAATTAATTCCTTCCGTTGCTCTACGATCCATCAATTTAGGTCACACTGGTCTAATAACGAGCAAGCTAATTTCATCCCGGGCTTTCTCTTAAATATCCATGTGCTCTACACAGACGGCTAACACTCAACCCTTCTAAAGTAAATTGAGAAGAAAATTGACACAATTACATCCATGGTAAATTACAATTTCCGACGAGGCGCATGCGTTCTGCACATAGATACTTCCGTTTAGGGGCAATATTGTAGTGCCGCAAGCAATATATTGTTGGTACTTGGCATTTAAGAGGACAAATATAGACTAAAGAATACCTGTGTTTCCCTTCCTATGCGTTGAGACACGTAAAGTCCCTACCATTTTCTGAGGCGCTAACGAATCTTAAGGTTCACTCGTTTGAATATCTTGTGAGAATCGCTCAAGAGAGACGGTGAAGAAAATGTTTAAGGCAAAAACACATGCGTTGTCAGGAGTCAAAGTGACTGCGTATCCTTCGCTGAGTGAATACTTGCATGTACTAAGTAACGACATTCACTACAATACTTGTGAGAAAACTGTGATTTGTATTGAATTTCATAACAAATTTTGAAGTATCCACATGTCAGCTAACGGCTATCAATATGAAATTTTAGTCTGTAACCTACCCTTTTATGTGCAATGCGCTATGCCAAATATACACAAACAAACACAAAATATAACATACAATATGCATGTAATCTAGTTTATTGGTGAGAAAATACAAAAAAAAACAAATGTATATGCCAAGTTGACAGCAAATCAAATAAAGCACACCAATGAATTTGATCTCACAATACATTGCGGTTATGCATCCTTGTGTCGACGATCGTCCGGCCGCACATCAGAACTCTCACCCACGGGATTCCCTGCCGCAGTCCGATTTACACCATAACTTCCTAAAGCCAGCTCACTCCTAAGAGTCCCCCTGGAAGACTACCCCAGTACATTGTTGGAATCTGGCGACAGTGCGGTGTCAACAACACGCTCAAGGCATTCTTGAGGCGAGGTAGTGAAAAAAATCGGACAATTGTCGGTTAATTGTTTCGTTACAGTCTTTACGTCACGCATTATTAGGTGCACATAAATAAATCAATAATGCTAGATACTGTATTCTATAATATATAATTATACTAGATCATTTGCATGAATTGCTTCCCAAGCGTATGAGATATGTGAATAAAAATATATATAAATCAAACTATATTAATAAGTATAAAAAATAATGTAATTAAATACTGCTTGACCAGCTTCGACCTTTTCAGGTATTTCACAAGAACTGAGTGTCACTCAACTCTTGAGCTTCAAGAGCTCCCTCAATTCTTGTTAATGGCCTGAAAATGTTGAAATCCGTCGAGCAGTATTTAATTACATTTATGTTGAATAGAACAAAGCTTTATTTTATTTAAAAATGTTAAAATTCCACCAAGTTAAATTGCCTGCTATTTCTATGATCCGCATTCATGATTATCAATAGTCCAATTTAGCAGATATTATGTACCTTTTCTGTTTTAACATGTAACTCTCTGTCGAGAAAAGGAAACTAATCGGCTACAAACAAATCTTCAATCTAATTCTTTTTACTGCAAACACTAATAATTTGCTGCAAAAAGATTAAATTGTGATTCTTGTTAAATGCCTTTTCAGTTCTTGTTAAATACCTTTTCAGGTATTTAACAAGAACTGAGTCTCACTCAGCTCTTGAGCTTCAAGAGCTCGCTCAACTCTTGTCAGTGACCTGAAAAGGTGGAAACCCGTCGAGTAGTCTTTAGTTACATTTATGAGGAATAGAACAAAGCTTCATTTTATTTACACAATGTCCACAAATTCCACGAAGTTAACTTGCCTGCTATTTCTATGATCCGCATTCATGATTATCAGTAGTCCCATTTAGCAGATATTATGTACCTTTTCTCTTCTCATTCATTTTTGTCTCTGTCGAGAAAAGGAAACTCATCGGCTACAAAAAATTCTACAATATAATTCTTTTATATAGCAAACACTAATAATTTCCTGTAAAAAGTTTTTATTGTGATTGTGAAAATAATTGGATATTATTTCTTCCTCTTTTTAAGTTTAAATTCATCTTTGTTGCTACACAAAATACATTTTGCTAAGATTTAAAATAGGTACAAAGCATGCTATTTCTTGATCGTCATGTAAACTTATTTTTCCTAACAGTCTTCATTAGCCCTATGTTAATAACATTTGACATAAAAATCGGAGATGCCATTGAATATATTGTATATTAAAGCAATGTAATAACAAATATAGGTTTTTTTATTTAGCAAAAGATGAATAAAGATGGTTGAACTAATTTTAAAATATTATAATGTAGATGTTGATTGGACTGGCTGTTGATTGGATTGACTGGATTCAATCTTCTTGATATTTGAAAAACAATGTGTTTTACCAAAATCAGCATTAATAAATGCCATCATTACGGTAGCTTTAATTCATGGCATATAAATACAATATACAATATAAATTCATTTTAATCACACTTTTCACGGCGAAAAATGGGTGACGTTTAGAGATCGTTCTAAAACCAGCACGATGTTGCATTTTAATACCTAATTTTTCAGGTCTTGAAATTAAAACTGTAGTTAGTTTGGAAAACATAGCAAGGTATGCGCCGGAATATTCAAGGTGGTTAAGTGTATAATAATCAATTTTAATCATACTACACCACATTGCAGTAACAGTAATTCCCTGGGGTGAAATTTCAAGGCATTAATGAATAATCGATCTCTGTGCGTATAACAGGTTTACTCTCCATAGTATTTTCAGTATGTCTATGCTTTCACCGGGTTAAATATTCATACAGCACCAAAGTTTCAACGGACAACACGTCCATCGTCTTCAGGGTGAGTGAATTGAATTAGTGTGAGTTAATTAAAGCCGTTGAGATGTATCCATAAGCAGTTACAACAATCAGGTTTCTCCTGTTACTCCTGATTGGCCGGAAGGATCTTCCAAATTTAGATAAAAAGGAGTTCTATCGTTTTTTAATTTCTTTAAAATGTGATTTCACGAACTGCTAAGATATAACCCGAGTTACGATTAAAATTATTTTAGTTTAGCAGAATTTCAATGGCCTCCTTAGTAAGCCTGTCCCAGTAACCCAGAAGTCGTTGGAACGGCAAATTAATTTTGCGCTATTTTCCCATTTTATCCTGTGGTTCCGAGTGATACTATGTTCTCTTCACCCGAGAATAAATGAATAAATAAATCCCGGGAAGATTTCACCAGAATAATTCGCCGGGAAAGAATTAAATCATATTCTATGCTCTCACTCACCGGGCTTAACTCTGCCGATTTTCGGATTTTCGTCTCTTATGGAAATCGGAGCGCAGAGCAGTTCTTGGTATTTGGAATAAAGAGTTCACTCATATTTCGTTGAGTTCTCAGCATCTTGAAGTGAGTGCCTTTGCGGCAAGATGGCGTATACAGTCACAAGGGTGTAAAATTTCAAGCGCGCATCATGCATATTTCGCATATTACCGTTCTTGGTTTTCTTCATCTCGAAACCGAGTTTTCTAAGGTTCAAATCTCGCAGATCTCATCAAAGCTTGAGATTAGGCGGTCGTTATTTCGTACACATAATAGTAATGCGTAGAAAATGCATCAAATATGCTGCTTATTTATAAGCGATAGTTGGTCGGTCTGCTCACGGTCTTCAATACATCTTTAAGTTCATATTCCAGCGTGAAACATATTATATTTATGTGTAGGATTTAACATCGCTTCAAATTTTGCACTCTCAGACACACAATGTCTGTCATTTTCCAGTAAATATAGCATTACCTTCTCAATGGTTGAAGCGATATCAACCGAATTACGCATAATAAAAAAATGTAGATTACAGCGGCAACACGGACTGCAAGAGACCGGAAGAGATTACTGACAAAGAGTAAGTTCTAACTGTGAATCTGAGAAGTGAAAAAGCTAGATAGACACATCGCGCGACCTGAGTTAAGTTTTTTTTTTTCGAAAAAAAAATGGAAGAAACACCTTTACAGAATGGTCCGATTGAAACACCCGTTAAAACTACTCAGTGACTAGCAAGCAGGTAATTGATCTAAGAAGCATAGGCAATATTTAGTTTAACTAGAAGAAGTATAGTTAACAAATATTTTCTTATTGATTTAAAATATGTCCATAATATTTCAACTGTATCCCGGGCAATACCTTGTTTTTTGTATAAAAAAAGTACGTCCATTTGTGACGGACATTTGCAGGTAAGAACGACAACTGAGACGAAAAGAAATAACGGATCCAATTCGACAGCTGTGAAGGATAATGGTATATGCAGACGAAACATTTCCCATGTAACTCTCCCTCACTATGTAAACAGTGAAACGTAGGAGGATAAAATACTCGTCTGGCGAAGAGGCCCACCTGGAATAAATGCCCGTTTCCCAGCCCAAGGAGTTCAGATGGGAAGAAAGGAATAAAAGAAATGAGTGGAAAATGAAATGTGACGGATCCAAGACTTCTCGGCGGTGGCAAGAGGCTCAGATAGGCCTCTAGACCTTTTCCCTCCTTTCGCTATTTACGGTCTGCGGAGGCAGAAAAGAGCATCTTTCCCAATCCATCCGAGGAATATCACTGTGATTTATGGGTGAAACGGAAGAAAAATGAGAAAGGTTATCGTTAAGTAAATAGACATCAGCCGAAAGTCCATGTAAACTTTCGAACCCGGGGAATAATATCTTATTTCTCATGTAACCAGAAAACAAATGTTTATAAACCGTTATTATTTGAGTTTGGTCCTAATTTTGCCTACATTTTCCAATGTAGCAGCTTAGCTTATAGACAGCTTGGTACGAAATTCGAGGAATGAAGTGTTCATATTTATGTAACAATGGGGAACATGCACTATTTTTTATAACTCTTTGAATGTGAAGTTTATTAGCTAAAATGTGCTTGGCGAAAATTTTGCTGAAGAATTAAGTTACGTTACAAAGATGAAAACTGTACCTTTTCGGCAGCTTAAAAACAAGACGTCATCGCATGACGTCACGGCACGGTATCGCTATGGGCGTTGTTTATCTTTTTATGCGTGGAGGTAAGTTGTTAAATGAATACTTGGCGATAACGTATGTATTTATCTCATTTCTTTAATGCAATAAACGATTGTATTTCGATTTTTTATTTACGTAGTATGGATGGTAACGAGCAAATTGTCCATTAATTATATAATGCCTGTTTAGTTCCCAAGAAATGCTACTACGTCTATGCAAACGCTGGTTTTTTTTAAGAAGAACGCCGCCATAAGGGAGTCAACCAAAGGAAATTGTCGAAATGTGCTTTTTTAAGTATTTTTTCAGTCATCGTTTCGTTCGAGAAGCGGCTAAAAACCTCTAAACAATATATTCACTTCGTTTTCTTTTAAAAATAAATGTCTATCTCCGTAGCAATATGGAACCTATACCGTGCAGTGACGTCAGAAGGCGGTCCTGGTCACGTGACTTTCGTCAATTTCCGGGAACATTTCAATATCATTTAATAATCTTTGTGGTGGGCGTAGAAAAATTTGGCTTATATATTTAAATTGGTGAGAAAATTTCGCATCAAGTACGTCATTCATCTTCGAGAAACAAATTTCATGCATATTTCCCATTACATTTCATTCAATTCCACGCAATATCTTGCAAGCCAACGCAAGAGTGTGGTATGAAAAGAATTCAAGGAGAGAAGGATGTACTGGGTGAGGCGTTGGCATGCTATCAATAGTAATAGCCTATGAGTGACAATGAGGTCATAATGGAGGTGCTTGGGAAGGATTAGGCCCCACCTCCTCCACCACCTAAGGCATTTTGATGTCTCTATTGATTCTTACGCGCACTGCATGTGTATGAATGAAGTGTCCATAAGAGTCACTGCATGTCTGCTAATGTTCCAAAAGCTAATTAGGGAGGAATAAATGCATCTACATTTACATCATACTCTGCAAGCCACCATAAAAGTGTGTGGCAGTGGGTGAATTCTCACCAAACATGCACTATATATCATGCATAAAAAAGAATTATTACTAATATACTAGTCTAAAATCACTATTTAAAAAAGATAAAAATAGCAAAGCAAGCATGCAAAAAGATGCTGTTACGGCAATAAAATGTCTTAGTGACTTCCACACTTTTATTAAGGATTGTAGACCGGTTTTGGCAGTTACGCCATCATCACGTACAATTTGTACGTGATGATGTACGTGATGCGGCACTAAGACATTTTATTGCCGCAATGGTATCCTTCCACAAAATTGGAGCTTCGTCTTTCGAAGATGCTGTTAGTTGGGTTAGCTTAAAGTCCTTATACCAACATGCAACTGCCTATGCTATCCATTGATAAACTAGTATTGAGGAATTCATACACCGCTATTCATATCCCTAATTGCACGAGGAAAAAAGGACATTTTGAATCTGTCAGTTTGACAATCAATTTATATATATTTTATGATTATGGTCAAGTCTACCATAGTAAGTTGGGGTTCGCAAAATATTTTTAACGTCATCACTGAAAATATTATCTTGGAATTTATTAAAGAGATTAACTCTAAATTTCAACCTGCTCTCTGACAATGATTCCCATTTTAGTTCATTTAATAGACTGGTTACGCTAGTATGGTTATCGTATCGTCCCTTTACAAATCTTGCCCATCTCCCTTACACACGTTCAAATTCACTATTTAGGCCGATTTCGTAGGGTTCCCATATACAGGCAGCGTATTCCATATGAGGTCTAACATTTGATGCATTTGATTCCCATGTGAGTTGATTCTATACGTTGAAAATGGTTCGAATTTAAACTACATATTTGGTTAATGAAATATTAACTTTGTTTCCTTCCACATGTTTATTTCCTTGGTACGACATGTTTCGACATATCGGTGTCATCATCAGGTACAATACCTGATACGTACCTGATGATGACACCGATGTGTCGAAACTTGTCGTACCAAGGAAATAAATCTGTGGAAGGAAACAAAGTTAATATTTCATTTACGAAATTCAACTTCCACCTAGTTGAGCCTTATGCTATGGTACATATTTGGTATTTGTTGGCGTGTTCACGCAATATCAGCAATTTCTTTGACGGTTTTAAACGGCATTCCGTTATTCACCGTAATGCCCTTAGTCTTCCCGGATGTAAAAAAACTCTTTGGTGAGTATCGCAAGTAGCAGGCCCAATAAGTACATCTGTACATACCAATATCTCTGTCTTTGTCTTATATGTCTTTGAGTACCATATCATGTGTGATACCGACTCCAGTGCTAACGGTCGCCTCTCCTGAATAACTAAATAACCAAGAAGCTTCAATTGATGGCAGATATATTCATGTTTCTAATGACGTAACGTTTAGCTAATAATTCGAAAGAAACATCAAAAACCAGCGAAAAGCTTCGATTTGGCGTAAATTAATTGTGCATTATGGTCAACCAAAGTTTTGAACAGTCATACTTCCAATTACGGGAGCATGTGTCACTTGAGTGTAGAGATTTCAAAGGCACTGTGCAGCCATTATTGATAACAAAGTAAAAGTTCTCCTACCTAAATCAAAGACTCAATTTTTGAGCGCGAATAAAATTTTCCTCCCGCATTCCCTTTCCTGCCATTCATCCAGATTCCCAGGTATTTTCACTGGAGCGTAGTTTCTCAGAAGCATGAACACAAGCACATTTCCCCCGTCAAACCCATTATAAATATCTTGGCTTAACGCAGAAAAAGCTCCAGTAATTTCCGATATGTGCCCATCATGTTTTGACAAACGGAAAATGTCTTACGCAGTGCATTGTTTGCCATGATGGTGTGATTACTACACTATGAGTAGTATATGAAAGAGGAAAGGCTATTTACCTCAGCTCTATTGCTTGCTTATTTCCCACCAGTATCTTTATTCGTGGTATGATTTGGTCAATACCGTAAAAAAATTAAGCGAAAATATCTACCTATTAAAGATAGCCTTTTACTTAGAAGAGGCCGCATGTTTGGCAGCGCAGTAATTCAGTGCTCGACATTTTATGCACGTCTGTTCCAATGAAAGAATACCACTATAGTATTAGAGGCAGGTTATGGGGATATATTTGCTGTAGCAGCTAAGGCCATCTCGCAATCATTTAGCTAACGTTTAAAGAAATTTCAACTTGGCTGTTTCCACATGTGAGTTTTTTGCTTCCGGCGATGGTTTCGATACAGAGTAGCATTATCTTATTGATAACGATGGTCTATGTGCAAATAGCCAAGTTACAATTTCTTTAAACGCTCCAACTATGGTGGATATCCACTCACCCCCACTACCATGACCACTTTCACACTTAATTAACTTAGTTCAAATTCTATTTTTAATCCAAACGTAGCATCTCATTTTTCTACACCTGCAACGATTATTTAAGTGGGTGAATTGGGTTTTAAGGTTCTCTAATGCTAAAAAAAAACTATTGCTTTGTCCAACCTAACCGTTTTTGAAGTATATCAAAATTTCCTCACCAGAAATTATTAAAATGCGCGAGTTTTACTGTCCTCTTATTTTAATGTATATTTGAACACAACATATTTCACACTGCCTTATAGGCATTTACTTAGATAGACTTTTCAGGAGACTAGTGTATAAAATATGAATAAGGATAATGAGGTGAAAACAGAATTTTTCCATTTCCATACGCGATGGCCAGATTTGAATGTCTGTGTATCGAGCGAGCAATTAAGGGATTACAACCTTTGCTAATATACTTTGTTTGTCGTTGGCCCATTACGATACTGCGAACGAGCGACATTGGAATCCACTATAATGCAGGGTGAAGGGTACTTCTTTTGAAAAAATTCCATTAATTCCCCTCCTGAGAACCTCCACTGAATTTCAAGAGAAGGAAATGGCTCCAAAAAAATTAATTAGTGTCGTGCTCGAAAATTAATTTTGGAAATGCTTTCATTGCCTTGACATTATGCGAGTTAAAAAAAAAGGTAGAAAAATATTATATTAAGTCGTCATTCACTTATAGAGGTAGCAACCTTTGCTATTGCACAGCAAAGGATGGGTAGAAAATTAGGTAAGTGGATTGCCCTAAGCTTTCATGCGTTCCCGTAATTAAATACCTCAGAGTCCATGATCTGTGCCGTCGTATCCGTAGCCCACTCGAGACTGGCATTTAGTAATTAGAGATTGAATAAAAGCCTTATATATTCAACATGGAATGATACATATGTAAGATAAAGTAATGAGCGTCTGACTATCGACTGATTCAAGAAGTTTTACTTCTAAATGAGATATTCATTTTAAAATTAGTGCGGCAGTAATTCGCGCCATAAATAGACTTTTAAAATATTGGTTAAAAATGTACATACCTATTTGATGAATAATCATGATTTGAGCGAAGTTATATTTTGCTAAAAAAATATGTCCAGCTCTAATAACACCAAACTTGGAGAAGCATTCAATTTACATAGGATATGAAATTCATTTCTGAATATAGTTCTAAGCAGGGATTAAGGGCTATTCAATTAGTCGTTTTCCTGTAATTATGTCAACTAAATGGATGATGCGTACTATGCAGTGTTCAATTAGTAGTATAATTCTAGAATTCTAATTCGTCCTCTGAAAAAGACATGAGTAGTTTATATTTATTTTTATTCATCTCTGCAGATAGATAATTATCACGTTTAACTAGCAGTCCTTCTTTCATTTTTTTGTTTTGCTAACATTTAACATTTTATTTTACCAATTAATACGACTGATTCTTTCCTAGGTGATGTCTATTGGCGTGATTTTATTCACATATATGAATAAATGAATTCCATGAAAATCGTAATTTTTCGCGGAACGGAGCATATCTCACTATTATTTATTCGCCTCGACGACAATATTTAGATCAGCTATCAAATCATGAAGCGCGAGGTAACCAGCCTGAGTTTTTTAGTGCATTCCCGTAATGAAATTCTTTGAAGTTCACGGGCAATCCATGTAGCTTATTCGTGATCAGCCTCTCGTAATCGGATAGAAAATGATATCCATCGATTGAAAAAGACATTATTGCCTAGGTAAGAGACTAATAAGACTAAGGTAAGAGACTAATAAGGCTAGGTAAGAGACTAATAAGACTAGGCGTTTTAAAATTTTCTAGCGATTCAATACTTCATTTTTAATAATCTTCTCATTACGAATATTTCAAAGCTATCGCAGACTCGAACCAATATATCGTCGATCCCTTAGTATTGAGAAGAGTTGATTGTCAATAGCCGCTCCGCCCATTTTAGAGTTTGTCTCTTCTGCCGTAGGACCCACCGTGAATGGAAACTCTGTGTACAGTTTCCAGCGTTCCCAGTTTGATTCCCAAAGTCAGTCTAGGCTCTCTTCTAATAAATATGAGATTCGCAGTCGTCAAAAGAGCATTAATTTCTGTGGATGCAATTATTGAAACCAGAGGGAATGTCTAAATTAATTAAGATTAATTTTCACTCCGCGTGTGACATCAGTGTGACATGATGGTGTCCCTAAACATTCTAACATGGCCCTTCTAATATTTCTCTTCCCTAATTAGTAATTATTTCGTTAGTACTTTCATCGCAGGGTCAGATTTAAAAATCCTGCTTGAAAAATCCACGTTCTTCTTATTGCCTCCCCGTGGAGCTGCTCGCATCTTCCGCTTACCATGATGTTAATTAAGGTCAATTTTTCTTTCGCCAAAGGTCAAAATTTTCACTCCCGTCTCCCTTCACTATCGTCTCTGCTCTAAATGTTTAAGGATAGTGTTCATAATACTGACTTGAGCACTTACCGACTGCGTCCCATCCCGAGATCTTGGTTTCAAATCCCGGATGTGTCAATTTGTTCCATTTGGTTGCTTCTCGGAGAGCACTTAAAACATAGATTGGCGATGGATGAGATGTTTAACCATGATCCTATTGGGTACCTACTTTCCTCCACCAAAGAAAACAGAATTCATTAATTGCATCTCGTGGCCTACCGTAAATTATTCAGTTTACGCAAAATGTTTGGATTGGGAAATCCCAGTTTACTAGATAATTAAATGTTAATTTTAAGTCAATTGCAAAGAGCTAAGAAATGGTGGGATGCCATGCCAGGTATGTAGTTTACGTTGCGAGGAATAGGAAATATTCGTCTCCTGAACTTACCATTCTATTTCGGAGCCCCTTAGCTCCTAGTGAATATGTATTATCCATAGCCTATGAAAACTATTTAAGTTCGATAAGTGTCCTCCATTTAAAATGGTATCAATAGTCATTTGATAGGCTCCAGGGCATCCTGCTCATGGAGTCCTCTGCTATTGAAAAGTATGGCGTGAAGTACGCGCGACTATGGACCAACTTCACGGTACTCGTAGTAAAATGAATACTTTTTGTAAATAAATCGTCTGGATAGATAATTTTGAATAAATAAATAATAGTCAATCATAATAAATTAACTGAATAAATATACCACCTATACTAGTTAATTAGCCTTAACAGAGTGCACCGTCTGCTTGGAAGTGTCCGAAGCACCACCTAGTGGCAGGTGGAGGAAAGAGTGTCACGTCACGCGTATGATTTACCGGCATGCAATATTTTGCCGTCTCGTTTTCGCGCCGTTGATTTTTTTTTCACTTTTAAATAAATGAGGTCAAAGTACTTTATGTCATTTTAAAATCGAGCGACTTAAAATATGCACTCCAGATGTCATAAACTTTCGATCAAGTCAATAAAACAATAGGAACTAATTTTCTTTCAGTAAACATTGATGCTCTATAATTTTTGATTAGATGATCTGATAATAATTTACTTCAACACAAATGTATAGTTATCCAAAACTGCAGTCATTACTAGTTCACCAAAATTACGTTTAACTCCGATCTTTTTTTTAACAATAAACCGCATCATAACCCACCTTCAATGTCATTTAAAAACTCGATTACATTTGGCAGTGGAATTTTAACGTGGCTGCCCTTTAATGCGATAGTAATATCCTCGGATTGAATTAATTTATCAAAGCATTCACTCAGTTGGAATGGAGCTTGTTAAGAAATAATTATCTTTACCCTATGCAATAAACCGTATCCTTTTGCAATTAGCAGAATAAACAAGGAGAAAAAGAACCATATGTTGCACGTAGTGTTTCGGATGGAACGTTTGTAACTGTGATTATACACTGATTTAACTTGTTATTTTTGTTATTGGATTTATAGTTACAGAATTTTAAGTAAAGCATTATTTTTTCTTTTATGAACTATATATGGTTCGTTTGAAATGTAGTTATTTTTTATTTACTATCGACAATCTATATAGGTACTATGTTTGTAAGAGTAAGGTAAAGGATCAGGCAATTTAGAGTTCGCAAAGGTCAATTATTATTAATTAGATTAATTATCATTAATAGCAAATTGATTTGTATTATAAAACTATATGTAAAAGACGTTTCTCACTTCGGATATCATTAATTAGCGTAATCAATAGATTTTATCTCATGTGGACTCCAGACTTTTCCTTAAATAATTAACTATTTATTCCGAAGGAAAATCTGGAGGGACGATGGGGACCACAAAAAGAAATATTTCTCTCATATAACTTGGTTGGATTACTGAATTAAAAATAAAGATATAATTTGTATGACATGTCAATTGCTGGCTATATTTTATTGTGATGAAGTAGGGGAGGAGTGTGTAAAAATTTGTCCGGATGCTTCCGTAGAGAATATAATTGAATATGCTTCATTGGTTTTGAACGGTTGACGCAGATGATACGAACTTAATCACTAAACAAAATTATGTGTAAGCTTAAGCTACCACTAATGAGGTACTAATGAGGTTAAAATGCAGGGAAATCACCTCATACGTTAATCTTTTATGACGGTAGCGATGCTATTGTTTTAATATACTGCCATACTTTACCAGCGGTATGTTGCTTATCAAATAAATTGCAAACCTTTTATGCCGTACTTAATTTAAGCCAGCATGGAAACCGATGTTGCCATAGTTCATCTGAAAAATTAAGATGTGTTAAACTCATTAGTACGCCGGTAGATATTGATATCAGCTGAAAATATACTGAAGTACAAAATAGGCATGAAATAATATACGCCCGCTGGTACATCCTCAAATTTATCCGCATTGTGGGTGGTTTTAAGGATGATTCGTTTAGCAATGATTCATTTGACAGTGGATGAAACATGACTAAACATGTACTATGTGAATGCAGGTAGAATATTTACAGAAAAATCATCGGTCAACAATCCAAAGATTGTGGAAAATGACCAAACTTAGCCAATTTCACAAAAATATTTTAATCACTACCCTGGATTCAAAAGTTTACGTAATCTTCAGATCTGTTTTTCAAACTGTTGAAACCCGGGTCGTAAATAAAAATTGTTATTGAAATTCTCAAAGTATGGTCCTTTTTAACCAATGAAAAATGTCTCATAGTCAACCTCGACTCCGTACGATTCAATCCAAAGGTTGGTTTGACGCAGCTCTCCAATCACTTTTCCTATCGACTAATCTCTTCATATTGATATAATTCTTCACTTTCACATCCTTTATGACTTGACCCACATATCTCATCCAAGACCTTCCTTTTTCATTCTTCCCGTTCACTTATCCCTCGAAGATTGTCTTCATCAGGCCATCGTGTCTTAAAATATAGCCGATTTAGTTGTGCCGTCTTCTTTTTAGAGTTTTCAGAAGACTTATCTTTTCTCCCCATGTTTGTCACTCGGTCGATCCATTTGATCTCCTTCATTCTTCGGTAGCACCACATTTCAAATGCTTCCTACCTTTGTTTCTCTGATGCTGCTACTGTCCATGCTTCACTTTGAGAGCATGCTCCATGCTTTAAAGAGATGTTACTTTGCTTTGCGCTTGTATTTGCAGCTGTGTGCAGATTCTTCTTCTGGTAAAACGCTCTATTCGCATCGGCTATTCTATTGAGAATTTCTCTTCTGCTTCGTCCAATTTCGGTAACTCAGCTTCCTAGATAACAATAATCTCCCACCTCATCAATTTATTTTGTTTTACTAGTTTAAAATGGGCCTGAACTTCTTTTCTCCTACTGCATAGCGTTACCTAAATTTTCTTTTTATTCATCTTCCAGTTGTATCTGGACATTGTCACTTACATGCTTCCTAGTGCCTTCTTTAATTCTCATTCTGCTTCTGTAATGACTGCTATGTCGTCAACGAGTCACAGCATGCTGATTTTTCCCCGTGGATTTCCCCGAACATTTTTTTTTAACAGCGTGGATGGCTTTCTCGATGTAGGAATTGAATAGGACGGGAGAAGTGCGGAGATCGGGTTGTTGTGGTGGCTAGAGTGCTGACCCTACCATCCCAAGGGTCCGGGTTCGATTCCCGACTGTGGTGGATTTTTCGGTGCCAAACCGGTCCCTACTTGAGTGCCTAGTGGAGGGCATTTCAGGGTCAGTACTCCGTCTGTCGGATGGGACGTTAAGCTCTAGGCCCCCTTGGCGCCTGCCGTTAAGAGTAGGCTAGTGCTACGGGTTTTTCTCCAATCTTCCTTCGTTCCCTGAAAACCCCTACCATTACCCAATGACCCACCTATCCTAATTATCGCAAATGATCTCAGCTGTCGTTCGCCTCCCCTGAATAGCATAACATAAAAGGAGAAGTGCACAAAGTTGTCTCACTCCTTTCCTTATTCTTGCTTTACTTCTGATTCCTCCTAATATGATCACAGCTGCTTGGTTTCCATACAAACAGAGGTTAATTATTCGGTTATTGTATGATACTCCAACGCCCTTCATAATCCAATCATTAAGGTCCAATCCACGTTGTAAAAGCGTTCTAAAACAATCTACAATCGCAGCAAACGTCGGTAGGTTCTTCTCTATTATCTTCTCTATAAGCAGCTTGAGGGTTAAATCTCTACTCTTGTGCCCTTTTCTCTGAACTCAAATTGGTTCTCATCAATATACTACTGATCTTATCGTTCTAATCGTCCATAGATGATTCTTGTCAATATCTTCGAGACACGTGTCGTTAGGCTAATTGTCCTAAACTTTTCGCAGTTCTCGAGTCTCATCTTTTTGAGAATTTAGATGACGATGTTCTTCTCAAACCCCGTGGGTATGTCTCCTGTAGAGCACATGTTGCTGATGGTTTTGTACAGCTGGGTCAATATTTTCTGTCCCAAATTTTAAATTAACTCCGCAAGAATGTCTTCTATTCCAGAAGCATTATTTTTACATAGGCTCCTTACAGCTGCGTCGAATTTTGATCTTAATATTAACGTTCCCAAATCATCCTTATCACGTTCATTTTGCTCTTCAATTACTTTAAAATTAAGATTTCCACCATTGTATAACTGTTCCTAGTATTTTTAAAACATTGTTTTGTTCCATTATCAGTTGAAGCAGTGCAAGAAGTTTACGTGTTTGGAGTAATGATCTGCAAGCTCACTCCTCGTTACATGAAGTGGTTTAATTGAATTAGCCAGAAAAATCTTGAAGAGAGCTTCCAGGAAACAAAGGGCAACGGAAGTGCTAATGCGTACCATTTTTATCGCAGCTTGTTGATAATTCACTTTTAGAAATTATGGATAATCCAAAGCTTTTACATTATTTTGTCTAAACTATCTATTTAGTGATGCACGATTAGGTGTTTTCCCGGCGTATTAGATGAGTGAAAGTTTCTCGGTACTTCCACCGGGTCAAAGGCTCCATCTCTACCAACGTTTCGGAAGACGACTCTTTTTCCATCTTTAGGGCTGTGATGCTGGAGCCCTGAAGATGGAAAACGAATCGTTTTCCAAAACGTCGGCAGAGATGGAGCCTTTGACCCGGTGGAAGACCCGAGAAATTATCACTTATCTATTTAGTCTCATTCATAGCCAACATTTCACGTGTGTCCTTGACTGCATGTCTACTAATTTTAATATAGTAGTTTTAAATGCCTGGATGGTATTTGGTTTAATCATTTCTTTCTGTGACTGATATTGCATACCTGCAAGGATTTCTAGGACAAGCTTGTGCACTCCTACGGTGGCTTGCAGGGTATTAATTATGTAGGTGATAGAGATGGTTTTCTGAGTGGAATATAATGGACGATGCTACTCCAGTTTTTCTTTACTTGGTGGAAACGCTTGCGTATCACACTCTTTTAGATATAAGTTCAATTTAGCTAATAGAACCTCCCTTGGTTTCTCTCAGATATTCATTTTAATGTGTAGGTAGCATTTCATACACTCTACTCCAGGTCACATTAGAGCAGGCGTCCATGGCTTTCAACTCCTAACACTTCAAAGGTTCAAAGCTAGTTCATTCTCTGGAATAATTAATGTGAGTCCCTAATATGTCTCCCAAAGAGAAGCTTTCCTTCTCACTACACAAATTACCTTGTTCTGTCATTTTATTTTCTCTCTGGACACACCGCATATTATCGCGGTATGTTGCAATTTGGTGCAGGCACAAAGAGCAAACTTCCATAATATGATGGCTTCATTTTTTTCATCTGAAAATAAAGGAACATAACATCCCCGAGGCGTAAGGAAAACTCATCATTCCGTGAGTTGGCTAGACGTAGCACGCAACTTCCTTCTTATCCCAGCCTACGTCTTCAAATTAGAATTTTCCTTCTCTACCCCAAATCTCTCATAATTTGCTTCACATATCTCATTCGTCAAATTCCTCAGAATTTCTTACTATTCAAGCCTCAAGGTATTTCATATGCCTTCGCCTCTCAAGTTTTTCCCGTTACGTTTGACGCATCTTCTTTCCATATTATAATCATATTTATTTCTCTTCCAAACTATCGTATAATCTTTTCACTGCAACTTAACCTAGTAGTTTGAACCTCAGCATTCCTCTTGCTGTGTAACAATATCCAGTTGCATAAGATTACTTTCTGAAAATGCTGTTTTCTATCGATAAATAAGAATATACAGGAACTTTACGACTCCCACAGCCGAATTGAGCTTTAGTTATTCTTGATGTCAAGAGTGGGTGCTGTAATTAATCTAAAAAATTCACGGAAAACACATTTATCGGAAGAGTTACAACAACCTCTCACTTTCAACCATATTCGAGAAGATTTAAGTGTACAACAGAAGTTAAATCTCTGGGAATCTCTAAAATCTTTCTTAGGGTTCATATCCGAATATTTGTGGTTCAGCGTTAAAGTGACTAAGATTTATCAGATGATGGGAAAGTGGGAAAGTGCTCAAGTACTAAAAGGAAACGAAAGATATTATTTCACTCTGGTAACGTTCCATCTTTAGAAATTGAGAATTTGAAATTCAACGAATACAGATTAAAAAGTAGGTAAAAGACTTTAATAGTGGAAATCAAATGGCATTTACTTACTTCGCCAATGGACTTCCACGAATCTGGGTCACAACTATCAAGTAACAATAGATTAGATAAACTTTATGGATTTAGGCTCTACTTTCTGGGATATATTTGCACAATTAATAGAAATACTTTGTCAATTCCACGACTTTTAAAAAAAACATTACCAGTTTTATCCAAAGGTGGTCATTAAGAGGCAATTGTAAACAACGAACGACACAGTCGTCACAACGACATAGATATACCGTTGCTGAGGTGGTGGTAAGGTCGGCCTAAGGCCAAGGTGGATCTTCTGATATTCATCATCGGTCAACAATCCTAGGATTGGTTTGACGCAGCCCTCCACTCGATTCTTCTATCGGCCAACCTCTTCATATTAACGTAGTTCCTCTCTTTCACGTCCTTTACGACCTGTTCTATGTAACTCATCCGAGACCTGCCTTTTCCATCCTTCCCGTTCACTTTTCCTTCGATGATTGCCTTCATCAGTCGATCTTGACATAAGATATAGCCGATTAGGTTGACCTGTCTTCTTCTTCGACTTTGTAGCAGACTTCTCTTTTCTCACACTCTTCTTAGGACTTCCTCGTTTGTCACTCGGTCGATCCATTTAATCTTTATCATTCTTCTGTAACGCCACATTTCGAATGGTTCCACTCTTTCTTCTCCGCAGCTGCCACCTTCCATGCCTCATAATATTGTGAAGAGAAATTCTGAATTAGAAATTAAAATTTTGTGTCACAAATTGGATCCCCGATCTTTAAAATCGTCCTTCAAAAAAAATCAATTTTACTAGAGCTTTTCTGCCTCCCCTACCCACCCCCTTCTCTTTTATATCTGTATCTACTCCTAATCAACGCCCTGCAAACCAGTGCGAGCGTGTGTGACACTGGGTGAAGAATACCAAAAGACACTCAAAACCACTCCGACCTCTCTTTTTACCACTTCCATGGCTACATTTGACTAGGAGTGAAATTCCAACCCCGCAGCCATACCCCACCCTCCCACCACCTCAAAATGAGTATATGAATAACTGCGTTGTTTTTACAAAATAAACTGTTGAATTTAGTTTCTATGATATTTATCGCTTTTACCTGGTGTGGAATCACGGATGCATCTTTCGCGTTATCGCAATCTGTATCGATAACGCTTACCCCTAAATTAGCGCAGGGTTAACGATAACCGTATATGAAATTCGCTCCACTGATTGTAATATAGCGATTTGAAGTGCTATGTGAAAAATGAAGAATGGAGATCACGTTTTCTCCAACATAAGTTAAATAAAAAAATAATTTTAACGCTAGCGCACACCTTATGAAGATCCATGATCGAGGCCCTAGTAGTTGAATAATATCCTAAGAAAACCATGAGTAACGTAAAAAAGTACCATGAACTTTCAGAGAGCGTCACTCGGAAGTGCTTGGCTGAGATACCCTAGGAAACCTCAGGGGTTAGTATTTATGCACGCAGATGCTCTTGCGGCAACTCACTACTGTCAATCAAAATATTATGTGTACTCTAGTTAGAAGGATTTTTATATAGCAACCAAATGATCTATAGAAAAATAAATTATATTATATTTCTTCTTGTTTAATTCTACGTTTATCGTTGTGAACATAATGCTTTTGAAATATATATTTGTATTTTTATTGAAGGTTTAATGGAAAAAGTGACTGTTATTTAACATATTCAGCAACTACGCCGACTTTAAAAATTTATTCCTCAAAACCCGTCCGGTGATCTATTCCAAAGTATAACACAATATGCATAAGAACTTTTTATGCGTCTTCTACTGTTTTTATAAATTTATCTTTGCAAGAAATGATACCTACAGGAATCAATTTTATCAGAAGCGTTTTTCTCGGCTCAGGGTGGTCTATAGCAAATGCGGCAACGTCGTTTTCAAGCAACAAATAACCGATGACCCGTCTCATTCCTACCCATACAAATATATATCAATATAAAAAGTTCATTATATTACCTACTGTCTTAACGACGATGCACTATAACATGTGGATATCTAAGAATTACAATACAATCAAGGTAGCAATTGTTTGACCACCCAGAGCCGAGAAAAACGACTCTGATGAAAATTATTACAGTGTCATTTCTTGCTTATTGTTAGATATTTTTTTTATTTATATAAAACGCAAAAAACATTCTTGTATATATTGTGTTATAGTTTCGAATGCATTGAAGAGAAATAAATTAAGAGTTTTGAGGGAAAAAAATTTAAAATGGGCATAGTTGATGAACACGTTAAAAAAAACTCAGTTTCTCCATGCAAACTTTAATAAAAAATAAAACATTAAAATCCAAAATTTTAATATTTAAAATAGTAAATATAGAATTAAACGAGAAATAATATGATATCATCAAATTTTAAATAGATAATTTGGTTACTTCGTAACCACCCATCAGACTCTAGTGTGCATATTGGTCGACAATAGGTGGCATTTGGGTATAGATTACTCAGCAATGTCATAGGTCAAATGCTTCCAGTTTTGCCCTTTGGTCTGCAGTCATCGTCTAGACCACATTTCAGCATCGGAGCTAGCTAGATGTACGTACTATTTTACTGCGTTCTTATTTCCTGGCTGGTTTTACCTGCCACAAACAGGCTACTCCTCTTTTCAAAAATACCTTGTTGGCATGAGCTGTGGTGCTATTCATTTACTTGTAGATTCAATAGAAAATAATTAGACGTAGGTTCAAGCTGCCGCTGGCGTTAAATAACCCCGTATCTTTCAAGCGTTATGAAAATCGAGCATTAGATCCATAATGGAAATTATATCCGCCACCTTTGACTGCCAAAGGGCTAGGGTAGCATTCTCACCCTATAATTGTTGTCTGTTCACTTACCAAATAGAAAAAAAACTCTTAATCCAGCTGATATGCATCAAAATTAAATATGTGAAAATCTCATCTCTTCTTTTACACATAATAACCTATTTATGGTTATTTTTCATTCTCCAGGTTACATTTCCCCAATACCAGAGTTAAAAGACGTTTTTCTTAGATTTGCCTATTCATCATGGTGGCAATATATTCGAGAAAACGCAACACGTAGATTATATCGGTAGGTATTCACGCCTAAACCCCCTCACCGGCTGCTTGAATTCCAGTAATTGAAGTAAAAATTAATGAAGTTAATTAATATAACGGGGTCCAGAAATTATAAGCATCGTCATTTAATTTACGCACACAGTTTTTATTATAATGCGCTTATAGGATCGATTTTTAATTGGAAATTCGGGTCAATGCCCTCAGGGCCGCGTTGGTGGAGTTAACCAATTTTCTTCGTTTGAGAGCTATAATTCAATTTACTTAATCTTCTGAAATTAGATGAACTTGCGGGTTATCCATTCATTATTTAATAGCTACTTTTCAACGTCATCCTCCTTATCACCCTAAAACTTTTTATGTTCCGTAACAGTAACGGATATCACCCACGCGTTGCCATGGCCTCGATCATGGATCTTCATACGGCGTGCTCTAGTGTTATCGTTATGTTTTGACTTTTTTTCTTTTATTGATCTTTATCGGAACCATAAATATAATTTAAACCAATGTAAACATTACTGCCTGGACCGCCTGGACTCATACCTGGGTCTTTACAAAATTAATACCACATTTTTATATATACAAACAATATATATAAAGCTAAAATCCGCAATTTTTCACGATAGTACTTTAGCGCTCATTGTAAATTTCGCACATCCATGATTGCGAAGACCCATTTTGTAGGAGCAATCGTATCGAAAATCTATCCATCGACCCTGCCCTAAACCTAGTCATAATTCACAGGATATCAAGATACAGTCGAACAAATTTCTTGGTGGAAGGGTTATAGCAATATCACAATGGTCACACGTGACAAATATTAAAGGCCTTTTGTAAGTAGGCGCACCATGATCCTGGAGTAAAATGTAACTTTCTATCAAATTTGTGAAAAATTAGTCTTTATTGCTTCTAATACAAAGATTAGGATGTAATTTCGTATAAATTCCCTGTTATTTTCTACTATATGCCAATTTTATTCCCTCCTTGGAGTTGGTTTGATGACTCGAGCTCTGATTACCTATCCCTTGGGCTTGGATAGAAATTTTTTTATGCACTTCCAATCTCTCTCTTGTTGAATTTATAAGGAAATCACCTCAGTATTCCATCCTTCTAATTTTATTTGAAAGAGCTTGACTCCTTTGTGCTTCAAAATCATTTAGCTAATTATCCGGACCGTGTTGAAACCGTGTTTCTCTCCAACTTTCTTCCACTGTCCATTAAAATCCTATCTTTAATGAGCTACCCTTAAATCTGAAATGGAAATTTGGCCAAAGATGTCAGTTTCCTCTGTGACAACAACATATCTCCCCTGTTTCATCACTCATGTTTATTTCGGCGCCTTAAAAATAAGTCTGATAGCCCTAAAACTATATGGTAAATATCAAACAATAGCTTAGTTGTTTTTCCTTTATATCTGCATGACACCCTGTAAGCCACCACAAGTGCATGTGAAAGGGGGTTCACTATCACCTGGCATGAATAATGTCACATATTTTAGACATTCAATATCCAAAATACGGGTTCATCGGCCTTTTTTTAAATTCTATGTTTAAGGCTTTAGAAATTAAAATCTTCTATGGCTTACGGACTTTGTTATTGTGATTTTTTGATTAGGTTGTTATTTATGTGGTTAGGGTGTTGTTATTTGGTTCAGTCATTGACATACATCAGGATTGCATAGTAGAGCCTGACTTAAATCTCTCTATTGATTTCCCACTGATGTGGTGAAAATATCTGATACGAGGATCTCTTATTATTTTTTCAGATACAACATTGTTCATCATGCTTCAATGAAATATTCAAAGGCATTCCGCCGGTTAACGTAAGTCTTACTTTATTGAAAGGAACATATTTCACTTCGTTTTCCCCAGAGAAAGACGCTGATTTAATCCCCTATTGTGAATTTCAGCCTGGCATGCCATTCGCATTCACTTTGGATAAGCCCGAAATATTTGTCCTTTTCCTCCCAGCTCTTCATGTTAGACTTCCCAAGCATCCCAATTCCCTTCCAAGATCTGCCTACACCGCCTCAGCCAAATAAATTCCAGCAACTTCCTTCTTTCTTCCTCAGCCGTGTAAAACACCTCTCCGTTCCTTTCTCTTTCCGTCCAGTTCAACTCCTACATGCTTCCCCGAACTCGCATCTCCAAGGAATTCATTCCTCTCTCAGCACCGTTCCTCCTAGTACAAGTTTTCAGAGCACCAAGTTAAGTATCAAAGATTTCGTTGACCCCTCCTTTACTTATTTTCTTTTCTATTATTTACTAATCCCCCGTGAATATTTCATTTTTTTATTAACAAAATTGTTGAATGAGGGGAACAAGATGAGTAATCATCCAAGTGAAAACGCGAAACTTTTGTTAGTTTTTGAGAAAATCTTTTGAAAAACGAACAATTTTCCTAAGAATCAGGCAACTTGTTATCCTTTTGATTTCGCGTGTGAGCACTTATTCGTGAAATCGGAGCCTTCAAAAGATAACGGATATTAGCAAGTAATTTATCCTTATACTTTAACGATAAATAGTGTCATTAAAATATAGTGAAAATAAATTGAATTGTCATTTCTTCAATATTAACGCCTATTCTCGTCTATAGTTCTTCTGGAGTTTTCTATTTGTTTCGTAAGCCACGTCCTGGAGAGATATCTAAGAGTCTGGTCTGTACTATTTGTTTGAATTCACTGAGTTTGAATTTGTTTGAATGTCAAAAATTACTCATGAAATTATTGTGGCTGGAATGTCCTCCCGTGCCTTATATCAGTTACTGATTAAAAATGTTTCGCAAGCGTTGACTTTTCGTGGATGGAACACCTAACCGATTAATTACAATTCAGTTGATATTCAGCCTTAAAAACCATCATGCAACGTAAATATAGAATCAGATTTGCATTCTCCAAAATAATGCATTTCAATCAATAATGATCCTTGTATTTCTCTGAAAATCTGCTTATAAAATATGATGCCAATAAAACAAAATCGATATAGGGTAAGAATGTGATTGGTTGGCTCAATGCCGAAATAACACTTGGAGTTTACTGTCCAGTTTTTAGGGTCATATTAGGTCATGGCCAATCATAACACTGGGTAACATCTTAACGCCTTTTAAGGCGTCAAAAAGTAACCAGTTACAAGGTTAAGGCACCTTTCACCCAATTAATCTTACAATTAGATTTCTCTATTTTAAATTAGTATTTTACTGTTACCATGACCTTTGTTTAGTTCTGTTGTGCTTCAGGCGATATCTGGTCAATCAATATCTTTCCCATTTGAACTATATTCTTCATTTAATGTCTCCCTGGTTCAGTATTAGCCAGCTTGTTATCAGCATGCATAGCGTGCTAATTTTTTCCCCTGGAACATTTTCTCTGTTTTTTTTCATGGCTTTCTCGACGTGGAAATTAAAAGTTGAGAGAGAAAATGTCCAGCCCTGCGTAACACTTTTATTTATTTTCACTTTTCTTTGCTGCTGGGCCAACCTTTAATCCCAGTCACCTGTTTTTCTTCAAATTTACTTCCAAAAATCATTCCTTGAGTACTAATAAACTTTTGACCCTAGGTAAGAGGTCTTTCACTCTAAGAATCCTTCTGAATTTTAATTCTCCTTAATGGGGATCGGGGTAGTGTGGCAGCTAGAGTGTTGGCTTCCCATCCCGAGGGCCCGGGTTTGTGAGAGGCAGTGGTTTTTCATTGCTACGTACATGAATTGGCCCCTTCTTCGTCTGGATTTACATCTACAGAATACCCCGTAAGGAACCGCAAGGGTGTGTGGCAGGGGATGAACCATTGCCAGGGATACTAACCATGGCGGTGGCTTGCAGGGCATTATGTAGATGTAAATATTTCTAGAAATATCCTATTGGGTAGGTAGTATAAGCAGCATTTAGTGCATGTATGTAGTGCATTTATTGTTACAACTCATCCCCTGCCAAGCACCCTCGAGGTAACTTGCAGGGTAGTAGGCTGATAGATATAGAGATTCATTTGAAATCAGAGAGATATAAATTAACACTTGCAATGAATCAGGCCTATAAAAATACTAGTTCGTCTTACTAGGCACTACTAATATGCAACTAAGAAGTGCAATTCTACTTCCTTGTAGAGAATTTTGGATATGGATTCATTGGGAACGTGAAACGTTAATTATAAATAACACTAAACTATTAGTATAAACAAAATAATGCAAGTACAAGAATACAAGTGCCGTGTAGACAGCATTCTAGGTTCAGCGTTCCGCCCGTCGGTTGGGACGTTAAATCGTGACCCCCTTGGCGCCTAACATTAAGAATGGCTACTATCGATGCAGGGTTTCCTCCATTCAATAAAAAATCCTACCACTACCTAATTACTCACCTATCCTGACCAGTGCAAATGATCTAAGCTGTATATCGCCTCCTCCGAACAACTATGTACTGCAGTTATAATCAACATCAGTCTAGTCTAACTTGAATCTAAACTAAATCCTAAGGCAAATACTACACCTATGCCCGAGGTGGTATTCGAACTCTCGATCTTTACGTGGTACTTTCTCGACAGGCAGCATTTAGGCTGGCATGTTATCGATCCATGTATTGCAACCGATTCTCTTCTACTGTCTCAGTAATTTTCTTGTTGCGTAGCTTATTTCTACATTTACTATTTCTATTTTAACCATTATATAAATAGATCGTTCCGTATTTCGAGTTCCATCGCTAATTAAATATCTGATGAGCGGATGAGAAGAGGATATCCGGGAATAACCTGCTTAGCCGTCTTCCATAGAGGAATTTCTAATTCTCGAGTGAGTTCAGTGACATACCGGAGGCATTCTCGCGTTTGCCATGACATATCCCTCTAAGCGTTGCAATGAGACTTCGGTGAATGCTAGACCATTCGAAACCCGGAATGCTCGCCGAAGAGATTAGTGGAAGAAGGTGATGATTGTGTCTCACTGGATTCCGTGCGAATGCCTTCCTTCCGCCCCTCCCCCTCATTGCATCCCGGGATTCCCTTTTCCGTTCCCCCTTTCTCTCCTCCGGGAAGGGCTCTCCCGCCCTCGTTACAGGAGGAATCAGTTATACCAGTCAATGTTGTGGCCGGAAAACGATACCTCTTGCGACTTTATGAGAGCCGGCTTCGCGGATTCGTAAGGAGAGGAGAAGTTGGTTGCCATGGGCAACGAGAGATGGCGGGGGTTATTGCGCGGTGGTGCTCAACGCGGTGCCTCGCGAGGGTGAATTATCGACTCGAAGGGGGCGGGAGGGCCTCTTCCGTGGGAGGTGTCGGTGACCGCGCCTATGAGATCGTTCACAGATCCGTGGTGCCCTCCTAGCAAACGCTTTTCAATTCTTCTTCCCACCTTATGTCCCAACCCATGTGTAAAGTCATGGCCAGTTGCATTGCACCGACTTGTTTTTAAAGTTTACTCCAGAGTTAGTTTTCCCCTTACATATTTTAAAAACGTGAACAGTTAGTTACTTTATCGGGGGATGCGGCCGACAGGAATGTAGAGAAATCCGAAAAAGCAAATGAGGAGCAAATATAGATGGACCCTGGTTTTGTTAATTCGTGCATATCCATGGAAGGCGAATTACAGCTAAGGGGCCGTCAACATTCACCTCAACCTTAATCTTGAAGTAGAGCGAGAAAGAGTTGGACCAACTGACAACAACGTGTAACATTGGCACAGACTGGTATTCGTTTGGACGTTATCATTAAGTGAATATAACGAAAAAAAAACGTTTAAAATAAATCCTGTAAACAGTAAGGTGTCAATGAATCAGAAATTAGTTTCTGATTTATGGTACATCCAGTTACTCTAAACCGCGAACTCGCCATGGCAGAAAGACTAACATATCTGCTGACAACTTGACAATTCTTGCCTTACTGTACATCAGTGTGCAACAACTGAATCCGAATTACCATGCTGAAGATATATATTTCAGGGATGGCATCCACTTATAAAACGTGAAAAAACTATGGAAAGTTATAAGTCGGACAAAGGTACATTAAATGCTTGAAAGCAATCAAAGCTGTTTCCTTTACGACGGAACACTTCTAGAACTACAGCGATGTATCCATGTAACCAATATTTTAAGTAAAGAATAACTTAACATTCGTGTTTGAATGCTAATTTTGAAAGAATAGGACTGTATGGGGAAAGTCATTTTGTGGAAGAAGAATTTTTTAAGATTTGATTGTATTTAGGACAAAGCACCCCGATCCTTACTCAATTATTTCGTGATTAAAGTAGCACATGTTGAACATTATGTACCGGCTAGAAATCCAAGTTACATGCAAATGAAACTGTTAAAGTTTGGAATGCCTCACGTTGACTCCAGACCTCCTACGTCTATATTCTAAAATCAGTGGAAAGAAACTGTTATTATTTATAGCACCAGCGAACTTGAAATCAAATTCATCCTCAAATCCCTCGTATAATACCTCGTTCGTCGAATCTTTGAATCCTAGAATCCATCGAGTTCCACCTCGAAACCAAATCCTTAAAAATCCGAGTCAATTACATCCTCAGCGGACAAAAATCCATGCCCTTCCTTTCCATTCAATTTGACTGCCCGTTTTCAATTTTAAAATTGAATTGAAACGAACGCAAGGAGTTTCGTCTGTTGATGATGTAAATGACTCGGATATTTAAGGATTCAGATTCGACGTGTAACTCGATGACTTCGATGATTCAAAGATTCGAAAAACGCGGTATAATTCTAGGGATTCGAGGATTAAAATATTTGACGAACAAGGTATTGTTCGAGGGATTCCAGGGTTCAAAATTTCAAACGTACAGAACGATATAATAAAAAAAGACGTTCTAACAATATCGGGAGAAATAAGATGCTCGATGAAAACTTAAGAAAATACGGAAAGACTTAAATCGTCCATGCATCGAGGTGACATAGTCTGGTGGAAGCAGTCAAGGAGAAAAAATTTAGTTTCAATAGACGGAATTCACAAAAAATGTTAAGGTTTCCGACATTGGGTTTCGACGACGTACTTATGCGTGAATAAATGAGAAATAGAATATAGTTTACGAACAAAATTTGTTCAATATAATGATAACATTAATATTCCTTCCATGTGAATATCATTAAAATATTCCAAATAATGAGAAACTAGAGGAATCGAGTGAAGAGCTGGGTAGAAATAATCTTAGGAAATATGACTAGTAATTAAAATGAAATTCTGATAGTATGGAGAACATGCTAGAAATATTCCATTATTGATAAAAATTATGAACTCTTACGGTTAACAAGTATGAAACAGGGGAAAGAATTCATATGGTCATGAGAATATTCCAATGATACGAGCACATTTCTGTGACGTGTAGGTAGGTAGGGAAAGGGAGAAAGGATCCGTTGTCACGCATTTAGTTCAAAATGTGTGAGATGGAAATTCATAAGAGAATCGCGACAGGGTTGTGCGCCAAAATAGAAAAAAAACGTTATCTCGCATGAGTAAGGCCTCATCTTGGGAAGGCATCTAGCATTCGGAATCCAACAACAATAGATTGGATTCCGGAACTGAATGAGATACAAAGGAAAGCGTTATTTTTCCAAAGAAATTACTTAAAATCTCAAATAATGTTTTACTGAAGCTTCTCTCTACGTATGGTATCGGCAAATGCACTTGTTTATTTGGAAATGGAGGCTAGCGAGATTAAATTTTCATCATCAATTTGAATTGGAAACTGACTCTGCACACACAGTTATCCCTTGACACTGCATAAGTGGTGCATGAATAGAGATCGATTGTCGTACCTAAAGATACTGTAATTATTTATCCGCATTCAAAATCTACAAACACAACACAGAACACACAGAGTCTAGTACAGTGATGGGGAAACTTTTTTTTAAAGAGGGGGGCCAAAGGATAGGAAAAAAAAATTTAGGCGGGCCAATATAATTTACTAAAAAATAAAAATTATACATTTCACAAAATTCTTGTGCATTTGGTGTTGCCAAGTCCTCTTAATGACTGAAAGATTATGAAGGAGAATGTGATGAATGAAACTGTGACTGCATTTCCAAAAGTTTCTCATAATTTGTATCGAACTGGAATTAGGAATAATGCCTCGCGGGCCGGATAGAACGTTTCAGGGTGCCGCATCTGGCCCACATGCCCATCACTGGTCTAGTTCATTCGATATAGCAATGTCTTTTTTCTTCTCCATATCCTTCGGCCTCCTTCTACAATAGGAGGACACACAGCTGATTCCGCCAGTGGAAGTGATTGTTGGACTCCCTGAAGGGTATTTCGAAAGGCACTGCGTATTCGAATGCATTGTAATTTGTGAAAAAGCAAATAAACTTAAGCGCACTTTTAGTCACGACCAAATATACTTGTAAATACTTCGCTGTTCAGTTGTTTATTTACAGGATCTGTGCAGGCAGAGCTCCCATCACATCCCATCCCATCCCCCCCCCTCCACTCCCCTCCCGTTCTTCGCAAAAACAGCCAAAGAGGGGAGGTGGATGACGTAGATATCCTGAACGCAGCTCGTTCGGTGGGCATCACCTTGTGCGCATTTTAATTTTTAATTTATGAGTGAATTGCTCTGGTTAGAACATTACTTTTTCAATAAAATTCATTTTTCGTTTCCATCTAACGACAACGTGTATAAACATAGTCGGCTCCGGTGGCAGCGTGGTTAAGTCCTCGCCTGCTAATCTTAGGGTCGCGCGTTCGAGTCCCGCCTGAGTGGGTTTTTTCACCACTCAGGACATGGATGTGTGTTCCTGTCAGTTGTTAAATTGTTAATACCCCTATGTAAAGGCCAAATGTGCTGTTTTCGGTGGTAATGGAATATAAATAAATAAAAAGTGATTTCGGTTCCGACCCCATGCACTCAAGAGGGAGAGTTTTAATGATGTGGAATAGATTGAAGTGAATGTGACAAAGTTCTGAAAATCATTCTGGTAGTCATGGCGCTCCTGCGGCTTTACAAACGGTATCATGAGTATGTGGCTAAGGGAGGGATGTACATAGAAAAATAAATTGATAATTATTTATTAGCCTCGTTCAGTATTTATTTCCAGACAACCCCGAAACCTCTGTCTATGTGAACAGATTGTCTGCATTTATATCTTCTAATTTTTCAAAATTGAATAATTCGATTCAAAATGCTGTTAAGTGCATCTTCTTTGTTGATGTTATGAGTTATTTTTGCTTTTTGTATATCCTACTTAATAAATTCTGGGTCACATCAGAAATTAATTTCTCCCCTTGCAAGTAGAATTCTTCCAAGTGTTGGATCGATAAAATAGTGTTCTATATTTGCATAGATTCGGCTTTTATTAATTTTTAATAGCTCTTTCGTGTTCCTGGAGGCGTACTTTAAAAAGGCCTACAGGTTTGACTGATGTTAGAGTGACTACAGTCGCACCTTATTTCACATACTCCTCCCTAAAGGCTTTGCGAGAGTGGAATTTTTAGTGAATTTTAATGATTTCTCCTTTTCGCCATTCATCAAATGAACAAACACGGAATATGTAAAAAAAATATTTTAGCAATTCATTTCTAAATATTAACTCTCATACGTATATTAGAGATGCAAAAAGCTATATTAGGGTATTTAATTAAAATAAGAATTTTTCACGGCAGCTACGTAATCTAGAATTATATTTCAGCTCTTTTCAAATGTCTTCTGTTGAGAACATTTGCCTTTCAAACATCTAATTTTGATCATGGCGTGGGCCACTAAACGCGATTATTTTGTTTCAATAACCTACGTCTTCTGAGAATTAAACAAAAAATTTACGGCGTGGCTTTCGTGAGGTTAATGGATCAGCTTTTTTTATCACAGACCAGAGGATCACATTTGAGCTTCTCTGCGATATTTTTTTTTAGTTTTAAGTATGTTCTGAGACTTTGCACTCTTTTCAGAATGTTTACATTGGTATTTATTCTCAAGCTATTCAATGGATTACTTATTCTTTATACTTTCATAATTTTCCTACTCGATTTAAAATCATATTAAGGTTATATTTTTTGTTTTATCGCAGAGGTCATTTTCACTGAATAAAACTTGGGTAAATACAAAAAAATACTCCTAAGTAACTTTGCTTATTCCAGATTTGAACTTATTTTGCAATACACTGTTTTAGAATTGTCAATTCACTGCTTTTTTCATCACCACCATACTGATTGCATTATCTTAATTTTTTTGAAAATTTTCGTCTTACTGCTTTTCATCCTTTTAATATGTACACGAGTCTCACATTTCATGAGGCATTAGAGTTTTCCACGGTGTGAACATATTTTCCTGATTTCAGCAAAGACCTTAGAAGTATTGGGTCTAATCTATATGGTGAGGACGAATTGTCCTCCGATAGATTTTCATAGTTTCGTAGTATGTACACAATCGTCTAATGACAGAAGAATAATCATTAGGAATCACAGAAAAATTTTAATATCCACATAACATTGTTACTTAAATTAATGGATACTCATTCGTATTCCCATTTTATCTGCGTAAAGAATTGTCTGAATCGCTGATATGCATTAGATGACCATCTTTTTGACTTTGATTTTACTCTCGATTTTATATCTAAATTTCATCAAATAGGGAATCAAATTAGGGAATCGGTAACGTTCTAAATGACTTTTAAGATATTCAATAAAATATCAAGATGAAGGTGAAAAATAGGTAATATCAGGATAAAGGTAATTTTCTCTCCATCGGTTTATGCATTTTGCGCGGGTATTACGAAGTAATGTTTGAGAATAATTATTAGAGTAATCTAATGCTGAAGACGAATTTTGTAAGACGCTGACCATTACTTATGACCAAAATAACAGTCCGCATGAATATCACGAGTAATGGAAACACATTCTCGGTTCGGACGTATGTATGAAAAAGTAAAAGGGATGAAAAAAATTGAATCTAAGGGAGAAGCGGTTTTTAGAGCGGTGGTTTTGGAGTCATTCCCGACCTCCGTTGTTATGAAATAAGTCGCCGTGAAGAAGAAAAAAAGGAGTAAAGATTGGATCGGTCTTGGCGAAGCGCGTAAAAAAACAGTACTCTATCAAACTGAGATCCCTGTTTTCCCGGACAAAACGAATTGAGTCTGGATACGAGGCCAAGATTCCACGAGCACCATTTTTTTCCTACCCCCGTTGTTTTTCACTACGAAAATACGTCACCTGATTTTTGTTCCAGCTCTTGGTAGAAAATTTCCGTGAAGATCAATACATCAACCAATTTAATGCGTGTATATCCCGATATTTGCGCACTTTTTCTTCGTCATGACGGCGGGGGACTTTTTGGCTCGTCTCCAAAAGGAGGGAGAAGATAGGTCAACGGTCTATCCAAGTTTACGACCGCAGGTTCAGGGTTAATGCATGGGGGAGGACGACTACCCCTTTCCTCCAAGGAAAAATTTCTCTTTCAACCTCAGAAAAAGAAGCCGTTAAAACAGGCATCTAGCTGCTTATTCATAATTTATCTAAATCTCCTGTACACCTGCATTTCACTCAATGAGCCCTGGCGTGTGGCAGGGGATGGTAGGTCATCAAGATGACCTTTTGCTAAAAAAATTATCTTGGAGAATTAATAATGAACCGTGTGATAGTAATATTAGTAATGATGGAATATCAGAGGGAGAGAAGTAAACATCTACATCTACATAATACCCTGCAAGCCACCATAAAGGTGTGTGGCAGGGGGTGAACTCTCACCAAACATGCACTACATATCATGTACAAAATTTGTAATTAAAAATTAAAATAGCAAAGCATACATTCAAAAACATGCTGTTAGTTGGGTTAGCTTTAAGTCCTTATACCAACATGCAGATACCAATGTTATCCATTGCTACACTCGTACTAAATACATTTACCGTTATTCATATCCCTAATAGTACGAGGAAAAAGGGACATTTTGAATCTGTCAGTTCGGCCGTCTATTTCTCTAATTTTGTGATTTTTGACTTTGATTGTAGTATAGTATTGATACTTCTTGATTTTATTATACTTATTATATGATAGTATTATACTTCTTGATTTTCGGGTTAACGCTATATCTTCCTGAGAAATCGTATGCAGCACAGAGAAAGGATTTATCCCCCCCTTTACTCATACATTATTCATACATGTATCGTTCACTTCATACATCGGAATTTTACAAGTCGCGGGAGTATCAACTGGTGATCATTGCTCTCACCAGTCATATATAGCTTTATGTTTTAAGTCTCAGGAGGAGGCCCGTGATCTACACCTACATCTACACGATACCCTGCAAACCACCGCGAGGGTGTGTGGCAGGAGGTGAAGATCACCAAGCATGCACTACCGGCATGCAGACAAGCAATTATAGGGTCTCATGCAACTAGATTGTTAGTATCTATAGTATTTAAGGGATTAATATATGCACCATGCACTACAGACTACCTCTAAAATATTTCCCCTACCTACCCCTTTTCTATGCGGCCTATTCTGTTCTCTTGTAGTACGGGGGAAAAATGCCATTTTGAATCAGTACGACAATCTATCTCTCTAATCTTATTTATCTGGTCGAATCCAGCACAATACTCTGGTGTTTTAATATGTGCCTAGCATCTTCAGTAAAGATATCCGATTTAAATTTCTCTAATAGATTTAACCTGTACTTTAACCTACGCTCTGATAATGATTCCCACCCTAATTCTTGTATTAATTCTGAAACATTAACTCAACATATCGTAACACCTTTTAACGAACCTACCTGCTCTACGCTGTACACTGTCTAGTTCTCTGATCAAACCTAATTCATTCGGATCCCATACACTGGCTGCATACTCAAGGTGATAACTGGAAGCGTCGTCGCACATGTCGAAAACCATTTGCACGGTTCTAATTTTTTTCTCAGCGAACAAGGAGAGCTCTTCCGTTACTTTTCTCCCCATCCGGTTCACCCGTGCTTAACCCGTAATTTGGTCCCGTTTGTTCAGTAAGTTGGTCCTGCGGTTAACAGGAAACGGGTATCCAATCTCGATCTCAGTGTGTTACTAGACGAAATAAATTAAGCCGGTGCGAAATGATTCACATTTCGGTTGGTAAGTTAGTTATTTGGTGAAGGCGATCTAGAGCAAAATTCATTTGCACAATTTAGAATACATAAGTAATTGGGTAGGAGAGACTTTTTCGGAGATCGGAGGTAGGGTGGAGTAAAGCATATCGTCGGAATCGTGCTGCTCTTAACGAAAAGTTGCAGAGGAGAATTGAAAAGACCAAGTGCTTGTATTTTGATCATATGATATTCTTAATTTTTGCTCGATGACCTGACCGAAGTATCCACCTGCGTATCCACAGTTTATAGAAAAACAAGTAGCTGTGATTAAATATGTCAGTAGTGAAGAATTCATCATAAAGGAAAGAATGAAGCAAGGTTGCGTACCGCCTTCCGTACGTTTTATGTTTACTTCGAGAAAGATGCGATCACAGGAGATGGTTTCAGGTGTGAATATCCACGGGGAGAAAATCAGCATACTGTGTTTCGTCGGTGACGGAGAAAGTTCTTCGGCCTATCATTCCCATTTTCAAGTTAAATGCCCAGATTCAATTACTGGCAGTATTTATTGCTTACTTTGCTTAAAATCATATTTATATTACAGACATGGATAGGTTAATAGCTCCAAAACACACTTCGTTTTCTAAAAATGCTAAAATTTCGCAAAACAATATTTATTCATTAAATGTCTTTCTCCCGTTAAATTTCAACGGGCACCTCCGCTTTTGTCAAATTGAAGTGTTTAGATAGAAATAAATTCGAATGGAGAACTGCGTAAAACCAATCTAAGGATTGTTGGCTGATGATGATGATGATGATGACCCTATAAGATGGCTTATTCCAAAAAAATAGGGCAAATATTGTTTGAATAATTGAAATTAAACTTCTTCACGGAATATTTAGCAAAGTTTTAAATTATTAAATTCTCTTTCTTTGCTGTTTCGAGAGAGATTATCCTTTTTTATTTTTTCTAAACACAAATATCTGTCCACCCGTACGGTCGCCATATTTTTTTTATTTCACATCTGTGATTATTTCTTATCGACGCTCGAAGCATTATTATCGTGACGGATATTTAATGTCAAAGTGGGGCAGTTTATCTCCTTCTTAATCCAATTTGAACTTCATAAAAACCTTCTATATCCAATTCGAATTCGTATGCCATTGCGCTGAAATTTGCTCCGTTCATATTAGACTCTGAAGGCGAAAATAATTTGTTCTTCATTCATTGTTGTATGAACAAAGAAGTCTTCTACCGTATTGCATGCATTTTTTTTCTAAATATACTATTACAACTAGGGGGAGACATTTCTTATCCGGATAGAGTTTTTAATGAAACCGAATTGGCTTGGAAGATTATTCATTGAAACCAAGGAATTTCAGGTGAGCTAGCTGGAAATTCTCGTTAAATTATACAGGACGGAGAAAAAATATCAACACAGACGGTTTTTAGTATTTTTTTAAATTTTTCGTAGCGGGATGAAACCGATATTTTGTGATGCAACTATAATTGTCTCAAATACACTTTGTTAATTCTAAGAGTTCTGATTTTTCTGTCGTTATATAGGGTTAATACATTTGTTCGAATTGATATCATGTACGAAAAATCTATGCAATCGATAAGCAGTTATATATTCTTGAAATTTCGAAATTGCAGGAAGTGGATGAAAAAAAATTGATGGAGTGTAAAATGTCCGTGTGGTGTAAGATGAATGATGTAAAATGGAGAAGACAAAGAAATGCTAGGATCGGTAAAGGAGAATAGGAAACTGCTGAAGGAAATTGAGAAAATAAAATGTATGTGGATGGAACGGCTATATGGAGCGATGAAAATGTGAAGGTTACGACGCAGTGGATCACATTAGGAAGGTAGAATATAGAAGCGAGGGGAATAGTTGAATGTGGCGACGGAAGATATGAAGAATACGAAACCGTAGGAGGAAGACAAATGAATGATTTAAATGTGATTTGGTGTATTTGGAAAATGTGAGGCATTGGAATGCGTTTAAGTTTTCTGCAGATAAAAATACACACAGAATGATATTACGCCGATAATAATCTTACCTGAAAAACATTATTGACCTCTGCCGATATAAGCGATGTTGACCATGAAATGGGATAAAAGATAATTATGCTGAAAACTCTAAATATAACGCGGGACAACTTAATCGGCTGTTTTTGAAGTCACGATGTTCTGATGAAGACAATCGTCGGGGGAAAAGTGAACGGGAAGAATGGAAAAGGCAGGCCTTGTATGTGATGCATGGAAAAGGTTGTGAAGGATGTAAAAGAGAGGAATTACGTCATTATGAAGAGGTTGGCTGATAGAAGAATCGAGTGGAAAGCTGCGTCAAACCAACCCTAGGAATGTTGACCCATTATGATGATGACGACCTTAAAAAACACGTGATGCAGTTATTTACTCCTGCTAGAGGTAAGGTTTCATGGATATAGTCAGATCCTCGGAATTTCAGGAGATTCAACATTTATGCTTATATTGGACTGTTCAGCCCTACTTTTCTCTTAGCTTAATCCTGAGAGAAATTCGACATCCATTCCAGAGGCGAGAACGAACACGTGATGTTTGAGTACCCGTGTTACCGACCTGGCTACGCGGACAAAATTGCATGAGATCATGCGGAAGCAGAAATGCCTTTTTTTCAATTCTGCTGATACCATTCATTAGAGGTTTAATTCTATGTCACGGAAACTTGTTGCCTTTAAATTAAAACTAAAAAGAAAATTTTGAAGCAGAGTGATACAATAATTAACCATGGCAATCATTTCTAGAGGTTATCAGATTCATTACAGATTTTACCATGGTATTAAAAAAAATAAAGAAAAATCCACGGGAACTGTTGGGAATGTAATAATACTCTAAAAATGTTTGAGACGAGAGAGACAATGAGAGGGCGCGACTAAAAATCGCTCGAAGCTCGTACTGAATTACCTTCGAATGATTGGGCAAAACGAATTTCGCCAGGATCCAATTGCTCTTTCATCATCCAATTTTCCGCGAGGGGGAGCGATGGTGTTTATCTCCCTACCGAGAGAGGGAGAGTAGACGTGGGCTCTTTAAAAAACCGAGGGTGCCGCCGCATAGCGGAAAAGGAACCCTTTGGATACTAAGCACCCCAAACGGATGCCTCACGCCGCTCCGTGTGACACGCAATTAACGTACCTATGCCTCGCTCGGAGAAAGACGAAAAACGATTTTGGAAACCCACGTTTCTTCTTTGAGATCTTATGGAACGCGCGCTCGGGATTTCTGAGAAGGAAACCATTCATATGATTTCGAAAACGTTGAATACATTCCAGAAGTAATCGAGTGAAATATTATCAAGGATGTTTAATTTCGTTAAATGTTCTGTTAATATCAAAATAGAAATCAAGGCTGTGTTTGAAATCGTCGGTATTATCTCGAATAGGTAACCAAGGAGGTACGTTATATAAACACGAATGCTTCGCAAATGTGGTGTGTTAAAGCCGCTGATTGCAACCTCATTCTTTGTTTACACTTGTGTTATATCTCAACTGGGAGCTCTTTAGTGGGAATAGATGAGAAAAACTCAAGTGAAAACGGTTAATGATGTTGTGAAGAGCGATTCAGACACATTAAATTTTGAAACCATTTGCGATAGTATCTCGTCACTCCTTGGTTACCTATTAGAGAAAATATGACATTTTCAAACACAACCCCCCAGGTCTCATGTTTGACTAGTAATTTTCGTTATCCATGTGTATCCAGTACTACTTGTTTTACAACCACCTGGACGTTATTCAGGCGCTGGATTTTTCTCCTGTAATTATTAGACACCAGAACGTTCCTTTGTGCTAATTATGGTGATGATAAGGCTTGTTTGGATGGAAAATCCCTACTCTGCTGTGCTATTCTCTAGCGATTCCTTCGTCATTCTGTTTATTTTTATCAACCATCATGCTCCTAACACTCTTCATACTAAACAGAATAAGAGGGAGTAATACCTTTATTTTTATCCCTCTTTTTCGCTCAACCAGCCTTCCTCGGGCAATTAAGACCATCACTAGCCTATTACTCATTTTTTGTTCCGTCCGCCAGCTCTGTCTACCCCAAAGTCCACCAGGGAATCTTTTGTTTTTATCTCTCGAAACTTCAAAAATTTATTGCTCACATTCCTATCTTTTAATTTTCTCCACACCTGCACAACAAAAGCCTCCCATTGGAAAACTCGGCAACTCCCCCCGAAATCCAGGTCTTGAATTAATTCAACGCAAATCTCCATAAAGCTCCTAGTAACTTATCACCTATTCACATATTTCCTCAAGGTCAGAAGTTGCCCTCTGTCGTTTGATTCTGCTTAGACAAAGCCATCTGTCTCTTAATATCATTAGTATACTAGCACTACCTTCACCTCAATTTCTACCCGTGAAACAAAAGGGGTTTGAACATTCAATGCTCTCCTGCTTTAAAATTTAACTTTTACTTTTCACCGAGAAACGCATTATGTTTGTTTTTTGTGACTAATCTTCATCCCAATTTTACGCATACGTATGCTTCTGCATTAGTTAGCGTTTTGTTGGAGCAATTTGATCCAGCAGATATACTCTTGGAGATCAATACCTCTAACACATTTTTCCCTGCCAGAAAAATTTAATACGAGGTTTGTCCGGAAAGTAAGTACCGTTTGGGAAAAAACTCTTTAAAACATATTTTTTCAAGGCAATATTTAGTTTTACATGAAAGAGTATACCTTTCACTATTTTTCTACATAGTTGCCACCATTGTTTAGACATTAGTCATAACGGGAAACCAACTTTTCTATGCCCTCTTCATAGAGAGATGTCGCCAGGGAAGATAGCCATTGCTGAACACGGTTCTTTGCGTCGTCATCGCTGTCAAAGCGCCTTCCTCCAAAATCACGCTTCAAATTCAAGAATAAGTGATAGTCACAATACTGTTTGAGAAGTCACCTCCCTCAAAACAACATCGGGTAAGAAATGTCAATGCACTTCCAAGTGCATTGAAATGACAATGTCAATGCACTTCGTTTGTGGTCATCAGTTAGCATTTTCGGAACCCAAAGGGAACACAGTTTGCGATAATTTAAGCAATTTGTGACAATCTCATGCAAAAAAGTTTTTGAAATTTGTGGGAATCTTCAGAAAGCATTCTTATTGTAGACCAGTCTGTTTTCAAGAATTTTCTCATTCACTTTTTCAACCAAACCATCATTGACAACAGAAGGCCGCCCAATCCCTGCTTCGTCGTGAACACTGGTTCGTTAAACATTGAATTTTCTAACCCACTTTCTCACCATTCCATCAGTCATTACACTTTCACCATAAATCTCTACAACACTGTAAAAAGTAGATCTGATTTTAAGGTACAAAAGCGATCTGAATTTCAGATGCAACAATTTTAAGACAGGGTATGTTGAATTTCAGCAGTAATATCTTGTCTAAAAATAAGGTAGGTGAACGGCTGAAAATCAGACCATCCAGAATCCTGCTTCCTCTGCTTCCTGCTCAACTGCTCCTGTACCAACCATCCATGTTCCTGCCTCTTCCGTACCTTAAATCCGTGTTCCTGCCTTACAACCAGACAGCGCTTAAATTCAGATCGCACTGAAAATCAGATCAACTTTTTACAGTGAAGTTGACGATGAATTTCAGCTGGATTAACATTCTTTGCGTTCAAAAACCGTATTGCAGAACGTACTTCACAGTCGGCGGGATCAGATATTGTTTTAAACATTTTAAACGATCACTAACAAATGTAAACACAACACAATCTGGCTGAAATGGCGTCAGTCGAAAGACTATGAACCATAAAGACGATTACACATGCGAGGAACTGTGACACTAGCATTCTGGTGGCGGTAGAACGAAACGGTACATACTTTCCGGACATGCCTCGTATAATTAGCGGTCCAACTAAGGGCTCCATTCTAAGATTATAATTTTGTGAAGCGTGGGCCAGGCCAAGCAAAATCAAACTATGGGAGGTAAGCAAATTATTTGCTTTAAGTCATGAAAACTTGTTACCTTCAATTTAAAATTTAAAAACTTTAAGAAGAGTGATGCAATAATTATCCATGGAATCCAAAAATAAGTGGATGAAAGGTTATCAGATTAATTACAGATTTCATAATGATCCTAAAAATAAAGAGAAATCCACGGGTAAATATCACACAAAAATTCCCACCAACAAAGGTCCAGATAAATCTCTTTCCGTCCCCTCCTATAGGTACAGTGGCGGAAAAAATTAACGCAAACTTTTTGCGCGCCAATGCGACATTCGCAGGAACTTCTAGGAATAGTGAACAACTGGCAACTCGGGGAAAAGAAAGCATCAACCGCGAGTGTTTGAAATCCACAAGACAAGTCACTTAAGTCGGAACCTAAAGCTTACAAATAAATAACCCCTTCTTTGAAATTACCTCTCAAATTCTCTCGCGCGTTCTCTCGTAGCGTTCGTCGTTTTCATTTCGGCATTTCTGATATAAATCTATATTTACGGTATTTAATGAAGGAGTGGTTAACTGCAATCATTATCTAGTCCATCTCTAATAGGTGCCGACTTCTTTATATGCTAAGTTCAAATTAAGGACATTTACTGTGATCGACTTTCCAAGGATCTTTTTATATGATGCGCCCCTTGTCTTTTTTGCTGGGAAGTTTAAAACAAAACTGTCGCAGGAACTGATTGTCAGATACTAAAGAAGGCACAAATTAAAATATATACGCCTATTTTTCGCCGGTTTCAATGTACGGATACAAGAAGCATATAAATTTTTTGATGGATCATGATATACTATTCAATAACCCTTTGATTGTCAAGAGTGAAGATGAGAAGATATCGGAAGATGCCATTTCCGAAATTACATACGCGCATAAATACCTAATTAGGTTGGCGTATTTTCCGATTTGTCTTTTATCTAATAACGGAGATCCGGGACTACTTGAACATTGTGGCAATTTCAAGTGCAATTCACTTAACAAAGTTTTAGTATTGAAATAACCCTTTATCATTAGTTATCAATCGATAATAAACATCGCATTGACACATGAATTTATAATTATTAGTAGCCGTGACTACGACGACCTAGTAAAAATATTTTAAAAAGTAACTAGTATTTCCTTTGTCTGTAATTTTTGCGTTTGGTGAGAACTGTTCGGATTAAATGTAATAGCTGCATAATTAACCCTTAATTAGTTATCTACTTATATAACCAGCATTTCAGAGGTCGGGGTTCGAATTTTGGTGAAGAAAAATAACTTTTAATGGGATTTTTTTCATAATAGGGAAATGAATGAATGAGAGATGCCGTTGCAACGACTCGCAGATGATCTGAGATCGGGCATATACCAGTGGAATGAACATCGACTCAAAAAATATCATTTGAGTTAACCAGAATTTGAATATCAATCACCTATTTGCCAGTCACATCACCAATCAATGAATGTTCAAGGCCAATATCAGCAGAGGTATTGATCCTAATCCAGCTCCAATTAATTTAGTGAGACTAATTCTTCCAAACTCTGAAAAAATCAAAGATTCATTTTCATTTGGGACGTAGTCTGCCGTTGATGACTGTGTATCGGCCGGCCGTGGTAGTCAGGTTGGTAGCGCGTTGGCCTGGCAAACTAAACGTCGCTGGTTCAAATCCAGTCCAGGGGATCCATATTTTATTAGCCAGAAAATTAGAATATCAGCTTCCTTGGTGCGATGCAAACTAAGATAAAATTAATGCAATTGGAACATCTAAAGGGCATTTTTTCCGTGTGTGGTTGACGATATCGCTTATGCCTAACATCGAGATTCAGAGCCCAATAGGTCATCTCACGGGAAAGAAGTGGATTTTGACTAATGTTTCCATCTCACAAGTATTTGACGGGGCCTTCTCGCATTCTCGAACCTCGAAGGGCTTTTCCCCTCCAGATTAACAACAGCAAACCACTTGGAGCGTTGGAGCTTCCCTCAAGCTAATGCGTGACTACCGCTACATTGAGGTTCGCGTCGATAGTGGGCCAGAGTAGACTTCGTTAGAAGATTTATTTCACAGCTGTCATGCTACTACAGGCATGCACTTTCTTAGGGTAAAAACAACCACATTGGTCTTAGAGTATGCCACATATTTCTCCCCAGAGAAGGAAACAGCTGAAGGGGATTTTACAGGTAAACTTTATTGTAGCGAAATTGCCCGGTGAATGGATGTAACTATCACCCTCATCAAAACAAGTCGGGAGACGACGCATACTGTTGAGAAGAAAGATCGATAAGGAAGGCTACGAAACACCATCACCGATGAGGATGAATGGCTATTTCAATAGATTTGGGAAAACTCCTTCACTTCGGTAACTGTGGTCCGGATAGAGACGAGCTCCCCGCGACCTGAAGAACTGCACGAAGTCCCCTTTCGAAACTCAATATCTGCCTAACACGCGCAGCAGCCAAGGTGGTGTTAGCTCTCGGGCACCTCGGCAAATGTAAGCGTTGGGCAAGGTTAAGAATGTTGGAATTGAATGTTTTTCCGATGAGAAAACATTCAATTAGTTATTTCATTGTCTCGTATTCCTCTTCGGGGCTGATACCGGCTTATCAGCCAAACAACGCCCGTTTTTCTCACACATACATTTGGGAACGACCCAGAAGCATCAATCTGCACTATTGTTCACCGTCTTTCGTTCGCGGCGGACGGTGGACGGTCCATCAAATGACATCCACCATTCTCCAAGTAAACGGGAACTTCATTTGACGTCCACGGTAGCGCTTGCCATCGCTTTTAGGTGTTCGCCTCACCGCCGGGTGCTGTTGTTCCGGATGAACGCCCGTGATAGTGTGCCAAATACATATATGCTCCCACGACTAAAGAGCAGTCCGAAGGAAAAAGCTCATAGGGCTTTGGAGTGAATTTTTCGATGCGTAATTGAGTCGCGGGCGTCAACAATGAATATAGAATATAAAATATCATCGGCGTTCGCATAAGTGCCTTTTGGTGTTGTTTCACCTTCAATACCCTGGATTAGCCGAATGCAGGGAGTCCCTCCTTATCCGTCACATTAGGTTCTGCTAAACTTCGTCGTAAAGTGGTACGACGGAAACGAATCACCATTTTCCGTACGCGCTTCATTCATAGTTTATTATTACGTTATTTCACAAGTGTTATCTAAATGCTCATTTGTATTGGTATGAGAAAATTTATTTCACTGTGAACGTATCAATGAAAGATGCGATTTAAAAGACTAAAAATAAGCATTTTGAAATATCTATAATTTATTATGTATTTTTCTTATTAAATGTCATGATGGTAGAGCAACTGTGAGATGCTAGGGCCACGGTGCCCAGAGTTGTCATTGGGATTGAAAATACGGAGACACGTTCTCGAGCGAAAAGGATACGTTTATTCGGCGAGCTTCCGTGCGCTCGCGAGTCAAGAGATCGCGTCCACATGCCAGCAGACCCGCAAACCACAACTGGAGAAACCGAAAAATACACAACCATGCAGCGGCACTCCTTGCCGCTAAATGGGGCAGCGACCGCCTTTCAAACCGTCCGCTCAATGCTCCCCAAGGCGGGTAAGAAACCCATTTCGGTGGGCAAGTGCACGACCTTATCATTGAGTGTGTAGGGGGAGGGTTCGGAGCTCGGCCTATACGACCCCAAACCCCTCACTGTGCTCGCCGTTGATGTGTCTTCTCATAAGTGTAGGATCGACGAAGTGTACCGAACAGCATAAATGTGTTGGAAAATCAGATAGAGATGACGGAGTACCGGATCTCTTGCATAAGCGTAGTGATGCAAAGAGGGGACCCCCTAGAATGCTGCCATAGGAGTATCCGATTTTCGGTTCACGCCGGGTCAATTCAAATTCTGCTAGTTAAACGTTCTCAAACGTTGCTAGTTAAAATACACTCATAAAAGTTAAAATTACTGAACACATTGGCAAAATTAGTTATACTTAAAGGACACTTGTAATACCTAATGCTGTGGAAAATGGCACTTCTCGAGTGGAAAAGTGAATATTTAAAAATAGCCTTGGCATGTATTAATACGCAATAATTTTTTTGATCCCCACATACGTTGTTTTATGATCAACTATTACCTCTATTTCCAAAATAAGAAGAAAAACTGATTTGGATACGCGTATAGCATATGCATATCTCACTGAAAATCTAGAAAATAACGTTGAAAAACTAAAACCAGAATGAATGACGATTTCAAGAGTCTTTCATTTTTTTTTGGGTCCTTCACTCTGGCCAGTAATCGATATTAAATTCGCAAATATGGCAGATGGACCCGAAAGCTGAATTATAGTGAAATAGCTTTCTTCTTCTTCTGCACTGCACATAACATACATGAAAAATCAGGATAGTGCATTAAATCGAGTGATAAAGGCCATCAGAGATACGGTCAACCACCTGCTTTCAAAAATAGGAGTTCCCTGAATGAGCAAGTCAGTCGACATGAACATCAGACAACGGGCAGGAATTGAGAAGCAAGTGGGGCAGAAAACCTAAGTCAAATATCACATTCAGCAAGCAACCCAATGGCAGGGTAGAGGTGAAGTAAATTACCTATTAATTTTCTAATCCCTACCATGTATAAAATTTACGCATGTAGGGTATTTTATTCTTTGAGAAGTTTTCATGACAGAACAATCGCAATCGCATCACAAATATTTAGTTGGGAGTTAAAAGACGTGTCACCCAGGTTTGAACTCAGGACCCTTCAGTTTGTCAACGAATGCTCTTACCACTGGGCTACTACGACCATTACGATAGGCAGTGTTATATTGGGCTTCATATTCACAGAAAAAATAAAATTAAACGATCCATTTGTAGCCTTGACTAAATGAGGTCTCCTGATTTATTGAAGGAAATCAGCTTTTCAGCATCATTACAAACTTGGCAAATACGTAAGCTTGAACTAAGAAGTCAAAATATTTGTAAAATCCTTTCTTTCGACTTCTTAAGCACTGGAAATCAAGGTTCCAATTTGGGTATCGTCAATATTTTTGAAGAAAAGTTTTACTCGCTTTTGATAGATGGATTCTTTTGGTGAGAATTATTATCCACGTCTTTAGATTCCTATTATCCAGTTTCCTGTATTTACACGTAAAAGTTGTCAGGTAATACGCTAAAATGTTAATTTAAATGTTTGATATTCGTCCACATAAACGATCTAGCTAGTCAACCTAGCCTCCAGCAGTAGAATAATAACGTAATAAAAACGACATTCATCCATAACCCTATGGATATTTTAGTTTGATCATATCTCGAGCGAATAAAGAAGCTGAATCCTTACTATAAATTCACTTATCGTGTAAATTCATTAATTTTAAACCGAAAAAATATTTCAAAGGGGTCAATGCATGAAATAAATAGCAAGTAGCATTATATAAATTATAATAACTTTGGAACATGAACTGGCTACTGGGTGAGAGTGGTGGAGATCCATCATATTAACTCCAGGGATCTCTTGCGAATGTAGACCTTAAATGTATCCCTATTGCGTCAATGTGTAAAAACTATTGGCATCCTTATGAGGTTTGAATATTCCCGGTGTTGAACTCACTTTCTCAATGTTGCCAAGTTGGCGGATTTCAATTAGTTCCCACATAGGCCGCATTTAGACGCCAAACACCTTTGCGTTAATTATTTCCGCCACTGTACATACATTAAAATCTTTTTCGAAATCAAGTATGAGTTGGTGTTATCGCCCCTGCTCCAACGGCTCCAAGACGCGTGATACAAGAGTGCGCTCATCAGAGAGAAAATTTATCTCTTACGTAATTGAACTAGTCCATGGTCGGATTCCTCAAGATCCCGCGGTCTTGAGCTCATTCCGTCGGTAAAACAACTTTAATTTTAGGTGATTGAAGGTTGGTTTGACAACGTAGACGAACACGTGAGGCGTCCCTGTGGTATTGCGGTCGAAATAACCTTACATAGTCACGAAGGGAAACGCTGACGTATTTTCCGGTTGCATTTCCTGTCCTTTAATTAGCTGTATAGCAGGTGTCATTGCCATATAATTGCAAAAATAATTATTATTAGTGTTTAACCGGTGAAGGTAGACAAAATTGTTCTTACGTAAACATCCTCACGCATACATTTTCCTTTATTTATTTTCTAAATTCATCATTTCATATAATTAATCCATTATTGTCCTCATTTTACGGCAATCACCCAGCATTCATTCCTCTGACACATCCTTGAAAACATCTTTCTCAGCTCCGTACTACTCTCCCGTTTCATCAACTCACACTATATTCCAAAATTCTTCAATCAATATCCTTACCTTACCTCTCCTATCATTCCTATCACTTTCTCGTTCGTCTGTCCACCATCCACCTTTTTGCATCGGCCTCCACCATTAATTTCATCCACCTAGCGTTATTCTTCCCTTTCCATATGCGCATCTCAATAGTCCATCGTCTATTTTCAAATTTTTCCATGTTCATGTCCATGTTTCGGCTCCACGCTCCCTACTAGAATTATTTAAATCAGTGTGTTTTTTACGTCCCAACTCAATGACCCTGTTCTCTTCCACTACAATATTCCCCTTTCATCTCCGCGATTCTTTTAAGGACTTGATTGGTACCATACCCGTTCTCCTTGAACCCAAGGAGCTTAGTTGAATCCCATGCTGTACGTTGCTATCTTCTACTCCTAACTTTAATCTAAGCCTCTTGTTCTGGAAAATTTCCACACTGCCTCAAATATATTTCCTTGAATATAGTATTTATTTCCTTTTTCAATTTTCTTTCAACTGCCTTTCGATAAAAGTCAAGTACAACTCTGCACGCGAGAAGTCCCTAAGGAGAACGCTTTAAAAAATCTATTGAAGTACTCTAAGGAGCAGGATATTATTAAGAGAGCAAACGAAAACTCATGTATTCATGCAAATTATCGTTATCACTACTAATAGTCGCCAACACTGAAATTGGTTTTGCTCAGATCTCAAGTAAATTGTATTGCAGCCAAAACTAATATAGCTCTATTGCACCGTTAATAGTCTGTTCCATGCATCTCAGGAGCGGCCTACCTTTGCAAGTTTTTGTTCTTTTCTCCCTCAATGATTTTTTAAAAAGCCATAATCTTCCAACACGTTACCGATTAGATAGTTTTGACTCAGTTTCAGGATTTTCATAAGTTTCCTTTTTTTCCTAACGCACCAAGGCCATGTCGGCTCTAACCTCGTGGACGGGTGCGCCATGAGCACGGCTAAGGCTGCTATGTGACATAATATAGTCCGTCAAAATCTCGTTCCTTTAAAGCCTCCATAATTTCCACAGGAAAGAGGATGCCTTGGTAGCTCAACTAGTAGAGCACCTGACCGGAAATCAAGGGGTCCGGGTTCGAGTCCCGGTCATGGTGAATGATTATTTTCTACGTGGAATATCTTGCTATTGTGCAGTTTCAGCGGGTAACGCCGCATAAGTTTTCGCAGCCAGTTCGCGGTATTTGAATGCGTTATTCATTTGATATTCAATCTTCTTATACGTCACATTTTAAATACTTCAGGGCTAGTATTCTTTGTCGCTGTTATTTCCGTCACAACCGAAAATGCCGTCGCACTAAGTACCGTCGTCAATTGCGCTGTTTGAAGAAGCGTAATTTCGTTGAAATTACATGTATGAAATCACTAAAGTAGAACAAGGTCTCTTTTAGCCTCTCTCTCAGGGTCTATTTTCCGCGTGTTCACTCACGCATTTGAAAGAATCTCCATGTTATTTGTTGCTTTTTACGATCCAATTTTGTCAGCGGGTCTATTCATTAAACTGCACAACGCCTAGGATCGCGTAAAATGGCCCGAAATGACTCTTCTCGGGAGGACGTTTACTGCAGCTTATATCTGAAGAAGTATTGCCCCTTGAATACCTCTTAGCCTAAAGTGTTACTGATTATTTCCTAATTAAGTAGCCTATCATTTGATTCCTGACTAGTAATACTCTTCCACCTTAGTAGTAATAACCTTACCGGAGTAGTAATACTCTTCTTTAACCTTATGTTCCCCGAATTTAAAAAAAAAGTCTACATTCTACTTCACTTTTGTTTTGGTTCCTCTACTTATCATTCTATTGATATTTTTTTAAATATTTGTTTCCTCTATTCTACTTCTATATTTACCGTCATCATCCATTGTTAAATTAACGTTAGAAACTCGTGTGTAAAATAGAATAAACATCTCATTCTCATTCAGTGAAAAGAGAAGTGGGATAAAAAGACGTTTGTGTTCGGAATTTAGGAGCACATGAGTTTCTGTGGCATAGAAGTGTGAACACGTGTGAACAAGTAAACACGATTTTCCTTCACATTACGAAAGGATTAATACAGAAGAAGTATTATTGACCACTTGCCAACCTGGAGAGAGCATTCTCGTTGAGGATTGTTGCGAAGAAGGATATTCCCTGATAGGAGGTATAGCCACTGATCCAAGAATCCGATTTTCCACTTTGGATAGCAATTGAGGAAGCCAACAAGTTCAAAGATGTACTAAACCCTCTTGGGTCAACAGAAGACGGAGAGGCAATATCGTGCTGAGTTTTTGTGGAGGACCCTTACTACCATTCTACTACCCTTTAAGGCAGCTGTTCCCAAACTTTAATTCAGTTACATACCCCTCAGCAGTCCTTTTACCTAATCTGTACCCCTTATCCATTGAGCCATTCTCGTACCTTTTTTAGTTGCTGATCATTTTCAGTTGACTTAGTAGTCACTAACCGTATGAATGTTTGTTCATCGATAATGCAATGCCGGCTGTTCGTCCATAACCGAGTGTAAATATTTAGGCAGACGAATGTGCTTCCTGTTGTTACATCATTATTTAATTTCCTTAGGGTACCCCTACATCAACAAGTGCGTATTCCCTAATGTGTACACGTATCACAGGTTGGGAACAGTTGCTTCAAGGAATCTAATATTTATGCGGCGTGTGAAAGGGTTCGCGAAAACCAATTGATTTCCCTCAAGGGAAGGAAAGGCACGTCACAAGGAAAAGGATAGGAAGCGGCTGGGAGAGGGGAAGATTACCTTTCCATGATACATCACTCAATTTTCTAGCTTTACTAAAATTAAGAAATGATTTTATTGCCTTGTGATTTCGAGGTACTAGGCAAACACCACAGTATGCTACCCATTTAGTGAGATATTGTATTGAGGTTGTACCCAAATGGTAAAGTGCAAGAACGGAGATTAAATAAGGTTTATAGGTGCTTCAGAAGCCAGGTCCTGGATACCAAATTTTTGACATCACTTTCAGAAATTCACTACGGCCCGTTCTGTCAATTCAATAGATTAGAACAAATCGAGCTAACATTCTCCACTCTCCACCAAGCTTACATCTCAAAAATTACAATCGACGTTGTTGCATTCTCAAACATCAAGTTTCGTAACTATATATGGTCAATTTACATAGTAGAACCTTCATTGATATTTTCTTACTTAGCATATACTTGTCCATATCTATCTATTATAATAATTATAAAATTTTGTTTCTTGTCCGCCCATCCGTTTGTCTGTCCACCCCTTTATATCGGAAACGATTCGTCATCGGGAAATGCCGTTTACTGCATTGTATTTCAAGCACCCAGAAAAACCCGGAACAACTATAACATTTTTGTGAAGGTCTGGGTTCGATTCCTCGCTGCAATTATGAATTTAAATTATTGGTTTGATTAGGTTTATGAATTTCAAAGAAGGCCAAACTTTTTTCTCTCCCTCGGTTAAGTGCTGAAACGTCAGTAGATTTCTTTCATTTTTCGTTTTTCAACGTATAAGGCTTCAAATAGTATTGTTCTTCCAATCACTTTACAATTTTTGATCCAGATTTCTCTAAAATGTGTAATTTATGTCGAAATTTACTGGTTTTTCCGGTTCTCTTCTGAGCGTTTCTAAGAACACCTATGTGTTGTCACCTCCAAATAAAAGCATTCGTGATACTAAGAGATGCTATAAACTGAATTGTTTTTTTAACTGATGTTTAAAGGTAATAAAGGTAGTATCGCAGCCGATTCGTAATGCGTAGTCGACCATATTATTCGGTACAAAAAATCAGGCTTTCGCGGAATAAAATGTTTTTGCACATGGTAATACTAAGAGTAGTATGATGGCAGGCACAAAAAACGCGAGCACGGAAGAAACGAAAAAATTATATTTAACCGCTTATGAAGGTCGTTTATGACGCTACTGCGATGAATTTTGATCATTAACGAGCATACGAATTCCAGTAGTGATCGTAGAGAATTAAGTGTTTTGTGCCGAGGAGGCGGGAACTAAACCTTCCCAAGGATCCTCATTTTGTCTTCTTTTTCACCCGTAGGCTAGCATGTATATGCCCCCTCTTTTACTTTGTAACCTGCACGGATTCCCGCTGCCTAAAAATTTCGGAAAACTATTCCTTTTTTGTAAAGGCCCGCATTAATTTACGGGCATAAAGTGCCCGCATAAATTACGGGCATCGGCATACGATAGATTAATAACTATATATAACTGCTCATTGATTTCATAGATTTTTCGTACATGATATCAATTTGCACAAATGTATTAACCCTATATCAAAAAGATAAACCAGAGAAAATTTCACACTGCTTGCTTTGAAATTTCTTTCGTTCCGCGGGCAATAAGAGATTAAAGTGGACAAGACGGTCACCAGTTAGGATGATGATGTAATATGATATTCCAGCTAGTGGCACATCTGAAAAAGTTCTTAACCCCACCAACATATGTATATGCTATAACCTTGCATTCATAGTATAAATATAACGTGTTACAATAGATAGAACGCTTTGCGGTTGATGAAATATTATATTGCTTCGTACTTTCAAGTCATTCCAACCAACAGTACATTATTTCACGGGATTTCCAGCAAATGTGGTAAAATATCTATCAGTGAAATATTTAAATTTATTATAAATAACATTTTTGAATAAAATTAAATATTTATAAATATTTAAAATAATTTCCAGCAAATTCGTGGTAAAATATCTATCCGTAAAATATCTATCAGCGTATTACCTGTATGGTGATGATTCAGTCCTGCTACAACCCTTCGAGGTGGCTTGCTAGATATATCTTCATCTACATCTAAGTCTACAGAATACCCTGCAGGCCACCATAAAGGTGTGTGGCAGTGGGTGAAATCACACCGAACATGCTTATCTTGCATAGCAATGATTAGTAATAATAATCTAGCCTAACCTTCACAATTTAAAAAAGATCAAAATAGCAAAACAAGCAAGCAAAAAACATACTGTTAGTTGAGTTAGCTTAAAGTCCCTATGCCAACATGCAAATACCTATGCTATCCTCCGTATTTATGCTATTGGATATATTTACAGCTTATCCCTAATTGTACGAGGAATCTGTCAGTCAGAATCAACAAGTCGAGTCAGCAATCAAATTCTCTAATTTTCTGATTATGGTCCAGTCTACCATAGTAATTAAGGGTTCGCAAAATATTTTAACGTCATCAGTGAAATATTATATTGGAATTTATTTAAGAGAATAGGTTTAAATTTCAACCTACGATCTGGCAATGTTTCCAATTTTACTTCCTTTAATTGACTGGTTACGATATTATAGTTATCATACCTTTCAATTACAAATCTTGCCTGTCTTCGCTGCAGACGTTCAAGTTCATTATTTAGGTCGATTTTGTAAGGATCCCATATACTGGCAGTGTATTCCAAATGAGATCTAACAAGGGAAAAGTATCTGATTTCTCGTACATGATCGTCACATTTACCCAATGCTCTTTTGATGAATTCCAGTTTACCATTATCTTGGGTCATTATTTCACGGATGTATTTACCCTAAGAAAATTCATGAGTTAGTCTAGTAGTATTCGAAGATATTTAAGAGATACCACGTTTTTTAAATTTCTTATTTCTTAAGTTGTAAGTGATACTTACAACACTCTTGATACTCTGTGTAGGCAAAACTGATGGACGATTATTTGTCAAGGCTTGCAGCCAATCACGGACCTGAAATACTTGAATTTGGTGCAAAAAAAACTTAGAGAAATACTTTATGAAATTGGTTTAAAAAGGATAGGGTATTTAATAGAAAAAATGGTGCATGGTAACTGTGAAGCAAAAACATAAATCTCAAGAATAACTATTTCAATTATATTTGGGTCAGTTCTAAATGCTCTATCGGATGCCGAATGTTTGCCAAAAATATTATTCCACCGGACCAAAATTCAGATCATCGGAAAGGTGCTACATACACAACCGCGTCTCCCAAAATACCGACCCGATCTAAATGCATGGACTTGGGAATACGCGAGTCCTGACGGATGAAGATTGTTCCGATTTCGGCCACGTGTTGTCCTGGAGCGTTCTTCGAGGCGAGTTTGTTATCATAACATCCGTGTTTGTTGTGTGTGGCGATATGCAAACGACCCTAAAACCCTCCCGTTTTTATCTTCTTTACCCGACACGGAAACTCGACCGTTTGTGACGTATATCTCAACCGCTTCAGCTTTCACCCCGTCCGTACGGGGCAACCAACAGTTTTAAAGAATAAAATTCGAGTGTGAAAATAATGCGAGGATATCAGGATTTAATTAAGTGCCAGGCCTTTTTATCATTTGATGGCAGTCTATTTCTCATGAGTTCTATTAAGCCATATTTAGGCAACCAACCAACAGATTTAACGAATAAAAATTCCTGTATGAAAATAATGATATAATGCAAATTCCGGGATTTTTTTGTGTCAGGGTTTTTTATCATTCGATGGCAAACTATTTCTCATGTGTTCTATTGAAGTATTTTTATACATATACCTATCATGCTACTTATTTTTCCGTTCTTTCTTTTAATAAATGAGGATCAACTGCGAATGATAGTGGGACTCCTAGTCGGATAGTGAAGTATCGGATAATGAAGCATCTCCACCTCCTGAGAATCGTAGATTCACCCAGATGTAGATGATGGTGTGAAGATGAGGATGATCCCACATGCTATTCAAATATCTTGCCGTGATGAGGACTTGAATTTGGTACTTGGGTACACCATCATAGAGCTCATATAAGTTAGGAAAATCCCCATAGAAGTCCTGTAGAAATGAAGTAAGACAATCGGCCTCCATGGGTGAATCACAAGTAAAGTGTTTGGCACAATGGACCAATAGGTCTAAGGGTGGTATTCTCGCTTTTACTGCTTACGTCATAAATTTTCTGCTACGAGTTCGAATCTGTGTGCCGTTTCGAACTCGTAGTAGAGCTTTTAATGGCGTCAGCAGTCGAAGCTAGGCTGAAGTTTCTGAATATGGCTTAAGTCTCTTTGAGTGGAACTCCAAGAGATGATACGGAACTACGAGTTCGAAACGGCACACAGATTCGAACTCGTAGTAGAGCTTTCATGTCGTCAGCAATAGAAGCGAGGCTGAAGTTTCTGAATATGGCTTATCTGCTTTATCGTCTCTTTGAGTGGAACTCCGCTGAAAGTACAATCTAATGTAATCTATTTCTCCTTTCTAATTGAATCCAACTTTCCGGATCTAACTTTTTGAACTACGAACCCTTTCATATGTTAATGCGTTCAATTTTGATATTTGTCGTAAATATCAAAATCTCTAACCCTATTGCGACTGACCTCGCTTTTTCTGCTGAGTATTACGTCATCATTTATATCAAGTCATGTGGTTCATACCTCAGTTTCGTAAACAAATTACGTACAATGACTGATGTTTAGAGTTATTCCCAGAGGCCTTATTATAAGAGGACGTTGATTACTTTGGCCTATTATTTACGTAGTGACCGCATGAAATGCAGACTTTTCCAGTCTCAAGAAAGGTTACTGCTCATAGACTTTGTCTGATGATTAAGTTCTGCTTCGATGGTGTGAGACTAAAATTCTTCCACTCCGCTACTAGATGCTGTGGCGTCACAATATCAATACTCTCGATATCCAAAGAATACGATTCTGTTCTTAGAGAATATTCAACAATTAAACAACAATTCTTGAGCCTGACAGCATTAAAATGTCCAAGCCTCGTAAAATCCCTTGTATTGTATCCGGAAAGTTGGATTTGTTGAGATCCTGAAGTCTAGCCTCGGATATATTGAGGCTTGAGAAATTTACACTGTTACTGGATTAGGTTCATAACGGTATTACTGATATTTCGTGGGGACGAAGAAATTGATTGTTACTTATTTACATTTTAGAAAGTTACCAGATCGCCTCAAGGCTGTAAAATTCAACTTAGCCAAGATGGACTACAATCGATTGGCTTCTCATTTTAAACTGAATAATATGACCATTATAGTTCTCCACGTCGTGTTATCATCAACACCAAACCATAAATAATGTGCGGCTGAGAATTTTGAAACCGCTGGAAAATCTCTTGTTCTGTTAGCACACTCCAAATATCATGGTTCTGAGCAGGAAGACTGCCAAAACAGTGAAAACACTTTGACACAATTTTGAAACCGCTGGAAAATCTCTTGTTCTGTTAGCACACTCCAAATATCATGGTTCTGAGCAGGAAGACTGCCAAAACAGTGAAAACACTTTTACAAAAATTTAAACAAGCATTTAAATTTCCTTTGGAGTCTCTGCCGAAATAAAACATCTTGCTTTTCTAATATAGTCGCCTTTCCTAGACCATATCGTCCATTTAAAAGGTTGACGGAGAGTAATATACGTATTCAGCAGGTTTGATTCGGGACAGTTGATGTCATCTTTGACTCTTTGAATAATTTATATGAGCAATGGGTAAGTGACAACATTGAAAAATTCTTATTTTCGTTTAAAGAGTAGATCAAGTGTTGCAGAAGACATTAACTAAATTCAACAAATCAATATCAAAATTAATGAAATCGTAATACGCATTCACTTTCAGGAGAAAAAGCGGAGTAGCAAGCAGAATTTCTAAAGAGGAAATTGGACCGACTTTATGGGGCATTAATGGTGGGCAATGGGGCAATTATCTGATGATGAAAATATTTTTTAGGACAAAAAGTAATGGAAAGGGCTGCAGAGAAGATGTAGGCTATGATAAATTTAGCCCATATGAAGAATTTATTAAAAACGAATTACTTTAATACGAAGACGAAGGTGAATCAAGAGCATAGTACGATATATCATGTTTAGGAATGTTAATCAGCGATGATGATAAAAAAAACCCATATACTACAGCTGGGGAAAATCAATTGAGAAAACGGAAATCTGTTTTGTGATCAAGTTTAAAAAAAACAGTACGTAATATATATTCCAAGTTAATCAAACTTATACTTACGTCAAACAAGACTCCTCTTTTTCATTTAAAATAGAAAATCAACGACATAAAAGTTGCTAAAAATTTAATTTTGAATTGAAAATGAGTGTTCAATATATAACATGAGTGGCAAAACTATAAGTTCAGTGTGTATCCATACTGGCTATACTGTGCTGGATAAACCCTAATTCGTAGTAAAAATCTTTAAAAATCATAGAAGTTTTCATGAGTACAACGTTGTAGTAGTGCACCTGTAAATTGAAGCGTAGTGGGTAATTATTTCAACCGAGAGCTAATGGCATAATAACCAGCAATTTAAAAGTATGAGATACATTTCTTATATATTTTCCTCCTGGGTGAAAATGATATCATCCAATTTGTCTAAAGGTGTAAATTTTGGGAACTTGACATTTAATTTAATCCGCCTCGTCACTTGGGAGTTGAGTTTCAAATTACTTCAGGCGTGAAATTAGGACTAGGCAGCTTTCCTTTCATTCTGAAACGTTTCTAGGAAATGGACCTTTGTGGTGGGTTTGTCGCTGATGAAATAAGATACAAACTCAAGTTTCTATGCCGTTTTCGGAACAAAAAACCAATACTGCTATTTTTGTAACTGATATTTCTTTGGCGAGTCTCCGCTTAAGTCCGAGGGTAACTATTATATCTTATTTTCATTATGATGGACGAGAATCAGAATACGTTAGGGGAACATTTATCTTTTGGACACATTGTTGTGACAGTCGTTCTCCGCGCGCGAGAAAGTTTTTTGCGGTGGTGACTGGGCAACTGTGGAATCTAAAATTCCGCGAAAACGTGCTTTTTGAGCTGGCTTACTTGTCTGCAGATGAATACGCTTTCAATACCAAAATACTTGCATTATTATTCTATTATTTCCCAGTGTCTTCATTTGGGGTGTCCTAAGAAAAAAAATGTATCCACTTCGCCTGCTGATGGCACAGTTATCTGAAACTAGTTTAAATGAATTATTTCGTTGATGTGGGAAAGTATATGGTATTATTTTTCAGCATCTACCTCTTCCACCGCACCCAGGTAAAACCCATGAAGAACGGGTTGATGTGTTGGCTAGAGTACTGGCCTTGTTGTTATATTCAGCATTCTACTATTGATTCTGTGGTAATCTAATCATTATGATACAATCTTATATTCATTTGTTCAGTTTTTGTATCTATGGAGACGATAATAAATATGAAGTGGAAATTGCTTGTGTGTGTTCGTATGCTCTTACAATAATTAATCCTTTCACTTTATTACGAAGCTTTCACTAAGAGTTCGAAGGAAAAACCCAACAAATGGTTATGGGCCCAGATGAAGAAAGTGAAAGAACGAACTGCAGATGAACGATTTTTATAATAATCAACCATCTTTGAAAGTGATTTAAGAGCGCGTTTTCTCCGGTTTTGTAAGAAGAAGTTTTTCATTGTTCTCATTTGTGAAAAGATGGATTCTACTCTAAGTATATTTGGAAATGGGATCGCCCGCCTCAAAGGACTGGAAAATTATCAAGACTGGAAATTTCAGGTGAAAAATTTTATGCAGCTAAAGGGGTTATGGAATGCAGTAGAATATTCTGTAAATGATAAAGGTGAAACCATTACTCCCAAGGCTGGAGATGATCTGAAAGCTAAAAATATTATTAGTCTTCTCATCGATACAACTATTAAGTCATATGTGATATCAGCCAAGTCTGCCAAAGAAGCTTGTAATAATCTGTCAAATGCCTTTGAAAATAAGGGATGGAGCAGAAGATTTTCACTTCAGAGAGAACTGTGGAATTGCAAGCGCAACAAGTTCAAGAATATGTTTGAATATGTCTCAAGAATTAAAGATCTGTGTCAAGAGCTTGATGACATAAATTCTAAAGTGGAAGATAGTTGGCAAATCTCAATCCTGCTGAGTGGTTTGGGTGAAGATTATGATCCTTTGGTAATGGCACTAACCAACAGAAATACTGATACTACTCTAGAAGAGGTAATTGAAGCGCTCTACCAAGAAGCATCTAGGCGAGAGCAGTCATCATCCAGTTCTGCGAGTAGTTCAACGGCTATGTACTCAGCCAACAAGAAGAATTGGAAATCTGGTGGCAAGCAGAGTAGTAATAACAACAACAGCAATGGTGAGGAGTTTAAGTGTTATCGATGCCAAAAACCTGGACATCTGGCCAGATATTGCCGATCCAAGTTACCTTCCAATAACAAGAAGACTGAGAATAAGCCTGAGCAGAAGCCACAAGCAAGGAGAGAAAGTAAAGCTTTGTTTTGTTCAGTTCAAGCGCTGTCAGTGAAAGCAGATCCTCATGAATGGTTAATAGATTGTGGAGCAAATGAAAACATGACTTCAAACGCAGAAGGAATGGTTAGCCTGAAGAAATTGGATAGGAAAATGACAATTTCTGTGGCAAATGGTGAAACACTCGAGCCAATCGGTGTTGGAGATGTTCCTATTCAAGTGAAAGCCAATCCTGATGTTGACAAGATATCAAATGTTCTGTGTGTCCCTGGATTATCTACCAACTTACTTTCTGTAAGTAGACTTGTGGAGAAAAATTTATCAGCCTTATTTGATAAGAATGGATGTAGAATTTTTGAAATACCTGAATTAGAGGTTAACTGTACATTATTAGCCACTGCTTCAGAAGTTAATGGACTCTACAAGTTGGATGTTATCAAACCTGAGAGGGGAGCCTACAAAGCAGATCATGAAGATACCGAGAAACTATGGCACCAGAGGTTAGGTCACCTCAATAATCATGCAATGAAGTTACTGAAAGGTGGAATGGTGTCAGGAGTTAATTTTGAAGAAAAGGTAAACTATGAACCCTGTGAACCATGTATCAAGGGCAAATTTGCAAAATTACCGTTCAAGAAAAAAGGAAAGAGAGCAACCAAGAAATTGGAGTTGGTTCATGTAGACCTGTGTGGACCCATAGAACCACAAGGTTTGAAAGGGGAGAGATACATGATGCTATTAATTGATGACTACACAAGGAAAACTTTCTGCTATGTTTTAACAACAAAAGACCAGGCTTTTGATTATTTTCAAGGCTTTAAAGAGAGAGCAGAAAAACAAGTAAGTGAACAAATAATGTGTGTAAGGTCAGATAATGGAGGAGAATTTTGTGGGCAAGATTTTGAAAACTATCTGAGAAGAAATGGCATACAGCATCAGAAAACTGAAGTCCACACTCCACAACATAATGGAGTAGCTGAGAGAGGTAACAGGACAACTATTGAAAGGGTTAGGACTCTGATTGCAGGCACTGGATTGAGTAGGTGTCTGTGGCCAGAGCTCTGCCAAACAGTTGTGTATCTGAAAAATAGATGTCCCACAAGGAGTGTAAAAGATTTTGTACCTGAAGAATTATGGAGTGGAAAGAAGATAGATTTGGGCTACCTCCGATCAGTCGGTTGTGCAGCATACATGCATATTCCCAAAGAACGCAGAACCAAACTGGATTTTAAAGCCAAAGAAATGGTAATGATAGGTTATGGAGAAGATGACTTTGGTTATAAACTTGTTGACTTATCTACAATGGAAATAGCTCATTCCAGAGATGTCATATTTAATGAAAGAAAGTTTCCAGCCGTGGAAAAAAGAAGAAATCCAATTACTGATCCAAAACTGATTCGTGTTGGAATTCTTGGGATAGATTTTGATTCCCCTCAAGTGAGCGAAAATGAGGATGAATCAGAAGAAGATGAACCCCAGCCCGAGGAGCCAGAACCTGAAGTTCAAGAGCTCGAGGTACCAGTTCCAGAGGTCGAGCAGCCTAATCCAGGTGGAATGGATCCACCGAGAAGATATCCACTGAGAAATAGACAAGCGAAAGAGTATCCTGATTTTTTAAACTGGGAAGAAGTCCATGATTTTGTAGCGCATAGTGTTGTGTGTGATAATGGAAATGTTGTTTCTTACAGCCTGCTTGATAATGTACCCCTGAATTATCAAGAAGCCATGATGAGTGATCAAAGATACGAGTGGGAGAAGGCAATAGCTTCAGAGCTTGAATCCCTGAGGGAAAATTCAGTGTGGAATTTAGTAGATCTCCCTCCTGGTCAGTCAGTGGTAAAATGTAAGTGGGTATTTGCTATCAAGAAGGATAATGATGGTAAAATAATAAGATACAAAGCAAGACTGGTAGCAAAAGGGTATAGTCAGGAATATGGCGTAAATTATACGTCAACTTTTTCTCCAGTGATTAGGCATGTCACCCTGAGATTTCTTTTAGCCCTTGCAGTAAAACTTGATATGGAAGTTTTCCACTGGGATATTGTGACAGCATTTTTGTATGGTAAGTTAAAAGAGGACGTTTATCTGACACAACCTGAAGGATGTATTCAGAAGGAGCAGAAAAACAAAGTTTGTAAACTTGAGAGAGCTTTATATGGTCTGAAACAGTCAGCCAGGGAATGGTATTTTGAATTGAAAGAGTGTCTGGTTTCTAAAGGTTTTCGAGTTTCTAAGATTGAACCGTGTGTCTTCATCAAGGGTAGTAAAAGTTGTATTATTATACTAGCTGTCTATGTTGATGATTTAATTGTGATTGCTAACAATGCTAAAGACAGAGAAGTGTTGAAGGCAGATTTAACAGCTAAGTTCAAACTGAAGGATTTAGGTCCTGTGAGTCAGTTGCTAGGTGTGAGAATTAGAAAGACTGGTAATGGATATTTCATGGATCAAAATCAGTATATTGAGGGAATACTCCGTAAGTTTTGCATGGAAGATAGTAGGTCTGTGAAAACACCTTTAGAGTTAGGAGTGAAATTGAAAAAGGTTGAAGAGTGTGATGTAGAATTACCATATCAGAGCCTAATAGGAAACCTTATGTATTTAAGTGTGATGACAAGACCTGATATTACATTTTCTGTGAGTTATCTTAGCCAATTCAACACAAGTTATGATAAGAGTCATTGGAATTGTGCTAAAAGAGTTTTGAAGTACTTGCATGGAAGCAAAGATTTGTGTTTAGCATTTAAGAAAGGTGGTGAAGAATGTTTGATAGGTTATTCTGATTCAGATTGGGGTGGAGATGTAGTTGATAGAAAATCCTATTCAGGATATTTCATTAAGTTGTTTGACTGTCCTGTAGCATGGGGGAGTCGAAAGCAGCAATCTGTGGCACTTTCTAGTGCAGAAGCAGAGTATATGGCAATTACTCTAGCAATTAAAGAGGGATTATTTCTTAAGAATCTGTTTAAAAATATTTTGCAGAGAAGTGTAGAATTTAATCTTGGATGTGATTCTCAATCAGCCCGTGCAATGGCATCAGAGGATATGTTGTCTACTAGAACAAAGCATATTGACATTCAATATCATTTTATCAGAGAGTGTGTGCAGAATGGGAGTGTCAAGTTGAATTATGTGCAAACTGATAAGATGGTTGCTGATGTACTTACTAAGGCACTAAGTGTGCAGAAGTTTGTGTTTCATGTGGGAAACCTTTGTTTACTTGAGTTTTAAGTAATGATGTGTTAATTTTTGGTTTTATTTAGTTTGTGCTTAATGATAAGATTAAGAGGGGGTGTTGTTACATTCAGCATTCTACTATTGATTCTGTGGTAATCTAATCATTATGATACAATCTTATATTCATTTGTTCAGTTTTTGTATCTATGGAGACGATAATAAATATGAAGTGGAAATTGCTTGTGTGTGTTCGTATGCTCTTACAATAATTAATCCTTTCACTTTATTACGAAGCTTTCACTAAGAGTTCTAAGGAAAAACCCAACAGGCCTCCCCTCCCGGGGGTCGTGGTTTGGCGCATTTTTTATTTTTACGAAGGTTCCTTCCTTGAGTGCCTTGTGGAGAGAGATTCGGGTCCAGTGCTACGTCGTCGGATAGGACGTTAAGCCGTGGTCCCCTTTCGTAAAGAACAGGCCAATGCCGACACCGGGTTTCTCTCCACCCTTCCTCCATTCACTGAAAATTCCTATATTTATCCAATTACCCACCCATCCTCTATGTCGACATTGACCACAGCCTCCCCCAAATAACTACAACTAAAACCCATGAAAATCAAATGATGAATTGGCTTTGACTTTTCCATGAATATTCCCTTATATAGGCATCGTCATATTGTGCTCATCACTCAATGTTGGATTAACTTCCTTTTCTTCCTTAATTACCCTTGATTAGCTTCCTCGAACACATTTTACTTTACGGTAATTGAACATTTTAAAGAGCTTATTTCTATACATGCAGAGTGATACCACAGAAAAAAACCTAGATACCTATTGTTGAAGTAGAAACGATTGTTATTTGTGATTAGTAATTAAATTAAAGTTAATATTAAAATATGCATTGTTAATGGTGGATGGTATAATTGCTGAAAATTATAAATTTAAAATCTAATTTTATCAATTTTCTTGTGCTAAGAGATACGAACATAGTTTTAAAATGCTATCCTTATTATACATTGACCCGTGTAGGTGTCCATTTTTTAGCAATGGATTATGTCATTACTCTTGTTTCGATCTTTTGGGAAAACTGCCTTTGACATGGAGGGAAGACCAATGTCAAAGAACATTTCATGCATTATTTACGTAAGTGCTTGCTGAACAAGCTCATCACCATACACATCTACCCTCTCAATGATACTGGTACAAGGTTACAACCAAACTTTCGGGGTTGCTCATGCAAATGAGCCATGGGTTTCGGCCATGACCAAATTTTTGGGTCATGCATTTCAATTCCTAAGTAACTTCGCACGCTTGAAGTCCCACTGTGGTTGGAGCCAAGTTTTCCTGCGAGTAAAGGGGCCGTCCATAAATTTCGTAACGCCAAAGGTGGGTGGGGTCAGGCCAACCATTAACATTCCTGATCGACAGGGAGGAGAATCCAAACCTCCGTTACGTTGGCAATGAGATACACTAAATATTTTTCACCATTCACAAAACGGAGTTTATGGCAGCGTTGCGTTATTTAAGATGGATCTTGAAGAATATTACTGAGTGTGGTAGGATAAGGGGGGGAGGAATAGAAATATAGAAAGTCATTGTAACGTAATACACAAATGGCCACAAATACTCAGATAAAATGATACTTTAAAATACTACGTTTTATCTTAAAAGTCTAATTTTTTAATGAATTATATTTATGCATTTTGGAATACTCGGTATATTTACATCATTATGTCTAGCTCAGTTCCAGTTGTGTCAGGTGGCTTTTCCAGATTGGTAGCAAACATGTCATTATTCAAATATATCAATAACTAAGCGGTAATATCGATACGAAAATTACAAATCATAGCATCATTTAATCCATCACGAGAGTCTTTGAATATCTGTTTCCAGTGGAAACCGTAGATAGATGAAAAGATATCAAACATTTTCTTTTGTGGATCAACTCCATTGTGGATGAAGATATCGAGCGGTAAGCTACGAGAAACTTAAGGGCACGCATACCGTATTGCAGAAACCATATTACCCAGAATTTTCATGCGCCATTTCCTGTGGAAAAAGAATCGTGATTGGCTCGTTGTTGTGCTTAACAATAAATTGAATTTTCAAGTGATCCCCACAGGGTATGAGCGCAATATTTATGGCTACATAATAAATCGTCATCGGATGTATTCAGCCGGAAACACCACTAACCCGCGTACAGTGGTGTTTGTTTGGTTTTGTAGCATACTAGTTTTCAAGCTTTTGGTATGCTCTCCAGATTCCAAAGAGAAATTTTAACATTCCCAACAGTCATCTTTCGGAAAAATCAATGATCACATCAATGGGGTCGTTTACCATATTTTTTTGTTGCCGAATATGATAGAGTTTGTAAAATAAAAAGACCCGTATTTTTCCGTTTTTTGATCCGTCAATTATTTCTCGAGTTATAGGCGTCGAAAAACTAATGTTTTTAACCCTTTCGGAAAAGTGGGTGTGGTGCAACCCCTGACGTATAACGACTTCGTCCAATCACAACTGAGCCCGCGAAGCTACTTCGCCTTATCGCAAAGGGGGGGACACAGCTGACTCTCCCAATCGGAGCAGTTACGACAGCATCTGTGCGAGCAGACCTTCCGAGAATCCCCCTCCACTCCCTCCTCTTCCCATACGAGCAGTCAAGGACGGGAGGAAAGTGACGTCAATGTTATCACAGCAGCATTTTCGGTGGGCGTCACCTTTTGCTTATTTTAATTTTTGATTTATGAGTGAATGGTTATGGTTAGAAGATTAATTTTTTCACTAAATTTCTTTTTTCGTTTCCATCTAACAATTTCGTGTGCAAAATTGCGATTTCGGTTCCGAGTATTATCTCGTACGATGTATTATCCCATTTGCAACGTGCATTATAGCTTCACTAATCCAAGCATAGTCCATAGACCATACTTAATATTAGATACCGAAAATATGGTTGCAAAGTACTCAATTTAAGTAATCTTACCATCCTTCTATCAGTTTTTTAAATTTATTAATGGATGGAAAATGAAAAGAACGCAATTCCAAATTACAATTGGATTGCGATAAAAATAGTGGAGAATGTTTAGTTGAATTTCAATTATAGTCGTGATGGATGATGTGATGAAAATTAATTTAACGAAGTTCGATTCGTTCGGCTGTGATCAGTATAACTTTACCCACTAAAATTGTAATGCCCTATTCGACACAGTTACCTGCAAACCATCCCTCAACTGCAACCATTGCTGGAGAGAATGGTTCGTGATCCAAGTAACATGCAACCAAAGGTAAAGATACTGGACCGTCATAGAGAATGAATAAGAGTGGAGATAGAGCATGTAATTAAAGATTATCCCTTCATAAATTTCGTATCCCTTCTCCTTCAAATATCTCGTATCCCTTCATAAATTTCGTTCGTGGGTCACGCATGAATTTACATACTAAGGAATTCGGAGTTACGGATCACAGCATTCATGTAAAAGGTACTGTATACTAAAAAGACCTGGCTATGGATTTAGTACGTGCATAGGGTAGAGCGGCTAGAATTATAAAATGTTGTCGTTATGTAAATTGGATAAATGGAAGAATCTCTGAAAGGGATCACTAAATGTCCGTTAGATACAACACGAATGACATTGAAGTACACAAATCGAAGCGAATTATTTTCCCAATAGCGTTTAATTTTTGTTTTGACAAATTGAGTATGTTTTCTAAATTCTTTATTTCTTTAGAAGGAAAAGTGGACTTACCAAACATTCTGCTAAGTTTCCGGTATAGGCAGAGTCTAGTTATCTCGTTTCTTGAGAATCATTACGTTCCTGTGCCAGTCGATTTCTAACCAAATATGGTACTCTGGAATAGTATCCGATTAATAACCGCCCGTAGTGGACAAGTCTTTAACTGATGTGGTAGCTCAAATACTCTAGTCCGAATTCCTCCCGGGAAATGGATGTTGCATTGGCCTAGCATTCAGATCTTAGGTTAAATGTTTCGATATAATCTCAGCCATTGGAGCATCTAAAACCAAACAGCACTAATTCTGCTACAACTAAAACCGTGTTAGTGAGATGTTCGCTTCTGCTAATGCGAAACAATTTACTACAACACAACTTATTTTTTAGTGGTATGGAACGTATTTCATTTTCAGCAATGAATTATTTACACTCTCTTGCTTTCGAGTCTCCCATTATGTTACCGAGTGGATGAAGTGAAATTTCGCAGTAATAGTAGCCTTATCCCAAACTATGTCATCTGCATGCTATCTATTTCTCAGCTATTTTTGCCATTTATTCCGATTTATTGCCACAAAATACTGCTTGTCATCTTGAAGTATTGTACTAGTTGAGAAGAAACTCCCAGAATGCAGAAAAAAACTCTTGTCTGTTTATCCACCGGGAAGGTCGTCGAGAAATTCCGAGTCCTTATATCCCAGAAGTCAGGTTATCTTAGAAAGAACACGTGATAACCAATACGTCCCGGCAAGAATAATGATGATATTTGATCAAGTTGTCGATATCGAACGTCAGAATTATTTTGATAATCGGCACCACTTAATCCCAAGGACTCATGAAATTATGAGCCTGTTAACTGTTTTCTTGAATAAAGTTTTAATAAACAAGTGTAGCTTATCCAGACTATTGGGCACCTAAACAATGCGATAAGCCCGATAAATTAGTAATTTTATTATTTAATGATAAATAATAATTAATTTAAATTGGTAAACAGGTAACACGTGCTGATGAAACATTTAAGTGGCCATATGTTATTTACATACACGTGGGATATTGTATTACCCAAATGCATTATTTTTCCTTACAATATACTTAATGTTATGAATACGTTTCTTCTATTGATCAAGAGAAATTTCCGGAACATCATGATTTCACCACTGACAATTCCTTAAACCCTGGAATGGCATAAGTCCATAACACATGGCAAACTTCAGCTTCTTGAATATTTAGTTCCATTTCACAACTTTTGGTGTACATATTTTCAAAATAGGGCTTGATTATCTTATTGGTGTAATATTATGCCTTAGCTTCGTTATTCAGTGCCCAGCCTTTCACACGCTAAACTTCCAGTGAGCAAAGTCAAGGTTTTTTTGGTTGAATTGAGACGATTTCACATTCAAAGTTCAAACATATGCTGAATTTTGTAGCAAGTATCTCATACGTGCATTTTTAATAGTTGGAACTAATGAATGAGTACTTTGTTTGAAGTGGGAATAGTTAATATAAAATTTAAAAGCGGCATTTGTACATTTGAAGTACCTACATAAAAGTAAAACGATGTTCATTTGTTCGCTCAATTTCATCTTGCCGTTTAAATGGAGTTTACCATGCAGTTTTTCATTCTGTCACTCAAGATAAAAATTGTATAGGTCTCCAATCAAACCTAACTAAATTATGGATGACATGAAATTTGACACAGCAGTTTCGAAGCGTGCCATTGAGAGACTGAGATAAAGCAGCTACCGTGTTGGATATATAAAAAATGGGACTCCGAAATTTTAAATAATGGTATGAGACACTTTAACCTGGAAATATGAGGATAAAAATATTGATTATTTTAATCGTCAAGCAAAGGCTGCACCTACCGCATTGTGCTCACTGAAAAATCAGCTGATAATATATTATGCGGTCTCTATATTTCAAACCCCTAAATGAAGTACGTTATTTATTCATGAATGCACTCAAATATGTCAATAATTTACAAGAGTATTTTCATCTAACAAATAACCTGCTTGATTGAGGAAGTTCCCTCTAGTTAGTCTTGTAAAGGCGGTGCTTATTACTTCCGCAAAATTTTTATAGTAATTACTACTGCCTTTTTTTGAAATATCACCAAAAACACAACTGAATTTCATATGTATACTTTCCTGCAACCGTATGATAACATTCGAAATATGTCACTCAATCGGTTTGACGAGATAAATTCGTATATAAGAAATAAATGCGAAAATTCGAACAACTTTCACAATACCTATTTTATTTACATACTCTATTAACCGAAAATACCTTCAAACGTTTTTGATTCAGATACATAATGATTTGAAGTGACAAATCGTTAAAAAGCGGATTTAAGCGTAATTTTCTAATATCATTCCTGAATTAGAAATCAGGATTGAAACTGGGATTGAAGAAGGATAAAATCTCATCAGCAAAGAGCAGGTAAATATTTATTTGTCATCTTTTCAACCACTGCTAAGAAATTGGCATTTACAACTTTAATAAAACTGCTACTGAATATTATATCCTTAATGAAGAATACGTACCTTAATTGGAATAATTAATGACATTATATTGTTTTTAAATAGTAAACCAGTCACGTTTTCCTTACTTTCTCATCGAAATGTTTATGCTTAATCCGATGCTAGGCAAGAAGTACAAACCCCTAAAACGATGTACTCTATGCATCTAGCATTTCTTCATAGTCTCAATTAAGTACGATTTTTTGGATTATGAAAATCATGGTACTAATACATAATGTATTAGTACCATGATGAAAATACTATTAGTCTGATTTCAATTTTAATCACTGACGTAATCCTACTAAAGGTTCCTATTCAAAGTTGACCTCTCGTATTGAAAATGCGTCATAACATAGGTTGTAGCAGGAGTAACTAATTTGAAAGAGATGGAAGTTCAGCTCGTCTTTTAGGAAAGGTCTTCACGCAAAATCCCATTTTTACCAATTATAAAAGACATTTTTAGTCAAATTCCCACAGGGTCTGTTCTATAACCTTTCCCCAACGTGTGTTTTGAGGACATCGGAGGAATTATTTTAGATATTACTAAATTATGTCCTCCGCATATTTCATAGAGATAGGCATACATTCATTCAAAGCGGATCGTTAGATTTACATTAGATTAGAGTTTCATAGCAGTAGCATAAAATATAAAACAATAATAGCCATGTAGGTAACCCCTCTTCATGAAACACTTCCTCTAAAAGACTTGATTAATCATTCCGTTTTTTTTCTCTGTTATGCAGGGGAGCTATTGTTACGACTAAAAAATACTCTTTTTGCTTAATGTAAAGATGGTTACAGAAGCTGAGTAGAAAATATCCCTTTTGGTTAGGCGTTTATGCATTGATAAAATACTTAACTGAGCTTTTAAGAAGTTAAATTATTCTACTTTCTTAATATTCTTCATCAACATTTTGCCAAGAACCTGAAAGATCGTAAGCATTTTTTTCTCCAAATAAACGCCTCTCCTCTCGCACGCACTCTCCTCATTCCAGTTTTTTTTTACTCAAAAAGAAGCTTCATGCTGCTGTGGTAGTCATTAGGGAAAGCCCAGGAATTAGGGATTAGTATCTAATTTAGGGTAAGTTGAAGTTTCTGAGAGGAAAGCAGGTGTGGAGGGATTCTTATCATTAGCATTCATCCACGTAATTTGAGCCTACCATAATAATTCACCTGTCGTAATTGCAATGAAAGATCCCAAACTATTCTCGAGAGTACCTTATGAGTAAACGAGGCTGGTAAGTCATTATGCAACCAAAACAAGCATGAGCGAAGGGATTCATCCACATGTGTATCCATCTACATAACGTTCAACTCTTGCAGAAACAGTTAAAATAACGTAAATATTATAATGTTGGCGGAGTAGACATAATTGCGGTAAGTGAAGTTTGATGTCTGGGCGTCACTCAAACTTCAAATACATCGTCATCATCTTCATCGGTCAAAAATCCTAGGATTAGTTTGACGCAGCCCTACACTCGATTCTTCTATCGGCCAACCTCTTCATATTAACATAATTCCTCTCTTTCATACCCTTTACGACCTGTTCCATACATTTTGCTGTTCTTCTCGTCCACTTTTTCCTCGACGATTGTCTTCATCAGGCCATCGTGTTTTAAGATATAGCCGATTAAGTTGTCCCGTCTTCTTTTTATAGTTTTCAGCAGACCTCTTTTCTCCAACTCTTCTTAGGACTTCCTCATTACTTATTCGGTCGATCCATTTTATCTTCATCATTCTTCTGTAGCACCACATTTCTAATGCTTCCGTCGTTTTATTCTCCGCTGCTGTCATCATCCATGCAAATCTATCGCGGAGGAGTAATATTCTAAATGTTTGTGGCACGTTGCTGAAAAGACTATGATTCACCAAACGATATGTAGGAAAGATGTTGTTTCGCACTTTTAAGGCTTGACCTGGAGCATGCATCAAGTAAATGGGATTTAATGAACAAGTTTTTAAGTCGAGAACTAAATTTCAATACAAAGTAAAGCGGTGTGTTTCCCAATAAATCCTTATGAGCGTTTAAAAATGTGTCAGTGGGCTATTCCTAAGCCTTGGTTAGAATCCAAGGTTTGATTACAAAATTAAAGTTACTCAAAGAATTCACATCACACGAATTCAAATACTGATGCTTCCGAAATATTTTTACTTCCATAATACATCAGCAGGGCAGGCAGAAGAAACAAATGAAGAGAGATCAACTGTCAGACGGTTCCATACAATAATTTATGTTTTACACGCACAATTTAGATGATAAAATGCAAAGATATTATAGTTTTTTTCAAGCATATTGTACACTATAGCTCATCATTAATTAATAGTTTTTTTTTAGGTAAAGTCAACTTCACGCCTGTCACACGGCCTTTCGACGGTCCGCAACGTAAAATGTAGGTGTAAATATTGATGTTAATTCCGAGAGTATTGATACGGTGCGACAGGGCTTTGCTTGAGGTTGAAATAAAGTTAATTCCCGAAATGGAATAATATAAAATCTTAATAATTTATGTCATCAAATGCACTTCTTTGAAAAGCAATAATATTTTTGTGAAATTTCCTAAACATAATTTCACGACTATGAACAAATTATCCAGTCTATTCGCCATAATGTCCTAAAACATGTGGATGGATGTGGAGAACAGTAACAGAGTATTTACCAAGTATGAAAAATGTGTAGTCGTCAATGCAGGGTTTGTCGTATCAATCAATTGCGAGAGATTTAGAGAAAGGTCAAAGGTCACGGGGTCAATGATAGCGAATCGGGGTAACAAACGTGTCGTATCATATGATAAAATGGGTACCAAAGTCATTGTTTAAACTGCGGTGATTTCTAAATTAAAATTATGAATATCTAAATCTAAATTTATTTCACGATGTGACAAGAAGTCCCCTTCATTAGGCTCCTTTGTACTAGGCCAGGGCTCAGAAAACTGCGGATCGTGAGCCGGTGGTTCTGCTTTTTCATTTCTGCTTTAGAACATGGTGTTTCTAAAGCAGAAATGAAAATTGAAATGTAACGACCATGTTTACATTTACAAAATTTAAATGTTGTCATCAGTAAATGTAAATATCTAAAGTTCATTTACTGTTGACAACCCAGAAGTATGCAAGAACGGATAGTTAACACACCGGACACTCGGAAACATTCTCAGGAAGTGCATACTGTTCACCCATGCTGGTCATCCATCCAAACTCCGTCCGGGCCAAACGTTGCTTAACTTCGGTGATCTCACGGGAACCAGCATCCAAGCGAGACTAGACCCTTAACCCTGTCGGCCTATGTTACATATTTCTGTACAGTTTGTAGTACGGCTCCCGTCCCTAAACGGCACACATAGTGCGGTTCCCTGCCGAGAGAGGGTGGGCGACGAAAGAGATGCGTGAGATGAGTTTGATTCGGGCTAAGACGAGTGTTTTTTATTTTGGGCGAAAGGGGGCGTGGTGGAGCGGAGGTTGACGTGACGAAATTGTGCGGAAGGATGAGCTTACTCCCTCCTCCTCCCCTACCATACCCACAACTCCTCCTCCATCTCCAGCTATAACACCCCCCCCCCCCTCTCCTCCCGCATTCAGCACTTCATCTCAAGGCCGCCCAATCGGGCGCGAGGCGTTGCGTCGTTGTCATCTTCCTGTGCTTCACGGGCGCGAAAGTGTACGCTAAGTTCGGGGTCGGCGGTCGGTGGATCAGACTCGTAGCGTGGCCATCTCCCTAACTCCAAAGGTCATTTCCTCCCAAAGGTGAGCCTTACAATTAGATCCTTTAAATCGACAACATATTGCCATAGTACGTATTGTAATAGGTTCATACCGCTCATACATAGGCCTGTTGGCAAGGACGGTGCTTGGCTGTGGGCGGAACTATTGTTCCTCGAGAGGCAAACCTTTTTGTGTGCGGAGAACGGTTAGCGGAGGCGCTTTTTGTGGGTATCTCGGTGTGGGTGTGGTCGATATAAAGTGATGGGTTTACGTCCCGAGGGATGGAGTTCGATTCGCGTAAATGGAAAAGTATCGGAGGGATACCAGTCTCAAGTTGAGTTCTGTGTGGAGATAATTTCAGATGCAGTGCACCGTTCGCCAGCTAGAGCCTTAAACCTGAGGTGTCTTGGCCACCTTCCCGTAAGAATCGGTGAATGCCGACGACGCGTTTCTATCCATATTTCCTCTTTATCCTTGAATTCTCATTCCTTTAGCTTTCCTCTCTGTCTGAAACGTTTCTAAGTCCACGGATCCCTGATAAATATCAATCTCTATCCAAACACCCATTATTGTAATTATAGCAAATTACATCAGCCGTGGGGCGCCGCCTTTGAATTATTAATGGGAGTTCTCAGTGGAATGTAAACAGCTGTTTCATTTCTTTGCTCTTCAAGTACAACAGTAGTCCGTCCGACAGCACTAGTTGCTTTACTGAAGATGTTAGAAATATATTGAAAACCTCTGCTGATTATGCTAGTTGCTTTTCTGAAGATATTAGATATATATTTTTTTTAAACCTGCGTATTATGCTTGCATCCGTACTATGAGAGAACAGAATAGGCAGCATAGCAAAGGGATAGGTATGTGAAATATTGATAGATTTGTTTGTAGTGCATGATTAATGAATTAAAAATCCCTTTATTATTATGTAGTTACTAACCATCTAGATGCATGTGACCTTATTATTTAACGTGTTTCCATGTGGTAGCTGAGTTACATGTCAATAGTGCATGTTTGGTGACTTAAACCCCTGCCACACTCCCTCGCGGTAGCTTGCAGGGTATTTCGTAGATGTACTAGATGTCCGTCGGATGAGCATTAAACAGCAGACCCCATTGCGCTTTTCATTGAGAGTACGTTAATATGGACGCCCTGTTTTTCTCCACCCTATCTCCGTTCCCTATGAATCCTTCCTTCACCTATCAAACCTACCCCCAGTAGCACAAGTTATCTGAGGACTCAGACACCAAGCCCATCTAATTCGCCAGGGCCCTCCGTTTCTATTTCTTAAATGGTGTGATACCAGACGTTAATGTTTTTGAAGGATTTTAATACGTCTGCCCGCGATGCATCATTGTTTTGGAACGCCCACGTTCTCATCTTGTGTCCGAAAGCCCGAAATCACTAACGCGCCATTTGGCAACGTTGTGGGACCCATCGTCTGTTGCCGGAGAGGGGGAATGACAGAGGGGAATGTTTACGTTTACCTATCGTTGTCCCACCGAGTGAGATACGCCATACGGAACCTTCGTTTCCTAACCGAAAAAGTGTGATACGGGATAAGTGATTCGGGACTAGTTAATCTGCCCCTATCGTGTATTTGTTTCGAAGATCCTGCTTTGTTTTAATTGAACAAAAAGGAATTTCAATTGAAGGGAAGGAATAAAAAAATGAAGTGCATCCGTAAATGCAAAATTTCTTTTTGAGAATAAGAAGCAGGACTAGTTTTCTACACCGACTGGAAACCCTGGAAACCAACTCGAAGGCGTGTGGCAGGTGTTGAGTTATCACCGAACGTCGGGTCAGTCTTTAGCAAAGGATTTGGACGCGATCGACGCGATTGATGATTGGTGTTTTAGTTGGGAGCTAGAAAGTTTGGAGAAATGCGAAATAGTGAACCTATGGAAAAAGAATAGCTCTCCCCGGAATAATTAGCACATCAAAGAAAATAAAATATTTTATGTGGAATCTGTTAAATACTAAGGCGTCATCATCAGTGGGGAAACGCATCAGGGAAATAACTAATGTAGCAAACCGTAGATTAGGATTCATAAAAAGGGTTCTAATTAAATGCGATGAGAGAGTACGAGGAAGAACTTATATTACAATTATCATGCCTAACTTAGACAATGCCGCTAGTATATGGGATCCGTACGAGGAAGGTATGATAAGGGAATTAGAGCGTATGCAAAGGAGATCAGCTAGATTTGTTAAAGGCCGTTATGATAATTGTATTAGTAGTACGAGTTTAATAGAAGAATTAGGATGAGAATTACTATGAAAACGCTGGTTAAAATTTAGGTCAAACCTTATTAGTAAACTCGAAGCTGGTTTGTTGACAGATGGCGTTAGATATATATTAAGAACCCCTGTGTCTTATACTAGGTTTGATCAGATAAATGAGATTGGAGAGATAGATTGTCGTACCGATAGATTTAAAATGTCATTTTTCCCGCGTACCATAAAAGAGCACAATAGGCAGAATAACAACGGGTTAGCTAGTTAAAAATAAGTTAGTATTTCATGTTTGGTGATCTTCACCCCCTGCCATACACCCACGTGGTGGCTCGCAGGGTATTACATAGACGTAGACGTAAACATACGCTAATAAGAGCAATGCGTACTACTCGGAGATTACTATTTATATCATGTGTACATACAAACACTACAAAATTAGCTTTTCAGTCAATATGCGAGGGTGAGAAGGCTATATGAGAAAAAGTGCTCATATTTCCACAGGGATTCAGTTTGTGTGGTGGCCAGGCCACTGGCTTCTTATTCCGAGGGCTAGGGTACGAATCCCGGCTATGACAGAATTTTTTCAATTGTATACTTGTGCCTACTTGAATATCATCGGAGAATGCTTGAATTGTAGGGGGATTGTGTTTGAAACCGACAGGATTATCTCTAATTAACCAAGGAGTCACGTGATACAAACACGAATGGTTTCAAAATTTAATGTGTCTGAATCGCTCTTTACAACACCATTAATTGTTTTCATTTGAGTTTTTCTCATCTATTCCAACTAAAGAGCCCCCAGTTGAGATATAACACAAGTGTAAACAAAGAATGAGGTTGCAATCAGCGGTTTTAACGCACCAAATTTGCGAAGCATTCGTGTTTATACCACGTGACTCCTTGGTTACCTATTCGAGATAATTCCGACGGTTTCAAACGCAGCCCCCCTAGATGTCACTATCAATTCATGATTCTTTTATGAAGTTCCGTCATTTACGTTTCCCACTAAAATATTCACAGGCTGTATTAATGGCTTCCCATCCCGAGGGACCGTGTTCGAACCCCGGCAGGGATAGAGGCTTTGTCTTTGGTGTATTGGTCTCTACTTGAGTCCGGTATGAACGTCAGTTACAACGTCAGTCAAATACAGTACTGCTTCCGTAGGAAGAGAGGATTTAAAACGTGCACCCCTGGCGCCTTTCGAGGAGGTTAGTGTCAACGCCGGGTTTCCCTCCGTCCTTCCTACTATCCCCCAAAATATTCCCATATCGTCCCTATCACCCACCTGTCTCAATGACCTAAGTTCATCTGCATCTACACAATACCCTGCAAGCCAACGTGAGGGTGTGTTGGTCTCGGGCAGCCGAATTTTTATAGCAAAAGGAGTTTATTGGCAAATATTTTCTTCGGACAAAAAAATCAACTTTTTGTCATGAGGAAATCGAAGTTTTTATGTCAAAATTATTATGTTATGACATTTTTAGTTTTATGAAACTGTTATTGCATAACGTCTACATCTAAGTAGTACCCCATGCAAGCCATCACGAGGTTGTGTGGCAGGGGGTTAAGATCACCAGGCATCCACTACTGACGTGTAACTAGGGTACTATATGGAAACAAGCTACATAATAGGATCACATGCAGCTGCATGGTTAGTATCTACATAGTAACAGAGGGATTGGTTGTTAATGCATGCATTATGCACTGCAGACTGCAGATATACCTACACTACAGTTGTGGCTGGCCGACCCTTATAACTCTGCCTAGTTTTCTACTCTCAGTGATGCGCACAAAAACATCATTCCGAGTGGTGGGGAGAATTTGGTCCGTTCTCGTCAACAGCTTAATGCACCGCATGGGAAGTCGTCAGCTGGTAAGTGGCACGAGCCCTAAAGTTATTTGGCTAATCGTGGCTCCACCTTTACTATTGATAAAAATTACAGTCCACTATTGTTGTTAATTTGCCATAGAATCAAGTTCGGAAGTTGATCATCCACATTCAACCCGCCATCGGATATCGCTCGGGAGCTGGGAACTAGATGTGTTAGTGGATGTCTGAACATTGTTGCTAGGGTTTCATTTGGTTAGTTGTTCAGTTCACTCCCATGAAGGTTTGTACAATATCGAGAATACAATATCGATACTGGATACGGGATGTGCATATATATGTCAGGACACGGGTTCGATTCCTGGCGCCGATTGTGTATTTACATTGGTTGAAATGGACTTTTTCAATTTATGGTAGCGCAAGAGTGTTTTCTTTCGCTCAGTAAAATAACTAAATATTAATTGATTTCTTTCATTCTTTCTGTATTTAATGAGACAATGTTTAAAATTTCTTATCATCTAAACTGATTTACAGTTTGTCCTCGAGATTTCTGAGCAATTTGTAATTTACGTTGAAATTTACTGTTTTTTTCTTCGATTCTTTTCCGAGAGTTGCTAAGGCCTTTGCCATTGTCGTCTCCGAAATGAAAACATCGTTGATTCTTAAACAGTTAGTCATAGAGGCATGGTACAGGGGTGCTGTGTACGGAATCGTGATTTTCGTGAGGATATAGGAAGGTACTGAAGGCGTTGTAGGCTATTCGTGAACCAAGGTCAGCCATATTTTTCCGCACAAAGATACGTGCTGACTGCAAGCGCTACTCACGGATATAGAAGGTTTGCATTCGGTTAAAACTAGGAGTATTGAAAGGAATGCTTCAGCGGTGTTACAATTTTTGAATGTTTTATTTTTATTTCTTTACGGGTTTGTGCATTTGAACCAACTTGGGGCATGAAGAGAAGATGGAACGCTTCGGAATCGTCGTCGATTACGATAGATATAGATTTCAGAAGGTTTAACAAAAACCAAAACCAAAATAAGTATATTGGTGGGCTGCAAGTGTTAACGGATGATGATGCTTCCGATACTGACTTGGAGCCATAGCTAACTCCATAACACAAGTTGTTTTCGCCGCTTCATGAAAAATGTTTGAATTTCTTAATACAATTCGTATTTATTATATTTCTCCCCCCCCCCCCCCCCGTTGAATTTCAACCTTCAGCTAGTAATAAATAATAAAAAAGATAATAATCACACTAATATATAAAAATGAAGTGGTGTCTGTCCGCCAGTTCTTTGTTCGATTCGCATCTCCTCAAAAACTACTGAAACGATTGATCTGAAATTTTGTAGGAATCTAGCGCATACACTAGAAGGTGCTATAGGCTATATAAAAAAGGCTCAAGGCCCGGGTTCGATTCCTGGTGCCAATTATGTATTTACATTGGTTTAAATTGACTTTTTCAATCTATTGCAGCGCAAGAGTTTTTTCTATCTCCCAGTAAAATAACTAAATTTAATCGATTTCTTTCATTCTTCCAGTATTTAATGGGAAAATGTTTAAAATTTCTTATTCTTCTAACCGATTTACACTTTGCCTTCGAGGTTTCTGGGCAATGTGTAATTTACGTTGAAATTTAATGTTTTTTTCGGTTCTATTCCGAGCGTTGCTAAGGCCTTGCTATTTTCGTCTCCGAAATGAAAACATCGTTGAAGCTTAACTTTTCGCGAGGATATATACAATGGACTTGAACAATAGAGAATTGAATCCTGGCAACTACGGGGCCCGGGACCAAATCAGTGGGACGGGTGTCGTGCCCGGCAGCAGGGTAAGCAAAGACTCTGCGGTCGTCATCTCACGAAATCCTTGCTTAACTTTTCGCGAGGATATAGGAAGGTAATGAAGGCAATGTAGGCTATTCGTGAAGCAAGGTCCGCCATATTTCTCCGCATAAAGATACGTGCTGACTGCTAGCGCTACTCACGGAATTAGGTTTGCATTCGGTTAAAATTAGGAGTATTTCAATGAATGCGTCAGCGGTGTTCAGATTTTTTAATGTTTTTTTTATTTCTTTACGGGTTTGTCCCTTCCTAATGGACTACGCCTTATCACGGTGGGACTGGGGCTTGCGTGTTCCCGTGACCCCTAGTGCTGCACTGGCGGGAGCAACTAATATTGCTCCTGGTAGGGTCACCCATGTCAGAAAGGTCGAAGGGTAGGAGCTTGACGATAGGTAGTCCACGTACCGTACTCGCAGCGTCTGTTCCATAGTGAGGCGGCTGTGAAAAGGCGTCTGGCCCCAGTGGGGCGGCCTATCAAGTGATGGTGTCACGTTAAAAACACTATTGAGGCCGGCATTGGGAAACCACCTCAATGAAATTCTCCCAAGAACACAATGGACTTGAACAATAGAGAATTGAATCCTGGCAACTACGGGGCCCGGGACCAAATTAGTGGGACGGGTGTCGTGCCCAGCAGCAGGGTAAGCAAAGACTCTGCGGTCGTCATCTCACGAAATCCTTGCTCAAAAAGAAAGACATCAGCAACGGCGGCAGCAGCGGCGGCGAAGAAGAAACCAGAGAAGAGAGCATCAATGCTAAGGATCGGGACATGGAACGTTAGAACAATGTTAAGGGCAGGAAAACTAGAAATCATTAAGCGTGAAATGGAGAGGGGAGAGATCGATTTGTTGGGATTAAGCGAAGTAAGATGGAGAGAGCAGGAGGACTTCTGGAGTAAAAATTACAGGGTAATATACAGTGGAGGGGAAGAGAGCAAGCGGGGAGTAGCAGTTGTATGAATGCATAATTAAAAGGAAAAAGTGTTGAATGTGGAACAGGTAAGCGATAGAATACTGGTTATCGAAATCAAAGAGAAGCCAGCAAATGTAGTCGCAGTACAGCTTTACATGCCGACAGGGGGACATAAGAGAAGAGGAAGTAGATGAAGTGTATGACCAGTTGGAAGAATTAATCGGGAAAGTAAATGGCAGGAAGAACCTAATAGTTATGGGAGATTGGAATGCTGTAGTAGGGAAAGGGAGGGACGGAAGTGAAGTAGGGGAGTATAGGCTGGGTGTAAGAAATGACCGGGGCGAGAAAGTTCTAGGTTGTGTTGTGTCTGTGTAGGAGGTAGAGTTCAGTGGAGTTCTGTAGGAGGAACAATTTAGTGATTACAAACACCACCCTAGGTGAACTAGGTCGGGACTAGTGAAAAGGAATCTAGAATATAATCAGGATTTATTCACGTGTTTTGTTGATTTCGCAAACAGAGTGTTCGCAAACACAAGCGTTCGACAGAGAGAGGTGGGACAAATTAATAGAAATATTGCGGAAGATAGGAGTAGACTGGAGAGACAGGAGACTGATCCGGAATATATACATGGCTCAGGCGAGAGTAGCTGATGGAGAATCGGATTGGTCCACAATAGGGAGGGGAGTTGGACAGGGCTGTCCGTTATCGCCGGTACTTTTCAACATATACTCGGAGGAAATGGTGAGAGAGGCTTGGGATGAGCTTGAGGCTGGAGTAAATGTCGGAGGGAAATTTATAAAATCAGAGAGGTTTGCGGATGACCAAGCTGTCAGCCAGTCAGCCCGTGGCTTGCAAATGCAAATGCAAAGCCCGTGGCTTGCATGCGTTGCAGGGACAGTGCGAAAGATACGGGATGAAGATAAATCAGAATAAAACGAAAGTAATGCGATTTTCAAGAATAAAAAGTATAGTATAACTATAAAAATAGGAGGTCAGAAACTAGAGCAAATGGAGCAATTTAGCTATCTAGGTAGTGTGTTGGAGGAAAAAGGGTATAGCAGCATTGAAGTGGGAAGGCGAATAGCACTGGTAAAATAAGCTTTTACTCGGAGGCGTTAACTAATGACAGGGGCGTTGAGTAGGGAAGTGAAGAAAAGACTGGTGAAAAGTTTAATATGGAGCGTATATATGGAGCAACGCTCTATATGGAGCGTATATATGGAGCAACGCTCTATATGGAGCGTTGCTCTATATGGAGCAACGCTCCAGTTGTATAGCTAAATAGAATTGTAGGTTAGAATGAATCAGCAAGAAAAAAAAGTGAAAAAAGAGAATGGTGTTATCATCAAGATAAGGTTCTTGATGATTTCACCAAGAGTTCTTGATGATTCTGTTACCTGGGAAGGCGAGGTACCAACGCTCAATTTATCTCCATATTTTTTTGTGCCGTTTTTCTCAATATTTTTGCCCCCAACTGCTAGCTTCAAATTTTATTCGGGGAACCACCGAGCTGATCAAACTTCCATGGGTTTTTCCCATCAACAGACACAGGTTTACGCAATATTGCTTGGGTATGGCGACGTTGACTCATCCCAAACGTCAACAGAGCCAATCGATGAAGGGAGAACAATCAAATCAATACCGCAACACGGTCCGAATACTCATCCATGGATAACCTTTGCAAAAAAAACGAAAAGCAAAACTTTTTGAATCTTTGTTGGGACCCAACTATTAATGACAATGGATGATCAAAGATTCAGACTAAAAAAGAAATGAAATAACCGATACCTTTCCCCCAATTGCATTTCTTCCTACCAGCGTTGTCTTATTGTTAGCACTGCACTAAGCCTAGATCTTTTCCTCCTTACGCTGAGTTGTCATATGCGAATTTCTTGCACAGAATCTAAGGCTATGGAATAGAAAACGAGAGGCTGGCACAGACCCAACAGTACATACCATACGGTTTGGTTCGTGAATACTTTCGGACAGAATGCTCGATATGCACCTCCTTGCGTCTTCGGATTCGAAGCTCTAGATTTCTCCGCAGTATTCATGGCTTTGGACTCCTAAGTACCATATTGTTCGTCTTGAGCGTCCATTTCAACCAGTTTGTTTTGAAGTTTTAACTTAAGTCTAGAATTTTAGTCATGTAATCTGATCATGGAAGCGTATCCATCAAAACTGCAGTTTTTTATAATCAAATACCTATGGTTTCGCCATTAACACCAGCATCCCCAACTTTACCCTAAATCTGCCAAAAGGACGAGTAGCAAAGTATATTAGGGTACTAGCTAGCCTTTAAGAACAACGTCCAAGTCTTTTTCATCAAGAATTCCTTCTCCGTACATAGCATTCCCTATTGAACATCCATTAGCTCCCATCAAGCCATCGAAATCAAGCAGTTTCGAAGCCTCCTAACGTAGGCTCCTTTACTTTACATCTTCAGCCCACTAGCTTCCTAACCGTCCCACTTCAACATTAGTCAAACTTTTCCAGAACTTACCTTACCAGAAGAATTTCTTTCATCATGGATTCCGTAAAATTCTTAAAGTAACCCTGTTTCTTTTTCTCAAGTAACTTTGTGCAGCTATTGGTCGTCTCTCAAAATCTCTTCTACAAGTCTTTATCTCTTTAATCTCTCATCTCCTACTTGTCTTTTATTTCATGTTAACTATGACTAGCTTCGTGCAATCATCTATTGGTTGTTCCTCTTTATTTCCACCCAAAAGATTGCCATTTAAGTGTTTTCTGGGTCAATGGTGCTTCATTGTTCTTTTTTTGGTTCATTCCATGATTATCAAAGTAAAAAATCCTCTGCTAAAGCCTCAAAACCCGGATAAGTTTACCCAAAAAGAGACATCGCGAAAAAGAAGTCGTGAAAGCTAACGAAACATTTTTTTTTTTTGAGACTTGTGAAAAAATACGGAAAACTTGTCACCGCTCTATCTCCCATAGGCCCGGGTTCACGAGAAAATTGGTTCTATTGAGTTTCGTTCCAAATAAATCCATAGCATACATATCCTAAGTATATATGCGAGTATATATGCTTAGGATCTAGCATATCGTAATATATATAGCTTAAATATCTTCTAAGTAATCAAATACATATAGTGTTTGTCAAAAAATAAGTCAGAGATAACAGCCAGCTTCCTTGATATAATTTCCCCACTAATAGTAAGTGAATCTAAATGAACACCGGCCCGGAATGGTAGGGATTTGGGTCCTTGGCCGCTTTCCAACGCTCTCTTTTGTTTTCAAAATTTCGAGAATTGGATTATAGTACTGTGCTCTAACGTTGCCGTGAAAACCTCGAAATCCCACGATTTTTAAAAATTGTTTTATATTAAATACCAGAGACCAAACTAAATATTCGAATTAAGGACAGTTTCGAGTTATAGAATTTTGAATTATAATTAATAATCCAAGTTCCACTGTATTATTTCTGTTGAAAACATCCTTGACTGATACAAAGCCAAAATAGATGGTTAAGCCATCAGTCGATAGGATTTTTACTGACTTCTGGCATCTCATACTAGGTTTACCTTCAAACATAGGCATTGTTTGTTTTTAAATCAATTTAAAAGAAAAATCTTTTAGCGTAACGAAATGAGAACACGAAGCGTAACGAAATAAGAAGGTATTTTAAATACACGTGGATCATTCCGTGTCAATTCGACCAGGTGATTGCCCTTAGGGTACCCGATTTTGACCAAACTTGGCAAATCGTCGTCATTTGATAGGGAAATGAAAATCCCAAAGCCATTTTTAAGACGGACAAAGGGGATTTAAGAGCGTGCATACGGTTGAATTTGGTGAGAAGAAGATGAAAGAGACAGTATCCTGAGATCTGAGGCCGCCTGAGTACCGTACGGTCGACCGTGAGCCTGACGCCGCCGCGGCCATTGGCAGGCGTTACGCCTATACTCAGTTTTTTTTCTTGAAGGAAATATTACCTCCGGAAAACTTTTTTAATTTTTAGAGGAGGGTTGAATCTACAATATATAAGAAAATGAGCAAAATTGAGGGCATAGACGCATCGTCAAAAATCGATTTCAAAATTTAAAATTGTTATTATTTTTTAAAATCTTTATTTTTTATAATATTATTTTTTTTTTATTTTTCCAATTCAATACCTTCAAAATAAGGATTTTTACACGGCTGTAGCGTTAATAGTCTCGGAGATATACAGTTAAATGTGTAGTCACTTTTGCAAAATTCGAATTTTGCAACGTTGCAATTTCTCGTAAACTGTTGCATGTTTTGCAAAACGGGATTGGAGTTTTAATTTTCCTATCAAATGATGACGATTTGCCAAGTTTGGTCAAAATCGGGTACCCTAAGGGGCATGTTTGCCCATTTCCTGGTCGAATTGACGTGTAATGACCCACATTTATAAACCCTATTTGATATTTTGTATATAAACTGTCCTAACTACATCATTTTTTCAAATTAAAGTAATGACAAAACACTGTGAAGTCCAGACATAACTTTTGGATGGACTCTGCAAAGTTTTTTTTTAATTTACTGAAGTTCAGTTCCACAAATTAACGCCGAAAGGGATCAAGTTTGTACCCGTTGGGAAGCAGCATTCATCCTTGTCGCCTACAAGTTCATATGCTCCTTTTCATGCGCCCCTTGAAAGACAGTATCTTTTCTCTTCCATCATATTATTCAAAATTCCCTTCTTTTGCATACTACCCGAAATAATTACCTCTACCAGAGCCTAATTTATAATTTATTCAATTAATAATGCTTTGTTTTTGTTTTTTTTTGTTTTTGTTTGTTTTCCGTCACTAAATTCACCATTAACTTTCCCTTCGATGCCTTTTCAGTAATCTTAAACTTCCCAGAACTACCAAAATTGTTTTTTTTAACTTCCGAGACTCAGGTCAAGAGGTAATTGCAGCACACTAGCTTGTAGTAAATACGTGCTTGCAGTTCTAAAAATACAAGACGATGATTATTAAAACGGTAATACCAGTACAATCACACCTGTAAACAAAATCTTACGTAAGATCACCTTCGATTCCCATACCCCCCTACGTGAGACAGCAAGAAGTGTCCTCCTCTCCTCCCCTCCTTTCACGCTTGACGTCATTATTGAATGGCCCCATTAGCTCCATCTCAAAGCAATTTGGTCTGGTCACAAACCACCTCAAATATAATATTCCTGAATATGATGTTGCCGATGCTAATTGCCTCCTGTTTTCACTCGAAATGGTGCGATTACATTTTGTTTGTTTATACAAATATTTTTACATTTTTGGTTCCCTCTTACAATCAAGGGGTTATAACCACGTTGATCAAATTGTTATTCGCTTCTAAACGTCACTCGTGCCATCCGATTTTGATCCAGTCTAACAACTTGAGCTTGGTTTGTATTTTTCGTGCAACTTGTGCCAGAGTCCGTCACTAAATTCACCATTAACTTTCCCTTCGATGCCTTTTCAGTAATCTTAAACTTCCCAGAACTACCACGACACGCTACCTCTTCCTTGAAGAATTAGACATTGTCAACTTGTAATTTTACTGAAGGAAACATACACGGAAATACGATACGCGGCCGCATACCCAAGGCCGTTAAAAATGTATTAAAAGTGTGTATAATTTGTGAGAGGGCTTAACTTGTGAAGGTTTAATGTATTTTTTCATTCTTATAGCTTTTAATGTATTGATTTCAGCTTTTAACATTTTCTGAGCTTTGAAGAAAATTTAATTCAGCACAAATGAAATATTCCGATAATAGGAGACCTTTTGGCGATCGGGCAGGGAAATTGGTAAGGCCATCAGGGAAAAGTAAGGGAATAGTCAGGGAATTTGAAAATTGGATATCAGAAGCCACCCTGAATTACTAAACACTCTTTCAAGCTGCGCAGAAGATGCAGGGGCATTAAGTAAATTAATTCCAAGATTGCTTAAACCTGGATGCTTGCATTTATTAAGCTCCCAAAAGGTTGATGGACCTTTCATGCCCTTGTTTCTCAGCTCGAGAATACACTGTCTTTGCTATGACTCATGAATTTCGCTAGGTCTTCCAACCCATCTCCATCACCCGGGATTTGAACTCGGGACCCTCCAGCTGAGCACTCTACCCACTAGACCACCACAGCACCTAATCAATGTGATACTTTACTTTATCTTTTAATTGCAATTTTCTACATTTTATTAAACGTAAAACATTATTTTACAAACAAAAGAATAATCAACATAATATTCTACATAATCTACATTATCTACACTATTTTCTACGTGTATGTAGAAAAATAATATTCTACGTGTAATGACCCAACCCTGTTTAATACAATGGAGAGGTACCTAGCGAAATAAAATTAATTATTTACATCACTCTTCTTTAAAATTCCGTTTGTATAAAAATATTCTGATTCTTGTGATGGGTAGATTTTCTTATAGTCGAATTGGATACGTTAAAGTGAGAATATTTGTGTATAATTTTAATAAGCTTGAATGTTTGGCGTTCCATTATGTGCATACTGAGAAAACAAGAGGATAAAAATGTACTCGACGTGCTTCCCTGTGTGCCTGAAGTTAAGATGGAAACGGAAAACCGGACATGGCTCCAGTCTTACATATTCACAATCCTTCTCATCGTCTTTGCTTAAAATTCCCGGCCAAACTCAGTAACTGAAATTAAGACCTAATTCCTTGGCAGATGACTTTTTATGGTTATTTTTGGAAATTTAACGAAACAATTTGTACAATAGCAAAGGTCATCCGAGTGTAAAACTTTGAAATTACGGGATAAAGATACTTAAGTATCATTATAATGTTGTAAAGTCGGCTATTTTGTGTGAAGAAATTTTTCCTGTTCATGTTTACGGTGTAGCGAAACATGTAGTTGTAATTTTCATTCATCATGCAGAACGGTGATGTCATCCTTCAAAGCCATGATCTTCAGTAAGAATGTCTTCAATGCCTCAGTCTCCATGTTACCCAATAACCATTGAGCAGTGAGAGATATTATCTACAAATATTAACGATTGAAGAGTATTATCGAATATTATTGCCTAATAATTCCCATATAACCGTCATTTTATCGGGAGATACCATCTCTGTCGAAATCATATTTCACCCAAAAAGCTATTAAAAAAACTGTCCCACATTTGTTCTCAGATTATAATGAAATTACGTTCAAATATTTAAGATCAAAAGGTTTCTCTTTTTAATCCATTTTAGTAACTTTTTTCTGCTTCTTATCATTGTGCTTCTCCCTTATCGCCGAAGTAGTCGTGAATTGCATTCACACGACTTTTTCATGTGGATCGGGTTGGTATAGTGGCTAAGTATTGACTTTCCATCCCGAGGACTCGGTTTCGATTTCTGGAAGTGGCGGAGATATTCCGTTGGTCCCCATACTTGAATGGTGTGTTGAGATCACGCCAGGTATCGTAGCCTGCCCGTAGGTTGGGACGTTAGTTTCTGGTTTCTCTCCACCCTACCTCCTTTCCCCAAACATTTCCTATCTCCACCCTATTACCCACCTATTTTATAAGGCGGAAGTTACCTAAGCTGTCGGTTGTCTCCCCCGAATAATCACTTCTACAACTTTTTCACCTACACTATTGGCAAATACGAACTCCCCTTCCTTCCGCTACCCAACAGCGTCATTGAGTCGTCAGGTAACTTTATTTTTGGACCCAAATAGGTCCAATCATGAATGCAGTATTTGTCTTAATTAAATCTTTAAGGCGTTTCAGACGTTTTGCGACACTGTTTAAGATGTAACTTTTTGCTAATTATCATTAGAGAAATCTAGTCATTCCAATGTAATTTAACCTTTGAAAAAGTATATTTGGACCGCCAGGTGAGTTGACGCACCGAGAATCAGGCTACGTATTATTTTCTGTCCAGTCCTGTGTTCTGTGTCCATTTCGTGTTTTGTGAAGACAAAAAGCGTTAAATGAATTTTAAAAAATGGTAAACATATTTTTTTAAATATGCATTTAGGCATTTGTATTGAACTCATTTCTTTCCCTCGAGCAATGCTATTTAACTTTGGATCGAAATTTCCTGGCCCATATGGCACGTCAGCAATGAATAATATGATAATAAGGAAAATAATTTATGCAAGTATGACCACAGAGGACATTATTTTGAGTTTTTTCATGTGTCAATGTCATTTATGAACACAGGATTCACTTATGGAGACATGCGAAAGGTTTGTTTAATACATGTGCTTTCTGAGATGAAAGCTTAGCGCGTGTAAATTCAATAGATAATCCTTAATCGGAACTATACTATATCAAATCTGGCGATAGTTATGCATAGCATAAGGTACCTACTCATAACTTCACTTTCGGAACATTAAAAGGCGGGCGGAGAATTGCCCTTCCCGACTACACTTTTAAGATTATAAGTAGGCAAGCATTATGGTGAAAACTTGTGACATCCGCATTTTTGGTGGAATAAACTTTAACATTTTTTGTCTGTTCGGGAAATGAAAAATGCGATATTCGCTTGAGCTAAGCGTGTCTTAGCATATATCGAAATGGATATTACCAACGTCATTGTTATCATTCATGGCTCTGACTCGGTCACTACCCTCAGGAGAAAAATACCTTCACTCCTGTTAAGTAAACCTTACGTTGAGCTGTTTAAGAAACAGAAATTAAGCCACTGGAGAAACAATCAGCACGCTACGATTCGCTGATGACGTAGCACTCATAGCAGAGACAGAGAAGAATTTGAATAAGATGCTAACAGCCATGGAAAGGACAATGGCCAGATATCAACTGAAGATCAATAAGAAGAAGACTAAGATACTAGCGTGCAGCAAGAGACAAGAGGACAAAACCAACGTTAACTTAGGAAAACAAAAACTGGAAAAGGTGAAAGAGTTCTGTTGCCTAGGAAGCCGAGTTACCAACGATGGACGAAGCAAGAAAGAAATATATAGTCAATATAATAGCTCAGGCAAAGAGGGCAATCTATCAAAAGAAGAATCTACTTACAGCTGAAAATACAAGCTTAAAAATAAGGAAGTAATTCTTCAGAACCTACATGTGGAGCATGTTTCTTTACGGCAGTGAGGCGTGGACGATGACAGCAGCAGAGAAGAAAAGGTTGGAAGCATATGGTGCTCACGAAGAATGATGAAGATAAAATGAATCGATCGAGTGACAAACGACGAAGTCTTAACACAAGTGGGATAAAAGAGAAGTCTGCTGAAAAACCTGAAAAGAGGACGGGAAAACTTAATGGGCCACATCTTCAGACACGATGGCCTGATGAAGACAATCGTCGAAGGAAAAGTGAACGGGAAGAATGGAAAAGGCAGGCCTCGAATGAGTTATATAGAACAGGTCGTGAGTGATGTAAAAGAGAGGAATTATGTTAATATGAAGAGCTTGGCCGATAGAGGAATCGAGTGGAGGGCTGCGTCAAATCAGAATCTAGAATTGTTGACCGATGATGATGAACAATGAGTGGCTACAAATGAATTTCTCAATATAATACTTTGTGAGTGTGAGGACAAAAATATACTTATTTCGTACAATTTCAATTTCCCATAAAAATATAGCCATGCATAACTCACTAAGCTTTAATAATGATGAGATTGCCAATTTTTTTATAAGGTGAGAGAGAAGAGAGTCAATACCTAGCCGACCTAGGGCTCAGGCCCACCGTTACGATGCAGTCGACAGAGAGCCTGCCATTACGTAAAACGAGAGATGTACCAATAATTCCTTTCTAATACCAATTATAATGATGATGCACGTAATATTTAGTGGTAAAAGAACAATATTGAGAAATAAACAAGGTGCATACATGGTATCATTGGTATCAACCATAAAGAGTGTTTGGTTTATAACTCTTGAAAAAGAGAGGGTTCACTAGAACGCTAGCAACGCTACCCAACTTTTGGTAAGTATACATCATAGAACCGGAGCTCTTGTCCGGTGTCTTAGAGGATGATACGAGACATTGTAATACGCGGGGAGGATTTTTTTAACTGGAAGACATAAAATAATGAATCCAGTGGTTAGTGATATATCTACGTTAGTGACATTGTAATACGCGGGGAGGATTTTTGTAATTGAAGACATAAAATAATGAATCCAGTGGTTAGTGATATATCTTGATTACGTATTCTACTCTACTTCTCAAATGCCATCGTTTTTTCTTTTAAACGTTACGAATTAAATGTTGAACGAACATAAAAAATTTAACCATATTTATGTAGGGTTAACTACATGTAAACGATCCGTATGTTTGTAATAATGTAGCTAAAGTTGGTAAATTCTTCAATAGTCGTGTTTCATTAGCCACCGAACATTCCTAAAATTCCCCCGAGTAAAAACATCGACTGGTGGCGACAACTATAGAGCTAAAAATTAAATGTAATGACAATGTATAGCAACATCAATGTTTGGTGGTCTTGTTGTTATTTTTTTCTAAATTTAGTTATCTTTTCCAATGTTTAACAGTAGTTCTTATGGATGTCTGCAGGAGAAATACTTTGATTCCGGCCTTTACAAAAGAGAATAAATGGAAATGATACTTTCCATTGCATTCCATACGTCCATGCTCCCGTTGACGGCCATGATAAGTGACTAATGGTTAGATATCATTGTTTCTTATTTAATATTTCAATGAAATTCTAATTAATTTCCTAGGAAAATATTGTCATGAAAACGCAAGATAAATCCTTTTGGGCACTATGATAACATATTTTCGCATAATGGTGAGCATTCGTCGCTCCCTCGCTAACGTATAATGTAGCATAAGATGAATAAATTCGGTAGCCGATTTGTTATGTATTTCGAACCCGCACGCTTTTCAAATATCTTGCAATACTGAGATATATCGTCAGCGATAAGTCTCATAGCCATGGTCCCTTAATACTTAATATAAAGTGACCGTGCTCATAGCATTGCAAGGAATGTACTTACTTGGTATCGCGACGCAATATGGAGGCAGCAAACGACGAGATTTTTCGGTGCGCGATATTATGCGATCTCACGCGATATGCGATATAACTTCATGTGCGATATCACTCGATGTGCAATATCATACGATACGCAATATCACACAATGCGCAATTGGACACTATATGCGATTACACGTTATATATGCGATTTCGCGTTGTCACACGATTTTATTGATAAGCGTAATGCAATATTGCCAAGTTGCATCGCGAAATCGATATATTGACAATTTTGCAGTGTGATTTCAAATCCGCTTATCGCACAGCCCTGTAACCGTCAAAATATGTAAAAAGATACCTGAGAAACCGTCGGAATTACCTCGAATAGGTAACCAAGGAATCTCGTACAAACACGAATGGTTTGCAAATTTATTGTGTCTGAATCGCACGTTAACTCGTCATGAGTTGTTTTCACTGAGTTTTTCTCATGTCTCGACTATTGAACCCCCAGTTGAGATATAATACAAGTGTGAACAGTGAGTAATGTTATAATCAGGGGTTTTAACACACCAAATTTGAGAACAAACAACCACGTTTCCGTCGGGATTATCTCGAATAGGTAACCAAGGAGTCATGTGGTATAAACACGAATGTGAAGCTAGGAAATGGCGGGACTGCGGCAGCCTAGTTGCTGACGTAACAGGTACATGGTTTACACTTCGAAGTAGGCTTGTGCGATGACCGATTTTGGTCATCGATTTTCGATGAAAAAATTTCATCGAAATGCTTCGATGACGATGGCTGTCATCGATCATCGAATAGAGTGTACACGATTATCGATGACTATCGATATTGTGGCTATTAAGTGAAGATTGAATTGGAACAAACGTAAATGAGAAGGACAAGGCCTATTTATCAAAGAGCGAAACAAGCACCAAGTGACAAATTAAGCAACAACTCTTTGTTGTGGTGTAATACAATTCTCATTTCCGCATTTTCATCGTTGAGTAGATGTCGGTCTTCCAACACAACCTTTCCTGCATCGCTGAAGAACCGCTCTGACGACGTTGAAGTGGCAGGAATACAGAGGTATTTCCTCGCGTACTTCTGAAGGCGGGAATACACATCCTTCCTGTCCCTATACCAATGTAGAACGTCCGAAGATTTGGATAAAGCTGGGACCTCCTCGTACTTGTGGAGCTCCGTCAGGAAGGGGTCGTCAGCAGAGGTAGCGTTTCTCGTGTCAGCAGCACATCACGACTCATCAACATCAATGATTCTCATCGACTCATCGCAGTCGATGATCGATGACTTCGATTAATCGACTCATCGCACAAGCCTACTTCGAAGCATAGGGAATATGCATCCCCTGAACTTATAATTGTATTTCAGTGTCCCTAAACTCAGGAGAACATGTATTAATAATCGCGTACGGAAATTCTCAAACCTTGGGAAGTCTTCTCCACCAAACATGGTATTAAACATGCTCGTTTTGTAATCTCCTAAGCTTCCTAATTGTAGAATCCTCTGCTACCGTGAAGCATGTCTGTTCCTCGTGGGCCAAGTTATATCCCCATGTGGAATAAGTTATAAGACCATGTTAAGTAATATGAATATAACTGTTTTTAAATGAATGAACCGAAAAAAAATAATTTTATATTAAAGTAATAAAAGTAAATAATAATAAAGTAACTGAATAAATGTTAGTCTGATAGTTAGTACTCGTTAATAAGCTTTGACGGAGTGCATCCTACGTTTAGCGGCGGCCGGAGCGCTACTAAATAGCAGGAAGAGAAATGAGTGTTCGAACCAACGAACCTTTGAGGTCACACATAGAATTGTCCTCCTTGCGATAGTTTGTCCCAGAGTTTTCGCGCCGTCAAAATTATTCACCTTATAATTAATGAGAAAAAAATATTTATCGTCATCTTAAAATCGAACAGCTTCAATTCGTACTCCGGGGTAGGCGGGGGGGGGGGGGGGCGTTTGAAACAGTCAGAATTATCTGGAATAGGTAACCAAGGAGTCACGTGGCTCGTTTGTTCGTACGTGGTATACACGCGAATATATCGCAAATTTGGTTTGTTCCCTACTAATTTTTACTGGCTTGATCAAAAGATTATACCCCCCGGGTGTGTGTGTGTTTGAAGAGTCGGGATTATCTCGAAAAGGTAACCAAGGAGTCACGTGGTATTAACACGAATGGTTCGCAAATATAGTTTGCTTGAATCGCTCATTACAAACTCACCCTTTGTTTGTTCTTGAGCTTTATTTCATACGTTTCCCGCATATAGTCCAAGGATGAGATAAAACTAGTAAAAATAATGAGTGAAATTGTAATGAGCGATTCATAAACATACCAAATTGGCGAACCATTCGTTTTCATACCACGTGACTCCATAGTTACCTGTTCGAGATAATCCCGACTGTTTCAAACACACACCCCCGTAGGTTATAATCTTTTGACAGGGGCGTCGGAACTATTTTCCCTGGGGGAGGGGGAGCAACCTTGAAAAGGGCCCGGTTCCTAAGAAAAGTGCACGGCACCTAAGAAAAGGGCCTTGCACCTAAGAAAAGGGTCCGCATTTTCTGCGGATAGGAGGGTTAGAGACTAGAATATCGATAAAAGAGCATATTAAGGTGTGAGAATGTGTATCGGAAAGTACCCGCTTCGACTGAAAGGGCCCGGGGCAAATGATTTATGAGTGACTGAAAGGGCCCGGGGCAGTGGCCTTCGGCCCCTCCTGCCCCCCACTTCCGACGCCGCTGTCTTTTGATCAAGGCAGTAAAAATAAGTAGGAAACTACCTTATTAACTCTGTTTTCCACCTTTCAGGCGCGACAACTCACAGGGGTATCACCGCGGCAGGCATGGCAAACCACTGGCTCAGCCGTTGCGGCACGGCGAGCGGCTTTGACATGACGGCGGTGTTCTCCTTGCTGCCGCGCTTCCGTCCGGGTGCGGCGGCCGCATCCAGCTGCCACCAGCTGTGGTCCAGCCCACGCCACAGCACCGGTGGCCGGCGGTCAGTGTCCGGATCCGCAGCGAGATACGCCGAGGTTAAGCCGTTCGACGATATGCCCGGTCCAAAACCTTTGCCGCTCATTGGGAATGCTTGGCGCTTCCTGCCCGTCATTGGTAAATACATCATCATCGTAGTAATCAGTGTCAAGCGACGCGTAGTACCCACGAGAAACGCGGCTCAGGTACTTTCTGAGTAATAGGCTCAATTTGGTTGATTCGCGACAATGAATTCGGAACTCTGAAACTCGGAACCGAAATCGCAATTTTGTGCACGAAATTGTTAGATGGAAACGAAAAAAGAATTTTAGTGAAAAAATTAATCTTCTAACCACACCCATTCACTCTTAAATCAAAAATTAAAATAAGGAAAAGGTGACGCCCACCGAAAAAGCTACTGTGATAACATTGACGTCATTTTCCTCCCGTCCTTGACTGCTCATATGGGAAGGGAAGGTAGTGGAGGGGGATTCTCGGAAAGTCTGCTCGCGCAGATCCTGTCGCAATCGCTTCCATTGGGAGAGCCAGCTGTGTCCCCCCCCCCCCCCTTTGCGATAAGGCGAAGTACCTTCGCGAGCTCAGTTGTGATTGGACGGAGTCGATATACGTCAGAGGTTGCACGACACCCACTCTTCTGAAAGGGTTAAAAACATCAGTTTTTCGCCGCTTATAACTCGAGAAATAATTGACGGATTAAAAAACGGGAAAATGCGGGTCTTTTTATTTTACGAACTCTATCAGATTCGGCAATTTAAAAAAATATGGTAACGACCCCATTGTGACATTTTTTGATCCCAGAGCTTCGGACAGCCCCGATTAGAGTTAAAATAAAAAAGAGTAAGTTAGTAATGTAATCAAGAAATTTATTGAAACCCTGTATTAATAATTTTTTGGTGGATTAATAAGTTATTGTTTTCATTTTAATACTAATTGGTTCCTTCATGTTACACTCAAAATGATTGATTCTACTCCGATTTAACTAACAAATTTGAAATTTTTGATGTTCCACCATTACAGTTTCGGTGTTGTCGAGGTTCTATTATTATGAGTCCATTAATGAATAAGGATACTGTGCATTCATTAACTTTTTAATGTGTGCATATCAAGTGATATGAGGATAATGGTTGCAATACCTCGTACCTTATGGACTTCATTTCCAAGGGAAAATTTGCCACAGTAGAAATCCCTCAATAATGCCCAATATCCATAAACTACGTGGCGTCGATACATATCAATCACTAATTTTCATCATGTTCTCAAATCTTATTTCTTTTTGTGGCTGGAGTAGGTACTAGCTTTCCATCAAATTAGCCTCAGTCAAATCCCGGTTGTGTTTGATATTTCCCTTTGGATACCAATTTCTGCTTGAGTGCTGCATGGAAAGTATGAATTTTCATGTTTAGTACTTTGTCCATCAGATGTGTCTTGTAACTGTAGATCCCTAGGCATGTTAAGACTTGGCATATGCCCACTATGGGTTTCTCTGACAATTCCTGCACTTCCTAAAATATTCTAGCCAATGCCCCACTTCACCCCAAGTTGAGCAAGGGAAATTTCTACCTATCTGTCGATCACCCTCAGCAAATAACCATCATCTATGGAAGGTTGCCCCGGAAGGTGCAATATAAGGTTATTGGACAGCAATCACTCACTTATTTTGAACATTAATTAGCAATGGTAGGCATGGTTCAACAGCTGAGGTGTATCTACCGTCCTAAGTTGCTAATGCTATGGTTGTAACACTATGTCCAACTGCTGTTGGCAGGATGTGAACCCGCACAGTGACCAGCGAGTTATTTGAAGGCATAAACTTTTTCAAAAATGCCCTTTCTTCAATTAATGCAAGATATGAATATTGTGTCAAAGTGATTATAAATTAAATTTGCTATATCCCTTTGAACTTTATTTACTTTTGTCTCTCCAATATCAATATTCAGTGACAGGTATCATAGATAGGTTAAAATGATAGGTATCAACCTTCAACAACATGTCCTCCTCTCTAACCATTCCTTCTCTCATATTCTATCACTGTGACAATCCAAACAAACCTTAGAAAAACAAAATGTCAGAGGTATCACTGGTATCGGTATCGACTTTAGGCAATCAATTCTCGATACCTATACCAATCCACAAGAATCAGTGGTATCGCGAATAAGTATCGAGAATTGACGCGTCCCTAATTTTCACCATCTATCTTCTCACAGGTGAATTTTTTGGAATAAGCTTCAAGGATTTGTCCTCCTACATGTACAACAAGTACGGCCCTGTCACGAAGATCTCAGGGATTCCTGGGAAGCCACCCATCATGCATGTATTTCTCCCAGAGGATATGGAGGCAGTCTTCAGGAATGAAGGGCAATGGCCCATCAGGGCAGGGATGGCGACTCTGGCATACTACCGCAATGTACTCAAGAAGGAATACTACCAAGGCATCACAGGCATCTTGATCGAGTGAGCAATAATGGTGACCTTTCCATAGTTTGAACTGAACCTGTTCTCTGGCATGATACATATCCCATCAACCTCATTCTGTCTTATGTCTTACTTCTACAGTTTCTTCTTGTAGGCAATCTTTTTTTTATTCTGCGTAAAGCTAGGATGCATTAGAAGAATACTAGGGAAATGATATGAGAAAATGGATAATGGAGTCCTTTTTTACTACTAGCTCCAGATATGCTAGAATTCTAAAGTCTGTGTAACTCGGGGCAAAGGGGAGAGGAAACTTTTTGACACATCACCAGAGAAGGATATAAAATATTTCAGAGAAATATTTTATGAGGATATACTTTTCTATAATTCCTTTTGGTTCCATTGTGACTAATCAGTAAATACTTTGCATAGTCAAAATTGTTGCAATGGTTATCTTTCATTCAGTTATTGACCATAATTGTATCAATTTTTTACTGCAAAAAAATATATTTCACTTTACTATAGGGCCCTGTTCACTGGTTACAGTTGCATAAGTCCTACTTGGTGCACTTACTATCTTTACTAACCAGAACTTATTCTGGAGGCAGTTTGTATAGGGCACATGATGGGTGATGGTAATTGTTTATGATCAGATAAAATTACCTGCTACAATAAAAAGTAAAAACAATAATCACAGTTGTCTGACTAACATTTAATTAATTGTATAAAAATTCACCTTCTAGGAATGGGCCTAGGTGGATGGAGGCACGTACAAAAGTCAATCCCGCCATGATGCAGCCAAGGATATCGATTAAATATATCCCACCAATTGCAGATGTTGCTCAGGAATTTGTGGATAAGTATGCTTTAAAAGAATGGATTCATTGTCATCCTTATTTAATAAGCTTTCAGAAGCCTTCAGAATTTGTTTTCATACCCAAATTCATTCATTTGAACAGATATGAATTTTTATTGTAGCGTGAAGGATTTTTAAAGGAGCTTCTCCCAGATAGCATGGGATTTTTCGTAGCTGGATGCCAAAGGCCACAATCAGGATACAATAAGTAGCCCCTATAACACAGGAGATGGATTACATCAGTAATACATCTGAAATACAGAGAAAATACAGCATTGCATTCATATGGAATACAGCTGTATTCCATCGTCATATTTCCTGTTTATGTGGTTCAAAAGTCCTGTATATGTGGTTCATGGAATACATCTGTATTACAGATGTATTCCATGATGGAAATTTTATGTATGTATACATGACATTTACATATTGACAGTCGAAGGCCTAAAAACGAAATCGAGACTGCACAAAAGCAATTAAAATGTGTTTTTGCTGTTTTTAACGTGTGCTGTGTTTAGACTCATTAATTATTGTAAAAGCATTAATTAATGACTCACGACAACGTTTTTGTTTGGTTATACAATCATTTGCAGGTGGTGCTAAAAGGTATTTATGTAGGTAGTTTAAAGAAACTAACAGATGGTTCAGCTAATATTAATATTGCGATTGAGATTACTCATTATCTAGTTTGTCAATCTTTATTACTTCACCCACTCACTTCAGATTAACACTGGAAATCCTGCCTACATTTGTGTATCCACTGAATGGCCACCTTATTGATGACAAAACCGTAAGATGGCTGCTTGTATAGGACTCTTCGAAGAAGAAGGTTAGAAGTTAATGCTAATGGTTTTTTAATGACTACAGTTTTGTTTATTCAGAGCAAATATGTGTCGTCTATAAAATTTTATTGGCATAGGCAATGAACATTGATTGATCCTGGAGCATCAAAAGAGCATTATGAACGAAGAGAAAATGCAATCTTATGAATTATATTGGGGACATTCACTGGACATGAAATAATGGTTAAAAGAGCATTCATGGTATGCTTAAAAATGGGTGCAGAACATCTCAGAATGGTTGCAGGAATGTACATTGAACACTTCAGAAATGTTGCAGGAGCATTCATTGAATGATTCAGAATTGTTGCAGGAATGATAACTTAATGTTCATTTTGAATGTTACCAAAACAGATCAAGTAGTGACATTTTGAACATTCAGGGAACCATTATTTGGAACCATATTCAGGGAACCTTTCAAGTTTAGGTATCATTCACCATGGTTAAATTTTAGATCCTATGAGTTTTATATGGCAGGATTGATTAGGATTTATATATTTAATAGACTAGGATTTACATATCCTATTTAATTTTATTCTATGTACCACTTTTTACATTGTACATCCTAAACCCCAGTATGGATAATAATTTTACTAGGTAAAAGATGAAATAATATCTTTTCAGTTGATCCTAGGATCAACTGAAGGACAGCTGTGGAAATATATTGTTGCTGAAAAAATTTCTTTTATTATTTTCAGGATGAAACTCATGAGGGACCAGAACAATGAAATGCCACCAGATTTCATGAATGAGCTCTTTAAATGGGCCCTTGAGTGTAAGTAATCACTGAAGATCAAAGAGTTTGTTTTCATTTAAGAGGAGGGAGTTGCATTTTGTGCAGCTATAATACTCCACATTGCAACTATATAGAACTTCCGGCTCCAAGAACTGTATTCTTTATCAGTCACGTAACAATTTTGTTTAAAAAACATTCATGCTTTTACATCCTTCACTTATTGCTCCATCTCATTCCTCTGCCTTAAGCCTTCCTCAGGCTATTTAAATATAAAAAGGCAACAGATTTACATTTGAAATATTTGAAATCAGTTACAACCCTGTAAACACAAAATGCTGCTGACAAGTGGCAGCAGCTCTAAGTCGCAGTGCTGCAGTAGCTGCGGACGCACTGCTGCAGCATGCCTGACACCATCAAATTTCTGATATTCCCATGTCAGCAGCGCTTCCACACCACTGCAGTGACATCCTCACTGCGCTGCAGAAGCATTTCAATTATGCGTCCAAAGCGATTCATATCGCATGCCAGGGACTACAGCACGTGTATAGCTTATAACCAGGGATCTCAATTGAGAACACAGGGTTGCAATAAAGGACTTTATTGCTCAATAATAATGATGAACACATTTTCGTAAATGAGCATTAAAATACAAAAATATACATATAATATCTCGAATAGTCTTGGATTCAAATAAAAAGTAAAGCTACATTGTGTGCTGGAATAAACATTAAATAAATACTGGCAATGTGTTTTTGTAACATTTACTCGCAGGCTTCAAGCTAGCTAACTAAGAATATGTCATGTGGGTAGGCTACATTGTAGGATCATGCAGACATCGAGAGATAGTGTACTAAAGGAAGTTTGATCCCTATCTCAGTTTAATATTTTCTCTCAGTTATTGCATCAAAAAGTTTATCATTCAATTAAAAATCCTTACATGTGAATACTCACTTTTTTATACTTTTATTGTTTAAATTAGATTTATGAATGTATCACTCAAAAATTTGGGATGGTTGGGTTGGATCCAAAGACCCATGGATCTTTCATTCACTGCTGAAATCATATCCAAATACTAAAATATCGTATCCGAGTCAGAAATTTTTAAATTTTGCTGCTTAGTAATCGATGCGTCCCGCCAATGGAATGTAGAGTACTGAGTAGAGAGTACTAGAGTAGAGAATGTAGAGGTACTGTAGACAGTGGCGGATCTAGGTTTGGACCAAGGGGGGGGCAAACCGGGGGTCTAGGGAATTCCCCCCAGCCGAAGGGGGGTTCACGGATTCTGGAAATTAGGGATTTTCAAGACTCAAAATCGGTGGTTTTAAGCTAATTCTTTGATGAAAAAAGACACTACTATGCACATGTAGTAGGTCGTTTTATTAGTAAAAGGTTTATGGTGGTCATTTTGGGCCTAGATTGAAATACCGGTAATATTAATAATAAAAACTTATGATATTGCTTTATCTAGTTTTTAAAGTATGACTTAATGATAAGGAACACAAATATAGTCAAATCACTTATGATTAGATAAGTTCATTAGTTTTTATTATTAAATGTTTACGATAAACAAGAGTCAGGAAGTGACTGAAGCGATGAGTGTAAATTGCGAGTGGCTGTTGCTGCAATATTAGGGCTTGCACACCGTGTAAATGACCCGCCATATTTGATCCTCCGTCGTACCCTGACCACATATGACAAGCCAAGTTTTGACATCTCTTCGTCTATCGTTGATTTTATAGCCAAGCTCGTTGATTTGAGCTCAATGAAGCCAATAAATTCCTCCTTTACTATGGATGAGTTCATATCAATGTATCGTACACAGAATGTAAGTTGCTCCTTCCTACTAACATCGGTAGTCTCATCAAATATTATGGAGAAATATTTGGCATTTTTTACATCTTCAACTATTTTCTAACGTAAAAAATCACCAATGCATTCTATCACATCATTTTGGATGGTTTTGCTAATAAGTGTGTTGTTGCGTTTGCATGTCGAAAGATGCCATTTTAAGTCTCCGTCGCCTGCATCTATTCTAAATGACAAGAGACTTGAAAACCTCCTGTTTTCCTTGAAGAGCCATATCTTGGTCTTCTTCACTGCTCAAATTGGCATCATCTCGATGGCCTCTAATGGGGAGGTTGTTCTGGGCACGAAATAGTATTGTTTTTATTATGGGTTTTAATCGTTTTCGATTTTTCTCAACTATGTATTTCGGCTTTTTTTCTATCGATCATTCATCATGTTTGGTTGAAATTCCAGGAGCAGCTTCCATAGACTGTTTGAAATGTAGAGCTTTCTCCATTGTAACTAAATATAACTAATATAACTAAATACTTATAAAATATAACTAAATACTTAGAAAAATATAACTAAATACTTATAAAATATAACTAAATACTTTTGTACAAAGTGGTAACCTCCAAAAATTTCGATTTTATCTAGTGTATGTTTCGACCCAATGGGGGGGGGCTATAGCCCCCTTAGCCCCCCCCATAGATCCGCCAATGACTGTAGATACTGACAAGGAGATGATGTAACTTGGGTCACGAAATGAGATGAAAATTTTTCCGTGCTACAAAAGCGAAATAAATAAATACCCCAGACAGCACTCGTTCATGGAATCCATGGTGGAAAAGTGATGGATGTATCCATGATGGATTTAAGGAATGGAATCAACATGGATTATTCATGGATTTCATTTAGAAATTTCCATCAAACTACCATGGAAATGTGACATGGAATCCATACCCTGGTGAAAATAAACCGTGACAGACAGTGTGACAACAATGTGTATCACACTGTGCAAGTGAATTAGTCACAGTGTATGTACACTGTGTGCACAGTGTGCTCCCTTCAAAGCGTGATGGACAGTGTGACCACAATGTGCTGCACACTGTACACGGCTATTAGTCACAGTGTACGCACACTGTGCTCCCTTCAAAGCGTGATGGACAGTGTGACCACAATGTGCAGCACACTGTACATGGGTATTAGTCACAGTGTCCTCACACTGTGTGCACGGTATCCTCACACTGTGCGCACGGTGTCCTCACACTGTGTGCACGGTGTCCTCACACTGTGAACACACTGTACCGTCACAGTGTCTATCACGCTTTCTGCACGCTTTTGAGTCCCAATTTACGCTTTTGTCACGGTGTATGCACACTGTAATCACACTCTTGTCACATTCTAAGCACACTGTGTTCACGCTTCTGTCACATTGTCTGTCACACTGTCTGTCACGGTTTATTTTCACCAGGGTATGCATTCCATCCATAATCCATTAAGTAATGTTACTAAAGTCATATAAGAGATTTTCGTAAACATTTCAATAATGGAAAATTTCTTTGTAAATTATAGTTTATAAAATAAATATGGGGTAATTTCATTTTAAATTGAGCTTTTTCCTACATTCCACGTTACGCAAAAAAATTTGTCAACTCAATGACTAAAGTCCAAGGTGGAAAAGTGATGGATGTATCCATGATGGATTTAAGGATGGAATCAACATGGATTATTCATGGATTTCATTTAGAAATTTCCATCAAACTACCATGGAAATGTGACATGGAATCCATTTGAATTCCATCGATAATCCATGATGCAATCCAATCCAGTCATAGGAAATTTTCGTAAATATTTTAATTATTGGTAATTTCTTTGTGAATGGTAGGTTATTAAATAAATAATAGAGCATTTCATTTTTAATTTAGCATTTTTCTGAGTTCCAAGTTTAGCAAAAAAGGTTTTCAACTCATTGACTAGTCGTTTTCCCTTTCGATTGGGCTATGGTGGACAATTTCGTTCACTTCCGTACTTCTCTTCATGAGTTTGCGAGCGTGTTGAAGGTGTTGGACGTTTTGGAGTTATGTTGTATTCAAGAACACTAATACAGTGTTGTATTAATGGTATTATACCGTGGCATTTAAAATCGTGCAGAGTATTCTTCGGGGTATTCCGCGCCGGCTGCGGATTCCGCAAAAAAACAACTGAGCATCGATTGGCGTGTGCGGCAACCGCTGTATGAACTGTCTTGAACATACTAAACTACATTATGTTCATGTGAATTCTCAAGGAACTGATATCGTTGGTTGTACCAGTTATACCTACTACGTACTCTTTAGTGTTTTACTCCTAGGTATCTGCTCTACGGCTTGATCGTTAATTAGTGGCCTAACCACTGGTTGGGTATTCTTGGTGCCTTAAGGTAAGTTTCATTTCTCTTAATCAATGATCATGTTGCATTTATGCATTACAAAAAACTATTTTAACAATTAAAATCTACCCGAAGCCTTCATGTTTGATGAATTTAACACGGCGAGACCATATCGTGTTGTAAGCAAGTAGCAACAGTTGGTTGCCAAAACAGTCATTCGAATTAATGAATGAAAGTAACATTATGTGCAGTCATTCGTGTTCAAAGCAATCAGCAAAGTTCGTAGCATTACTTGAAAAACCAGTGCCTGATATTACATTACCTTTTTGGTCGTGCATTAAATATTAGTCAGTAGGAATTTGTATGCATTTGTTATTTACTTGAATAGCCATTCATGTAGGTACGTTTTAAAATAACTTTTTTGCTTTTCAACCCGGTAGTATTCTATATACGGTGTGAAGTTAGTGACACTGTAAGGAAAACATACGAAAGAGTGCTAAAGAGGATAGGACGAACCTGGCCTGAAGATTTCCTTGGTGGGAGGATAAAGGAAATATTTACAGAATTGGCAATTGCGGACATCATCGTGGGTAAGTACTTAATGCTTTATCCACAATACTTTTGGACCGGGTGGCCTAGATTACTGATTTATAATTCTTTTCTACCAAGGAAAGTCATGAGATTAGTCAGGAATTACAGTATTTGTTGATTCTTTGCCTTTCATCACTTTAAGTACCTTGGGAGTACGCATTGCGAATTGGGGAATAGGACAGATATTGACGCATTGTTTGATTTCTGTATCATTTGTAATTGATAATGTTTCGCTATTGAAATTCTAAAAATGAGTCGGGTGTAGCTTTGGGTCAATCCATAGGAAGTGGTCCATAAAAAATTAAATTGGTTGCTTGATGATTTTTTGATATTTTTTAAATTTTTACCAAAGAAACTACCATTTATTGAGAATACAAAAATGTGAGTATTATGATGAACATGACGGTGATATGAACAAACACTATGGGTTCCTGAACCCCCTGCTATAATACACCCTTTGGGACAAAGTTCACATAAATTTTCAATAATTTTTTAAAATTTTAAGTTTCACAAAGATATAACCATAAAGATGGTTATATTTTTGCAAAAATATGATCTCATGGTACTTGCAAATGCTTCCAATGCTGCTACTTATCCTTAGCTGCAATAATAGTTTTTCATCTTCACCGTATTTACCAATTAATTTAATATCTGGTTTAACTTTACCTACATCACACTCCATATTTGAAGACTAATGTAGTAATATACTCAAGTTATTACAAATTGAAAGAACTGTTCACTGCACAACACATTCTGACCCAAGCAGAAGCTGATATTTTAGCTGAAATTTTTAATAAAAAAATACTGACATTTTTGTATTCTCAATAAATGGTAGTTTCTATGGTAAAAATTTAAAAAGTTGCAGCAACCACCTCTGGACAACTATACATGGATTGACCCCTTCCCTAATGCGTAGGAATGAAGTACTAGTACAAAGGGCTTTCTATATTATGGTAATGGGATATTTTTTATTCTTACAGATGCTCTTAGGCATTACAAGTGTGAAGGTGTGTCTTCTAAAGACATGGAATATAAGAAAATGGATCAGCTATGCCATGCATGGGTAGAAAAGGAGATTTCACTGGAATACGAGAGAGTGTAATCTGTTAATGTACTTTTTATTTTGCTGATTGCTGTTTTATGTTATTCTCATATATTTTATATTTTTCTGATATATTGTAGTAGCCAATAAATACTGCTGTTGTTAGCATTATGTGGCTGTATTCATTTTATAGAGTACTCCCAGTGAGACGAAACATGGTGATCAGCTGCATCTATCAGTGAATCCAAGTGAGAAGAGAGGATTGATGGTTAATAATTGATTATACATGGATTCCATGATAATTTTCAATGAGGATTCAATGTGGAAATGTTCCATGGATTATACATGGATTCCATGACAATTTTCCATGTGGATTCCATGTGGAAATTTTCCATGGATTCTACATGGATTCCATGACAATTTTCCATGTGGATTCCATGTGGAAAATTTCCATGGATTCTACATGGATTCCATGACAATTTTCCATGTGGATTCCACATGGAATCCATATGGATCCATGGAATTTAGAGGACATTTGCCCCAACTTTCCATGGAATATCCATATGGAATCCACATGGATCCATGGTATTTCCATCATGGAATTTCCATGGAATAAAGGTAGAATCCATATTGATTCCACTATGTGTGCTGTCTGGGACATGTCTTGGCTTTTTATTCTCCTCCACAGGCCCGGATGCGCTGGAAAAAAATTAAGCAGAATGTCACGTGGGTTACCTACATTCGCATGAACCGATGAGAATTAAGTTTTTAAAATTGTGGGCTAGTGTTCTGCCGTTCGATCCTTAACACTGCCAAGTAATACCGTTATGCTGTATTCCTAGAGTAAGGCAAGCAGGCAGTTAAAAAAAGTAGATTATCAGAAATTTAGTCAATATATAAGTCAACAATGTAAATAAAAATAATAAAATTTGGTGTTAGTGAAAGTGGTTGGAAAAATATTTCATTACAGAATTAAAACCATTGAAACAATGCATTAACTTTACAATGTATTTTTGAGTGATGCATTTGTATATGTAGTTTAAGCGATAAAAGTACAAAAAAAGTCTGTATTTGCATACAATGGTTGGAAAATAAGGATGATAAAATTTTTGATTCAATGGCTGAAAGAAAACTTTTAAAATTGATAAGAATCAAACTTCATCACCTGCAGTACACTACCCCAATTCTACTATTGTCGGCTTACCCCAATTCAGAGAATGCAGGCTCCCTGCATGTCATTCTACTTTTTTTCTTAGGATTCCGGGCCAATGGAAAAAAGCCTAGACACATATTTCTTTATTTTCCTTCTAGTAGCATGAGAAAAGGCTCATCTCATGTCATGATCCAAGTTACACAACCTCTTCTTATGAGTATAATACTCACAAATTCCATTTTAAGGGTTATTATTAATAAGACATTGCAAAATTACCAGTTTAGCTGCTTGGAATATGCTATAATAAATTTTTCATCTTAAAAATGGAATCCCCCAGATATTCCATCAATGGAATATCTTGACCACATTAAAAGTTTTTTGGTGCTTCTAAAAAAAGAATTTCAAAGCATTCAAGGATTTGATTTACAACAGCAACCCAAGTTGATGTAAACCGATTTTTCACTGTATTAATTTTAGGTTTTTGATTTTGTTTATTATTTAATATAGGCACTATATTATATTATTCTTGGCATGTGACATGCTCGGAAGTCTTTTTTTGTACAATGTCATTTATACCTTTCTGGATAGAGGGTGATATAGGATGGCATCACTTAGGATCTTATATTTGGGAAATAATTCAAATATTAATGAAATTGAACTTAAAATGTTTCTTTTAACTATGATTTAAAGAATAGTTGTACAGGTTTAAAAAATGTATTGTTAGATAAGTATGTGATAACGAAAGTGAAATTTATATTATTAGTAATAACATATAGCTATTGCATCCGAAAAACTTGATCCAGGAAAATATTATCCACACAGATGATAGGAAGTTGATTTTTTCTACTATAAATTTACTTGTTTTTAGGAAATACAATTGTTGCTGTTTATCTGTACAGATTAAAAATCAGAAAAGAATATGAAACATGAGAGTTTCTCATCAAATATTAGAAACATATTTAGCACAGCAGGAAACATTTGTGACCAGAGTCGAAATCGTCTTGATCCAGCCCTGGGTAAAATAAACCGTGACAGACAGTGTGACAACAATGTGTATCACACTGTACAAGTGTATTAGTCACAGTGTATGTACACTGCGTGCACAGTGTGCTCCCTTCAAAGCGTGATGGACAGTGTGACCACAATGTGCAGCACACTGTACATGGGTATTAGTCACAGTGTCCTCACAATGTGTGCACGGTGTCCTCACACTGTGTGCACGGTGTCCTCACACTGTGTGCACGGTGTCCTCACACTGTGTGCACGGTGTCCTCACACTGTGTGCACGGTGTCCTCACACTGTGAACACACTGTACCGTCACAGTGTCTATCACGCTTTCTGCACGCTTTTGAGTCCCAATTTACGCTTTTGTCACTATGTATGCACACTGTAATCACACTCTTGTAACATTCTAAGCACATTGTGTTCACGCTTCTGTCACATTGTTTGTCACACCGTCTGTCAAGGTTTATTTTCACCAGGGAGAGAGGCTAAAAATGTTGTTTTTTTTAACAAAATCCTAAAGTAGGCTCGAGGGTTAGTTGAAGACCAATTATTCTTATTTCTTAATGTTTAAAGTTTGAATTATAATTTAGGTTAGTGTTTTTATAACTCATATAACTAATTATTAATCATATTAAAATTCAACTTATGACATGACAGTCATATTATTTTGAATCTGTTATGACATTTTTTATCTGATGCCAAACAATATATGTTTGTTTGGTATCAGATAAATCCCCCCCCTCCCCACACATGACCACGTAGGGAAAAAAATGAATAAAATGGTGGCTCAAATGTTATGTTACAAACTTACATAATAAAAATAGGGAATGTGTGAAATAAGCAGTCTATTTAGTAGTCAGATACTACGGCTATTTTGAAAATATTTCTATAAGGCATAAGATAGCCCTAATGTATGAAAAGTACATAGATACCCTGGTGAAAATAAACCGTGACAGACAGTGTGACTGACAATGTGACAGAAGCGTGAACACAGTGTGCTTAGAATGTGACAAGAGTGTGATTACAGTGTGCATACACCGTGACAAAAGCGTAAATTGGGACTCAAAAGCGTGCAGAAAGGGTGATAGACACTGTGACGGTACAGTGTGTTCACAGTGTGAAGACACCGTGCACACATTGTGAGGACACTGTGACTAATACCCATGTACAGTGTGCTGCACATTGTGGTCACAATGTCCATCACGCTTTGAAGGGAGCACATTGTGAGGACACTGTGACTAATAGCCTTGTACAGTGTGCAGCACATTGTGGTCACACTGTCCATCACACTTTGAAGGGAGCACACTGTGCGCACAGTGTACATACACTGTGAAAATACACTTGCACAGTGTGATACACACTGTTGTCGCACTGTCTGTCACGGTTTATTTTCACCAGGGTAACTTGAGATATACCATCTCTTCTCTCTCCACTGGCATCTAATTTAAAAATGCTACCAAGTCTAGTTTAAAGGTCAACCAGTCTTGTTTGCCTTCATACAGCAATTTCTTATGTTGCCCTGGATACACGGTTGGGCTGCTTGGCTGAAAATCTGCCTGCTGATTCGGAAGCTCAGAAAATGATAGATGCGGTCGGTGATTTCTTTGACTGTCTATATTATCTTGAAATGGGATTACCTGTTTGGAAATTTTACTCTTCATCCACATGGAAAAAGTTTGTCAGTGCCTTGGATACATTTCTTGAGTAAGTACTGTTTAAAAGTTATATGCATCAAATGCATTTGAAAAAATTGTCGAAATATTGATAGCTGGGTCATTCCACCTCAATTCAACAAACGTTTGTCCCTTAGGATCTCAGATTTTGATAAAAATTGGTGTACGGGAATAAAATCAACTCAAACTGAATACCCTCAAACAGTTTTGTGAAAAAAATTTTTTTGAGCGAATTATGCATGTTTTAATTTTTTCGCATTTTTAGCAAAAAACCAAGCCTTAAATCATATTATCACTTATATCGCCGCTTGTAATTGTCATACAGCAATGATTAATAGCTCTTTTTGGAGATAAATCTTTATTTAATGCAAATATATCAATAAAAAATTATTTTCTTCAAAACCCTATTGTTGTTCATTACTAATGTTTAAAAAATTGTTAATAAACTTTTCTCAAATACTCCATCTCAGAATTGGCTCAAACTTTTTTCCATAATCTAAACATTCCCAGCCAACTATTCCAAAAATAAAATTTAGTGGCAATCCATAAATGCATTTTTTGTAAATATTTAAACATTTACAATTTTCTCTCCCGCGGCCTGTCGGCTCCCCCATTTGGAATACATGCAGCAGACACGCGATGCAAGCTTAAAAATTTCCTAATTGCTCAAGGTCGTGGCTATATGAGATAAAAATATATTATAAACTATAAATATGCACAACAATTGTTATTTGTTCTTTCACTTTTCGAGCTAAATATTGAGTTGATCCAAATTTCTCTTGAATTTTTGCCACACTCCAGCTTTTAGACAGTGTAGACAGGACTAAAATTTTTTCTCTGTAGGAATTAGCTTCAGCAAATTTTTCCTTGAGTTGACTTAGCATTTCACACCCTACTAACTCTTTTGGGCCGAAGGGAGTTCTTGCTTTTCCCCATACTTTCCCGATTGCTCTTCGATAAACAGAAGTAATTTTATGATTTTTTTCTTTATTTTTCTACTTCTACTTTCTACTTCTCAATGTTTTTCTATTTACTGGTGATGTACCGATTTAGGATAAACTCAGGTTGATTTTTTGTAGCACAGATTGACGAGGTGAATAAGGTACACCATCTCTCTCTCCTTGTGAGTCACTGTCATTGTTGAAGTTGCTTGTAGGTAGCGATACATGAGCCTCCGCAAATTGCAAACCAGAAACCTGCAAACCTGAAAAAAATCATAAAATTACTTCTGTTTATCGAAGAGCAATCGGGAAAGTATGGGGAAAAGCAAGAACTCCCTTCGGCCCATAAGAGTTAGTAGGGTGTGAAATGCTAAGTCAACTCAAGGAAAAATTTGCTGAAGGTAATTCCTACAGTGAAAAAATTTTAGTCCTGTCTACACTGTCTAAAAGCTGGAGTGTGACAAAAATTCAAGAGAAATTTGGATCAACTCAATATTTAGCTCGAAAAGTGAAAGAACAAATAACAATTGTTGTTAACATTTATAGTTTATAATATATTTTTATCTCATATAGCCATGACCTTGAGCAATTAGGAAATTTTTAGGCTTGCATCGCGTGTCTGCTGCATATATTCCAAATGGGGGAGCTGACGGGAGAGAAAATTGTAAATGTTCAAATATTTACAAAAAATGCATTTATGAATTGCCACTAAATTTTATTTTTGGAATAGTTAGCTGGGAATGTTTAGATTATGGAAAAAAATGTTTGAGCCAATTCTGAGATGGAGTATTTGAGAAAAGTTTATTTACAATTTTTTAAACATTAGTAATGAACAACAATAGGGTTTTGAAGAAAATAATTTTTTATTGATATATTTGCATTAAATAAAGATTTATCTCCAAAAAGAGCTATTAATCATTGCTGTATGACAATTACAAGCGGCGATATAAGTGATAATATGATTTAAGGGTTGGTTTTTTGCTAAAAATGCGAAAAAATTAAAACATGCATAATTCGCTCAAAAAAATTTTTTTCACAAAACTGTTTGAGGGTATTCAGTTTGAGTTGATTTTATTCCCGTGCACCAATTTTTATCAAAATCTGAGACCCTAAGGGACAAACGTTTGTTGAATTGAGGTGGAATGACCCAGCTGTAAAGCTATCAATGTTTTAACATGTGACTGTATTAATTAGTTCTAAGAGTTAAGTGAACTATATAATGGCTTCTAATCTAATCAGAAATATGTATAATATGGCATTAGGTTAAAGAAACAAGAAATGTTACAAATGTGTTTTATTTAATAATTAATAATGAAAAGAATTCAGTTCAAAGAAACTTTAAAAATCTTCTAAGTATAGATTATAATTTATAAGAAATAAGTAGATGATAGAGGCTTATGTGCTAATCAAACTTAAGTAAGAAAGACATTATTTTTATATATGTGTAAGTAGAAGTTTAAATATGTCCAGGTAGCAACTATAGTTAAAGCATTGATGACCATGATTAAAAATGTAAAAGGTTATCATAGAGGTGTAGTTTAGTGTTAATTGTATGGTAACAGCCTATTTCCTCAGGTTATATGCCGGCCTCGGTGGCGGCGGGGTTAAGTCCTCGCCTGCCATTCCGAAGGTCGCGGGTTCGATCCCGCCTGGGTAAAACTCAACTGTCCAGGGCATGGGTGTTTTTAAATGTGTTGTCCATATATATTACAATGATCGTAATTGGGGGCACCTGTGATCATTACAGAAATTATTATTATTATTATTACATGCAAATCATGATTCAAAATAAATGACGTCCTTGTTAATTTTGCGTGAAATAAAATTTCTTTGCAACCAGTATTTTTTTATACAGATGCCTCAATTCTGAAAATTACTGATGGACTACATCAGAATACCTGATTGATAAGGAATAAATCCCAGTAATTTACAAAGAGGCAAAATGATTGAAATTCACCAGTTATACATTAACATGAACTCTTGAGTTGACTGCTTTTTTTCCCTGCAGCACCTCAGTGAAATACGTCGATGAAGCAGTTGAACGCAGCAAGACCCGGAAAGCTCAAGGAATTGAAAGGGAGGGAGAGCCTAGTGTACTGGAGAGACTGCTGGAGCGAGCCAGTCCAAAGGAGGCAGCCTTAATGGCACAGGAGATGATTTTTGGTGGTGTAGACACGGTAAATATGTACATTAAAAGATGAGCAGCCCCAGGTTGCAGATAGTTGGATTCAAAATAAAACTGTGTTCAGTCATCTCTGATTTCCGAAGGATTGTTTCCGTCATTCTTCAGTTTCACTATACTTAGTGTGACTTGTTTAGTACTGAGTCATCTCTTTTATCTCTAATGATATGGTACATAATAGTTGGCAATTGAAATACATAGTAAGCAGTTCAATGATACGAGGCTCATGGAAGTGTTTAAGATGTGTGGAAGGCCTTAGAGTTAATTAATCATTTGATGCATTGCATGCATTGATGCATGTAAATCCAGTGAAAAGGACACAGAATGAAGATTTATCTTCATAAAATATCATGAGAAATATGATAACCCTGGAAGAAGAAGTTTAACGTAAATACATGAAAGTAAAACTAAAAGTGGTATGTAGAGTAGTGGGGAAGGCATGGGATTAAGGGAAATCAACTATTTTGGCATCATTTTGGATAAAAGCAATCATATCCATTGGGGTTTTTACTAGGGGTGGGTCATCAAATCTGCTAACCCCCCCGAATCCATCGAATCTCCTAAATTCGGAGATTCGAATGTGGATTCGATGAGATTCGAAAAACATGCAAGTTCTAAATTGCACCACTATTTTTGTTGCAGTTTTAATCTGAAGGGCCCCATATTTATTCTGCCAGTCTGTTTTTATTCAATTTAATGAAATTGAGGAACAAACTTTTAAATAGTTAACTCTCATTAAAAATTAGGGCTGTGCGAGCAGGGTTTTTTTTAATTCGAGCGAGATCGAGCGAGAATTTGAAAAAATCTTGAATCTCGAGCGAGATCGAGCGAGATTTAAGCACACTGAAATTGCAGTAGAGACTTTTATCTATGCATGTACTAATTTTGTTCTTACACAAACATAATTTTAAGCTTAAGCATTACAGTAGTCTTCATTTTACATAACACCTTGGGACCCAAAAATGGGGTGTTATATAAAATCAAGATATGAGTGGATTTGAAAAATATGCTAAGATTTCACAACGTTTGAGAACACAATGACATTGGAACTATTTTCACTATTAAGGGATCATTATTGCAATACATATTACACTGTAAAAATTAAAACTATTTTAACTATCGTGGAGAGATAATTATATTTTAAATCAAAATGTAAAATAGAATTTCAGAACATAATCATGTCTAGCTTTTTGGCTGCTCAGGCAAAAGTACAGATTTAGCATTTAAATATGTGGCAATCAAGTGTTAATCAAGGGTGTAAATAATTAGAAAATCATGCAAGTGGAAGAGTATGAACTGAACAGAGATAAAATTTGAAAATAAGGCAGTTTAAAAAAGTTATCCAAGATAATTAAATAAAAAAGTACACCACTCAAAGAAAGTTAACTAGCATTGCATAGCAAACAAATAAACTGCCTGGGCAAGATGATAATGAAGAAAAACCCCAGTAAAATTTCATTTACAGAATTAACTTTAAAAAAATATTTTTTGATGTTTTTTTGCACTTTTTACCATTCCATTTTTAGTGGATTACTTTTTAAATTTTTATTAAATTATCTATAAAATCATCATAAACTTCGTGAAGTAATGGGAAATGTTGCAAGGTATTTAATGGCTTGAGGATGTCTTCTTTTTTGGGATGATGCCCTCATCACTTTCATCTTCTTCATCGTCACGCAGCACTTCACTTAAACTTGTGGCAATCAAGTGTAAATCAAATGTGCTTATGAAAAATCATGAGAGCCCGTTGAAATCTATCCGCGAAATAGCTACGCGTCGCGCCAATGCATAGAAATGTCGCAACATTGCAGCACTTTTTCGCACTTGTTAGAAAGCTGTCAGTTCATCCGTTTCGATGAGGAAAATTCATTATTCTCATATTAAATTTCGTCTGTTAGATGGGATAACTAATAAATCCAAGCAACATTTTGAACGGTAAAATTTCGTATTCCGCCATTTCGCAGCGAACTTAACGCGCCCACGCACTGTGGTCTGAAATCGGATATAGCCGGACAAAAGTCCAAAATTGCTTCTTTTGAGGTACACACTTGAAACTTGTCATAAACGCTCAGAATTGATCACTGATCATGGAACAATAAGCCATTTTTGGATGATCTCATCCGTTTTTGAGGTACAGAGGCCCAAACTTGGCCAAGTTTCCAAAAACACACCCGATCTTGCTTTTCTTCAAAAATATTTGAAGTTAAGCTGCTGGTGGAGTTTTGGAAGGATTTCTATGAAGTAAAAAACATTATATTCAGGTAATATGGTACTTTATCTATATTATCTGTTAGTTTCGAAGATTTTGGTTAATATTAGTGTGGTATTACGTCGCAAAATGGCGGACCCTTTTTCCGGGTAAAATTTGACATAAAGTAGACAATATCTTTAGTTTAAGAAAATTGCCACCGCAAAAACTTTCATGAAAGTATTTAATAAAGATATTTTAAGAATGTAAAGCAAAAATCTTGGAAAAAAGTTTGCGGCTGCGAAAATGAACGCAATTTTTCGATCGCGCTTCACGGCACGGCTCCGCGACGCGGGGCCTAGAGACTCAGTGACTCCGTTGGATATTTCAAGTTGTTTGGAACTAATTATTGAAAATTGTCATTTTAACCATGGTATACAGTCTCTATTGACCTGAAATACTATATTGAAGATATTACGAGGATATTGGATTGATCGAATTGGTCATTGAACGCGTGACTCTGGTAAACACGACATTGAAATTTAATTTTGCTATTGTAAGTTTTACCTTTGCACATCCCATCAGAACATAAATCTTAGAAAGGAAAGAAAATTTTTCTATTGGTGGCTATTGCTGAGAAGTTGGGTTCATTTTATACAATTGCCAGTTAAATTAGCGGCCAGCTCTGGAGAATCAAAGAAACATCTTGCCGTGTTACCGTCATTCGTGTTTCCTGATCCAGGCCTTGGCACATCCATTATCAACCCCATCCTTTCTCTAAATGCCTTCTGAATGCTAATCTTTTTTTCTGTTAGCTGTGTTCTTAGGTTGCCGCGGGCCTAATAAGAGTTTTATCATTATTTATTTATTTATCATTGAAGATATTTATTTTACCTTAAATACAGTTTCCAGCTTGTTTGGATTATTTCTCACCTGCCACTGTTTTAACTCCAGTCGATACGATATGTGCAATACGCATTCGAAAAACCGAATATAGCAGTGTAGGGTAGACAGACCAAAAGAATATTTAGTAACATCTGCTGGTCGATCTTTCATTGCCCTTAAATCATTCATCTGGGAAGCTTTCGCTCCGCAGATGTAGCACCTCATAGTAGTACAATCAGTCAATGCATTGCATACCTAAAGAATGTTTTTATAGATTTGTTTAAAAACATCCACCACCATTTACTTGTCCATCAATTTAAAAATAGGAAAAATCCTTACCTTTCTATCTATCATGGTCAGAAGCAAGCTGAAATTAACAGAATAATTTCCCCAATTCCAATTTTTTAAGCCGTCTATCTGCTTTTGTACATAATTCCTTTCCGCCATAGCAACTTCCTTGGTTTCTTTTAGCCACTGAAGGCGAATGGGCCGGCAAAATATGGTTGACGACGGGCGAGGATTTTTCCAGTATTGATAATCTCACCTAAAATAGTTCATATATTATTGGTACTCAACTGTACTGCTATCAGATTGGCCAAAGATAAACAAGGTATGAAACAAGAAATGCCTTAAGCTCGTACCAGTTGCGTCATTCAGCAAACGAAGTGGCACCATGGCGCTCATAAATAAATATTCATCTGAAGTTGCTGAAGAATTCATATGCTTCTTCCCACAACTGTTTATATTGCGAAAGGCCCGAACTCCCATCAAATCCATATTTGCAAATTAATGTGCAATTTACTTTGTTGCCGGATGCTAGAGTCGTGGAAACGCATGTCAGTATCCGCGATTCTGTATGGCTCAATAGATCTTGTAAACTCACTTCGCTAATGTTTTCTGTTATGTGTATCCCTTCGGGGTATGCAGCGCTTTTTGCATTTAACACTCGCACATAGCTAAGGTACAGATTTTCCCCCTTAACTAAGAGCGGAGCAATTATACTGATTCTTTGTCAGCTCAGTGGTGATCATCAGAGATAGAGCCACCTCTGGCGACATCTCCGACTGCATCTCATCCTTTTTCCTCCACCTAGTGAGAATTCTTTTTGCTCTAGTGGGAGTGGTAGTCGTTACTTCCGTGAGAAGTTGAGCGGTAGCACTATCTCCTTCCTCTCTACCAAGAGGCTGCCAATGCGAGCTCGGCAGCAGAGGAAGAACTTTCAATATTTTGGACTTTTCTTCTTTTTGACCTGTCTGAGGAAGTCCTAAAACCTTTTTTTGGTCGCCCCAATTAACCTAATGAATCAATAATGTTAAGATATAAATTCCATGTAAAAACATTCGTCCATGATATTGGGCAAAAGAAATAAATCAGAAAATACATTCCGGTCATTGTAGAAGTACCTGGTAGGTACTCACGGACTGCTTCCGGGAAAATAATTGGCTCTTTGAGCCATGCATTATTGCGAGCTAAAAATTGCTCGTTTTTTCGAAAACATTCTTCCCACTTTTTCTGGTAATATACCAAGAATCTTCATAGAAATTCACGGAGACTATCTAGGGCATCGAAATGATTCTCTAAATTCAAAGTCCGAGATAACAAATCCAGCAAGAATATTTTTTTATCGTGCAATGATTTTCCTTTCATCTCAATTATCTTGTTGTGTAGCTCCAAACGTGTGATCTGATATGATGTCATTTCAGAGATGGACAACACAAAAAATCTGTGTATGGATCCGACAGATAAAATTATGTAATGAAAGTCGCACGATGAATACCTTTCACGATTATATTTTCCATAATGTAAGATCGGCGAAAAAACGCCGTGAAGCTTTATAAAAAGGAACATTATAAGCGTCGGAGTGAAATGCTAAGAATAAATAGCGATACTGAAAATTATATTCAAAATACTAACCTTGAAAAAGAAAGACTATTGAGTAAACCAGAAACACCGCTGACCAACACAGGAAATAAACAGCGAAACTAATTCAATGATATATATGTATATTCCATGTACATATGTGTATTCCATGTATGATATATATTCAATGACGAATCAATTCACTAGACACACACAGATTTTAGCAAATCACTAAATCACTACAGGCACAACACTCATCCACCGAATCCAAATAAGAACTGCCAGCTAAAATGCGTTTTTGAAGGGAAAAGGAAAAACCCCTTCGGAAATACCCGTTAAATACCGTCAAAGGCTGCGCGGTGTCATAAAAAGCCTCTTTTCGCACGTTCCTCCTCGGCAAGTGTGAAAAGGGTAAGGAGTAGAAAAAGAATCTCTGACTGTTGCCTATCCTGGTAAATGTGTAGGGTACCCTTCGCGTGAAAACTTAAATTCTACACCAAAAGATGTTCCAACATGCGGCAAGAATCCGTAAAGTATCCAAACCAGAGCATGTATACCAGAGTCACGCGTTCAATGATCAATTCGATCAATCCAATATCCTCGTAATATCTTCAATATAGTATTTCAGGTCAATACAGACTGTATACCATGGTTAAAATGACAATTTTCAATAATTAGTTCCAAACAACTTGAAATATCCAACGGAGTCACTGAGTCTCTAGGCCCCGCGTCGCGGAGCCGTGCCATGAAGCACGATCGAAAAATTGCGTTCATTTTCGCAGCCGCAAACTTTTTTCCAAGATTTTTGCTTTACATTCTTAAAATATCTTTATTAAATACTTTCATGAAAGTTTTTGCGGTGGCAATTTTCTTAAACTAAAGATATTGTCTACTTTATGTCAAATTTTACCCGGAAAAAGGGTCCGCCATTTTGCGACGTAATACCGCACTAATATTAACCAAAATCTTCGAAACTAACAGATAATATAGATAAAGTACCATATTACCTGAATATAATGTTTTTTACTTCATAAAAATCCTTCCAAAACTCCACCAGCAGCTTAACTTCAAATATTTTTGAAGAAAAACAAGATCGGGTGTGTTTTTGGAAACTTGGCCAAGTTTGGGCCTCTGTACCTCAAAAACGGATGAGATCATCCAAAAATGGCTTATTGTTCCATGATCAGTGATCAATTCTGAGCGTTTATGACAAGTTTCAAGTGTGTACCTCAAAAGAAGCAATTTTGGACTTTTGTCCGGCTATATCCGATTTCAGACCACAGTGCCACGCGTAGATTTTTCAATTGAAGCATAAGAATGTCATTAATAAATGGCGTAGATCTTTCCACGCAAGTGAACTAACGGCATGTCAACATCGCTTGCATGTCGCTTCTAAGCGAGATGCAAGCAAGCATAAAAAGTGTTGGCTGCAGAAGCCCCAAAATGTGACCCAACTCCTCCCCCACTAGTGGTGGCCACCTGGGTCGAAGCGAAGCTGGGCGGGGGTAGACACTGATAAGGCGGAGAGATCTTCTCGGGTTACTTACTCCTCTTTCTCGCTGAATGAGTCACGCCCAGATGAATTTCGTCGTGATCAGGGATAAGAGACGAAGAACTCTTCGTGGGTGAAGGGGGTCTTCTGGGGAAAACCGGTTCAGTTGCGTCAATTATGTAGACCCGACTGAGGGATCGACCCTAAAAATGACTACTTTATCGTTTCCCCGCCCCGCTCTTCGCTGGACCCTTCCGTGGCATGCGGACAGGGGTAATCTCCAATCTTTCGTCTCAGCATAGTAGATGCTTTCACTGTGTGTCCGTGGTCAAGCATTTGTTTACATACTCGGTGGATATATAACGATAACAATAAGTATCAATATTTGTAGCATGCTGGGAAAGTATGAACTCAGAGTTACATTTATAAAGTTTTTTTCTGTGCATTTCCACAATTTGAACGGATCTCTATTATCAAAAAAATTGTCGAGTGTGTTCATTTTGCAAAAAGTTTGTTAATAATAACGGTAAAGTTCCGTTTAAAATTAATAAATGCAGAACAGAACATTCGGTATGAACTGCTGGGCCTGTATTTTCATATAAGGCGGCAAATATTTTTAGTAAATGGGTAAAAGAATAGTTGGCTGAGTGGGGATGGTACTGAGAAAAGGGTCGTTATCACCTCTGCCGAGAGATCGAGGAAAGGGTCCGGCTTCCCTGACTTGTGATACAAGATAAACGAGGAGTATGTCTGTGCGATTCCTTGCCAAGAGTGAGTTCCGTACGGAGAAATACAAGGATATGCTCACGGTACTAATGACTAGGGAAGCATTTTTCATTGCAAGGCTCCGGCGTGAAAGGGTACTTAAAAACAGCGCAGGTAGCATCTACAATAACATCAATTGTAATTGTCATTTATTAAAAATTGTAATTTCTTTGTCTTAAATTACAGTGTGTTCGCTATCATTTTCATATTCCTTGGTTCTTCAATTCAATTTATTTTAATTTTTGGCTAACCCGAACCTTTTATCGAATTCCGCTTAAAGCTCTAGATTGGAGTAGTACAGACAACGCAACTTAAACAGACCCAGTGGCGGATCTAGGTTTGGACCAAGGGGGGAGCAAACTGGGGTTCCAAAAAAATTTTGAATTTTCAAGACTCAAAAACGGCTGTTGAAGGATAATTCTTTGATAAAAAAGGCTGTGCACATGTAGTAGGTATTTCAATATTATTAACAAAAGGTTTATGGAGATCATTATGGGCCGATTGTAACGTACCAAAAGCTCATAAAATAGGCCCTAAGTTTAAAACTAATTTGTATTTTAATTCGTTATAGTAGGTAAATTTGCCGGAAAAATATAACTGAATACTTGTGCATACAAAGTGGTACCCTTCAAAAAATTTGGATTCTATCTGGTGTATGTTTCGATCCAATATAGCTATAGCCTCCTAACCCCACCCTCCCCTCCCATAGATCCGCCACTGAATGTAACCAAATGTTACAGTAAAACTAAATTTATAGTCATTTCACTGCTTGGATAATGGATTTACCTTCTGCTTTTACTTTCCTCCGTTTCCGTAGGCGTATTGGTCGATATGTGAAGCAATCTTGACACCATCTACCGGCAGCAACATGAACTTCGTCGAAATGTTATCGCGTAAACATCGGCTCTGATGCATTTATCGCCGCGCCAAATGTAAATGTTCCACTTCTGATCTTTACTTAGAATAACTAAGTAAATTATTAAAGAGGGAGTCTTTGTATTTTACTGAGCAAACTTTCAAAACACAAAATTGTTTTTCAGTTTCGAAAATTTCTCTGAGCTCCGAAAAGTGGAAAGGTGTTTTTTGATGTAAGAAACAGTTAATGCAAACTTAACCGGTACTATGTAACTAACAGATATTTCACTGTTTGGATAATGTAATCAGTTTGTAAGAGTCTACGTCTGTAAAAGTCTTAAGTTCAAAGGAATGTTGGGACAAATTAGATTTTTTTTAATCTTACAAATTGAAACAGATATGAACAAAGAAACGGTGGTCCGCAAGCGGCAAGCAGTGGAGCATATCGACACATTAAGCAATTAGGACACGTGTTAAACAAACACACATTGCTGTTCTTAGATGGTTCCTGGGACACCAATACCTCTACCGAACTGGACACTCCATCCCAATCGAATAAGAGATTATCTTTGGATTAAGGGTTACGATTTCATCATGTTGCCTATTGGAGGGGAGGGGTATTTGAAACCGTAGGAATTATCTCGAATAAGTAACGAAGGAGTCACGTGGTACAAACACGAATTGTTCGCAAATTTAATGTATCTGAATCGCTCATTACAATATCATTAATTGTTTTCACTTGAGTTTTTCTCATGTCTCGACGCAAGAGCCCCAAAATGGGATAAAACACCAGTCTAAACAATGAATGAGGTTGTAATCAGCGGCTTTAACTCGCCAAATTTGCGAACCTTTCATGTTTATACCACGTGACTCCTTGGTTACCTATTCGAGGTAATCCCGACGGTTTTAAGCACAACCCCCCCTCCTACAAGGTCCGTTTGCGATACGATCTGCACCGTCGCGTTGGTTCCCGCGCGTTTCCACTCCCTTTGCGTTCACACTTTTGGCTCCGTTGCTAGCGTGCCTAAACATCGTGCGTGCTCCAACCACCCTTTCCCTCCTCATTCACCCGCCTTTCCGAAAGGTACTCGTGAGAACAAGCCCCGCGAGATTCTTTGTGCGCGCCAGGCCCCCCGGAAAACCTCCACAAAGCACGCTCCCGTCCAAAATCCCCCTCCTTTCTCTCCCCGAGCTCCTTGCAGTGGTTTTCGGGTCGTAACTCGCACCCGCCGTGACTCAGGTGGAGGGAGCTCAGCGAGGTGAGGAATGAGTCCGCATTGTGCACTTAACCGCCCTTCTTCGTGCCAGCCGGGCTTGGTGGTGGAATCGGTGGCGTCCCTCCCTCTCGAGCGTTTTGCCCCGACTGGCATTTGTAGCGGAGGTTACGTTACTGTGGCGGTTGTCAACGTCACTGATAAGTAAAGGGTCATCACACAGATGGTCGCTGGCATAAATGTCGACATTGCAAATTCATTTTCCAATCTCAAAATCGTTTAACTAGACTTACAGGAGCTTGCCAAAAAGGTCTGTAAAGTGCATTTCCATTTTGTGACATTATATTTTATCCTTCTCTTCAGATCTGTTTTTTTATGTTTTCTTATTCCGACAAAGGGCTGTTTTTTTATTTAAAAAATTACAAATAATTCCATTAGCTCGTCTACCCGCCAATCATTTTCGAAGATATTGGCTCTTTTTCGGTTTCTTAAGGTTTCCGTTTTACTTTACGTAGGTTTGCTCGAAAGTGACTTTCGAGCAAACCTACTTCCTAGCGTTGTATCCTGGGAAAAGTGGAGCTGACAGCTACAAATTACCTTAATTCGCTTCGCTCACTGATCTTGGTTTGGTACAATCCAGACTCTATACAATTTTAACATGAAGCATTGTAAAACAATAGGTACGTCGCACCAACTTGTGTGTGCTCGAGCACCCAGTCTCCCCCATAAGAGGTATGTCACCCCCCTTACATTTTAAGGCAGAGTAAAAACCACTCTTATTGCGAATTCCTCATCGCTTGCTGTAAAAGTGTCCAATCTTCGTCTTCCTGGACGGTAAACTATACTCTCTCCCAGTGGCGGATCTAGGTTTTGACCAAGGGGGGGGCTAACCGTGGGTCTGGGTAATTCCCCTCAGCCGAAGGGGGGGTCGCGGATTTTGGAAATTTAGGATTTTCAAGATTCAAAAACGGCGGTTTTCGGCTAATGCTTAGATAAAAAAGACACTACTATGCACGTGTAGTAGGTCGTTTTGTTAGTAAAAGGTTTATGGTGGTCATTATGGGCCTAGATTGAAATACCGGCAATATTAATAATAAAAACTTATGATGATGCTTTATCTATTTTTTAAAGTTTGGCTTTATGATAGGGAACACAAATATAGACACATCAATTTTATGATTAGATAAGTTCATTTGTTTTTATTACTAAATTTTTACGTTAAACAACAGTCAGGAAGTTAAAATAGGAAAAAACATTCAAAATGTAATTATAATTAATTTAAATTTGACTGCTTGTTGAATTTTGAACTAGAGATAATTAACAAATAAAGGGGGAATTTATAATGGGTGCTATAAAATAGTTTAAAAAAATTACTTCCGATTGAATACAGCGGTTTAATTTAAAAAGCAATACTGACATTCTTCACCTAGTTGTGGAAGCTGCGTAATGAATCATTTTCCCAGTTCTCTACACTCATCCGTCTATTCTTAGCCTTGCTAAATATACTGATTATTTCGTCTACTGGTATCTCCCTTTCTTGATAGGTTGGAGGGAATGAGGCCTTCAGGAGGAAGGACTCCACAGAAACCTCTGCTGAATCTTGCATCTATCTCTGAAATAAAATGATCCAAAAGGGGCAGGAAGACTGATCTCCTGAAATATTCTTCAGGATTTTCTGCGGGCGCGTTGATTCTGTTTCTTTGACGTATGCATGTTCTCGGTGTTGATATTTCAAACCCCAGCTCATCTGCAACTTGAAGGGAGTTTTCGTACAGACTTTTGAACTCAAGTTCGGCTTCGCGCCGAATATTTTTTAAGTTCTCCAAACTGTCAGTTACGTTAACTAAAGCAGACGAGATATCCTGCTTGGGGCTTTACAACCGTTGACTTAGTCTTAAAGTTAAACCAAGGCAGTAGGCTGCAACTTCAAGGCCAACTACAAATTCGCTTTTTTTGATGGCGCAGGATAACATGTACGCTTCAGACGACACTTATGGCGTTTTGTTGTCAATCAAATTTGCCAGTACTGTGACAACAGGTACAATTAACTCTTTAAAAACGATGACGCTATCATGTCTCTTGACCCATCGTGTAAAGTGCCCTCAGTCTCTGTTTCTTTGATTCGGAGAAGTTCATCTTTTCGAGAACATCGATAAGAGAATTTACTCGATGAGTGGAGGCCGATAGGGAGACAGAAACCGTTCCAACCGTTCCCATAACATTTCTACATCTACATAATACCCTGCAAGCCACCACAAGGGTGTGTGGCAGGGGGTGATTTCTTATTGCTGGGATTTCGCAACATTTTGTGATGCACAAGTTCAAGGAGTGACTGAAGCAATGAATGTAAATTGCGAGTGGCTGTTGTTGCGATATTCGGGCTTGCACGCCGTGTAATTGTCCTGCCATATTTGATCCTCCGTCGTACCCTTGACCACATAGGTAATCATATGACAAGCCAAGTTTTGACATCTCTTCGTCTATCGTTGATTTAATAGCCAAGCTCGTTGTTGATATGAGCTCAATGAAGCCAATAAATTCCTCCTTTACTATGGATTTGTTCATATCAATGTATCGTACACAGAATGTAAGTTGCTCCTTCCTAATAACATCGGTAGTCTCGTCACATATTATGAAGAAATATTTGGCTTTTTTTATATCTTCGACAATTTTCTAACGTAAAAAATCACCAATGCATTCTATCACATCATTTTGGATGGTTTTGCTAATAAGTGTGTTGTTGCGTTTGCATGTCGAAAGATGCCATTTTAAGTCTTCGTCGCCTGCATCTATTCTAAATGACAAGAGACTTTGAAAATCCCCTGTTTCCCTTGAAGAGCCATTTCTTGCTCTTCTTCACTGCTCAAATTGCCATCATCTTGATGGCTCCTCATGGGGAGGTTGTTCTGGGCACAAAATAGTATTCTTTTTATTATGGGTTTCAATCGTTTTCCATTTTGCTCAACTATGTTTGCTTTTTTTCTATCGATTATTAGACCAACATGTTTGGTTGAAATTCCAGGAGCAGATTACATAGATTTTTGAAATGTAGAGCTTTCTCCATTGTTACTAAATATAACTAATATAACTTAATACTTATAAAATATAACTAAATACTTTTTACAAAGTGGTAACCTACAAAAATTTCGATTTTATCTAGTGTATGTTTCCACCCAATGGGGGGGGCTATAGCCCCCTTAGCCCCCCCCATAGATCCGCCACTGAACAGACCTATATACGCAGACATGGGGAAAGTAGTGAGTGAACATGTTTATACCGGAAAAATTTGTTGCCAAGCATTTAAGAGAGTTTTAGCCATCTGATACCACCAGATGTGATGTTTTATATAATTCTACCATGTCACATATCTTCCCAATTGCCTCGGTTGTTGGCATCGGTCAAGGACAAACATTTACTTTATTCCGCTCAACAACGCGCGCAAGTGTCAAGACATGCGTGCTTACAGGCGACCCCAAGGCGAGATTCATCTCGTCTCTCGGAACAGCTGACAGGGTTGCTATCTCAAGGTCATAAAGCAGCTTTGCGTGAGCATTCCGGGATTCTGGTGCATTTACCATTGCATAAACAAGTAAACACTTTGAACCCATAACTTTTCGTGCTGAAAGATGGGAAAATAAAATAATAATATATATTCCATTAAAATGAAATGTATTGATTCGTTACGGTTGAAATTCACAGTAGTACGGGATTAAATTGAAGATTTCCTTTAAAGATGGGCAAGAATAACCGGATTTTTCTGTAACTTTTTTTTACTTATTGGGTTTATACTAGTTCTAGAAGTAGCCTACGTTCATACGTGCCTATTTTATGAGTCATTTGCTAGTAGGTACTAGGCCTCCAATTACGAAATAGAGCAGGGACTCGGTTAGGCCCTACGCCGAGGCCTAGGGTCTCCTAGCTTCTCGAGTCTAGGCCTAGAACTAAGAGATATCTCTACATTTTATGACATGACATCATGAAATTATCATGTAAAAGGAAGGGAATAAATATAAATTTACTACGTCGCATTATAACGCAAGACCCCGTAAAATTACGTCACCACGACGGAGATCTCGAGACAAGCTCGAGACTCGTTTTTCGAGCGTATTGAGCTCGAAATCGAGCGAGATTCGAGCAGTACTTTTATCTCGCTCGAATCTCGAAAAGTCGAGACTCGCACAGCCCTATTAAAAATAATATAACCTCAGTAGTCATTAAACCATTAACATTCACAACTTTTAATAGCAAGCAGCAAAATTGAAGAACACCAATTCATGACAGTTGAAGATCATAATTTGAAGAGATTCTTGGGTAGCCATTTCCCACTGGTATAGATGTATAGGTGGAAGGTGTAAGGCTGGCACGGCTGTTCTTGGGTAACGGTGATGAGGATCATGGCATTGCGGTGTAAGCGCATAATCCCGTGAACACGGTATGTACCAGGAAAAAGATTAGATCTGATTATTGGGGTGTATAAATTGACTTTTGTGTCCTGCAAGCATTTGTGGTCATCGGCTTGGACAATTACGAACCCTAAAATGTCGGAGGTTTGGGAGCATTTCACCTTCTGTGAAACCAATGATAAACATGTGAAATGTAGCTATTGTGGATCACTATTTTCAAGAGGCGGGAGAAGTATGACAACATCAGCATTGAAAAAGCATTTGAAGCAGCATTCAGGCATAATTTCTATGCAGCAAGCAAGGAAGCATGTTCAGCCCTTACAAATTAATGTGATGGAAGGATTTGAAAGTGAGGAAGGTGAAGGTGCCAGTTCATCTACTTCGAGTGCCTCCAATACTAGTTCCCTAACCAGTGAAAGTTGTATTTTAAGGAACTGAAAAAATTGAAAAGTGATTCGAAACAACAGACCCCTAAGAAAGCATTCTAATACTACCAGAAGTTTCAACCTGGCAATCCAAGAGCTGAGCAGATAACAAAATTAGTTGGGCAAATGATATGCATGGACAACCAGCCTTTCAGTGTTGTAAAGGATAAAGGTTTTCGTGCACTCCTTTCATATTTGGAGCCTTGGTATACTATTCCATCACAAAAATATTTTTCTTCTGTGGTGATTCCTAACCTCTACGAGAAGGTAAGAAGCGAGATCAAGAGCTCTCTGAACTCCATTGACCACGTATCAATCATGACAGACATATGGACTTCAGCGGCAAATGACAGTTACATGAGCCTAATGGCACATTTTCTGAATGACTCTCAGGAAAAAAACATCTTTGCCTTGATGTTGTTCCATTTCCAGAGGTCTTTCGTAGTGGGGAACATATTAAGAAGTTCTTGGTTCTGTGCCTGGAAGAGTGGGATATAGCAAACAAAGTTTCTTATGTTGTTCACGATAATGGGAGAAACATTGTGTGTGCTATAAATTCTTCCCCTTATCATGGAATCCCAAGTTTAGCTCATACTTTCCAGCTTACTGTTAAAGATGGATTATTAAACCAAAAGGCAGTCCATAGTTTGTCATGTTTAGCTCAACGAATTTTGGGGCATTTTTAAGAATTCATGTCAAGCAACGAGTATGCTAAAAAAATGCCAGATACAACTGCAAAGCCCAGTTCATAAACTTATGCAAGATGAACTGACGCGGTGGGAAAATTATATGTTAATTTTAAGTTCATTAGAGCTCAGAAATGGCAGTGTGCACTGCCTTGTCGCTACGTGTCAGGTATAGGTTGTGAGGTATATGGAATATTCGTCTACTGAACTTACCATTTCATTTAAGAGTCCCTTAGCTCTAATGAATAAGTATTAATAATAATAATAGCCTCTGAAAACTATCAAATTTTGAATGTCTCCGTCATCAAACATTATATATTGTGACGGAACGGGCTTGATTCTCCTTTGCCCGTTGACTCGCCGCAGTCCTTACGCCTTCGAGTAATGGAACCCTTACCTTTGCCTCGACACCTCGTCTCCTTCGGACTTTCCCGGGTGGGAAATGGTTTTGAGAAAAAGGGATATCGCGACCTTTGTCGCGTGTTTGAGAAGGGCGCCACCTCAAAACCGCTGCATCGGACCAGCTCAGCCGGCAAAGCAAGGACGATCCAAATTGTTCAAGGGGTGGGGGGACTTTAAGCCAGGGCGGACGGTAAAACAGGGAGGGCCGTATGACGTGAGCGCGGGAGAAATTACGCGAAGCGTAAGAATGAACCTCTGCCTTTTTTTTTACAATTAACACAAGCAACATTTATTCAATGAAATGAGCATGAAAATGAACACGAAGGCACTCTACAGCTAAATAACACAGGTCTTACTAACTAATGAGGGATGAAGAGGTGAATGAATGGCGAGACATAAATGGAACGAAATTAACAACAATAAAATAATCACCCTGTAACACTTTGACCAAATAAATGACCAAACATGAAAAAATAAAATAAACTACTAAATGAAGAGAATTACAAGCTCCTCGTCCTTTTATGAATACTAATGATGAGGACGGAAGTGAGTGATACAGAAATATGGTCCCGTAGGACTATGATTATCCACTCTTGGGATCAGTTTGACTCTTCTCTTGACCTGAAGGGACTTTAACTCTGTTTGGATATCTCGTACACCACTTATTCTGGCGCACACGGGTTTCACAGTGGGGAAGCGTGAATAAGAGGGTTGAAACCACTTAGGATTGGGGAAATACGGGTGTGGCGATACTTATGTGTGAGATGGTGTGGAGCTTGATGGCGAAATCCAGCGCGGAGAGACTGCACCGTTGAGTTTTCGGTATGGTGGCGTGGAGAACGGAATTCAACAACTCCTGTTGTGAACATGCACCTTCCGACTGAAAGGAACTCGTCCAACCTTTGGTTCCGGGGATGCGGCGGCCCGCTAGCTTTTGCGGTCTGTCGCCGTTATCTACCCGAAACCGCACCTCCTCTTTGGGGTGCCGGGATCGAGGTCCGCTGCGTCTCGTTCCTCTTCTGGGGCAGAACGCAGGAAAAACCGCTAAGGAACGACTTTGTCAATTGCTCGCGGAAGTCGTGGCGATCTCCGTCTCCAGTTATCGCCTCTCTCTCTCTCCGTCCACACTCTCGCCTGGCTTCACCAGCACACCCTGAGCTTCTGTGCTCGACTCCCAATCACCAACTGACTATCATATTCTTCCCGACTCAACAGTCGGCGTCCTCCCTGTAACGCTCATCCCCCCCTCTCACGTGACTTCAATTCAAAAATCACCAATAGTTTCACGGCTTGCACTGCCCAATGACCTGGGTAGACACAAAAGTAGCGTGATTCTCACTCTTAAAGAATCCAATGCACAAGACAAAGGAACATTTTACCAGATATCCACGCAGAAAAAGGCAGGCGTTCATCTCGCTTACGCAACGGGGACCCGGCTTGGGACGCAAATGACTGACGCGGGAGGCGCGACCAGGGAAAAACAAAGATAAGACGGCCAATCCGTCACAATATTAAAACAATATATGTACCTATAGGGAAATTTGTGTACACTTTCCTTACCAAATGGTCATGTTCTCCTTAGGGAAAAATGCGTGCCCCAGTTTCAAGAGTTTGTGGCAGCGGACAACTAGCAGCAAATTACTGCTGCTCAGCTGTCACAAGGTCATGTCAAGTTCAAGTCATTTGTTGATATTATTCATTGCTCTTTTTATTACACACAGTCATCGTACACCATGGCGTCTGCAATCTATTGCCTGTCTAAAAATCAGGATAAGCAAGAGCTGCTGTTTCAGGAATTGAAGAAATTTCTACCTAAGAAAAATGATACAATTAAGGAAGAGTACCTTGAGGATATGAAATATTTAAAGGGGTGCCTTAAGGAAGTATTTAGGTGAGTGTTCTCTTTTGAATTTTTCCTATCAAAGTAGATACATTATGCTTGGTCTTCTATAGCAATATCCCATATAGCTCAGCTGAAGTTATATTCACTTTATATTTTGATACATACAGTATCTATTGAAAAATGAATATGAAGACTGACTGCATATGAAAGGGATATCAAGGATGGATATGCTAACAATGGATATGAATTGTGCAAAGGAGCATTGTAACATGGCTGTGGTGCCAGAAATTTTCATTCGAGGGAATCACCATGATGGAATAGGGAATATGCATTAAATGTCAATGGTATCTCTAATAAGAAATTTTTCTGAATGAAGCACTGCAATTCTTTACTGAACTTATTTAAAAGTGAGTAAACAACTCACAGCACCAATGCAGTATGTAGGACAAGGCAGTGAAGTGCAAAGGAAGTCATTCAGAACTCAAAAAGGGAGTTGTGTGACTGCTTTCACAGAACCAGCTCTTGTGTGAAGACATGGATGATAAAGAAATAAACATTACAAAATTGCATCCATGGAAATACTTTAAACTTAAATTTCCCCAGGATGACAAAAGTCAAAAGATTTTAGAGGAAGTACTTGGAATCATTCAGGTAACTCAGTATGACTTCTCTGCTGTAGCCTTCTGCAAGACGAAATATAAATCCCACACTATGTATAAACAGGATACTTGTATCAGCGATAAAGCAGATACATCATATGTTCTGCACTTATTTCACATCTTACAAGAAAGTAGATGCATTGTTAAAACTGAAACAGTAATCAAGGTTGGGTGCTGGTCCTACCCTGGAAAAAATATGGTAGAGGGAAGTGTAAATAAACTGCGAATTTCACTGATATAATTTAATTATGACCCGGATTTCAACAATTTATGTCATCTTCAGGTGAAAATGTAGAGTTCCAATCCAATATATGTACTCCTCTCTATTTCTTTCGACTCCTTATATAACCTGCTGTGACCAGGTGAAGCCGGTGAGCAGAGAACAAAACTATCTTCCCACTGGCTTCCCTGAGCAAGGAGGATTAACGGAGACCCTCAGATAGTATTCGGAATGCCACGTAGTGGTGATGATTCCCCATAGCCAGCCGCTGACAGATGACGTACATAGACACCGCGGATTTCCTGGTGCAGCAATGTATCTTCCCCACCTCTCCTCTCCCTCCCATTCTCCTTTCTGTAATCACCAAAAACCACACCCCCCCATCCATCCCATCCATCCCCTCCCTTAGCCTCCACCCTTTTGAATATGTACTGGACTGGAACTCTGCATTTTCACCTGAAGATGACATAAATTGTTGAAACCGGGGTTGTGATTAAATTATATCAGTGAAATTGGCAAAGTTTGTTCATTTCCATCATGGAAAAGTTTCACAAATTTCCCCTGAAACCATTTGATTTGTTAGAGGGAAGTGTATACGAACCATCAACAAAGTTGATATTTAACCATAAAAGAAGCAAATCAGAATTTGAACCAACCATAACTATAACCATCTATGAAGTGAAATAAACTGTAAAATGAAACAAGGAAGCATACAAACAAAGCAGACGGAAGCATTCACAGGCCGTACACAAAAGGTGACTCAAAGGTGACTGGAGCATGCACTTTTACAGAGAAGCTGTATCCATATAGGTAATCAATGGTTAATATGAAATGATCACTCTAGAATGTCTTTTGCATGGGTGAAGCTGACACCAAAATTGAAAAAAAATTATTGCAATCAGTGACTGTTGAATAATACTATATGACTGCATAAGTCATATTTCTCATACAGACTACAACTATCTACACTCTAGTTCTATCTTACCTAATTCCTACGACCTATCTACCTACTACTTTCCCTGACAACTGAGTTAAGATTTCAAGTTATATGAGTACAACATACAATGAGAAGCTCAAAATTGCTAGGGATTACCCTATGATTTGCATGTAAAAGAAATAGGTAGTAATGAGAGCAACAAGTTGCTTTCATAGGGGTTGTTCGATATTATGAGTTATATGCAGCACATTGCATGCCCCTAAGTTTGTGATCATGATGTAATTTTCATGAAAATGAAAACAAATTTTTCCACCAAATGTTTAGCCCAATAGTTAGGTGTACATTTACAGTATTCTGGTCATGCCCATATGTACACTTATGGATTTATCGATAGCTTGTACACTTTTCATTCCTATTTTGTTTTTCTCCTGTTTCTGTTACCAGTGCACTCCGAGGGCTAACTTCATGGCTTGGAAACGTAAAATCATTAGATTGGAAAGCAAAACTTTGTTTAATTAATGACTACTAGTGGCGGGGAGGGTATTTTTATCAAAAATATCGTGCAAGTGAATTACTAGAAGCCATTGCGGCAGAAGATATACCAATCAATAGGTACTCGATGAAATTCAATTTATAACTTAAGTTACTGTTTTTAGCTTTTGTTTAGCTATAGCTTTTGTTTGCTAGTTTGCAGTAACTACAATTTTGACTAATAAAGAGAATATTCCATGCATAATTAATCCTGACAATGACATTTATCACTGTTACAGTAAAACCTCCTGTTAACGAAATTCAAGGGACCCAAATTTTCTATAAAAGCATATTTCTATACGAGCACTATAGTGCTCGTTAATCTGTGGGTGTGGTGGGTTGCATGCATCCATTTTTTCAGGGGCTTTTCTTATCGTATTGAAGAAGCAGTCCTGCTCCTGAGTAATTGAATGAAAATACTTTTTTTTTATACGGTATTTGTTAAGTGACATCATAAATTGGCAACTTCTGCAACCTTTGCCTCCAGTTTTTCTCAAAATCAGAATCTACTGACGCTTCAACCACAGAAAGTTTTCAGTTCCACCTTCCAGCCCAAGTTCCACCTTCTTTCTTCTACTATAAGTTCAATGAATCACAATTTATGCATGCAGAGACACTAGAAACATAACTTTTCCCTGCGACACTCTTATATGTGCAAGAGCCAATTTAAGCATGCTTTTAAGTCACCTTTATGATCTCGTAAGATGTTAATTGAAGCAGAGCATCAGATATTGAGCTCAACATATCGATGTCTGGCTTCTACGCAGCTTATCCATTTCCTGTACATCTACATAAAAATACTGCGCATTACATTTTTTCTATCGCTGACATTCCGTGTGCAGTAAACACTTGCAATACGTTCAACTTCCCACAGCAATGCTAATCCAGTCTTTGTGACTATGCTATTTGCAGCAAACCTATAAAAAAGCAACAGTATATCATGAAAAAAATGAAAGGAAACAATAATAATTGCATGTGTACTGGTTCACTTATTTGCTTATGTGATGAAAATTTGCAAAAACCATTCTCGTTGTATGGGAGTTCGATGTAAGCGAGTTAAAATGCGTGCTTTTTAATGACAGCTTGTTACTGTAATCACATATATGTGACAGGCAGGTATACCTGCCTGTAAATGCCGATGATATTGGACTCTATGATTCTCACTATGTATATATGCTATTATAGTAGATGTATTATTCAGAGAACCTTAAGTTAGCAATTGTCTGAGGCAAATTGTGATAAATAGAACTTTCTCTGACCCATTTATGATTATTTTATGCTTTTTAGAGAGGTACCTAGTATGCATATGCATTTTCTAATTTCAGAAGTTTTGCTGATACATAATAATCAATCGCATTGCTATAGTACTTCCTGCTGTGACTTATTTGGATCTCAAAAAAGCATGCACGCTTTCTTACCATGGTAATGCACAGTGTCGTAAGTGTCTAAAGTCAAAGTTCTATATTCCAAAAACTTACGTGTAATATGAAATTTAATGTCATTGACTGTGAATACAACCACAGGTCAATGAAGTGTGCATAAATATTATTTGTAATGCTTATGTTAATGGAATCTTTTGTCCATTCACCCAAAACACTCACATTATTGCTTAAACTAGCTTTAAAGTTGTAGAAATTGGCTGTGGAATGATTATTAAAGCATCTTCAGTTATGATGAGAGTTCAATATTGTGGTTGATTTTTTGGCTCCTGAGAGTTCTCGTTATATAGAGCTTCTACTGTACTCCAATGAAAACACTTTTACATTAATATTCAGAAAATGTGACTTTGGACTCATAATTTGTTCACTTTTCTAGCCAATATACCATGCTGTGTTTGTACCTAAGTATGCAATTTCAGTGAATGACTGTTAAAAACTGCATGAAAATTATTTCTGTTTTTGAACATTTGAGTTCTTACACCTTGGCAATTATTTTATATTCCAGGTTAGCTTCACCATTCCAGGGAAATGCAAGAGTGACTGCAAAGGAAACTGTTATAAGAAATTACAAGGTACCTCCTGGGGTGAGTACGAAGGCTTTGATTAAAATTAATCCGATCATAAAAATATTCAAATCCTAGATGAATTCAAATTGGATATTTTTAGAACCTCGGTACTCAAATAAACGAATTGCACTGCAATGACTGTCCACCATTCATAGTCAGGGTTTGTAAAGGTATTGTTTATGCAGCTAATAACAACATGGTGTTGCCAAGGTACTTTGATTTTGTTTTGTATATTAGTGCTGTACTTTGAGTTTTCACCTCTGACATTTTAGAGTATTAATGAGGGGATTGGGTTTGTATGGTGGCTTGAGTATTGGCTTCCCATCCCAAGGGACTGGGTTTCAATCCCAGCACTGGTAGATTTTTATTGGCATACTGGTCCCTACTTGAGTGCAAATGGGGAAATGCACTGTTTTTGTAACCCTTTGAAAATGAAGTTTATAGCAGAACTGTACTTCGAAAAAATTTTACTGAAGAATTAACCTCTGTTACAAAGATATTACTCTTTAAAAATAGTATGTTTTCGGCAGATTGAAAACAAGATTTCATCTCATGACCTCACAGCACAGTGTCATTATGGGCATTGTTTATCTGTTGAATGTTGAGGTCGGTTTTTAATGAAAACTTGGCAAAAACAGATATATTTATCTCATTTGTTTGATGCATTATACTGATGTGTTTTGATTTTTTATTCAAGTAGTATGGATCATACCATGAAAATCACCCATAAAATATATAAAACCTATATAGTGCCTTGTTTTTGCACCCCAGGTATCTCTGCTACAAGAAAGTAATCGCTGTTTTTTTTTTTAGAAGAACACCACCATAAGGGAGTAAATCAAAGGCAAATTGTCAGATTGTTCTTTTTTAAATCCTTTTTCAGTCATTGCTTCAATCAAGGGATGGCTAAAAACCTCAAAACAACATATTTGCTTTGTTTTCTTCTAAAATTAATGTCTGTTTCCATTGCAATATGGAACCTATACCATGCAGTGATGTCTGAAGATATTTCAGGTCACATGACTTTCTACAATTTTCGGGAATATTTTAATAGCCTTTAATAATCTTTGTGGTTAGCGTAGAAAATTTTGAGTCATATACTTTAGTTTGTGAGAAAATATCGAATCTAGTGCATCATCAACACATGAGAAACAAATTTCATGCATATTGCTCATTTTGGAGTGCACTTCAAGTCCAATACTCCGTCTGTCAGATTGGACGTAAAGCCGTGGTCCCCTTGGCACTTTTCGTTAAGAGCAGGCTAATGCTGACACCGGATATCTCTCCACCCTTTATCTGTTCCCTGAAAATTCCTACCTTCACCCAGTTAGCCACTTATCCTCTCTGGTGCAAACTGCCTCTCCTATGTTCACCTCCCCCAAATAATAACAGTAGCAACGAGTGTTAGTGATACTTGTCTGAGTATAACCAGGTAAATAATTAATTTTTTCAGGTTATGGTCATCATGCCAAGCCATATTTCACATATATCTGAAGAATATTACCCTCAAAGTAAAAGATTTGTGCCAGAGAGGTGGTTGAAATCTCGGCCAACAACAGATACTATTGGCAGTGTGGAAGATTTTGATGCTGTCAGTATAAGAAAACCACCCCCCTTTGGATTTCTTCCATTCGGATTTGGTCCTCGATCTTGTGTTGGGAAGAGATTTGCTGAAATGGAATTAAACATACTCCTCATAAAGGTAAGGGTTGTGACCTGCATTTTGTTTTAGCACTGTTGGAAAATTATAATGTGGCAATAGAAATTAGAAATTTTTATCACTTTGTGAAAAAGAAAAGAGTTTTAAGACAAACTCACACATGGAAAGTTAATTTAGAGCTAGATGTCCCCTAAGGCAATCGGCCTGAAGGTGGGGACACCTTCAAAAAAGAAATAAACAGTACTTTTGACCCAGCTTACAATGGCCTTAAACATAACACTTACACAAACATAGATACCTTGCACAGTGCAGCACACATAAAAATATATAACTTTAGGAAAAGCTTTCAATATAAAACAGCACAAGCATATGCATACAATTGGGATATCAACATGAACCTATTTTAGGATAAGAAGCAATTTGCATTAACCCATTCGCCTCTTAATTTTCCATGGATTTTCTGCCCTTTAAACTCTATTTAATTTTCTGCAAAATTTCATGGAATTAAAAAAAAAATTTTTTGGAAATTAAAATTATTTACTAATTAAATATTTCACAATTTATTTTCACCGAATAAAAAAAAAGACTTGTGGTACATAAAATCGGGAAAAAAGAATAGCATTAGAACATTGAATTCCATCACGTGACCGGCGAATCACCGGCTCTTTACCTTAAGGCAAAATAAGGTAGACCGGCGAATCGCCGGCGCTTTACCCAATGGGTTAACTATGCTCAGTAGCCATTTTTAAATAAGATTGGCAATTTTTGACAAAAAATTCTTTTCTCTGACCGGTTGTGATGTGATTTTTCATCATCAGGTGACAAAATCTCTCCAAAGTCCAATATATATACAAAATGAGGGGAGGGACCAGCGAAAAAAACAAGGAGGGAAGAGGAGAGGAAGGGGGCCTAAAACAAGGGTGACAATGGAAAAAGGATGGAGGAGAGGAGGGTGAAGGTATCTGGTGCTAGGGGTGGGTGTTGGGAAAACCACACATAATACAGACTGGGAAACCCTAGCTGTTAAAGAGTACTGTGGTGCCTCATACACCTTTAGGTTCAAGAGAGGACATATGTGGGGGGGAGGAGAAGGCCACGTCCTGCGGGCAGGAGTGTCTCTCGGCCGCCGTCTTTCAGCCTTGCCTGTCGGAAGCACAGTGGCAAGTTGGGGGGGGGGGGGGGAGGAATTATAACCGTGGGCAGCCCCTGGTCTTCGAGCCCAAAGGTAGGAAGTTGGCAGTAAAATCACTGACCCCTGGCCGCTAAGGAGTATCCCACAACGATGCTCCAAACACCAGGTCCATGGAAGGGGCTGAGAAGGGAAAGCACAGGAAGTGTATCCACCTTAGTTGGGGGGAGGGGGTGCGGAAAGGGCACTTAGTCAGGATAACGCAAAGAAAACACGTGTGGGTGGGGGAAAAACCAGTGAATGGGGATAAGGAGCACTTGTCTCAAAACACTCAGAGTGGGGAGGAGGATGAGTAAAATTTCACATCATTGAGGAGATTGAGATTCTTATCCAGTCATTGAATAATTTCGACCTGCTCCATGGAGTCTAATTTCTTGCCTTTGCCTATGGTGTGGAGCACTTTAAAATCAAAATCACATGTGTGGTTAGATTCTGTCAGGTGGTTGGCAAAAATAGAGGTTGTGTTTCATGAAATGTAGCACTTTTTGTGTTCATTAATGTGGGAGGAAAAATTTCTCCCTGTCCGGCCGATGTAGATGGCTCCACAGTCTCATTTAATTTCATACACGCCAATTTTATTTGGAAGGAGCCAATGTAATTTTGGGGCCATGCCAATTTAAATTGCCTACCTTATTTAATTATGTTATTCCACCACATCAAGCCTGAAACGATTCTTTTTATTCATAATGCTAGCATGGCAACCCTGGCAAAGCTATTTCTCAAATTGTCCATCAAGTTCAAAATTGCATCCCTTAACATTCACTTCAACTCCCAGTGCCTAGAATACGGTGTAATCCCCAAGTAGTATGTTTCCATCAAGACCAATCTTCATTGGCAGCAGCTCAACATGCAGTCTCCGTTGCGTAGAAAGTCTTGAAAGAAAGAAAACTTTGGAGAGATTTTGTCACCTGATGATGATGTATCACATCGAAACTGGTTGGAGAAAAGAATTTATTGTGGAAAGTTGCCAATTTTACTTAATTATGTTATTTCACCACATCATGCCTGAAACGACTTTTGTTACTCAGTAGTCATGATTTTAAACATCTTAAGAATATACTCAAGCTCTGTTTTGACATTACTCAATTTGATACATATCTACGTACAAATCAAAATAGTTTCCACACACTAGTACTTTTTCCACTATGATTAAATGGATATCCACTTTGAATGTACCCTTTTTGGTGGGTACTTAGGTGAAGTTAGAAAACATGTAACCATGCAACCCACTCAGAAAATGTTTTTGTCTGCCACAGGAATTTATAATTTATATTATTTACATGATAAAAATAATAATAATTTTTATTGTTTTTAGAGCTTAGCTACAAGAAAACATAGAACTCACAAAAAATTAGGGCATTAAGATGCAGAATAGCCATGATTAATACTTTTCTGTCATCTTCTTTATGGATGTTTCAAATGAGATAAATCTTGTCCTGGGTAATGGATGCTACTCTTGAAAAATAAAGACAATTACAGAGTTGATTACAAATTTATGCATCATTAATGAAAAATTTACTGTCAAAGAATGATAACTTGCTTAAGGATTTATGGGGTCCATGCCTGTGAAAACTTGAATTGAAACTGGTAAAAAATAACATTTACAATGGTCATGACAATATTCTCTACTACATAAAGTGGAAAACATTCATTTTGCTGAAAATTCCTAATTCTCTTTGTCTTTCTTACAGATATTTAGGAACTTCAAAGTTGAATACAATTATGGAGAGATGACATATGTTACCAAAATTATGAACACACCAAAAGACCCCTTACGTTTCAAATTAACAGAAAGAAAAGAATAGAGGTATTTATATTGGTGTTTACTTTCTTTCCTGAAATATTATCGGAACACCTTGGTTAAATCTGACTCTGAGGTCAAATTTTTAGGTGGCATGAACTGTTTTATATCTTACAAATTGGGATAGATTTTTCATAACATGGTGCTCATCATTGGTTGTATGAGAGATTGTTATGAAAACAATCTGATCACAATGCTGTTAATGTGTATTCTGGAATCACGAGTGAAACCAAGAGGGTATCACCATTTCCCATTGTGTGAGTGTCCAACGGTGTCCAATGTCTTGATGCTGAACTTAACAAAATGCATAATAATAGAATGTAAAGAACTTACAGAACAGCCAATTGCAAACACACCTGGAAAAATTCTCCTCTGTGTTCTACAACTTGAAATGAAAATGCATCCCATAATGTGTACTCCTCTACAAAATTAAAGCCATTTCTCATACCAGAGGAATGTATTCTGAAAATTCCTCCACTTGCTACATTATTATTTAAGATACAAATCCATTTTAACGTAAAAAATGAAAATTCAATCATGAATACTAAAAATATTTTTTGGTTTAACTTGCTAAAAGTATCCAAAAGTCATTCCATTAGATTTTTTATGACTCAGATTTTCATTTTTTCAATAGACTGGAGTTGTTTTATGTATCATCCACAGATGGATTTGACTGGATCTTGAAATCTTAATGCAATGTCAGTTTTTATGTTTTGAAAAATTATCAAATTTCAAAGTACACCTAGCAACTATGTGGGAGGAATTCCCTTTCTCTGAGTCACATATGAGCTCCACGGCAATGACTGGAAAATATGAGTTTATTGGAAGTTAAGGTATTTGGCAATTGAAGAAATGAGGTATTATTTCTTCAAACACCAGTAGGTTTTTGTGTAAGTTGAATCAATATTCAGCAGTTTAAATAAATGAAGCTGCATATTACTCAGGAAATCACTTTCTCTCATGATGAGAGCATCAATTTAAATGGCAGAATCAGAGTTAACTCCTGAGACAATGTGAAATATTAATTGCTGTGTTATAATACTTGCAAAATAAAGTGAAGACAGTCTTGTCTTTATGTATTTAAATTGTATTTATACCTGTGAATATCTATGTCATTGGGCTGCCTTATGAAAGGTATGTGAATTCTGAAGTTTGAAAGAGGCTAGTCCAGAGTCTGTATTCACATGAGCCGATTGCTGTTAAATAGGTACATATCTACCTAAAATGGAAAAGGTGAATTCTGTCGTACAAAGAGAGGAGTGGTGCTATATCTTGCCCAAAGACTTTTGTGGCAAAAGCAGTTGGTATGTATTAATGATGTAACCATTTCCATTTTTAAATTGTTTTATTAATAAAAATAGTAATATGGAAATCATTGAATTGGAAAATGTGCTTTCATATTCCCTGATGTACAGTTTTGTGTGGCACCCTCATTTTTTGAACCTGTTATTTTGTTATGATATTTACATTTTTTAAATATTTCTATGAAAAGGGGTACCGCATGGCAGATGAAAGTGGAAAATGGTAATATCCTCCCTGAAGATGGGTTATTTTATTTCATTTCACTACAGAACAACATGTTTTTTACTTATGATAGGTTAAATGAGAATCATTTTCCATTTACTGATTATTTTTTGATAAAAAGAGAAGGTGAATATTGGGGCATTGTATGGAACTTCATCCCCAACTAATATTTGTTGCTAATATGTTCATATAGTTATAAATATTTTTTTGCTTCTTGTTACAGGGGGCTTCAACTCTGGTTATCTCTTCTTATCAGTTGATGTCAATTAAAATCTCTTATCATTTTTTTCAAAGTTTTAATACTCCATTAATAATATGTAGCCAAATTTTATTGGCTACTATTACAGATAGAGGTAACCTCTGTATTCAGAGGATTTTGGGGATACCTCAGCCTATCCCAAGACCACCCATTAAAATGCAACACATCACTTTTTTTAGGAAAGTTTTTATTCCCTTTAATCTTTTCAGCATCTGTTTGTTATTGTTGAGCTTGGTGTAGCATTTTGGTGATGTTTACAAATTACTGGTCATGCAATTGATATTCTGCCCAAAATGAAATGGAATTACAGTAAACTCTCGATAATACGAAGTCAACGGGACTAGAAAAATCGGCACTTCATAATTTCGAATTTTGTATTTTCGAATATTTTTAAAATGTCATGAAAAGATTTTATCTTTGTTTTCTGTAACTTTTGTTCTCTTTGGGAACACTGTATAACTTTTGTGGTCGTTGAATAAAGCATTTTAAAAGATTCAGGTCTTAAAAGATCATAAAATGAGTCAATCGTAGTGTTGGCAAAATTTCATACCAGTATCGAAAATGTATGTAAAACAAAAGTTGAACATTTTGTAATTGAATTTTATTTTCGGATAGTCACCAGAGATGGGAATCTAGTATGGACGCTAAATATAGGCATTCACTTCAAACATCTATGTTGTTATGATGGCAGTTGGCATGCTCAACCATGATTTAGTTGTCCTCTATCACCTAATCGTAGTTTAAAAAAAGCACAGAACTAAGCCCGCTTCCAGAAAAAAAATCATTCACAGGTTATTACTTGTAGCGTCTTCCATATCATCAGCGGAATAACTGATTTTAGGAGGTAATATTGTTTCTTTTCGGGTACTAAGACCTCGATGACAAATGGGGCGTGATCCGGCATATTTTCCTCATCGTCTTCTCAAGGATTATATGACGGCGGAGGAGTTTGGGTTTACGGTGCGTGGGGGATTGTGGAGAGGAAAGATCCCAGTTGCGGTTGAATCTTTATCCATCTTGCTGAGCTTGAAGGGGGGGAAGGGGGTGGGGGAATAACATCGCGGAATGTCTGTTACGTTCCTTCCTCTTCTTCTGGGCAACCCTGGGGGGCACGTGTAGGTGGATGATTGGAATTGCTTCAGGTGCTGAGTGGAATGGGGAGGGTCAGGGATGCGGCATCCTTTGCTTACGGGTGGATATGAGGGGGGGTAAGTGAAGGTTCGAGGGATTTGGGGGGGGAAAGTGAAGGGGATGGTCTAGATGTGTCAGAGTGCAAGAGGAGGGGTCGAGGACTCTCCCGATAACGAAGGACGCCGTATCCCTGACCCTACCCATTCCTCTTAAAACACAAAGCAGTTCCAATCAGCACTCTCACACACCCCCCAGGGTTGCACAGAAGAAGAGAAGGAACCTTCCAGACATTCTGTGATGCCATCCGCCCACATGCTCCACTCCTTCAAGCTCGGCAAAAGAGATAAAGATACTAGAGGCCTGCACACGGGTGAAAAATAAGGGCGAGGTTCACCCATCTGTGTGCGACAGATAAAGAGAGAGGCCCAACCCGAAGACATTTGACAGGATTTTTCCGAAGTATCACAAATGTGACCTAATGGAGAACTTGCCGAGTATAGGCAGGGCAGGCGATCACCCTAATATCATCACCGTCACATATCTTTCTCAAGGGTCTTTGCTTTTTGCAATATTTTTCGCTCATTCTTTTACCACCCTTCCCCTCAGTTTAGGTGAGCAACCTGGGCCCCCATCTAGGACCCGGGCACCCACCTAAGATGCAAGCACCCAAGGCATTCGGACATGGTCGGGCGTCTACGTTACACTGGTGGAAGCGAATACAGGTCCAGGCACCCGGCACATGCGGGCATGGGTTGCCCGTATTTCGTGCACGTTTGCAAGCCTCTAGCGGGCAGTCCCCTCATGGAGAGCTGAGCTAGGATTGCTCACCTTAAGGATGAGGTAGGTTTCATGGAGAATTTGAATTGCCATAATTCCAGGCACACGGCAGCAAGTATGGTATGTGCCGTTACACATAAGGTTTCATCAAAAGAGAACAGTTAACATTATGAAAGTGCAGGTAACTGTTAAAAAAAAAATAACCTGGACAAATAATGGCTTAAACTACCTTTTTCCACATTACTCAAGGTCTAAATGATATATGGAATTACATGCAGAAAATAATGGGGAGATATTGGTGCAGCGTTTCTCGAAAGAAGAACAGCAGTTCATGAGAAACGCTTGTCCAGGGGACAAAAATTCTTTCCAAAACGGGTGAGCAAGATGAGGTCAAATATAGAACAAACAAAAAGTATGAGAATCTAACTAATCAAACACTGTATTTCAACAACAAAAGACAAAGTACAAACCAACAAAATTGAAATACTCTTCACAAATTCAGGGAAATGCTAATAACTTGCACCAACAGTCCATGGCGCTAAGGAGACTCGAGAATCACCAAGTCTCCGCTGACCTAGCCACGAAGTGAACTCGTTGCCATCTCGACTCGAACAGAGGGCGTGAGAGGGGAGGTATTCTCTGGGGTAAGGAGGGGGTATTTTCTGGAAGGTCAAAGTGCAATGGGGTTTAATTCCATTCCATTGGTGCAAATTGAGGGGAGGGAAAAGTGGCATTATGTGAAGAAGGCGAGGTGGAAGCTTATGATTGGGTCATCCGGGACTCTTTTTTCACTACGGCGGGGGAACACCAAATAACGGCTCGTACGATGGCCTAACTTTTGGTCTTCTTCCGCACTCTGGGGGCTATATAAGTGAGAGCGGCTCTGGTCAGGGGATGGCGCAGTTTGGTGGCACGCTTTGTCGGAACGCTGCAGTCCGGAATCGATGCATTTTGGAATCGTAGGCATTGTTGGCGTCGTTGGCTCCGCTTGTCGTTAGCTACGCCTGTCGTGCAAGTCCTTCGGCTAAGTCCGGAGGGTGATTAGTACGCCGAGGGGTTATGTCCAATGAGGGGAGGGGGGGGGTACCAAAAAATCCCACATTGGCATGTGTGGGATGTGAATGCATTACTGTTCATGTGTTTCATTTCTGATACACTGCAATCAACGACACTGATTTTTAGATGTGTCTACACAGTGAATAATAGCTTTGCTGAAGCAGTTTATCGCCGAGGTTCATAAAAATGAATTCCATTTGTTCCTGGGAACCTAAGTTCGAAATTTCGATAAATTCGTATTTTCGAAACTTCGTATTTTCGAATTTTGCAATGTTATTACTATAGGCTTTTCGTTGGGACAGGCCATTTTTCTTCGAAAAGCGAAACTTCATATTTTCATACTTCCTATCATCGAGAGTTTACCGTATGAGTTTAACCATTATAATGTAAGCATTTGAGGAGCATTTGTTGCCTGTTCAGTACATAGTAATTAAATGTATCACTACTTGACATTCCAGAGCTAGGCAACTCTTTTTAAATTTTTTATTGTCCTCTTCTCTTTTATAACGAAAATTTTTCCCCATCAGAAAAAAAGGTTTATTCCTGTTAACAAGGACTCAAAATTCTCTTTTTGGGATTTGCTATTCTTTCATCATCATCGGTCAACAATTCTACAATTGGTTTGATGCAGCCTTCCACTTGATTCTTCTATTGGCCAACCTCTTCATATTATTTCGATTTCGACGGGATCTGTGCGAGCAGACCTTCCGAGAATCCCCCTCCACTCCCTTCCCTTCCCATAAGAGCAGTCAAGGACGGGAGGAAAATGACGTCAATGTTATCACAGCAGCTTTTTCAGCTTTTCCAGATGTAATGGTTCAACGGCCCCGCCCGGATGAAATTTGTTTTGGGCCGAAAGAAACATGTACAAATAAAATAAAAAAAAATCTTCGCGAATCTTTCCCGCGCTAAATCCGCGAAGCCAAACTGCGTCACCTGGTACGAGAAAGGTAAGATATACGCCTCTTTGAGAGAGGGCAAGCGGGTGGGGGGTTCCCGACCTTGTGCAATTTTTTTGTTCTTTTACGCGCTCCCTGGCTTTACCGCCGGGGCGAAACGTATGAAGGGTATGGAAGGAATGTGGTGGGGATGGGGGTGATAGGGAGCCTCGCCTCCCGACCCGCGGAAGAAGACGACGCACACACTTTTTCATTCATACAACACACACCATTATTGGCCTCACGGCGACAACCACGTCCTGGAGCTCTCTCTGGTCGTCCGCGAACAATCTCCTCAACCTGTCCGGCCAGGTGACGGCGCAAGCCTCGCCCGTTGCTCGCCTTCCTTGAACTCTCCCACAACTCCTCCGCCCTGGCGATGGGCACAACTTCGCCCGTGGCTCACTTTCTGGGAATCTCCTCCAACAACTCCTCCGCCCTGGCGATGGGCACAACTTCGCCCGTGGCTCACTTTCTGGGAATCTCCTCTTGGGCGTTGCTGCTGCCGGCTTTTATATACCCCCGGGGATGACGATGGGGTGGGGGGGGGGGTTCTCGATGTGGGTGGGGGTTGCACTGGGGGTTATAGGCCACAGTGGCCACAGGCTCATATCACCTCACTTGATCGTTTGGTGACTCATTCACTCCCGCTTGCACTCAGTCTCACCCTCCTCCACGGGTCGAGTCTAGAGGGGGTGGGGTGAGGGTGTGAGGGGGGGGGGGGGGAGGAATGCGGTCGGGCCAGGGAGCATTGTGTAATGGTCAAACCATTACAATTTGTTCCTGGGAACCTAAGTTCGAAATTTCGAAAAATTCGTATTTTCGAAACTTCGTATTTTCGAATTTTGCAATGTTATTACTATAGGCTTTTCGTTGGGACAGGCCGTTTTTCTTCGAAAAGCGAAACTTCATATTTTCATGCTTCCTATCATCGAGAGCTTACTGTATGAGTTTAACCATTATAATGTAAGCATTTGAGGATCATTTGTTGCCTGTTCAGTAGATAGTAATTAAATGTATCACTACTTGACATTCCAGAGCTAGGCAACTCTTTTTAAATTTTTTATTGTCCTCTTCTCTTTTATAACGAAAATTTTTCCCCATCTAAAAAAAAGGTTTATTCCTGTTAACAAGGACTCAAAATTCTCTTTTTGGGATTTGCTATTCTTTCATCATCATCGGTCAACAATTCTACAATTGGTTTGATGCAGCCTTCCACTTGATTCTTCTATTGGCCAACCTCTTCATATTATTTCGATTTCGACGGGATCTGTGCGAGCAGACCTTCCGAGAATCCCCCTCCACTCCCTTCCCTTCCCATAAGAGCAGTCAAGGACGGGAGGAAAATGACGTCAATGTTATCACAGCAGCTTTTTCGGTGGGCGTCACCTTTTGATTTTTTTATTTTTTGAATTATAAGTGAATGGTTGTGGCTAGAAGATTAATTTTTTCACTAAAATTCTTTGAGATATGGCCGATTAAGTTGTCCAGTCTTCTTCTTAGGGTATTCAGAAGACATCTTTATTCTCCAACTCTTCTGAGGACTTCCTCATTACTTACTTGGTCAATCCATTTAATCTTCATCATTCTTCTGTAGCACCAAATGGGGTCGTTTACCATATTTTTTATTGCAGAATCTGATAGAGTTTGTAAAATAAAAAGTCCCGTATTTTTCCGTTTTTTGAGCGGCGAAAAACGGATGTTTTTAACCCTTTCGGAAAAGTGGGTGTCGTGCAACCTCTGACGTCATTGATTTTGCCCATTCACAACTGAGCCCTCGAAGCTACTTTGCCTTATCTCAATTGGGGGGACACAGCTGACTCTGCCAATGGACCGGTTGCGACAGGATCTGTGCGAGCAGACCTCCGAGAACCCCCCTTCACTCCCTTCCCTTCCCCTAAACGCCTTCAAGGACGGGAGGAAAATGACATCAATGATATCAAAGCAGCTTCTTCGGTGGGCGTCACCTTTTGCTTGTATTAATTTTTGATTTATGAGTGAATGGTTGTGGTTAGAAGATTAATTTTTTCACTAAAATTTGTTTTTCATTTCCATCTAACGATTTCGTGTACAAAATTGCGATTTTGGTTCTGAGTAAACACCCCCATTTCGAATGCTTCCACCCTTTTCTTCTCCGCTGCTGTCATCGTCCATGCCTAACTGCCATAAAGAAACGTGCTCCAGATGTACGTTCTGATCAATTGTTTCCTTATTTCTATGCTTGTATTTCCAGCTGTAAGTAGATTCTTCTTATGATAGAATGCCCTCTCTTGCCTGGGTTATTCTACTAACTATTTCTTTCTTGTTTCATGCGTCATTGGTTACACAGCTTTCTAGGTAACAGAATACCTTTTCCAATTTTTGTTTTCCTAGTTTGGCCTCTTCTTTCTTCCTGCATACCAATTCTTAGTCTTCTTCTTATTGATCTTAAGCTGATATCTGACCATTGCCCTATCCATGGTTGTTAGCATCTAATTCAGATCCTTCCCTGTCTCTGCTATTAGTGCTATGTCATCAGAAAATCGTAGCATGGTTTCTCTGTGGATGTTCACTCCAGAACAACTTTGATTTCATTGATGGCTCTCTCAATGCAAACATTAAAAATTACAGGATACAGTGCATAGCCTTGTCTTACACCTTTCCGTATTCCTGCCTCTTCACAGCTGGGTCCAGATTTAATCACAGCTACTTACTTTTTATTAGACTTTACCGATACCAATTTTTCCGTTGCCAAACCGATACATCGATATCAGCGGCCATAACCAATAGTATTATTAAAAATAGCAAATATTCCATAGAGAAAAAATCATTCGCCTTGACCGGGATTCGAACTTGGACCCCCTGATTTCCGGCCAGGTGCTCTACCAGTTGAGCTACCAAGGCTACCAACCATGGTAGAGCACCTGGTAGCATTTGTTGGTAGCCTTGGTAGCTCAACTGGTAGAGCACCTGGCCGGAAATCAGGGGGTCCGGGTTCAAGTCCCAGTCAAGGCATATGATTTTTTTCTCTGTGGAATATTTGCTATTGTGCAATTTCAGCAGGTAACGCCACTAAAGTTTTCACGGCTAGTTTTTTATCTTTGAATTAATAGTATTATTTGCTGATACCTTACTTATTTTTATAAAAATATTTATAAAATTGATAGGTCCCCTCCTTCTCATGAAGTCAACTCAGTAATTAAAAATGTTATAAAAGAGTACCTAATTATTGAGAGAAATGACAATATTGTGACAACTCTTTTATTTGCTACTCTTACAATTATCTTTAGAATTAGATTTCAGACTCTCAAGTCCTCTTGCATTTGTAAATACTGAAAATTCTTGTTAAGAAATAAGAGCTGTTGAACATGCTCAGCAGCTCATATTTGAATGTATTGCACATTGACATGTTATTCATACAGAATGAACATAATTATAATAGGACCGTATTAAATCTCTTGTCTATTTTTTAAGCATCTTGGGGGGGGGGGGGGGGGGACACGTGCCCCCCGCCCAAATCCGCCTATGAATCTGGGTACATAAGATCCGTTCCTTTGACTTGTTTAAGAGTGCCCTGTATTTATATTTAGTTACATTTCCATCTTTCAATTGCTTTTTTCATTTTTACTTGTTTATTATCTCTGACAAAAATTAGCTTCTTTGTGGTTGGTGTACTTAGCTGACTTTAATTGCTGGTCACATTTCATGAACTGTAAAATTGTGGCAACCATGATAATGCAGTGCCCGCAAATGATCCATTGGTGTGCGACAATTTCTCCTACTTAAAACTGCCACACCTGCACAGTGCTGCCATCTCTCGAAATCTTCTTGTTTGTCTGTCAATTGCTTTATTGCCTTATGCCCCGTTCACACTACTAGCTTTTTACTATGGTAAGGCTTACCATAGTTAGAAAATGGCCGTGTGAACGCAGGTTGCCGCTAAACCTAGTAAACTTTTCTACCATTATTGAGTTACTATAGTTGGCGCTAGTTACTGGCATTTTAAAGCCCCGTTCACACTACTAGCTTTTTACTATGGTAAGGCTTACCATAGTTAGAAAATGGCCGTGTGAACGCAGGTTGCCGCTAAACCTAGTAAACTTTTCTACCATTATTGAGTTACTATAGTTGGCGCTAGTTACTGGCATTTTAAGGACGTGTGAACGCAAGTTGGTAGAAATGTGGGTAGAAAGAAGGTTTGTTTTGAAAATGGAAGTGGAAATGGACGTAGAGTGCTTGAAGACGAAGTGACCGGATCGCACGATATGGATTGGAAATGATTCTTAGTTACAACGATATTTATTTAATCACATTGTAATATATTTTAGTAGTTGTATTACCACGTTCCACTGATTCGGTTGTTCAATAATGGTTTTAAATAGTTTGCTTTACCCCTGAATCCTGAGTACGTACGCTTATATATTTATTTTATGTGATTAACTTGCCGTGAAGAAAATATACATGCAGAAATTAAGTAACTAAGAAGTTGCAAACATTCACAGGAAATTCGATTCGACTCGTGTTATTTTTTACGTATTCACTCCTTAGGACGGCATCAAAAGTATTTTCAGCATTATTCCCTTAAATAGCTCCTTTCACAAACAGCAGAATATGGTAAACTTGGGATATCGGATTTAAAAATACTAAATATTGATAAGAGCAACAAATTCATTATGTATACTTGTATGTTTTCTATTTGGATGCATGAACTTGCCTACGAAATGGGTTAACACGAGCGATAACTAATTGAGAGGTGAACAATTAATCATTTCGTAGCATGGCGTTACATGGTTGATTGCATTTCTTGGTGCGTGATGCCTGTATATAAGCTAAACGAATAGAAATACAGGCTAGGAAACGTTAATAATTTTAAAGTGTAAAGGTATTAGTTGAAATATGCGAGGAAAAAGAGGTAAAGGTTGAATGTCTTAAATATCTGGAAATTAAAGTCATGGAGGGCGTTCATCGTTGTACAACCTTTACATATTTTTAGCGTATTACTTTGGAGTTATTCAAAGCAAATGTTAATTGCATTCAATTTTATATTTAAAATTGATGTTTAGCAAAGTAACTAACACAGAATCCGTATCTCGGAGATGCGACCCACTGTCAATCATGAGGAAGTAATTTAAGAAGAATATTTTGGTTCATTTATAAAAAGGGATCTAGGATACTACATTGATAATTTTCTATAAAATAACTGCATCTAATTTGCACATAAGTTAAAATACGCTTCCAATCTTTGCAAGACAAAGTCCTTCCGCTATCCTACCCTCCATTGTTATTTTGACTTAATTTCACTCTCCAATAGATGTCACTAGAGTCTTTACGATGGTTCTGGGTAGGCCGTGTGAACGCAGGTTAGTTTTAGCCGCCATATTAACTATCATTCTACCCTAGTAGTGTGAACGGGGCATTATGTGGCCTTATTCGTGTTCGTCTTTTGCGGTAGCGAAGCTACCGCTACCCAGCTGTGTATTATAATCTTTGCTACCCAGCGACTGTTGTAAGCAAGCTTACAACAGTCGCTGGGTTCAAACTTACAACATTCATGCTTACAACCATGAATGGTTGTAAGGCCCCGTTTCCACTACTGACATTCTACCACGGTTATTTCAGCCCTCATAACCTACCTGCGTTCCAGTTAGCTACAATGTTACCCTTGTAATCACTGCTTTCGTCACATAGCGGTTACCAGTATTCCAGTTCAAAAGAAAATCGACGATCGTTATAGAAATACGCAAAGATGGTAGCACATTGAAGTGTGTAAGCACTTGAAGTTTTATTCAAGAATCTATATTGATTGTTATAATCAAATGTCGTCGGGCTTATCGCGTACGCCTAAGGAGCAAGTCCGTCTCCTCGTGAGCAAAGTTTTTGCAATTCTTTTGTTCGGTCATTGCTGGGAAAATATAATTAAATTATGTAAACCATAGGTAATAACAACTCTGGAGCATCATTGAGCATAGACAAAAATCAAGTATTAAGCCAAACAAAGACACCACACCAACTACGTTTTCCTAGATGCACACTCCGCGATCCTTCACCGCTATCCGTGATTCAACTGTTTTCCCATAATTCTTACCAGGATTTTGACTAACTTGCGTTCCAATTACAAAAAAGACAAGACGGTAACCACTATTCCCTGATCTAACAAGGGTAACTCAATGCTAGTAGGACTATCTACCATGGTAGGCGTTTTCGAGCGTTTCCATTACTAGCATTGCGCGGGTAGAGAGTTACCGTCGTAGAAATGTCAGTAGTGGAAACGGGGCCTAAGTTAACTTAACTCAAGATGAGTACAAATTTGTACTCATCTTGAGTGTGTTAATAACAGTCTGAGTGATCCAGTACTGATTGAGATTTTATTTAACGAAACATCCAATACCTGGGCCGTATAATTCAGCACCCACCAATCCTTACATGTTGAATATGGTACCACTATAGTACAGTATTTTAATTGTAATACTAACTAGTAGTACCCTGCATGTTGAAGAGACATATTATGCACATTACAAAATTTTACCTGATATCCAGGTGGTTAACAAGTATTCCTTAAATTTTTCTGAAGTTCAAAATACTCAATAACGAGCAACGAGACTGGATGATAATGAAAATAAAGATGCGGGAGATTAAAATGTATTGCTGGGGAATGTCAGATTATTTTAGTCCTGCGAGGATTTCTAAGGCAAATATTTTGAAGCATAAATTCCATTATAATATTTATTTTTCCTCTAATTTTGCTGCACATATATGCGATATATAATTTAAACTTTAAATATCATTAAAATGCATATTATACGTTCAATATCTTGATTGTTTCATGCTGTTTTCAAATGAAAACAAAATGGCATCAAGCTGCGCAACCGGATGACCGAATGAAACGATAAAATGAATGATATTCAAGATCCAGATCAGTATTAGGCAGATAAATGATGAATCGATTTTCATTTTTCCATATTAAGGGGAGTATGATGTTAAATTTGCTATTGAAACTAATAACATCTGTTTTTGTTATAATTCTTCCATAAAAATGTCTAAATCGTTGAAATAATTCGTGAACCGACTCATACAGGTTCAACTCATATTTGGTCGTTCACGAATGACTGACCGATGCGAAGAAGCGCCAAATCCCTCACAGTGATCCGCTGCCGCGAAAATGTGATACAATTGTGGTCGATCGTTATGGGTGATAAATAAGTAGTAATTAATCCAAAATTTGGATTCCAAGAGCATTTTAAAATGCATATTGTTTCCGTAACATTAGAAGGATTCAAGTCTTATGGACAGAGAACTGAGATCAATGGATTTGATCCTCAATTCAATGCCATTACCGGGCTTAACGGAACTGGGAAATCGAATATTCTTGATGGAATTTGTTTTGCTCTAGGAATAACGAATTTAAGTCATGTAAGTACTTGTTAGAAGTTTCAAAGAAGTACCTCATCATGTCATTTGTCTTAATAAATAATATATGTTTATGTCGGTGTATTCAGTGCTGTATCACCATAAACTTAATTCCTTTCCGATCTTTTAAATTTGAAAAACATCTAATCACTGTTGCATTCCAGTTGAGAGCTGGGTTATTGCAAGATTTAGTGTACAAAGGAGGACAAGCTGGTGTGACCAAAGCCAGTGTAACCTTGAAGTTCAATAATCAAGACAAATCTCAAGCTCCCTGTGGGTACGCCCAATATGATGAAATCACGATTACTCGACAGGTTAGGGGAGCATTACTCCTTGAAAAAATGCAATGTGTTTTTAATGAAGTAATAATTTTTGCTTGCAAATGGTGAATGTCTAATTGGAATGGTGTTTCTCTACAGGTGGTCCTCGAGGGACGCAATAAGTATATGATTAACGGAATGACTGTGACTTATCAAAGGGTCCAGGACCTTTTTAGGTCAGTTCAACTAAACGTAAACAATCCCCATTTTCTTATAATGCAAGGGCGCATCACCAAAGTTCTTAATATGAAACCTGAAGAAGTAAGTGTGCTGTTGTCGTGTCATATAGTTCAGATACTCTTATGCCTATGTCACATGGGGTTAATGTAATATTTATTTTTCAATAACATTTCCTTTTAGATTTTGTCCATGATTGAAGAAGCGACTGGGACAATGATGTACAAAACAAAGAGGGAGCATGCTCAAAGAACCATTCAGAAGAAGGAAGCTAAACTACAGGAAATTAAAACAGTTCGTATTTATTCTATTTTTCTAGTTGAATCTTATTCTTATCTCAGTCTTTCTGGGTGAAATTGATTCAGTGAGCTCAGGTGTAGAACATAGAAATTGTTATATTCATTGCAGTGTGAGCTTTTTATGTAAAATTATGTACCTATTACTGATGTCATTTATTTTGGTTCTTATTTTGTGAAACTGAAGATAAATGTCTCTTTCTAGCTAATTGAAGAGGAAATATGCCCAAAGCTAGATAAATTAAAAGAGGAACGTGGGCATTATTTGGAATTTCAGAAAGTACAAAGGGAACTGGAACATCTTACGCGATTATACATAGCATGGAAGTTTGTTTCATTAGAGGTAAGTTTGATACTACTGTTTACATCCTCGCTAAATTTTCTTGTTGACAGGAAACCTATTCCTCAGCTGCAGTGTGTCTAACTCATTGGTAGCCTTGGGCAGGGGCGCAACAAGGGGGGAAAGAAATCATAGGTTGTGGTTCACTTTCTAATGGACACTGCTCGATTTGTAAAATGATTTGCACCTTCATCCCTAGGGACTCTGCTCTGATTTTGAACGCTCCGAAAAATTTTATTTGGAGAAGATGAAACTTCTACCCCCTCCCCAGCTCGATTATGTAGATCTCTGGACAAATTTTTATTTTCCCATGAATATGATCTATAAAATTCGAAAATGGTGAGAAAACTGTTGTACATATATATGGGAAATATTTTCCTTATTTCTCGAAAAATAATTAAAACATTTCCTGTATCATTTGTACTGTCTATTAGTTATTAATAATTGCAGTGTCTTTTAACAGTTTGAGTGATATTTGATGTGCAGACTCTTCCCCCCACCCACTACTTATACAGATTTTTTAAGGGTGTTGTTACACCCCTGGCCTTGGGTGATTATTTTTTGACCAACACAAGTATGGATGTTCAATTTGATAAAAGTAATGTATCATTGGAGATAATTGTGGATAAGGATGACCGTGTAGCACTGCATTTATTGTATTTTTATGCCATCAGAAATAATGTCATTTATGTTTGTGGTGGTTTTTCCCAAATTATACGGGTGTCGTATTGAAATCAAATGGTATCTACTGATTTATCTCCAGAATTAAATCATGAGATCTTATCTTTATTCTCGTCTCTATTCAACAACCATTCCTTAGTTACGTTTCTTAAAACAAAACATCCTTGTCTCTATTGACGACTGACAAATGAGACAGCCCAAGACGCTATAATGGGTACAACTGATATTGCAGTGTTTTATCCTAACCCAACTCTGCATTCGCATTCCTCATAGAAAAGCTGTCAATGATGAGCACACTCATCTACCAAAGCGATTAGCTAGGTCAGTAATGTCACTGCCTGGAAACCTTTGGCTGGCTCAAATCCCACGTTAGGCCTGGATGTGATGTTTTATTTAGGATTAAGCTTAGGTGTGATCTAATAATAGAAGTTAGAGCATTTAAACCCTCATTCTACTTATGCCTTGGCTATTGGTTTGAGATTCATATAATTTTAATATAAGTCATAAAAGATGAATGCTAAGGATTGCTGTGTTCTAAAGGGATAAAGGATGGTCTTAATGTTTTCACGCTTCGGGAAAAGTTAATGAAGTCATCATTCTCTCTACCGGATAAAAAAAATATGAAAGTCATGGGAGCCTGAAACACAATATCCCCTTTTTTTAGCTGAGAAAAATAATATCGATTGTTTCTATCAGTATAGTTTCCGCAATTCAATTTTGGTAAGAGCATTTGAAAATACAAGAGTGGCTCTGAGGAGGAAAAACTGTATTTCACATTAGGGCATTGAAACTGAGAATATAATCCTGCTTAGCATGGATTATGGTTAACATATTGTAATGGCGGCGCTTCCCCCTTTCCTTTTTTCCTGATTTCATTGTTTTTTTGGCAATGGCAAAGTACTCACATGGTCCCATGTTTGTTTCTTCGCATTAGTTATAATTTCTTTTGGTCTAATGATGTTTGTGTGATTACTTGTGTACAGCTTGTGAATATTAATTTGTATTACGAACGAGTGAAGTCGCCGCATCGCGCTCAACTGCCCAACGCGTAGGTAAAGGTGGCGCTAGTGGCCTAACATCGGCAACCGTGTGTGAGGGTGTGATTCGGGAGGTGAGCAGACATGCAGAAACGAAGGAACTCTTGAGGGAGAAGCACCTCATGGAGATAAAGAGTGGACAAGTTGGTTGGTGGCAGTAAGCTGTCAGCTGGTGTGGAGCTGGAGAGGTGATCCCATGGGAGGACTGACGTTAGGAAAGTAGCCATCCCATATAGCGTACAACCAGACGGCAGAGGAAGGATTCTCTCGTTGGCTCCCAAAGAAAGGACGAGGAAAGTTGGGCCTATCAGTGCCAATGCATTCTCACCCCAGGGCCAGGAAGATCATGGGTCTCAGGGCATGCTCCGAATGACACTTCAACGGAAGAAGTACTGTCCAAAATCCACCCCCCCCCCTCCCCTCCCCCCCCCCCTTCTGAGAATACCCACAGCATTTATGTGCAATCCCATTCCCGCAGTTATCACCCAGAGAAATGGGGCGGAAGTGAGTTAACCCCACCGTCTCAGACCTCAAACTTTGGGAAGCAAAAGTTTTTCCTTTTGTTAAGTTCAACCTGATTTATTCATGCAATTGATCTCCCCTCTGACGAACAGTGCAGAAATAAGAAACAAAGGGAGGAGGAACTTTTATAATTTTGTTAAAGGGTTTCATTATTTCATATACTTGTTCGCTTCATTCATCCATCACTAGTTTTAGTTAATTTAATCATTACCGGCATTGCTCATTAATGTTTCATTGGTCAGTCCATTCATTTTTCATTAGTGCATAAGAGTGTATTTTTTTCTTTGACAATTGTCTATTACTCGACCTTAGAAATAAATTTGCATTCTTGTAACTCCATCTCAGTTTTTTTTTATTCCCTCACTGAATCGTCTTCCTAACCCTCATCCATTTCAACCCCCTTTCTGTCGTTCACCCCTCAATTTGCCCATTTTGATGTCGCCCCGCCCTGAGGCCAAGAACTCACTCACCACTGAGTGACCGGTTTGTTACAGTATTGTTATTTTTACTCACTGCCAATGATATTGCTGTGGAATCTATCAGACAACATAAATGTGAAGTCACATAGTAACTAATGCTATTCGATATATAAATACAAAATAAAAATTATTATTTGGCCCGTTCTTGTTGTAATCAAGGACTAGCTCAGAAAGGAACATCATAGTATAATATTAACACCCGGGTGCATCTAACGCAGTTTTTCCCCATGGTTGAGCATGAGTGCATAGCCAAATATGACTGATGTACCAACTCTAATACCAGTTTTAATACATTTAATTCTTTCAGGAATCATCGTCAAATGCGGAAAAGGACTTAGTGAAGGCTGCTGAAGATATGGAGAACTTGAAGAATGCCATCTTATCTGGAGAAGATGAGTGCAAAAAGATTGATGAACAAATTAAGATTCTTCAAGCGAAGGCAGATGAGGTGAGTTGATGATATCATTGAGAAGAGAATGGGAAGAATTTCATGGCTGAGATTTCTTTTGTTTCGTGGAACTTTAGGTTATATGTTTTGCTCTATTTTTCTATCACAAGTATTTTTTTAATGTGTAAATTGAATCTTGGCATGCTTCTATTAAGCTGGTGCCCCATGGTCCAATTCTGATCCAATATTTTGGTCCAAACACATTCCATCCAAATTTTTGGGTGAAACAGAAATGGAATGTGTCATGGCACTCTGTTTTGGTCCAACAAAGACGAATCAATTAAATATGAGAAAATAGTTAAAAAGGAATTGGCTGCCACAACTGCAAATGAATAAGCTATGTCAATTTTAATTTAACAATAAAGTCATGCTTAATTGAATTAAGTTTATAAAACAAATCATGAATTAGGTATCATATATAAATTCATTTTTCCATGCACTCAATTAGTACAATAAGTGCCTTAGGGTTTTATGAATACATCAGTTCCATCTGCTCCACGATTGTAACACTCCAATTCAAAGATCTCCAATCAAATCACTCCCAAACAAGTGGAGCACATTTCTCACGTTTTTGGAAGTCCGTGGTTTCATACATTTGGATGAAAATTTGGAGCCAGTTCTGTTTGGTCCAAAAATTTGCATGCTACATTTGGGACTAAAATCCAGTTGGATACAATTCCACCATGCCACATGGTCCAGATCGGTTGTTTTCAATTTGTACACAAAAACTGGATGAAAATTGGGCGATGGAACCCTGACTTAATATGCTGGTTGTCATAGTGGGAGTGAATCTCAATGACTGTGACTATCATCATTAGAAATCATTGAATCTGAGCATAATTATTGTAGTAATATTTATCTATCACATTTTTAGTGGTACTTTTTAAACATACTATTTTGTAGTGATTTTGCATCCTTTCTTTCTCCACATGCTGCAGATTTGTCTTTCCATTTGTTTCTTAAATGGATATGGGGAGAACAGACTGAATGGGAATCAGGGTTGAGTGATTTAAATCACCTGATTTAAAAAAAAAGTCGAATGATTTAAATTAAAATCAGAACTAAATAGTAGTTCATTCTTAAGTGTCAAAGATAGTAAACAGTGCATGTATTATTGTGATGTATACTTATTTGTAAAGACATTGGCAATGCATGTATCAATCATGAATCTTAAAAAAGCAAATATTGTAGGAGAATAACTGCAGCATGACAATTTGCAAATAAAAAATTATGGTTTTCACTTTGAGAATAGCAAACACATTCAGGGTTAAGAATATCATCAGTTCAAATTGTGAGATAAATTATTTTAAGGAAAAATTGATTAGTGCATACAAATAATGTACCACCAAGAACAATTTACCGAACAAAATATGTGGAAAATACTGGTAACCAAATCAAATTTTACCTGACAATGTGAGTTTAGCCAGTCTATCAGCTCAAAAAACGCATGTGGGACCAAGAAAAAAATTGCTATTTCTACTGGTTATTAGAGGGAGTGTATGCATTATTTTGAGTTTCCATATGTATGAAGGCAAAACGTAAAACATTACCTAATTAGATTAGACAAAAAATAATGCTTTGTATTCCTATGTAGGTATTTTGTAGAGAGAGTGAGCTAATCAGGCATGCAAATGATGAAATGAATAATGCATATTTTCATTTTTAACCCTTTCGCGCCGGAGTCCTACGCAGGAAAATGCTTGCCTTCTCACGGGTTCCTCTAGAATATTTTTCCACTCCCTGTACGGAGCTCTCTTGAAGCAAGGCTTCGAGCAGGTATGTCTTTCCCCCGCTTTGGGACCGGACCCAGCGGGGTTCCCGACCCTTTCCTCGGCCACTGACCAGAGATTATCTTCGCCGTTCTCCAAATGAGAACCCACCTCGGCTTCTGTCCGCGGTCAACTATTTTTAATTCAGTGATTTTTGTTAAATAAATAATAGTAAGACTTTAAGTGGGGGTTAAAACACAAATAAATTCCTGTTGTTATAAATACCATTTAGAGATTTTAAACGAAATTCTAATGTTAATATTAAGATATTTAGCACAATAGACATAATATCAATGGTTACAATAATAATTACTTCTGTTGTTTCGCAATAGAAGACGTCCGCGCATAATCCAACCATACCCGTGTTTTATATAAAAGCACATGCACTTTTTTGGTGATATACCTTCATCAGGAAATATTTTTATGTAAATATATTCGCAATGGTAGCGCGAGATAGATTTTTCTGCCTAGCAATTATTTATTGTATCTCCCAATATTCCATCACGCACGCATGCTGTTTTCTTCTAGTTTTAACATAAATGATTACAACATAATTATCACTCTTGGCCACATTACACAGAATAAATTTGAATGCTGAACACCAAAAAGATTCAGTTACAAGAAAGTAAATTTTATTGACTGCTAATAAATTAGCATAAACCACACCCTTCAGCGGGATTTTCAACCTATAGTGTAGATATAATAGATTTCGCGGTATGTTGTGTGGTATTACCATTACAGTTGTTTTCCAATATATGTTCATAAACAAGTAAAACGGAGAGAAAAATATCGGTACTACCTTATCGTCAAATCATAAAAAAAACATACGTCTTTGTTCCTCATTGCAATGAAAAATTCTCCAAAATCGGTTTGAATCTCATTGACAGGTGAACTCTGTTAATAATAACGTTAGAGTTCCGTTTAAAATTTCTAGAGATTCAAAAAAACATAAGGAATTAACTTCTGGAACTCAATAATGCGATTTAGAAACAAATATGATTTTGGTTTTTCAAATGCATAAATAAAAAAGTGACCGCGAACAACTGCCGAGGGTGAGGCTCGCGCTGCGAAGAAGGGTCGAGATAATCCCCGCCTCGAAGCCGAGGAAGGGTCTTCAGAGCCGCGAGGAAGGGTCCTTTATGACACCTTGGACCTTTTCTGCCTACCTGACCCCAGCGACGTTTTAAGACGCCCTTCGTTCTCTTGCGTAGAAAAATCTGCGGCGTTTATAAACGGCCTTCGTTCACAGGAGTGAAAAATCTGCGGCGTTTATAAACGGCGTTCGTAGCGAAAGGGTTAAAAGTTGCAAGAAAAAAAACTAGGAATGAATCATATTTTGTCATCAACTCTGTTAAAGATGCAGACATCTACATTGGATAGTGTTATAGAATTGGATAGATTGAGGTTCCACTGAAAAAGAAGACAGAGTAAGACACAGGATAATCTTTTATGGGTTGTTCCCTGGCATAACATAAGATAAATCAATAATGTCAAGGTAATTGGAGTATTACTTTAAGAATCACAAAAACCATGCAGTGCCTGTATCTAGTAATGTAATTTAATCTTGTATCTTGCCTCCCCTCCTCCCTTAAAGCGATGAGATTCATTTTCCTCATGTGATCATCCATCTATTCCTGCCTTCAGTGCATTGTTTTCTACTAAGAAGTTAATTTTACTCAAGCTGATATGTTTTAATATTGGTAAATTATTCCTAGTACTTCTAGGAACTTAGTTACATTTTCATTGGATAGAATATGTATCAATGGGTCATTGGATAGGATATGTATTTGTTGACATTCCATTTTTGTGGGCTGAAAACCAGCTCTCTGATACAGAGAAGAATGAGAAAGGCCAGAAGCCCATCCCACATCAGTTCCGGAAAACAAGCTGACTCTGCACTTAGTGAAGACCATGGGTGGCAAGTCACTGTCGTCTTTCTGCTTCAAATAGTATTATTTATCTTCCCAGGAGAAAGGCGGTGGATTGCAGGAACTGGAAAAAATGCTGAAGGCTACGGAGAAAAATGAGGCCAAGCTGCAAGCAAGTTTACGCTCCCTAAAGGACAATGCTCAAACTGAGAAAAAGAGACGGAAGCAACTTGAAGGCAGTGTTAAAGAGGTGAGACAGTGTTTCATTTTTTTTTTTTTTTTTTTTTTACTTTCAGGTTTCTGAGCCAGCATCTAAGCCACTTTCTGAGCCACTAAGATGCTGTTTATGGAGGTATCTGTAACACAGTAGGTTATCCATTGCTTGGATTGAGTATTAACCACCTACCAATAAAAACTTAACCCTTGGTCCAAACATATAGGTTAAGCAGTAGATTTGGTTAACCTCTTACCAATTGCTGAGTCCAACAATGTGTGTAATTCACTTCAGAGGACTTTGGGGAAAGTTCTTTTCATTTTGCGATTGTTGCTTGTGATTTTTGAGGATGACATGGAGTAAGATTGCAGATCTCTCCTTTGTGTTGTGTCTACCATTATGCAAAATGCAAACCTCTGTAGAAGTAGACTGCTCACACTAACTTGTGTTAATGACTAGGGATGTGCGAGTAGCACTTTTTGACCTCGAGTCGAGTATCGAGTCGAGTTGTAAAGTACTTGCGAGTATCGAGTCGAGTCGAGTGTGTACATTATTGTACATGATTGAAGAGACCCAGTTCTTACTTAAGTCATCGCAATTAAAGTTAGTCAGCAATCTGACTATCAAATGGCAGGTCTACCTACCTAATGCATAGTTATAAACAGTCAAATTAATATTGCACGTAGCGCAGGCCAAAAGGCATATTGGAAATTTTCCGGTAGCTCTCGAAATAAGAAAATTACCTTCATTCCTATGATTACTCAAAAATGTATAAATTAGCTTGCAGTGTGGTACTTAGAGTGTACTTAGGCATAATATGAGGCCTATATGAGTGACATGCCCTGATAACTTGTAATGAAAGTAAGCCAGGAAGCAAAATATTTTTTCTTAAGGAATACATAAGCCTAATTAGAACAGCATTCCTTGTATTTCGCATTCCTATGTATTTCTTTTCAGAGCTAAACGCTTTCTCAGTGATGTCGTGTATGCCGGGGTTAGTCCAACAGTACAGTGAATTTCATACAAAATGCCTTGTTTGTGCAGTAAATATTTGATTAGCTCGCACCTCAAATTTATGATTGGCCGTTAATTACATAGTTTTTTAACATATACTTTTCTTCCTCTTCCAATTATTGGCACCATCTCTTCAAAATCGATGATTTCTGCCTAAACATGATAGAACTTAGAATCATAAAAATGACCTGTGTCAATCACCCCCATTTGCACGATGTATGAACACCCAATGTCAGCACGGGTTATTTCCAATATCCATTAATGCAAGTTAATAATGTTTGAACAATGAATTTTCATTCATGGATGAATGTGAGCCGGTATATGAATTTTGTATAGAGCCCTGTGGATAAAAGTTTTCGATTTCTAAGGAAATATATTTGAACAAAAATTTATTATAGATAATTATCTGTAGATATTTATAATTATCTATCTTAAGATATTACTAGGAACTTGAAATTAATGATCTGATTAATAATCCTAAATAGGAAATAAAAAATGGAATAGTAAAACTTATAAGTTTTATAAGATACCTATATCATCCGTAATGCCTTTATAATAGGATGCCTACCATCCGTTACAAAATTTCCTTCACCCGTGAGTTTGAAGACCAATATCTCCAAGATGGCTAAAGCGATTTCAAATTAAAGCATATCAAATCAAAGATTGTTTATTTCTACGTTTACTGGTAGTATTGAACTATTTTTACAATTTTTTTTACTGAAGTACGTGTTTAAGAACGGATTTTTAGCGATTTTTTTTAAATACCGGATGGATCCATCGAATTCGGGCATCGTAAAAACAACACAGATCGAGATATCAAACTTCCTTTTCAAATATTGTAGCTAAGGGCTTTGTTAATAGTTACAGGAAGTTTCATACTATTACGTTCATCAATATTTTTGTTATTGATGAATTTGTCAGACTGCGTTATTTTCTGTCCCGCACGCTTTCCGTACCGGAAATCACCGTTTGGACCTTTCTTTTGCTCTCGAGTCATTAATCTGAATCCACTTATGAAATCTCAGTAGAATTCGTTGATTATTTGATATCGATATATATTTATTTTCGGCTATAAAAGCACGCTCAAATGTCCAGAGCATGCCTGAAAGAGAAAGGTAGCGCGCGCGTGGAATCTTCTGCTGCAAGCAGATCGCCTATCGCTGTGAATGAGTCACGAGGACTCGACAATAGCAGAAAAAAGTATTGCCTTTAAGAATGCAAGTAAGTGTCAGTTTAAGAACTGACGGTATCTTTGGAAGCATACCGTCATTATGCCTCCTCGCGCAAAGATTTTCGAGACGGAGTTGAAGATAATTTAAAATGCAATTTGTTTCTTTCGTCGAGAAGCTGAGAAATGTGGGGACAAAAGCTATCTCTCTTATCGCTGATTTTATTTTGGTGAATACTGCAACTTATAAACTTTTATTCAAGCATAGGCAAGGATATTTTTCCTGTGCATACTACCTAGAGAAATTTTCTCGCGTGGTGTTTGGTGCACGCGGTACCTACGGTAGCGTATAACTTGGCAACCTCGAACAGCTTATCTCTCCAGGCCAAAAGTCCTGTGGAGCTCGCTTTCCAAAATAAATATATACACGTTGGAAGTATATCTAATTCTCCCAATTCGTTAAGTTATTTTACACCTGCATAGTTTTCAAACACGAAGAATACCATCAAAATGAACTAAATTTCCGACTTCCGCAAGCTGAGATAGTGCATTTTTAAATATTATTCGTAACATAATTAGTAACTGAGTAATCTATTTTAAACTTTGTTTAGTCTAATATAAATATATGTTCCATATCTTATGCGAAGAAAAGAGAAGTGACTTTTCATGTGTATCCTCAAGTGGGCGTCAAACTTGCTTCCCGGAACTTGAATAATATCCAGAGTTTTTATCTGTCTCGGTCGAAAAATTAATTAATATAACCAACTAAAAATATATTTTTGACATTACTAAACGTATAAATAAACAAGGTTTAGTTCGATATACTTTATTTTACAATTGAACTACTCATTTATGTGATACAAACCTTCAAACTCATGGGATGGAATTTTACAACGGACATTAGGTGCTTTGAGCTCGAATATAGTCCCCCCCAGACTTTTTCCGCAAAGATTTCGGCTAAAAAGGGGCTATATTCGGAGGAATACGGTACATATGCGGTTTCATGGACCGTGTAATCACCGATTCATCCATTCGTTCACGCAAACGTACATGAATCCGTTCACGTAAACGTACATGAAACCATTCACGCAAATGTAAATGAACGTACGTAAGTACATGTTCATATGTGTTATCTATCGTGTAACCAGAGATTTACTCGATTTTGAAGATAGCGCTTCCTGTCAGCAGATTTCTGAACCTATTGGCCTTGGCGGCTCCGTCGACAAAAACTACTCGACTCGACTCGACTTTCGTAAAAATACTCGAGTGCTCGAGTCGAGTACCAACTACTCGACTCGACTCGAATTTTCAAGTACTCGCACATCCCTATTAATGACACAATATTCCAATAGTGATTGGTGAATTAAGAGGGCGCAGGACTGGTGTCTAAATTTTATTCCGATGTTTTTGAACTTATTATTTGATAGATCGCTTTCAAATTTGTTGTACGTAACCAAGACCAGGTTCCCGAGGTTCTGTGAGAGCTACTTTGAGAAATCGTGTTTTTAATTTATTTTTGTTGATTATATTAGGATAACTACGCATCGACGCGAAAATTGGACTCTCACAAGACCTCTGAAATATCATTTTAATAAAGGAGAAATAAAAAAGTATTATTTAAACCCTTCGGTTTAACGCAAAATGCTCGAATATGTTTTGCAAAATATTTGCGTCTAGACGTGGCGGCTCCTGCCGGCCGCAGGAGGAACAACTAGCCCATTCGGTCGCTTCAGCGGTTTCGCAACATGGGGACATCCCGTATCGACAGCGGAGTGACTGCTACCACTACGCTACCTTTTCACCCTCCCCTCTCTCCCTTCATACTCCGTCTCTCATTCGAGTTGATCACGTGAGTGGGTAGCGCTAGGACAAGGTTGGACAAGGTCAGTGTGTTAGTGTCGTCTAGGAATCAGCGTAGGTATTTATCTGATTTGGTGACAATGGGAGGTAAGGGGGTTCCTTACTCGAAGTTATCTCGCAATAAGTTGTAAATTTTCAAGAAAAAAGACAAGGTTAAGAACAGCGTATCAACTCAGCATGACCATTTCAACAGCATTGATTTCAGTGAGGATTTCCATCACGTTGAGAAGGCATTTGGTGATTCTCGCGTCGGCGTGGTCTTCGAGGAGCTTCATGATGCAGAAGACATGGCTCAGAGGAAGCCTAAGTAACTGGAAAAATAATCGTGGATATCGCCTTTTTTCAAGCAGATCGCTGTGCTCGAGTGCCATAGTCCGATGAACTGTCGATTTTCGGACATTGAGGCCATAGAAAAATAACAATTTGCATTCGTAAATTGCACCTGACGATGGGGAAGGAAGGAACCAATGATGGCACAAAAGCGCTGAAACTAGTTGTTCCGTCAATAAATTTACGAATGGAAATATCTATGAATATTTTTCTCTGTCACTATGGATTTACACATAGTTAAGCCTGAATTCTTCGAACTTGTGTAGGCCATGTTTGAAAAACGGAAGGGGCTAATGTCAGTGTCTACGTTGAATTGCAAAATGTGCCAATTTCAGTCAGTGGTATGGATTTTGTCGAAGCGCAGGAATTATTTGCGTCTCTGAAATTAACAAATTTGGAGAGAGACGCTTTAGAAAAGACCACAGTAAAACAAGTAGGCTGCCCACTTGGAAGGAGGAACGTAGAAAGGGGTTGACGGTATCTAATTTCGGTAGCGTATGTCCTCCGACGAAAAACAACCGGGTCGGCCACCTTAGTAAGCAAAATGTTATACAGTGACATCAAAACTGCAGCCATGCAATACGGACAAGGCAATGAAAAACGCGTTATATAATTACTGCGGCAGCAGGAAGGTGTCGATGTACTATGGGAGAAAGCATTTTCAGAATAAATTGAGCGCCGCCACTATCGCTCGGAGAGAAAATCGGATTCCTTTCTGATGGAACATTAGACTTAGATTTTGTCCACATTGGGGGAATTTCAAACAGTGTAAGGTGATGGACTCACCTTACCCTGTCTGGCCCGAATATGTAACGGAATACAGGCAGCTTGCCTGCCCCGAAATGTAAACCTGCTTGCATCCAGAACGGACGTTTATTATTCCGTGCATGCATTTTAAACGCTGTATTTAACTATCTCGTTCTCGCCAAACTTAACATTATCCGTCTTTCCTATCTTTTTTATTTAGGATTCGTTCCTTCTCCCACAGTCTGGAAAGATCCTGGGATTCTCCCGGTGTCCACCACTTCGCTCTCTTTCACTCGTAGGAAAAAGTTAACCAAAAACGAACTTCAAATATAAACCATGTAACCGTTCCGTTAATGTCAGTGAGGATTGGTCGAGCTGTTATGTAACTGACTGGAAATACGAAGTTTTCAATTTGAGACCTGACAATTTTGAATGTTTTTCGTGCCCCATTTTTTATTTTACAAAAGCCCTGCATACATATTTTACATTTATATCGAAGATACGTTAAAGGAATGCTTTGCTATTTGTTTACATCGACATATTCTTCTCTTTCGCTGTGCGTACCTATGTTTTGTCATTCAAGGGAATTTGGAACTGATCTCATGATAGTCGAATGGTTATACCTTCTACTGTTGCAATTTCTTTCAGTAAGGTGGCCGTATTTCGCCGCTTTAAGAGAAATTATCGGGGATAGTAGATAAAGAAATCATTTTTATGTCCAGCTCTTTGTCTGCTGGTCTAACGGCTTCCTGAAAAATGTCCACCCTCCCTTTGCTGGATTTGAGCAAGAATATCATTACACCTAACTTGCCTGGGATTATTGCTGTGTCTATTTGCTTTTCGATCACTTCCAGCTATCGTGCAAGGCATCTACATGTCAGGGTCATAAAGTACTGAGTAGGAAGATCATCATTCGTTCATTCATCCACATAGGCAGTGCAATGTGCAATATTCAGGCCGCATGGTGACGCTTTGAGGCCTACAACGTAATGATAATGGGTTTTCAACACTCTTTTCCTTTTCCAATTTTGTTAATTTTTCATAATTTTAAAATACAATGCTGGAAAAATCGAAGTTTAACTCCACCTGAATTTTTGTATGCAACTATTTTTGTATCCTTATTGCAAATAATCAGCTCAAACATTTTCAAGATAATTATTTTTCAATGAATTTTCATCGCATGAGTTTAATTAATTACTCATTATGAAATATCTCAATGGATCATCTTCTACGGTAAAAATATTCTTTGTCACTAAAACGTCACCAAAACAGACTCAGATATCCGGAATCAACGTTTTTGTGACTTTTTTATCAGGCGATGATGATGATCTCACAGTCGAAGCAAAGTCATCATGTGTGCAATTCTCTCCAAAGGTTACAAAATCCCACTAGATCCCAAAGTCATATTATAGACTTGTGGACTAATCATATATTTTGCAAGTAATGGGCAAATGTAGAACATGTGACCACCAGAATACACGGCTAAGAAAATTCTTCCAACACCAAAGCCAGAAATAGCTCCACAATATTTGTGGTCTAAAAGGGGTTTAAGTATCTATAAAGCAAAAATTTTGCGAACGATTTCTAGAAAAAACTAAGGAAGAGCGTATCGGCCAAATAAGTAAAATTACCGATTCAAATACAGCTCAATATTGAATATGTTACTCAGAAACACTTTTGCTCGAGGTATTTGTTTCCAAAGGGTGTCCAAGCAATTCGACTCAAAAGTGAAAATAGCAGTTGAAGAGACAGTTTTCAGAATTTTTGTGACTTGATCATAGTCGGGGAAGCAATTATGCAATACATATGATCACTATCTGGACCAATAACTTAGCTCGAGCGTGAGCAACAATAATTTCCTTTTATGCATTAAGTATTGGGCTGGGCAAACCATTATTTCTGTTTTAGAGGAACGATCCATGGATGATTTCAGCTAACCAACATGCACAAGTCGAAGCAAAGTTACCAGAGTGCATTCAAGTAACACCACCAATGTCACTCCGATTTTTCAGCCGTAGGACATTTAATTTTATGTGTCCGTCAAAATATAATTTTCTTCTGCCCAAAATTCTTCATATTTTATGGATAAGAAACGAGATTTTACCAATCGAAATGATATAATTTAAATCTATACCCTACTTCATTAACGGCGATTGGTCCCAGTGTTCAGCCAGTATATGCGTGGCTTCCCTCTGGACTATATAGTAAAAGACAAGTTTTGTAATGAAAAGCAAGTTGTATGTCCTGATGGCTTGATGAAAACCAAATGGAACAAAGGGCTCCGCCCAGCAGAAGTGAAGCCGACGCCATGAATGGTGTATTGAGCATAAGTTTGTATTCATGTACAAAATGCACATGAGGAATAATATGCCACTGTTCGGCAGAGTGATTGCAATCGCAAGGATTCTCTTTATTGATTAATGTGGATTTACAAGCAGTTTGCTGATTTCAAGATAATGACTAGGCACTCATGCCAACAGGAAAGCCCCTGGCCGTGGCCGAATTTCCCCCCAAGACTTCACATGTAAAAAGCAAATGGGTCTCATACCTAAAATCATTAGAACTTCCCCGCAAAAAAAAAATTTTTGCGACACATTTGGCTCTTATGAGAACAATCCAAATTAGTTCTGAGGTAATGAAAAAACGTTTGAAAGCAACGGCTTTGGTGTTCGACTCACTGAACACAAAGCTGAATGACTACGCCCGTTACGAGCAACTTCCCCACTTTCTCCCGCATTTCTCCACCTTTACTTCCTCAACGACTTAGATCGCTCGTGTGTGTTTATTTTCGATTTTGACAACACTTCTAAATGTTACGGCGTTTTCCTAGCATATTTTCATTTTTGTAGAGGTCTGCCGCGGGTCTTATATGTAAGCTGTACATTCAGTCATGTACTCATGCATTGATTGCATGATCATTGTATAAGCACATAGTAAATAAATGTTGTCCTTAGCATATTGTATGCGCCATTTCGGCGAGCACCCAAAATTTCCCTGTCTACCGAAATTTTAGCTGCGCTGTGGCCTGATGAAGATATCCCGATAGCGAGGACGATGGCTGGGATTGTAATTTGAGAGGTCACTCCGCTGTCTTTTGTCTTCCGAGAAAAGGAATGATGGGCAGGCAAGTTGCGACATGAGGGAGGGAGATAATCCACTCCCCTCTCCCCGCTCGCCAGGGATAAATTCTCGGCGCGACTGTAGGCGATTGTAGGAACTACATCCGACGTCGCGGGCTGCAAACAGAGCCATCTGTTGAGAGAAGGCTGCAGAAAGCTTCCTCTCCTGCGCCCTCTTAAAGCACCATAAAAAATTTGAAGATACGTGATATTGTTGGTGCTCTATTGAGCACAGGTAAAAAATATGCGCATTGGTAAGAATCATGATTGAGCCCTTAGTTGCTCAGAAACTTACTCACCTCAACATGATCAGAAATATGTATCATGTTTTAACCCAGACTTTCATTTGTAGTCAGTTCTTCTTTGTGGTTGTAATACCTAGAGGTCCGTGAAAGTGGTTTTATTTTTTGCTAAAATTCGTTTTAAAACTATGTGATTTTGGTGTTATACAAAATCTTGGCGGTGTTGTTATAATGTTACAATTATTGTGCATTTCTAGGCGTTTTATTATTTTTGGTACACATTTTGTGAATGCTTATACTTTTATTAAGTTTTTTACATAACAAGAAAGGCAGTGAAAGAAGCACGCATAACTAAACACAATCGGAAACAAAGGAACTTGAACTGGGGCTGTGTCGAAATGATTTTTTTTTGTGTTGAAGCTCAGTGGAGCGCCGAATATCCGACGATCAACCGTTAATAAGTAGCACCCCTTCTCCTCCTATCTTTTCTGTTACTTCCCCCCTTGCCTCAACTGCTAGCGCTTCCGTTCCCAGCCAGCGGCCGTGTTTAAGTCTACAAAATTGTACATTAGGCCCACACTGAAGGTTTTCCTGCAACAAGTTATCCAATTATGCTGTCTACTGCATCGCTGGGTCACCGGAATTACTGCTCGGCATTGATGCGTGCCGGACGCGTGAGCTTATATTTCTGCTCTTCCGCGGCCATGTTCAGCACATTATTGATTCAGAATATCTAATTCTTCAGGAGAGAAAGCGCATCATTCTAGATATTTCCGAGAATTTCAGGATTGATAAATGTGAATCGAAGAGAGAGGCGGTGATTAATTTAACGGCAAATTCCGGCGGAGACATCACTACAGTGCACGATATTACGCGAATGCGATATGCGCGAGACAAAACAAGCCAATTGACCTTTGAATCGTAATGAGATAGAGCGAATGAACGTCATCAGCATTAAACAATGAAGGCTTAGACTTTAATCGATTATGACTCTTTTCATGTGATTTTTTCGCTAATTCACTTAAAATTCGCGAACAAGGCGAAATTTCATTTTATTTTCCGATATCGCGTCTCGCAAATTTCACGGATCTCTAATAATGCCATATTGAACAGCCAGCATCATGCTTATGCATTAAATATTGTTGTGTTGATGTGCACTATCATTAATTGGAATACATTATATAGTATTGGAAGTTGATCATGTTTTCATTACTTGGTTGTAAAAGCCATGCTTTCATGCATCCAATGGTGGGATGTCTTATGTGTTAAGAAAGGAACCCATAAAGGAAGAGTGTCTCCCTAATTGTCTAATGAGCAGAAATGCAAGAAAAGCCGGAACTGAGTAAAAATTGATTGTCGTAGGAATTGCATCATGTTATTTGGAAGTAGGAATTTTATTAACTCTCAATGGAAGTATTTACTTCTGTGTTCTTTTCATAGTGAAGTTGCTATTCAAGTAGGTGGATTGTTGCTGTTGTGGTGTATGTGTGAAATACTCGGTGCTGTGCATCAGTAGGCTTAATGCCAAGCAAATTTGACATGTCTGCCGACACAGTATTGACTGCAGGGTGCATGATGCATTTTTGGAAGTCAAATTAAAAAAAAAATTTAGGCAAAGTGTGTAAAAGTTTTGAAAACCTGAAGATTGTACGAAGATTTGTGATCAAATTGGCTTTCGGAGTGAACTGGTAGCAGAAGCGGGAGAATAACAAAAAAGCAATGAAAAGTGCACTAACTATCGAGAAACCACATGCACACGGACAGGTATTCCTGTATTGTTGTAGAAGTAGACTTGCCCACTGGGAAGAGCATTTGGTGTAAAAATTGGTTTTAATTTTAATGCTTAGGATACGTACAAGCTTGTGCACTCGTAATGTGCTGTTTGTTTTCCACAGTGGTGAACGAACCCAGTGCAAGCAACTTTTTGCTTGTGTTATTGCCGATTTATTTTACATACAAGTCATTGGGTAGTAAATTAATGGCCCCTAGGCCATTCCTTGCTACGTTATATCGAGTTTCCTGCTATGTACCGTACACGGTATATGGGGCTTCCACTGTAATAATTAATTTGGACCTAGTAAACACCATTGACAAGTTTAATAATGTTTTTATGAGTGACATTATAGAAGAAATGTTATTAGAAATTTTTATGACGACAATATCATGATCATTTCAATTTTCATAAATGCTTGAGTACTTGAATCAAGTAGAATGTAGAAAACCAAAATAGTCATTGCGACTCATTTGGGCCTGAATCAATAAGTCCTTAGCTCAGCATGGATTTCACTCTGGCAGGAATTTTTTCTTTCCGGTCAGTAATTATGTATGTTCTATAATATGATAATCAATTGTTTAATTTCTAGGATGAAGCTGCTTTAGCTGGAAAGCTGAAGGAGCTTGAAAAGTTGGAAGCTTCATTTGCTGGTTTGAAAGCTGCCGTCCAGGCTGACAAAGATGCACTTGCTGCTGCCCAAAGACGGTTTCAGGCTGTCAGCACTGGATTGATGGCCAATGACGATGGGGAGGAGGCAACACTTGCTGAGCAAGTTATTGGTGGGTGGATTACATCCCTTGCTGTGCTAATTAGCCTAATGTGATATATATAATCCTTAATTAGTTCAGCTGTGTTATTCAAGTCACTGATCATGTAAGAATATCAGATAAATTCCACGGGCAGTATTCATACATCCCTAAAAAATACCTATGAAAATACCTCATTCATATATTTTGTTTTACTTTAAATTCCTGATTTTCCTTAGCTGTGAGAAATTCCATATCAACTGCTCAAACGGAAGCCAAGAAGTGTGCCATGCAGCTCAAGTATTCAGAGGATGAACTCAAGCGAAAAGTGAAGGAGCTCTCTACGACAGCGGAAGGATACAAAAAGGATATTGCTAAAGTTGAAGGGCTGAAAAAGGAGATTCGAAGGCTGGAGGATCAGCTGACTGCTCTTAATTACAAAGTATGTGCTGTTGGAATAGCTTCTTCTATTGTTGTCATCTTATAAAGTATCATGAATTTTGAAAATTTTACCTTAAAAACAACATTAGTTTTTGGACTTGTGAAAATAACAAGCCTTGAGGATGCATGAACCTTGATGAAACTGAAATTATACTCTTCTTAATGTTGTGTTTTCCCATTATTAATGCCCGTGTTATCTGCATCAAAAGTCCATTCAACAAAAAATTCTACAATGTGCGTTATGCAACAGAAAGAAGATAAACTTCCAATTCACTTGAAGATTCTATATATACAGTATTTATAAAGAGTATATATTATGAAAATAAATTAGTCTGAAACCATTTTTTGCAAACTTTTCATTTTCTAGTAAAAAAATCAGAATCTATAAAAACCATAGGTCATTTTATGGGGACAGTGAATTTTCTCATGCTGTTGTGAGAACACTTGTGCAGGAAAAACTGCTCTGCATAAAGTGATGATTTGCGAGGAAAGGCTTCATCATATGCTACTTTATATGCTCATTGAAACTGCCAAAGTTGATGTGCCATTTGTTACAGCAATGTTCTGCAAAAGTTCATGACCTAGTAAATTTCAAGTATGAATGCTTGACAGCTTTATGCAATGCAGTCATCAGCGCAATATTCCAGTAGCATAGTGCCATTAATTTACTATATACTGTCAGGATTGATCAAGTGGCATTTCGATGTGAACGAAGCAATATAATTGTCATATTTTTTCATCGAAAAAAGGGCACTTTATCTACAAGTCCAATTAAAAATTCTTAAGTCCAATGCAAAATTCAACTTAGTATGCTAAGCAATGGAAAATAAAAAAAACTTTCAGTTGGTATATAATAATAAATGAGTGCAATTTTCAAATAAAAGGTGTAATTTTATGAAAGATACATAATTTCAAGGACCCCAATAAAATATATGTATTTCTAAACCATATTCTAAACAAATTGGTGGGACCTCTAGCCCACATTTTGCACAGCAGACTCATGACTGTGGGAAAAGTTAGTGAGATTGGGGCCTCTCTCTCACTTGGGAAATTCTAGATTCCACATCGCCAAGCTCATGGTTATTGCACTTAATGCACCACTGAAAGATGCATGAGAGATGCATTGAAGTGCAAACGAAAACACCCATCTTAGTTGTCAACACCTATGTTGGAACCTCATTGAGATCTCATTGTCATTTGTACTTGTGTTACTTCTGCACTATCCAGTGGGAAGAAAAATTGAAAATGGGGTCGTTTACCATATTTTTATTTTATTGCCGAATTTTTATTGTCCTCTTCTCTTTTAACAAGAAAATTTTTCACCATCTAAAAAAAGGTTTATTCCTGTTACCAAGGACTCAAAATTCTCTTTCTGGGATTGGCTATTCTTTCATCATCATCGGTCAACAATCCTACGATTGGTTTGACGCAGCCTTCCACTTGATTCTTCTATTGGCCAACCTTTTCATATTATTTCGATTTCGACGGGATCTGTGCGAGCAGACCTTCCGAGAATCCCCCTCCACTCCCTTCCCTTCCCATAAGAGCAGTCAAGGACGGGAGGAAAATGACATCAATGTTATCACAGCAGCTTTTTCGGTGGGCGTCACCTTTTGCTTATTTTAATTTTTGATTTATGAGTGAATGGTTGTGGCTAGAAGATAAATTTTTTCACTAAAATTCTTTTTCCGTTTCCATCTAACAATTTCGTGTACAAAATTGCGATTTCGGTTCCGAGTAAACGCCATTGCAGGAATGCTTGTATCGGAGAAGAACATGCTCTACCATGCATGCATTTGTACAGTTTTTCCTCGCAAGTTGTCACTTACGAGGAGCAATTTTCCTCTCATTAATGTTCCTGCAACAGACTGTGCACTTCAACCACCGTGTAAAATAGCCCTAGAACCCATTTGAGAAGTGATCTTTCAAGCTCTGTCCAGAAGCTTCTCTTGTCCCTCATGATATATTTTTTGTAATGCAAACACTATAAACCACTTCTTCTTGTCACTATTTTTGTACTTCAGACTCTTCAATGCCTGATTTCCTGGCTGCCTCATGATAACACTGTTGATGAATTGGCATATCAGGGAGAAAATGATTAAAAAATCAAATATCCAGCCTGGCAATGTTTCCTTGTTGTCAATTATCTAGCAAAGTATTGAAGAATAATGAAAAGACTTGATTTAAATGTTGTTTATGTAGACTGCATTTTGTATGATTTGAATTAAAACATTTCAGGGAAAAGAAAGATAGTTCTCCTATTTTTCATGTTTTTCTATCTAACTTTCCCAAGTGGTTGCCAACACCCATCGTTCATATGTATTTCAGAATTTTCTTCTGCATTAATAATTCTATTTTAGGCTTGCCTGCATCGGCATCATTGATTTATGTCATGGTCATGTTTGCAACATTAAATATTTTATTGAATTTTAAGGTTTTTATTGGTATCCCATGCGCAGGAAGATCTCAAATCACATATTGTCACAGGGTTTTGATGGGAATCTGAAGTAATATTTATATTTTAGGAAGGGAGAGATGAGGAACTGGAAGATAGCAGAAGGAGGCTGAGAACAGAAATACAGCAGGCTGCTGAGAAGGCTGAGATTATTGAGTCAAGGTAAGAGAAACTTCATCTGGTTTTTCGTTATTGAGCTTTTTTCCTTAAGGCCTCGTTTAGGATCTGTTGGAGAAACTAAAGTCTAAAAATCACACTAGGGTTGTTTTGTTCTTTTGTGTTATTGTGTGTCATTCAATGTTGTATTCTTTCTGTCTTAGTTATGTCAATTGTACCAAACGAAAACTTTTCACTTTTTTAGGTATTCTTTGCGCTTCCAATATACAGATCCAGAGCCCAATTTTGATCGCTCAAGGGTCAAGGGGCTTCTCTGCCAGTTAATAAAGATTAAAAACCCTGCCTTTGCTAATGCCTTGGAAACTGTGGCTGGAGGAAGGGTAAGTGTTCATTTAAAATATCACTGTTTCTGGTCCTGGTGAGAAGCTGTGGTTACCCTTTTTATCTAATTCCAATCTACAGACATTTGTTTTTATGAAGCAAAGATGGTAGTCGTGTACAAAAGGATATCCCAAATATATGCAACAATGTATGCAATTTCAGAATTAAAAAATAATGAAACGTGGTTGTTGGACCAAAGTGAAATAGATTTTTGTTATTGTGGAAAAAATTGCCGAAGTAAGATAGAGGTAATGCTTGACAGATAAGTTAGTTGTTTGAAGAATATGTCTCTGGTTTTCCTTTTAAGAGCAACTGTTGTGCAAGTAAATACATTATAATATGCACTACACATCCTCTCCTGGAATGATGTATTGGTTGAGTAACAAATTACATGTTCAAAGTGCCATTTGTATATACATAGTAGATGTTTAGTGATTGTTCTGGTGGAATGGGAATATTTTCCTACATCTCTAAGAAAATTTATAAAAGGTCAACCAAGTCTAGACTAAACATGCTATTATCAGATTCATGAAAGTGGGGTTAAATAAAGCACTGAAAAATATAAATGAAGTAAATCACTGGCCCTAAGTTTGTTTTTGTTCACAAATTTAGGAAAAAATACTGTTGTTGTTATTGTTTACTTGGAAGAATAGTTTCTATGATAATTTTGGAATGAAGTATTTAAACATTTTTCTTTGCAGCATGCCAGAGCAATCATTTTATGAAGGCGTTCATTTCTTGTTGTATTTCATTGCAGTTATATAATGTAGTGGTTGACAATGAGCAAACTGGTCAGAAGCTTCTTCAGAAGGGAAATTTGCAGTCCAGAGTTACATTTGTTCCTCTCAATAAAATACGAGGCAGCAATATACCTGCTGACAAGCTGGCCTTTGCACAGAATTTGGTAAGTGGTAACACAGACTTCTTTGTGTATAATTCTTAGATTCCAAGTGGGAGGATATTTTAGATCTGTCTTTTGTGGAGGAATTGATCGGCATAATGTGGTTGAAATGTTAAGCCTATAGTTTCTCTGAATGTTTAATAAAGAGGTGGCACCTACTGGCATTGGTTATTCTTTCCATATTTCTATTTTTATTACCAGCACCTCTCCCACTCAGTCTAATGTTGTTGACAGGTTGCCCTCATTTCTTGCATGCTATCTCAAATTACTGGTTTTCCTTGTTCAATTTGATCTCACTAAGATGACATATTTACCCAATGGCTTTTCATTATGGAGTGGAGAGTACATATTATTTTTACCTTTGAATCTGGAAATTACTGGAAATAAGTTTTCAAAATCAACGGTTTTGCTGTAGTTGAGGGAAGTCTTCAGATCCTTCATATCTGTTTTTCTTGTGAGACGTTATTTATTTCTTTACTTTTTTATTTAATGTTTATTATAGTGTTATTTCAGATTTTCAGTGTCATTTCTTTATTTCATCTTTTGCTTCTTGGGGTTGGCCTCTTGTGTCTACTAACCAAGGCATAGGCATCTCTTGAGTGGCATGCACAAGGTCATCTCTTCTTTCTCAGAAAATTTTCTCCTTTTGCTTTAGATGACAATGCATGTACAGTAGAACCTCTTTTTTATGAACCTCTAATTTATGAAATGACACCAATTTATGAACCATTCCGCCAGTCCCGATCTATGTATATAGGAAAACCATGTAAAATGACCTCTATTTTACGAAACCTCCATTTTACTGATTTACGAAGTGAGAGGCCGGTCCCTAGGAGTGACTGACCCCTGTTTTACGAAGTTTTAGAAATGATTTTGTAGCACTGAATTTAGTACAATGGAATAACGATCGCTGGTTACTGTGACAGGAGCAGCTGAAGCAGGTCGGTCATGTTGAGAGGGCCCTCGGCCCAAGTATTTTATATGGGTAAATGAGGAAAAATCGAATGTGAGCATCGTGCTTTTTGACGTGCTTAGACTAGCAAAAATCCCAGAGACTGATCATCCAAATCGCAATTCAACCCTAATTATATGATCCAAGGAAAAAATGTTCAAAGACGCATGGCACAACGCCTACTTCTTGTAAACAATGCCCCAGTTCATAAAATAAGCGGACTAGTGCTTGGTAATTTCTATTCCTTTTCTATCATTTTGTGTATTGCGAATACCTAACTCGTCGTCACAAAGGATCCATATTTTCTATGGAATTATTTAAAATTAGCTTTAAGATAGCCGCCGCAACCCCAATTCAGAACTTGGTTCAGCCTTTCACTTGAAAGTAGCATTCCCGTAGGAAGTTCTTTGCTGCAGCTGTTGAGGAACTTAGTTTAATTAAAAAATACTAACTTTGTAATAATAAATTGCTTATATTCAAATCTTGATGCATTTTGAATATTTAATTTTTCATTAGAAGTGTTTTACATCGTTAGGTAAGAATTTGCGATTCCGACATACTGTACCCGCGAGCAAATAGTTCTCACAAATCACCGCTAGATGTCAGCACTGTAGAACACACATTAAAAAAGGGGGTATTTCAAATTAACTCGAATGATGTTCAAAAATTGACTTTCATCAGCTGCACAATATTATTGAAGGTATTTCAAACGATACGCTTTCTTCAAAAAGGGCATTTCCTGGTCTTTTCACTGAAATATACTGGGTCAATTGGACCTTTGCCTTGAAATCTCCTAGTTAGAATGCATCCCGGGCTTTCCCATGTTTAAATGGTTTCTTTAAACACAAATCGACTAGCACTAAATATACCTCTTTCGTTAATTAATGCATAACTGCAAATGCTCCGCGGGATGAATTAATTCTCTTATTCCCCTTATTTTGAGATCTACCAACTGAACAGCTAATTAACTTAGTTCAGTTGCAGCAGCCAAGTTCATACCATTATAAATTTGTAGAAAAATATTTACAATTTTGTTTTGGATTTCATGGCTGAGAGTTTCATTCACTTTCACTGAAGTGAGTCTCCTAGCCTTAGGAATAATGCCTATGCTATACAGCGAATCAATACAATTGAGGTCTAATTTTTAAATCCTTTCAATTTGATGCAGATACACTGCACACAGAGAATTTCACGTAATATCTGTTGTTTTTTTCCCAGAATGAGCAGATGACTACTATTTGTCATAGAAATTAGTTTGATTTCAACCCTAACATAACTACTTGACAAGTTTAGTACAGCATAGTGTTTAATTGCATTGAAAGTATACTCGCATTCCTGTCAGCAGAGTTTTAGTAGACGTACATTTGTCGCAGATCAAGCCTCTTATGTGTATGATATGCCTCCATGGACGTTGCTCCATGCTGTACGAGGTGTTGCCAGAGCATGGGACAGTGTCACCGCAAAAACTATTTCCTACTGTTGGAGATCAGCTGGTTTTGGTGACACATCAGTTACGTAGACAGAGGAGTTAGTGGAAGATAACCTCCAATTTACAAACCCTCTGATTTACTAAGCTCAAATTTTTGGGTCCCTTCAACTTCGTAAAATAGAGGTTCTTCTGTAGTATGTTTCACTCCCTTTTTGGTGCAGTCCAAGGTTACTAAATTAATAAGATTTCTGAGTCCTGAGAGGACATTGGTCCCAGATAGGTCATGTAAAATAGGATCCTCATGATTGGCACTTGCGTATTGAGGTGTCCGTGAAATGTTAACATAAGCTGGTCACAATTATATTCTAAGTGGGATATTTTCATAGAAATACAAATAAAGAAGCTCTCTCAGTTCTAAGTAGGAATCCTAACATATCAATAATGTTATGCTAATGTACAATGCAGTTGTAATGCACTAATGTTATGTAGAGGCACAAAGTTGTTAAACGTCCCACATTATCTTTTATTGAAAGTATTTCTCGATGTAGTAAAGCTATAGAAAGGTAGGCAGAACACAAATACTTGGATTTCTTGAAATGTGAAAAGAATTAATTCCAAGAAAAGTTAATAAAAACAGTAATGAAGACATAATTTCGTTGGCATTTGTTTTCTCATCACTGGCTTTATCACAGTGGCTGTCGAAAAGACAATGCAGCTGAGTGATGATATCTAAAGAAAGATTCACTACTTTGGGTTTATGCTCTACATCTGTCACTACCTTATGCCCCTGCAGTGGTGCAGGACGGCCTGCCTTAGCACTACTGGAGGGATTCGGACGCACACCATTCCCCCATGGCAGTCCCGGCATTACCTCCAGCCATGCCTGGGGAAAGCAGAGCTCATCCACCATCCTCACAAGGTCCCGCAAGGGCCAGTTATTGGGTGATACATGGAAGGAATCCTGAGGTTCAGCGAGCTAGAAAACGTCGTGAATCAATCATGGTTTCTGTAGGGTATCTCTGCGATCAGATAGCTGGGAAACGTCAAATTACAAACTCTTTGGACTTGCAAAACCAAAGATATCTCCCATTTGTTTACGTTTAGTTCAAGAATGACTTGGACAGCTGAGCTCTCCAGCACCAGGACTTGCCAAAAACGGAAACTCATTAAAATGCATGGGAATTATCTAAAAAAAACAGCTTTCCATGCCATTTCCTATACACACATTCCCTGGTTCAGTCCATGATGACATTTCAAATTCTGGGGCTTAGAACTCCCATTAATGCTATCAAGAGGCAAAGAAAATGTATAAAATTATCTTCCAAGGTTATGTGATGATGAGGTAACTAAAAATTGGTTGATGTACAAATATGATCCCTAGGCATGGATTTGAGTAGTGTTGGTTGACATTATATGATGTACTGGTAGCATAAGTTTTACAAGTCAGTACACTACAAGTATCAAAGCACATTCTCTTAACAAAAAAAAGTAATAAGTTGTTTCCAGGGTTTCATTTCAGCATATGTTGCCTGAATTTGTTGAGGGCAGTAGGGGTATTACTTTTAGGTCTGTTTCTGTCTTTAATGTTGAACTTTTTGTTTGTAGGTCGGTGCTGACAAAGTTTGGGCTGCCTTGCCGCTGTTGGAATTTGATTCCAATGTATCCCCGGCTATTCAGTGGGCATTTGGTAATTCACTGATATGCAAAGACACAGACACTGCCTCCAAAGTGGCTTTCCATCCCAGGATATTGCTTCGATCGGTGACTATGGATGGAGATGCAATGGATCCAGGTTTGTGTTTTTTGTTTTATCCATTTTATGTTATCACGTCTGTCATCACTGATCAGAATAGTTTGTGAGAGGGCCATTCAACTGCATTGACTTCGTTATTCTAGTATTTTCACTTGTGTGTGACTTCCCATTCATGTCCCACATGGTAAAAAAAAGTATGTGTTATTTTATTTCACATTGGTTGAATGCTCATAACTTATTCTTTTGTGCATCACTTTCAGCAGTACCTTATCCAGCATGCCCAGCACATAATCCTTCCTCAACTTTGTAACATGCTATTCTTAGCTTAGTTTTCTTTCATTGTCTGTATTCAGTTAGAAAAGCTGAAGTGGGTGAGAAACATTTCTGTGTTTAGTGGCCTCCGGCCTGATATTGTTTGTGCTAAGAATATTCCTAATTTTTACATTTTTTTACATTTGTGATTTAGTTCTAGTTAGAGATAGGTTGAGCAGGAGATTTCTTAAATTCAAATAATTAATCTTAACTCAAATATTTGAATACCTCAAATTTTGGACACCTTGAATAATAGAATTGAAATTGATGTGTTAAATGTTATTCTGCTTGTTTATTTGTTGCATGTTGAAGTGAAAAGCTAATCTTGGTTTAATTTAAAAAAATAATTCTGGTTATAAAATGAATAAAACAACTTTACTTATGGAACATTGAATACATTAATTTTTATAAGTGTTAATAAGTGAGCAGAAAGTGTTAATACTCCAAGTTTTACCCAGTTATGTCTTGTTGCTGTTTGTGTGAGGGTGAATGGAGTAATTCCTTCAGAGGCAGGTAAAGGAGGGTAAGACTTCCGATTCAGTCTTCGTACATGGCCGGAACTGGAGCTGCAATGCTCAGACAAAAATCCCCTTGCTTGATCGTTAGCAGAGGAAGAACGATACGTAAAAATATTCCCTAATTTTTAGCTGTATCGAAACTTTAAATGATGCCTGCAGTTTAGTGGGTGAAGAGGAGGCGATCTTATTTGAATAGAGCCACAGCTAAAGCTTTCGGAGACAATAGTGAAAAGGGTAATTAATTGATTTATAATGTTACCATTGTTATCAGCTGAAGAAGTGTAAAGGATATTCCTTCACCATTGAAGCGTGGCTTGTTCTTTTAAGAGGAGGTAAACGGTTGATATTTTGCGAAATCGGGCATATTATTATTTGTGCAATATTAATAATTGAAATAGCATTTGCGAGAAAATATTTTCACTGTTTTAGCTTAATTAAGGTATCTATTATGTCTAATGTGGAGTATATGATTTCTTCTAGCAGAAATTTATTCCTCTAAATCCTATATCCGGGGCAGCATCTAGTTGCAAATGATCGTGCAAATCGCACACTTCCATAGTGTATGCTTACATAGCTTAAAAATATAAATACACTGCTCACATTTACGTCTAGAGTTTTTCAGTAGAGATTAAAGTAATAATGAAAAATGCACTAAAGAATCTTCGTAGGCCTAGTCCTAACTGCACGAAAATTTTGAAAAGATGCTTGAGTGCCTAATCTCTGCCTCATTGGGGAAAAGGAACAAGTTAGTTGTGTTTACTTTGTGAACGTTGTTCACATGAATACACATTTAAAGATACATTCATGAATTATGACATCGTAAATCATACAAGTGTATTGCAGGAGTGCATATATTTCAGGGGGGAAGAGTTTAGCTACATTGTGATGTTGATGAAGGATACTCATTCAACCGGTATTTGATATTACGCAGTGTCGATTTTTCCGGTCCCGTTGACTTCGTAATTTATAGTTTATACTGCAACTGTCATGCAATCATGCTACAAATATTCTGAGGTGAATTAGCTACTTGGGTTCATATGACTGGGTAACCTTTGGGTAAATATATTTGCTTTCACAGAAGCAATTGCATTTTATACTTCCAATATGGTATTTTGTGTTGGTAAAATTGATTTTAAGCGAGTATAGGTTTTGAAAAAACTTGGTGAATGCATAAAAGAAAGAAATGTGACTCTTGACAGGTGATGATAGTCCTGCTACTTTGAAATATGCCCTGTGCAACTGATTTATGTTGAACCTTATTAAACTGATCATTTTGAACCTTAAAAATTATTATTGAATTAAAAATGTTTTTATAAAAAGTATATTATGGGTCTATCTTTTCCCTAGTCCTCACATCGCTGCATAGCAATGTTCTGCATAGCAATAGCTTATTACCTTCTCCTGTGCTTTTCTTACTTGGGTTTGGTTGTTAAGTAGCTTCTCGTCATGCTTTCATATTCCACCACTGTTACGAAATCATGCCATCCCCTTTTCCTATCCTCTCTCTGATTCTCCTAGGTGGTACTGTTTCTGGTGGATCTGCACCCAAGGTGGATTCATCTGTGCTGAACAACCTGGAAGCCCTTCGCACAGCTAAGAAGATTGTTGAAACAAAGGGTGTTGAATTGCAACAGGTTGAAAGAGAGGCCAAGACCATTGTCAAGGTTGCTGAAAGGTATGCCATGCACTGAAAAGCAGCTGTGTTGTTTATTACCTTTAATTTAAAATGTCATCAGGAATGCTTTTTGTTTCTATACTTTCGTGAGAGTGATGACTTTGAATCTCTTTGCAGGTACCGTGCTCTGCAGCAGCAGATAGAATTAAAGAGGACCGAGTTGAACATGCTGGAGGAAAGGTTAAAGCAGACGACACATCACCAACATCAAGAGGAAGTGGACAAGTTAAAAATTGCTATTGGTATGTTTTCAGCATCCTTTGTTACCAAATGATATCATCCCCCCAGCCATTGAAATCATGTTTTAATCACTAACTTTAGACCCTCTAGCTTATTTACTTGTGGCCAGGATTTTGACTTCAGGGTGCATTGTGGTTGTGACCACATTTTGAGAGAAATACAGTGGACTCTCGTTAGCACGTTTTTGTAGGGGCCCAAAATCCTGAGCGTGGTAATGATGAAAACATACTAAGCAGGTTAGCCTAGGCAAGTCGAAGAGTTACGTGTATGTTGCATAACTTCCAGGAGACTGATAGGCTGTCCATCAAGTTAGTTAATTTTTTTAGATTGCAGGTGTTCATTTATTATAAAAAAGTTTAATTTGCAATTACTGCACCTCTCAAGAAAATACGTACTATACCTTGCATTGATGCGCACTAAATAATGAATTGTCATGATAATGACCAAACTGCTTGTTTTGTGTATGCAGTCCATGCAAAAAGTCTCAAGTTTAAGGCATTATATCTCAATAACAGAAGTAGCTATATTCGTAGAAAGCCTCTCGGCATGTGGATAATTTAGTGTTTTGTTTAATGCATGTAACAGTATTTTGTTTTGATAATTTCTTTTGAGGCATGTTTTTGCAGTCAGGATGAAAAATGGTGCAATTAGTTTAGAGTCACAGAGGGCAGCGTCACCTTGGTGGTTGTCATAACAATACAAAATGCACAAATGAAAGGGGATTTTGATAAAATATGAATTGTAATTTTGTCATTATGGCCTTACAAATGATTTCTTATATTCGTTTTAGTTATTGTGGTCAATTTATGAAACAGAGTTTTCTCTGTAAGTATGCAACATTGGAGGCACGCAACAAACACCTTTGACTTCAGTTTAAAATTTCTAATGAGAATCCATCCACATCATAGCACTTGTGCATAGAGATGGGCAACTTGGTAAATTACCGCGGTAATTTTCGTAAATTACCGTGGTATTTTTCATAAATTACCAACACACCTGAAAATTACCGTAATAAACGGTAATTTTCAGAAAAGTTCTATTTCTGAAAATTTTTTCCTCACAAAGAAACCATTGGAATGGGTGATATTATAAATTAAGAAGCTAAAATGATTTTGTTTACATTTTGTCCATGATTAATTCCAACAAATTCAGAGTAAAATAAGAAATGCACATTGCGCAGAGGTATGTCTTTGGAATGAAAATTTCTCATAGTGTGACCAAAGAAGGGCAAATTGCGTGTTGCTGCCAACTTCGTTTTAATTTTTTTAATTAATTATAATAGATAAACATCATGATATGTTTGATATAAGCGTCGGCATTTATATCTCAATGCTATTTGATTTCGTTTTGAGTCCTCTGATAAGTATTTGCAGCTCAAAACTTATAATTACCAGAAAATTATGGTAATTTACCTCAATTGAAAATTACGGTAATTTACCCATCTCTACTTGTGCAATACTGTATTTGAATTTTCTTTCTTGAAAACGAGTTTGGAGATAAGGTGGAAATGCTTAAAAACGTATCGTTGAGTAGAACGATCTATAGTTTAGTATTGATGGCAGAACTTTAATTTTTGCCACTATTTAAACACGCTTCATGCATGGAGTTTTGTCTACTTGTTGGAGAAAGTTGAGCTTTACAAATGATTATTTTCTATTCACCTCAAGCCTTCTCATGGCTACTTCTAATCACTTGTCTCACTTTTACTGTCATGAATTTATGGTCCTCACAAATCTTTATGTCCAGTCGACACTTGTAAAACAAACTAACTTTGCAATAAAATGTGGGGCTTTTGGGCACCCTTTTAATTTCACATAAACATTTTTTTAACATTAATATACTGATTCAAATAAGTGTGTAAGCAGTAACAATCTTTTAATGCAAGATTTGAACCTTTTGTGAGATGTCCATTGTCAAATCAACCTATACAGTGACTATTTTCCTGGGACAAATTTGATATCCTCTCAACGTGCTAAGGAGGTAACCCAAATGTGCTAACAAGCATTATTACATTCACTGTGATGCGGACCTGCGGAAACGAACTTGCAAACGAGGAAAACATGCTGTCTAGGAACTTCCAAGAGTCCACTGTACATCACCATCATTTTAAATCCTCAGCTCTAAGTTTGAATTTTTTTCAGCCTGATGCTAAGCCATTTAATATATCTTTATAAATCCTGACTTTTTTGTCTAAATTATGCTAATAGAACTATCTAGTCTGCCATAATGACACATTACAGAAGTCATCCACATCTCTTTTGATGAAGTAAGCAGATTTCATTTACAGCTTTTGACAGCATATAAGACACTTTTTTCCTAGATGTTGGTTAAAAAAAATCACCTCTTATGAAGAGATTCTTCATGGGTTTTCATCCGGTTGGTTGATTGGTTATTCAGGGGAGGCAACCGACAGCTGAGGTAATTTGTGCCATTTAAGATAGGTGGGTAATTTGGTAATGTAGGAGTTTTCAGGGAACGGAGGAAGGGTGGAGAGAAACCCAGCATCGGCATTAGCATACTCAGGAAAGGCACCAAGGGGACCATGGCTTAATAAAGTCCCATCCAGCACACAGAGTACTAAACTTGAAATTCCCTCCACTAAGCACTCAAGTGGGGACTGGTTTTCCACTGAAAAATCCACCACTGCTGGGAATTGAACTCGGATGCTTGGGGTCGGAGGCCAGTACTCTAGCCACCACACCAACCCAATCCCTGTCTTCATTCGGGCTATGTTCTCCATCTCAGCTGGTGTTTTTATGAACTACTCCCTCATTATATTCAGGGCAATATGTTTTGCCCTGTAGATGATGAATGAAGAGCCATGAAGAATTCGTTCATAAAATACACTGGACAAGCACCAGAACTTTCTTCATCACATTGATCTTTTGGCCTCAGATGCTTACCCTACAGAAATATGGGTGTCATATATATGTATGTGCCAAATATGGTACTTCATATTTTATCTACATAGTTTCTCTGTGACAACTGTGGTGAACATGCTAGGATATTGTGCATAATGCCTACATGCAACTAGAGCCAAGCAAACTGATTATGCCTGTGTGCTGCAAAAAATCTTATGATTCTGAAAACGTGGCTGTCAGGTGCTACAATATGCTCCCTAACACAGCCATCACTGTTAGTAACAAAGTGTTTCATAGAGTGCTGGATAACTGGCTTGTAGCTAATTCCGTGTACTCTTTGGAGGAATAATTTACCCTTCTGCAGTTTTGTGTTCTAATTCTCGCTCACATCATACTTTTATATGATTTTACCTCTTATTTTATGTATTTCTTAATTGGACGACATCTATCACATGTAATTTGTGCAAAGGACAAAGAAAGATTAGGTATTATTATTACATTAATTGCAATTTGCTCCAGTATTGCACTACCGAATTCTGTGAAAAAATGTGTATTTGCATAAGATGTTGTGTTTTTTTGGCCATGTTTTATGGATTGAGACCACTCGCTCAGCCTAGGTATGGGTGCTCAACGTAGCCTGTTTTAATTTCAGATGAGCTGAAGGCTAAGGTGAGCGAGTGCAAGGAGCAAGAGCTAGAGGGAAGGAAGAAGGTGTCAGAGCTGGAGGCAAAGATTGCGGACTCGAAGGGAACGAGGGAGAGGGAGCTGAAGGCAGCGCAGCAAGCGATGGACAAGGCCAAGGCAAAGGTGGAGAAGAGTGAGAGCAACTGGACCGGGAAGGAGCAGGTGCGTTTCGCTCGTCCTTTTGTCATTGTCGGAACAGTGTCTTGGTGATCTGACTCTGTGTTCATCATTGTCATTTAACTATCCTTAGATTGGTTTGACTTAGCTCTACACTTGATTCTCTTATCAGTTTCATGTTTATATAATTCCTCTCTTTCATACCCTTCACTACTAGCTCTATATAGCTCATACAATGCCATATTTTACCACTCTTCCCTCGATGACTGTCTTCATCAGATCATTGTATCTCAAGACATGGCCAATTAAGTTGTCGTGCCTTCTTCTCTAGTTATTTAACAGACTTTTATTTTCTCCAACTCTTCTTAGGACATCTTCGTTACTTAGTCAATCATCATTATTACTAGGGATGTGCGAGTACTCAAAAATTCGAGTCGAGTAGTTGGTACTCGACTTGAGTACTTCGAGTATTTTTACGGAAGTTGAGTCGAGTAGTTTTTGTCGACGGAGCCGCCAAGGCCAATAGGTTCAGAAATCTGCCGACAGGAAGCGCTATCATCAAAATCGAGTAAATCTCTGGTTACACGATAGATAACACGTACGAACATGTACTTAAGTACATTCATTTACATTAGCGTGAATGGTTTCATGTACGTTTCCGTGAACGGATTCATGTACGTTTGCGTGAACGAATGGATGAATCGGTGGTTACACGGTGCATGAAACCGCATATGTACCGTATTCCTCCAAATATAGCCCCCCCCTTTTTGGCCGAAATCTTCGTGGAAAAAGGCTGGGGGAGACTATATTCGAGCTCAAAGCACCTAATGTCCGTTTTAAAATTCCATCCCCTGAGTTTGAAGGTTTATATCACAAAAATGAGTAGTTCAATTTTAAAATAAAGTATATCGAACTAAATCTTGTTTATTTATACATTTAATAATATCAAAAATATATTTTTAGCTGGTTATATTAATTAATTTTTCGACCGAGACAGATAAAAACGCCGGATATTATTCAAGTTCCGGGAAGCAAGTTTGACGCCCACTTGAAGATACACATGAAAAGCCACTTCTCTTTTCTTCGCATAAGATATGGAACATATATTTTTCTTAGACTAAACAAAGTTTAAAATAGATTACTCAGTTACTAATTACATTACAAATAATATTTAAAAATGCACTATCTCAGCTTGCGGAAGTCAGAAATTTAGTTCATTGTGATGGTATTCTTCGTGTTTGAAAACTAAGCACGTGTAAAATGACTTAACAAATTGGGAGAATTAGATATGCTTTCAACGTGTATATATTTATTTCGGAAATCGAGCTCCACGCGACAGGACTATTGGCCAGGAGGCCAATTGGCCATTGATAAGCTGCTCGAGGTTGTCAAGTTGTAAGCTAGCGCAGGTACCGCATGCACCAAACACCACGCGAGAAAATTTCTCTAGTATGCACAGGATAAATATCCTTGCCTATGCTTGAATAAAAGTTTATAAGTTGCAGTATTCACCAAAATAAAATCAGCAATAAGAGACATAGCTTTTGTCCCCACATTTCTCGGCTTCTCGGCAAAAGAAACAAATTGCATTTTAAATTATCTTCAACTCCATCTCCATCAACTTTGCGCGAGGAGGCATAGTGACGGTATGCTTCCAAAGATACCATCAGTTCTTAAACTGACACTGACTTGCATTCTTAAAGGTGATGCTTTTTTCCGCTATTGTTGAGTCCTCATGACTCATTCTCAGCAATAGGCGATCTTCTTGCAGCAGAAGATTCCAAGCGCACGCTACCTTTCTCTTTCAGGCATGCTCTGGACATTTGAGCATTTTTATAGCCGAAAATAAATATATTGATATCAAATAATCAATGAATTCTACTGAGATTTCATAAGTGGATTCATATTAATGACTCGAGAGCAAGAGAAAGGTCCAAACAGTGATTTCCGGAACGGAAAGCATGCGGGACGGAAAATAATGCACTCTGACAAATTCATCAATAACAAAAATATTGATTAACGTAATGGTATGAAACTTCGTATAACTATTAGCAAAGCCCTTAGCTACAATATGTGAAAAGGAAATTTGATATCTCGATCTGTGTTGTTCTTACGATTCCCGAATTTGATGGATCCAACCGGTACCAAAAAAAAATTCGCTAAAAATCCGTTCTTAAACACGTATTTCAGTAAAAAAAATTGTAAAAATATTTTAATACTACCAGTAAGTGTAGAAATAAACAACCTTTAATTTGATGTACTTTAATTTAAAATCGCTTTAGCCATCTTGGAGATATTGGTCTTCAAACTCACGGGTGAAGGAAATTTTGTAACGGATGGTAGGCATCCTATTAAGGGCATTACGGATGATATAGGTATTGTATAAAACTTATAAGTTTTACTATTCCATTTTTTTATTTCCTATTTAGGATTATTAATTACATCATTAATTGCCAAGTTCTTAGTCATATCTTTTCTATAATAAATATTTGTTCAAATATATTTCCTTAGAAATCGAAAACTTTAATCCACAGGACTCTATACAAAATTCATATACCTGCTCACATTCATCCGTGATTGAAAATTCATTGTTCAAACATTATTAACTTGCGTTAATGGATATCAGAAATAACTCGGCACGGCCGTGCCGATATTGGGTGTTCACGTATCGCGCAAATGATCGGGTGATTGACCCAGGTCCTTTTTACGATTCTAAGTTCTATCATGTGTAGGCAGAAATCATCGATTTGAAGAGATGGTGTCAATAATTGGAAGAGGAAGAAAAGTATATGTTAAAAAACTATGTATGTAATTAACGGTCAATCACATATTTGAGGTCCGAGCTTATCAAATATTTACTGCACAAACAAGGCATTTTGTATGAAATTCACTGCACTGTTGGACTAACCCTGGCATACACAACATCGCTGAGAAAGCGTTTAGCTCTGAAAAGAAATACCTAGGAATGCGAAATACAAGGAATGGTCTTTTAATTAGGCTTATGTTTTCCTTAAGAAAAAATATTTTGCTTCCTGGCTTACTTTCATTACAAGTTAATAGGGCATGTCACTCATGTAGGACTCATATTATGCCTAAGTACACTCTAGGTACCATACTGAAAGCTAATTTACACATTTTTGAGTAATCCTAGGAATGAAGGTAATTTTCTTATTTCGAGAACTACTGGAAAATTTCCATTAGGTCTTTTGGCCTGCGCTACGTGCCATATTAATTTGACTGTTTATAATTATGCATTAGGTAGGTAGACCTGCCGATTTGATGTTCGGATTTCTGGCTAACTTTAATTGCGATGACTTAAGTAAGAACTGGGTCTCTTCACTCATGTACAATAATGTACAAACTCGATGCTCGCGAGTACTTGACAACTCGACTCGAGGTCAAAAAGTACTACTCGCACATCCCTAATTATTACCAAATGTAAAATCATCATAAAATGTTGGGATGGTGTCTGGCATCACTTGGTGGAAATGATACATGATGAAATGAAAATACTTAGCCTCTCCACATAAAATGATTTATTACTTCACGACCTAGGTTTCTATGTATAGGGTCCTCATCAGGTCCACCTGATGATGACACTATGTGTCGAAATATCATCGTCGGTATTTTGAAATGTTGTTTTGTTTGATGCAGTTCTCCACTATACACAGACTTTTCTTTGTCATTCATTTTACAATTAGATGGGAACTGATTTTTATTTTTTAAGCTCTTGGTTCTGGAATTTTAAATTGCTTGTTCTACAAAATGTTTTCATTGATGTTCGATCTTTACTATTAATAGGAACTGCTATATTCATTTCTGATTGTTATGCAATTTTTGTCCTGGGTTAGGACTTGGAAACTCTCCGTTTAGAGACAAAAGAGCTAACAGGAAGTGTGGAGTCTGGTAAAACACAGATCACCACTCTGGACGAAGAACTGAAGAAAATGGAGGCTGATATTCTGAAAGCTGGAGAGGAAGTGAAAAGCAGTTCTGTGAGTTTTTTGATTTTTCATTTGCATTGTATAGCTTAATAAAGGGGATAATTAATTTGGATGAGCCCTTTTTAATGGAATTAATTGGAGTATTACATTCAGATCACACACAATACTTTACTACTTTAGAACCTTTGCAAGTGATGCATCATACTGAAATTTTTTACAAGAATTGTGGAGTTATGTTTTGGGTTGTAAATGTTCAATTGCATTGCTGATAGGATAGAGCTTTACTGGAACTTGCAAAAAAATATGTCATATTTCAGTTTAAAATAAATCATAATTCGGTTATCTTCTGAGGTTAACTTGAGCTCTCTTGATATTAGCCTGAAATCCAAAGACTCAGCTGTGATATGTGCAAATATGTCATTTGGTATGCATAACTTTGCACTAATCATTTCAAAAATTAAGATTTACTTTGAATACAACTAAGTTTTATTACTTAGGTGTAATAATCAAAATATATGACACATGGCATCAATTGCCACCAAGTAATGGTTGTTGGAAACTTTAAATAATTTTTTTTGAAAATGAATTGTTTATTGTTGTGTTCTGCCTTGCATTCTTAATTTTCACAGAGTTTTGTTGAGCAATTAAATTTTTATGTGTATTTTCCGGAATGTCCACTTTATTTTATTCTGTATTTCCCTCCTCAGGATGAAGTTGCTCGTATCAAGAGGGAAGTTGAAAATAAGAAGGATGCCATTAATGCCACAAACCAAGAGATTGATGTGGCCATTGGTAGGAAAGAGAAGCTCATTAAAGAAAAGGGTGAGCATGAATTGGAGATTCAAAAAATAAAAATGAACATGACAAAATTGAAGACTCAAGCAAAGGACAGCTCTGCAAAGGTATGGGATTATTTCTATCTTGAATAACTTCTCTATCATCAGGTATTTGATTCTCGGAATATTCCTGCAATTTCACTATCAACTTAGAATTAAACTGCTAGTGAACTATTCACCTCCAACCTCTGCTTATTACAACTAAAATGCATTGAAATAACAACCTTGATTGCTACAGGTGAAGGATCTTGAGAATAAGTACGAATGGATTCAGACAGACAAACAGTTCTTTGGTCAGGCCAACACAGAGTATGACTTCAATAACATTGACACCGAGGAGACCCGGAAGCGAATAGCATCCCTGACTGAAGTCAAGGAGAAGCTCAGTCGAAATGTCAACACCAGATCTATGAACCTCCTTGGGAAGGTTGAAGAGCAGGTGAGATAAATTATGAAAGTGAATACAGTAATGCCAAATGGGGACTAGGGGAATAAAACATTGCTAAAAAGTAATGTTTTATTTATTTCACAATTGCTGGGGACTTAAATGAGGCTCAAACAATTGTTTTTTTTTCCAATGTTACAGTACAATCACCTGATAAGGAAGAAAAAGATTGTTCTTCACGACAAAGAGCAGATCATGCGTGTGATCCAGGATCTGGATGATAAAAAGAAAAAGGCTGTGGCAAAAGCATGGCAGCAGGTTTGTGCCCATTACGTTCAGTTCAATTATAAACAGAGGAGTGACATTATTGCACTGAAATGACCAAAGGTCCAAGAATTTCGGTATCATTCAAATGTCAAACTTCCATGGTATTTCAAATTTCCCAAGAATATTCCTGCAAGCTGGCAGGATGCAAATTTTTTTGCTACGAAACAACGTACACAACTTCCAATATCAATATATAGGGTTATGAATAAAATTCTGGCAAGATTGAGAGAAAACTACTGTTTGTATGTGTAATAATTTCAGGTTTCTGGCTTTAATTTGTGGTGCATATACATTATGTGTGTAAATTAAACATTGGATTTAACTAAGTAGATTAATTCTCCCTTTTTTATGAGGCACATCTAGAAAGTAAGAATACAACACTTATTAAAAATCGAAAAATGAATATATTTTAATGAAATTTACAGGGTGTGTGCCAGAATATGTTATCATTTCTCCACTTAATCACCATCAAGGTCAATGCACTTTTAAAGCCTGGGCACCTAATTTTGTATACCCTCATCGTATATCTGCAACTTCTTCAGGGTCACATAATACGCTTCAGCACTGATGGTGGTCCCTTTGGGCATGAAATCGACCAACGAGATCATGTTCTGGTCCCAAAAGACGGATGCCATGATTTTCCTCTCTGAAAACTGAACTTGGAATTTTTTGGCTCAGTCTTTGGTCTTTTTAACTCAGAAACATAGTTACACACCCATGTTTCATCCCCAGTCACAATTGATTTGAGGAAGGATTCACCCTCACTGAAAACACTTCAGAAATTTTTGTGCAGCCGATACAATTTTCACGGTGTTTTGGAGTTTACATTTTTGGCACACAACTTCCTAAACCCACGTCTTTCTGACACATTTTCACCCAGGAGACTTAGTGAAAAGTGAGGGAAACTTTCTTTAAGGGTGTCAAGAGTCACACGATGATCATTGCAAACTTTTTTTTCAACCTACTGCACAAGCTCTTCGGAGATGAATGATGGTCTCCCACTCCTTTCTTTGTAATGAGTGTCGGTACAACCTTCCTTAAATAACCCAACTCACTTGATAACAGTCTGACGATTCATTACCTCGGATTCGTAGGTTTCCACAACCTGGCGATAGATACTGGCTGCTGATTCGATACACAAAGTAAAGAACCGAATGACTGAGCGAATCTCTCACCTGCAGTAGGGGAGCAAATGGAGGATGAACTGGTTGACGTGTTAGGCAGCTGCGACGACATTTTGCAACAGACTGAGGTGCTCGATGCCTTATTTTGACCGTCAGAAACCCCTCTATAAAACATAAGTGCCTACTTTGAAAAAATAAATTCCCTATGTCTTACACAACCCTTGTATTCTTACTTTCTGGTCATCCCTCGTATTATACATTTTTATCCGATTGGTCTCATTTTTATGAGAAACATATTAGTAACGGCTCAGTTAAATACTTGGTACCACTGGTATCGGCTAAATAATATTATTTCATCCTAGTCATATTTTTAAAAGGTAACCTCCTCTTCCTTATTGAAGCCTTTATTCCAGAGTCGAGGACAATTGCTCCTAGAAGCCTAATGAGAATTTTCATTTTAACGATAAGTGAATGCTTAGTAATTTTTCTCACTCTGTATTTTACGTCTACCGGTTTCAACAATTTCACGTCATTATCAAGAGGTGTACTTCGTGAAGAAAAATTATAAGTAAAGTGAACAGGGGTGAATCTCATCATAATGATGTGTAAATGTTGAAACTGGTAGAGGAATAAAGAGTGTGGAAATAACCAAGCATTCACATCTTGTTAATATGGAAGAATTCTACTTAGTCAATTTGTTTCAGATTCTTTAAATGGAATTTTCATTTCTGCCTCGCTGAATACTCTGGAGTTTCATGTCAAGCATCCTCAAATCACTTTCTTTGGCTTTTGGTTTGGGAACAAATAATTTTATCGGGGCACTGATTGGTGTGAAAACATATTTTGGCACAAAAAAATGTGTAGATTGTTACAAGGTTGTTACAACAGCATTTGCAGACTTCTTGCTTAATCAACTTACCTCTCTCTCTGTAAACAGACAATACTGCCTTGTAATGTGACATCACAAGGCAGCCTTTCTGCTCACTTTTTGTGCCTTTTTAAGTAAATTTATTGCTTAAAAAATTGACATTTTATTTTAAAAAATCACCATTAGATATTTCTTTCTAGACCAAACTTTCTAATACACAAATGAAATAAATTAGTGCTCTATACTATTTGGATCGAGCATTATGCTTAGCTTGATTCTATAATGTAACTCGTGGTGCCAGAAGTGACTCTTCTCAATGCCGATGTAATGGTTACTGTCATGTTCACACTTGTATACTTACATGATTTGGTTTATCAATTTCATTGGTTTTTTTGATATTATGAATCCCTCATGTAACGCATTAAGGTCAAGCTGTGGATTTTTTTTTCATAGGTCAACAAGGACTTCTCATCAATATTTTCCACTCTTTTACCTGGAGCCCAGGCAAAGCTGCAGCCACCTGAAGGAATGGATGCTGTTAATGGTCTGGAGGTTAGTACACATTTACGGGATTTGAAGAAGCTCAGTGTGATAAAGAGACTTCTCATCCCTTCATATCATCAGAACTGTTATCAGAATAAAATGAACTAGTTTTCAAATGATGTAGAGATAAGTTTTGGTTTGTTTGGTCTTGATTTTGTCAGTGTTTCTACTGAATTCTTTGACAAATCTTGGGGCTCAACAGTTTTTGTATCTTAATGTGAATTGCATAACTCTGATTGCTAGTTTTATGTATAATTTTTTTGTTTTGCAGCTTGTTGTTCAAGTATTAGGTATTTCTTTGTCCATATATATATGTGTGTGTGTGTGTCACCACTGCTTTGGTTGCATTTAAAACAAGTAATATTAATAAACTTGTGCATACATATTTCTAGACATTCTTGAAAATTTTCACAGAAGCTGAATGTTTTATGTGAACAGTAGTTAGTTGAAAATGAGTAAGTCAGTGGGAAATAATAAATTTTCGACCAGTGACAATGTGGCCCTGAATGAAATGTTGTATGATTTTTAGTTGATGACATAGATGAATAATTGCATAGTTTATATGATGACTGAAGTGTTGTAATATTGTTGAAAGACTGCACGATTTCAAGACCAGGGAGGGAAATAATTTACTGAAGAGTTTTTGCAAAAAGTCGAAGTGGTTGTGGAGTAGACTTCAGGAGAAATCAAATCTTGTTATCCAAATCTTATGTACAATTGAGACATCATCTTTTTAAATGCTGAGTAGTAATGACTCCTTTGTGTGTTTACAGGTTAAGGTTGGCTTCGGTGGTTTGTGGAAAGAAAGTTTAACAGAGCTTAGTGGTGGGCAGCGGTCTCTTGTGGCATTGTCCCTCATACTTTCAATGCTGCAGTTCAAACCTGCTCCGTTGTACATCTTAGATGAAGTTGATGCAGCTTTGGACTTGTCCCATACTGAGAACATTGGCCGAATGTTGAGAACACACTTCAAGAATTCACAGGTAAAAAAGAGGATGTTGGTAAACTATATCAGTGGAAATATTTCATGGAATTATTAACCAGTGTCATTAGTGTCAGTCATCAAATTTTTTGTCCTGCTTAAACCATTGTATTAATTTTCTTCACTTTGTTCTGCATTTAGTTCATCATTGTGTCCTTGAAAGATGGTATGTTCAACAACGCAAATGTTCTGTTCCGGACCAAGTTTGTTGATGGTGTTTCAGCTGTAACAAGGACTGTCCACAGACAAGAATCTGATGGTCAAGTCACCACATCTACCACCACAATTACTGGACAAAATCCTAAAGCTAAAGGCAGAAAAAGGCCATAGTAAATGCATTTTCATTGTTTTCTATTAACTACCCTTCATCTGTGAATCCAAGTGGCTCCTATCTTTTGGCATCATTGGTGTGGTACCATTGGATGCACCAAACTTTTTTTACGTGGATTTGAGCTATTTTTGGATAAAACTCTAGATCTTAATTTATCATAATTTTTTATACTTCAAGTATTTGTCATTTGAAAAACTATTAGTTTATAGTTATTTTTTATACTTTCTCTTGTACCTCTGTCAGTTATAAATAAATTTGTACATCTAATACAAATTTTAGTCCAACGTATTTAAGGATTATGTGACCTCGTGGATTTTACTGTAAGATTTTACTTTGAAGTGTCCATATGTTACATTCTTGTGGGGCGTACATGTTGTGGTGCTGGTGCTGTCTTCATTAGCATATTCTCACATTTGAATGTGTTTTATGTTCCTTTTTTGTTGGTTTTGGCTTTTCTGATAAGTTGGTGTGTCATGGGGCATTTTTTTTTGCTGTGCTATTTCTTGTGGCAATCGTGTGCTATGGCGATATGGTTATGAGCATATGCATTCATAATTTTTGATGAGAGAAACTGACCCGGTTGTCGCCATAAAAATTTTCTTTGCTTGTACATTCAAGGCAATCAGATTTACTGACGTCCTGTTTCATGCTGTGCTTCTCAACTTAAATGGCTAACAGATTTGTCTGAACCACCACCTTCAACATCTGCCAAATGTGGTGATCAGTGCGCAATATTTTTGGAGAGAATTTGTATTTCTGGGAGCTCAGTTAAGATTATGCAGCCTATTGTTTACGGTAGAACCTCTATTTTACGAAGTTGAAGGGACCCAAAAATTTGAGCTTTGTAAATCAGAGGGTTTGTAAATTGGAGGTTATCTTCCACTAACTCCTCTGTCTCCAGAAATGATGTGTCACCAAACCCAGCTGATCTCCAACAGTAGGAAATAGTTTTTGTGGTGACACTCCCAAACACCTCGCACAGCATGGAGCAATGTCCATGGAGGCGCATCATGCACATTAGAGGCTTGCTCTGCGACAAATGTAGGTCTACTAAAACTCTGCTGACAAGACTGCGAGTATACTTTCAATGCAATCAAACACTATGCTACACTTAACTTGTCAAATAGTTATGTTAGGGTTGAAATCAAACTAATTACTATAACTAGGGACAGAAAAATGGTAAATAAAAATCATCAAAAGCGGTGTTTAAAAATGACAAATATGGTAAATAAAATCATTTTAAAAAGGTGAAAGCTGTGTTTAATGTTGGGGAAAAGGAGTCTTAAAGGAAAAGGTTTTTTTAAAATATTATTAATAACGACTTCATACCAATGTGAACAAACAGTTAATAATACATACATTTGAGATCCAATACATAAGTATTGGCTACCCTACGCAACATAAAAAACAGAGTAGGCAAAATTAAATTAAAGGCAAATTAATGAGATAATGGTAATAACAGAGTGGAGTAGTGGACTGAAGGTAATGACGTTCGATTCTTACGCTGTTTAAAATTTTACTTTCAACCATTGAATAAAAAACTTGAACATCCTTCATTTCCAACCTTTGTGTGTGGATACTGACTTTTTTGTACTTCTATCGCTTCAACTAGATTTACAAATGCTTCACTCAAAAATACACTGTAAAGTTAACATAATGATTCCACGATTTAATTCTGTAATATAAATTTTTTCCAATCATTTCCTTTCGCCAAATTTAATTATTTTTTTACTTATAATTTGGCATGAAATTTCTGATAATCTACTTTTTTTAACTGCCAACTAGCATTACCCTAGGAATACAGCCGTGCTGTATTCTTAGGTAGTGTGGATCGAACTCGCGACTGGCAGTACACTAGCCCTCTTTTTTAACAACTACGCTCTCATAGGTTCACGGGAATATGGAGAATGTAGGTGACCCGCATGACATTCGGCTTAATTTTTTCTCGCACATCCGGGCCTGTGGAGAAAAAGGTCAAGACGAGTATTTTTTATTTTGTTTTCCTCGTTGGGGCACGGAAAAAATCTTCTCATTTCGTGACCCGAGTTACTTTACCTCTCCTTGTTGGTATCTGCCATACGTACATTCCATTCGCGGGGCGTATCGATCACGAGGCCGCGAGATGTTAAAATCTCCGATCCGGGTCTGAAGTTTTACTGTCCTCGGATATGATTTCAATAGCGAATGAAATGAAAGACCCGTGGATCTTTGGATCCGACCTGACCATCCTTAATTTATGAATGGTACATTTGTAAATCTAATTTAAACAACAAAGTATAATTAAGTGAGTATTCAGATGTAATGGTTTGAAATTGAATAAGATAACATTTTCGATGCAGTGACTGAAAGAAAAAAATTAAACTGCGATTGGGATCGAACTTCGCAGAGTACACTAGCTCTCGTTGTACGCCTGATCCCGGCGAATGTAGGCTACCCGCACGACATACTACGTATTTTTTTTCCCCGCGATACCGGGGTAATGGGGGAAAAGGTCATATTTCTTTATTTTGCTTCTAGTTGAAGGGGAACGCTTTCATATAATTACGTGACCTTAGTTACACATCCTCTTCTTGTCAATATCTACCGCACCTACATCCATTCACGGGGCACTTCGATCGCTAAGCCGCGAAAATTTAAAATCTACGACCCGGATCCGATTTTACTCTGTGTCTTTGGATCCGGAACCGAGAAAAATGAAAGATCCGATCCGGCCATCACTAAAGAAAATATTTCATGCTACAAAAATTCGGCATTTGCAAAATATCACAAATTTCGTAAAAAAAATCGCGTTTCAAAGAAGACACGGTTAATTTCGTGATTAAACCCCTATGTCGCTTATTTCGTGAATCCTGTCGCAAAAGACGTTTCGCGAAAATATCATGTCCCAAACTATAAAAAATAATATGTAGTCATCTGCTCATTCAGGGAAAGAAACAGATATTACGTGACATTCTCTATGTGCAGTGTATCTACATCAAATTGAAAGGATTTAAAAATTACACCTCAATTGTATTGATTTGCTGTATAGCATAGGCGTTATTCCTAAGGCTATAGGAGACTCACTTTAGTATAAGAGAATGAAACAGCAATGAATTTTAAAAAAACAGGTGAATATTTTTTTATAAATTTATAATGGTATGAACTTGGCTGCTGCAACTGAATTAAGTTCTTGTAGCTGTTCAGTAAGTAGATCTCAACATAAGGGGAATAAGAGAATTAACTCATCCCGAGGAGTATTTTAAGCATATGCAGTTATGCATTAATTAACGAAAGGTATATTAAGTGCTAGTCGATTTGTGTTTAAAGAAGCCATTTTAACATGGGAAAGCCAGGGATATATTTTAACTAGGAAATTTCAAAACAAAGTTCCAACTGACTCAGTATATTTCCGTGAAAAGACCAGGAAATGCCTTTTTTGAAGAAAGCGTATCGTTGGAAATACATTTAATAATATTTCGCAGGTGATTTAAGTCAATTTTAGAACTTCACTCGAATAAATTTTAAATTCCCTCTTTTTTAAGATGCGTTCTATAGTGCTGACATCTAGCGGTGATTTGTGAGAACTATTTACTCGCGGCTACAGAAAGCAATCGCAAATTTTACCTAACGGCGTAAAACACTTCAAATGAAAAATTAAATGATCAAATTGCATCAATATTTGAATATAAGTAATTTATTATTGCAAAATTAGTATTTTTTAATGAAACTAAGCTCCACGTTAGCTGCAGCAAAGAACTTCCTACATGAATGCTATTTTCAAGTGAAAGGTTGAAGTAAGTTCTGAATTGGGGTTGCGGCGGCTACCTTAAAGCTAAATTTAAATAATCCCAGAGAAAATATGGATCCTTTGTAACGACGAGTTAGGTATTCACAATACGAAAATGATAGAAAAGGAATAGAAATTACCAAGCACTAATCCGATTTTTTTATGAACCGGGGCATTGTTTTAGAGAAGTAGGCGTCGTGCCATGCGTCTTTGAACATTATTTCCTCGGATCATATAATTAGGATTAAATTGCGATTTGGACGATCAATCTCTGGGATTTTTGCTATAGTTTAAGCACTTCAAGAAGCACTATGCTGAATCGATTTTTCCACATTTTTCCATATGAAATACTTGGACCGACGGCCCTCTCAACATGACCTATCTGGCTTCAGCTGCTCCTGTCGCGGTGTACAGCGATCGTTATTCCATTGTACTGAGTTCAGTGCGGCAAAATCATTTCAAAAACTCCTACTAAAGGTCAATCACTCCTAGGGACCGGCCTCTCACTCTTAAATCAATAAAATCGAGGTTTCGTAAAATAGAGGTCATTTTACATGGTTTTCCTATATACAAAGATCGGGACTGGCGGAATGGTTCGTAAATTGGTGTCATTTCGTAAATTAGAGGTTCGTAAAAAAAGAGGTTCTTCTGTATATGCATTGTGACAATTAGGTTCGTTTCCTTAACAAAATTTTTAATTCCCAAAAAAGAATAGCAGCAACATGAATGCAGTATTGTAGACTGGTGGGGATGAATTGGCATGGAACCCAAAAGTCATGATTATGAATCCAGCCTCTGGTATGGATTTCAGGTTTAAGCTTAGTACAGATGGTGGGGTATAACCAGCACCTTAAAACTGTAGATGTACTTATGCAATGAAGGTAGCTTTTCCTCAATCCCATATTATTGGAATTTATAAATTTGTGAGAAGTGTTTCCTATAATTAGGAATGTGTCGATTCTCGATACCATCGATTCTAGTGGATTGGTATTGTAACGGTCCCGTCCTCCCGGACGTGCGAATGGGGCCCGACACACACTTCACCCACGCGTACTCTCCAGCCTCAGAGACGCGCGGGCAAAATACAAACTCCGTCACCTGTCGGATAACAAAATTGAGAGACCTCTCCACAAGGGCCTCTGCAGGCAGGTTCCTGACCTCGTTCAGAGCCTAGTTTCTCCCTAGCTTTACCGCTGGGGCCGGGTGAAGAATGGTTGTAGGTGATATGGTCGAGGGTGATTTGGCTCGCCAAGGTGAGAAGATTGAACAAAGTATTGTTCACACTTCATACAGCAATCATATATTCTATAATTGACACAAATAGTTACAAAACAAAAATAACCTCCTAAAGACTAATGACTGGATGGATGAATAAATGAGGGATGAAACATTTAAATCATGAGAACAAACCCTTATGATATGAATGAGCGAAATGAAATGAGTAATAAACAATCAAGACAATGTAGCCTAATGCTATTCTATGAGCCACTCACAGCACAAAAGAAAAAGAAAGCTTACTATCGCACACAGGCGATCCAATTGATTGTCCCCACTCACGAACAAATTGGGGAGAGGGAGGTAATTATCAGTCCTTCCCTTTTAAGGCAAAATACTTGTTTGATAACTAATAATCATTTAAAATATAACTTATGAGATGACAGTCATATTATTGTGAATCTGTTATGACATTTTTTATCTGATACTAAGCATTTTTTGTTATTGAACATGCTTTTGTAAGAAAAATATGAAACTATTATCAAACAGTTTTTATTTTCAGAATGTCCTCGGAGTGCAATAGCAGAAGTTTTATCCCTAAGTTAATTGTATATTCATATATTTGCATTGTAAAATTGTATTTTTAAATTTCATGGAACATTTTTACGATAATATATAGGAAAACTAGTTAAATTAGGTACATAGTTATAGGTTGATGGTATTGGTATCGAGAATCAATTTTTTAGTAATAGGTATTGAGAATCAATAAATTTTGGTATCGACTCATCTCTACCTAATATATCAGGGTTTATAGGATCCTGGAAAACCTGGAAAAGTCGGGGAATTTAAAGTGTGGTCAGGGAAAAATCTCAAAACATTCAAATTTCGGAATTTATCACCCTGAAAATGCCAAGAGATCAAAAACTGCGCATGGAGCAGAGGGCAGGGTGAAGGAGGGGACGACTGGCCTCAGGCTGGCTTCGCTGTGGAGGCAGCCCAGGGGCCCAATTCTGGTTCTTTCTGGCTATAGCCTGCACAATTTGGTGAAATGAGTGCGCATCTCATTTTCATTCGCTAGCGATTTTGCCAGGAATGCGTCGCTTTGTCCCTCTGGTGACAAAAAGGTTATTCTCTGTCAAATTTGATTTCACTTAGCCAAATTTGTAGAAGGATGTGAGGAAGAAAAAATCAAGATTGATTCAAAGAGCTACTTTAGCATGACATCAGGTTTGAAGGAAAAGCCAGGTTAGCCCTCTTTGCATATATTTTTCTGCAATTAAAACCCTTTCGGAAGGCTTATCAATGTAAGTGATCGTGATTTTTATTTTGTGGACTTAAAATTGTTCATCTCTTATTACTGGAAGTTCATATGATTGATATGAAAATAAACCTACAATTTTTCATAAGTTTAGACTTTTTCGCTTCCTCACTACCACTTTTATCTCTATAAATGACCGAAATCTTGGAGTTTTCAGGCACTCAAAAGTCAGGGAAAATAAAAATGAAAACCCCTATACACCCTGTATATATACGTTCCATTTTAGATTGTGAGGAAACAGACATATTTTGTGCCTCTGGGTGATGTGCTTTTCCCACATAACCAGGGCTGCCACTGCATCACTTTTGTTACTTTTTAAAAGGGTGTCATTTTATGGAGAAATTTTCTCTTATTTTACTTTTCCTGTTGAGAAAGCAAAAATTATATACTTATCAGCCACACCACCTTCAACGTCTGCCAAATGCGGAGATCAGTGCGCACTGTGTTTATAGAGGATTTCCGCGAGCTCTGCTTCATTCCGCCATCTATCCCTCTCACTTTGGTCTTTGATACTGGCGGCTCCCTGTGCAAAAAACTGTTGAAAATTTCAATAGTAATATGGGCCAACAGTTATATCCAATGTCCAGTTGTCACTTTCGGTGGCAGCTGCGTCACAGGCATTGTCGTTCTCCAAGCTTTCATACCCGTTGCAAGGCACGTCATCAGGGAAATGATTATTGAGAAGTGAAGATGCTGCTATTTATGGGGGACCTGTGTCCCCCCTCCCCCTGTCTCTTGGCCTTGGCTGGTTGCCGTTCTCTTTCACCGCTCCCCCCCCCCCGCTGCTGACGTCAGTGAGTTGTGCGGGTCGTTCACCTAGGAAGAGTTTCTTCCAGACCGCGCTAAGTCGAATGCCGTCATCTCTGTTGAAGTTTTGCGGCCTCTTCTCAATTTCGACGGCCTCTCGAATTAAACGAGGAAAATACGATTTTTCCCTCGAGATGACCTTCGTCTCCTCGGTCAAGATCCGGTGGCCCTCTCTCGAGAGGGCGTGGTCTGCAACCGCCGATTCTTTTCCATTGCCGCGCAGGATCGCTCTCCGATGTTCCTTTAATCGGCAAGCTACCGACCTTCCGCTTTGCCCTATGTACACTTTACCGCAAGTGCACGGTATTTCGTAAACTCCTTCTGTGTGAAGAGGGTGAAGCCGGTCCTTCGCGGATGGTAATATGTCTTTGGTTTTTGTCAACGTGCCGAACCACGTCTCTATGCCTGCTTTCCCAAGTATGCGGGAAATGCGTTCGGACGATCCAGCAACGTAGGGAATCATAGCATATCCTTTCGGTTTCGTCCGGTTGTTTTCGGGCAATCTTGGCTCCATCTTCATATGTCTCCTCACGAACGACTCCGAATACCCATTTCCGACGAGAGCGGCAACCAAATGTGATTCCTCGTCTTTTAGAGCAGTGTTCTTGCACACCACTCTGGCCCTATGCATAAGGGTTTTGACTAAAGCCGCTTTTTGCCTTGGATGATGGTGGGAGGTTGCATGGAGATACCGATCCGTGTGGGTTTTCTTTCTATAGACGGAGTGCCGCAGAGATCCGTCGTCTCCTTTCTTCACCAGAACATCTAAGAAAGGTAGGGTCCCATTCTCCTCCATCTCCATAGTGAATTGGATGGAGGGATGTATTGAGTTGAGCCACCGCCACTACAGCAAGCTGCGGATACCAGGTAAACAGCAGTGATCACCAACGGTTACCGCAGGCAATGTCTCTGAAAATGCATCACGAAAAGGAAGACCTGTCGGAATCATTTAGTGAACACTCGACAAATAAGAGAAGAGCAGAGAAGCTTTTTTAAATGGTTGTATGCTCTGGCAGGGGTGTAACACCCTGAATTGTTGGTGGGGGCAAACTCCTTGAAAAATCTGTGTAAGCGGGGGAGGAAAGGGTCTGCACATCAAAATTTCACTCAAACTGTTTAAAACACTACAGCAATATTTATTAGATTACCAATGATAAAGGAAATGTTTTAATTATTTATCAAAAAAAATAAGGAAAATATTTCATATGTATGTACAACCACTGTTTTACTTACCAATTTTTAATTTTATAGATCATATTAATGGGAAAATAAAAATATGTCTGGAGTTCTATTCTGCATACCTGAACGGGGGAGGGGGAAGTTTCATCCTCTCCACATAAAATTTTGTGCAACATTTAAAATCAGAGCGGAGTTACTAGGGATAAAGGCCCAAATAATTTTACAAATCAGGCAGTGTCCAAAAAAAGTGAGCCACAACCTCTGATTTCTTTGGGGTCTACCACTCCCCCCACACCCCTCCTAAGAAATTTGATATAGGGAGGAAGGGTTCCACTACACCATAACAGAATTCATGCCTTATAAGAAGATTAATTTAGAAGGGCGTAAGTACTTCCAATTTAGTGTAGAGACTATAGAAGTGTCATCTGACGCAGAGGAAGCTCTCTTTTTAATCGCATGGGCAGAAGATGAAGACCGTGAAAACAATATTAGCATGCAATACTTTCTAATTTAAAAAAATACTATTTGCAATGAATGTTCAAGGGCGTGTCTATATATAAGTATTTGACCTGATCATTTTCGGATTGAGTAATGGATACTTAACCACTACAGTGAACTCCACAGTCGACATTCCTCTCAGCAATTTTGCTCTAGACTAGAGTCGTGGGAAATGCAGCATGCAGCTAACTGAATTGTAGTCGAGGCACTACCACGTTCTGTTGTGCGGAATCCACGTCAGTTTGCGCATAGTGGTATCCTGCCGAGTGATTTTTGTCCTGTGCAAATTTCACTCCTGCGTACCGCACCTGTGTGTGCAGACCTTAACACCGGCCTAACTGAATATCTGCATAACTCTGAACCCATGTAACCCGGATCTGTGTAAGTCGAGGACTTACTGTGCAACAGTTGCAGCCTATCTAGGAAGATGTCAATCCCTTCAGGGGAATACACTGCAATATTCCAGGCAGAAATGCATATTCTTCTCTCTTGATTGCATATCCTTCATCTCTCACTTATTCACCCTGATGAAGGTGGTGTGAAGATGAGGAGGAATAAACCTCTCACATTCTCTGCGAGTGCCCTGTTATGGTAAGGAGCAGATATCTTGGCTTACCCTTTTTGGAACCCAATAAAGTATAGTCATAGGGGACATACTGGGTTTCAGCCAGGCTATTGGCCTCTGTGAGTGATCTCTTGAATGGTGGCTGTTACAATGGACCAAGGTCTAAGTGCCTTAGGGACTCATGGAGTTACTGCCAGAGACGTATTTATGACCTCAGAGGGACCTGGAGAAATCTAGAATAAGGCCGCCAATGTTATAGTCTTGCAACCTGGCAACTTGACATAGACTTTTCCTTGCATATTAAGACAAAAAAATTGTACATATCACTATTAATATTCTGCTCGTAGGCGCCAGGTTACCTGCAACTAAATTTACATTTTTTCTCTCACAAGGCCTCCAGCGTCCGCTGGTAATGCCATTTGGTAAATGATGCCCTTGTAACTTTACCTAATATCTAATCTCATCTATTGTACATAAGATACACTTTGCAATCGTCCGATAACATGTGTACAGATTTAAATGTAAAATAATGAATGGCATATTGTTATGACTACTAACAAATATCACTGTGTCACTCCGACTCAAACAAGCAAAAAAATATATTTAAATATGACTCACTTTACTTCAAATTCTGGGCTGAAAACTATCATAAGTAACCACGACATTTTTTGTTTTGCTAAGTCTAAAATAGGACAGTTTCCTTCATCAAAGAAAACAGAATTAATTAATTGCGATATGTACCCTACCATAAATTATAATTCATTTTATGCTAAAAGTTTGGATTGAGAAATCCCAGATTAGAGGATGAAATGTTAATTTTAAATACTGAACTTACCATTGTTTTTCAGATCCCCTCAGCTCTAGTGAATATGATATTCCTTATCTTGACGGGTCATAAATATGTAACCTCATATCTTCTGTGATCAATAAATTAATGATAATTGATAATAGCTTGTGAAAACTATCAAAATTCGAAAAGTTGCCTCTGTTAAGGCCGCTTTACACGATACAATTTTTCGTACAATTTCTTGTACAAACTCTTGCATGAGGAAATTGTACCGTGTAAAGCGGCAAATTGTACGAAAACTTGCGCGATTGTCTGAATGACTGAACAGGAAATACAACGTGTTCTAATTCCATTCAGACAAACATACAATTTCGTTCAGTCTATACAAGAATTTGTACAAGAAATTGTGCAAAAAATTGTATCGTGTAAAGCGGCCTTTAAACATGTTATTAATATGTAGTCGTTTTATAGGCTCCAGGGCATCCTGCTCGTGGAGTTCTCTGCGACTCAGAAGCTTATACCATTTAAATGAAGTTTAGAAATGAAATGTATAATACATGGTCTAAGGTAAAATGAGTACTAACTGTTTTTAAATGAATCAACTGAATAAATAATTTTAAATACGTAAAAGTCAATCGTAATAAACTAACTGAATAAATATACCTCCCATAATAATTAATAAGCTTTAATATCATTTACATATTACCACAATACCAGTGCGTTTGAATGTACCACCGGTGACACAGCCACACACCTACGCCACCTACATATCGCTACTCAATTGTTCGGTTATTTGACGGCGCGACGTATCGTTGCGGAAACCGTTTTGACGTCGCTGGTGAATCTGGTTTTATCCCTGTTATGGATTTACTGTAACGTCCACGAAGTACTTAAATGTGATCACGCTTTGCAGCATATAATTAAAGGAAGAAGGTGTCAAAAGATTCGTCATACAGGTATGTATTTATAAGAGTTGTGCACGGAGTGTGGGGGTTACATTCTTTTCAACCCTCAAATTCTGTAGTGTTCTATCTGGTAACCCCGTAGTTTTTGTTTGCTGTAGTTTATTTTTGTTTGAATTTCAGATACTACTTGAATCCTACGTGATCTAAGGGATTGGCGGCTTGTAAAATGTAAGTACTTTATTACATCTAGAGATAAAAAGACCTGTAACTTCGACTCGCAATAATTGTCTCTAGAAACGAAATCCTCGAAATTGAGTATTCCAAATGGGATGCCATCAGGTAATACGTATGTTTTTTTTAATCGTTCTGTATCATCATGTATTACCGCAAAAATGGTAGAAACGTTGACATATGGCTGTAGGCTTAGAAATACACCAGTCTTACATGAGTGCAATACAGAGAAAACTATCGCAGAAACGTCTTTTAGTTGTATTGGAAGTTATAATATATGTCAAGCTGCCACGTTTCAAAACTCTAACATTGGGGGCCTCAGAGGTCATAAATACGTACCTGCATAGAGTAGATCTGTTCTATATTGAAGATCCATTCTTTGTTCCTTGGTCTATCCATATTATCTCCATTATTCTTCTTTAACAGCACATTCAAAATGCTTGCAGTCATTGCCTCTTTTTGGCTGTAATTTTACATGCCTTAGTGATACGAAGAAGCATGCTCTAGATATATCTGTCAAAGCAGTTTCTTATTTCCAAGCCTGTATAGTATACTTATCCAGCTGTTGGTAGATTCCCTATAGCATACATATACTCAGCCACCCCTCGAATCTGTACCTTTAAATCTGTGTCTATGGCACTGAGTTGCCGAAACCTGGGTAGTTTTTCATTAAAGAAAGGTGGATTTATACCAAGTGATTTTTTTTCAAAACAGAATTTGGTAGATTCTCCTATTTTGGTGGAATGGACTCTTTGTGTGGATTTTCTTCTGACTATTTCTTTCATGTTTTGCCCATCGCTGGTTACTCAGATTCTCAGATAACAATACTCTTTTTTATTATTTAAGCTTTTGTATCCAAAGTTTAACTGTAGCCTTGGCCTAATTTCCTCTACTGTACTCCATTACCTTAGGTTTATTTTTGTTGACCCTCAAGTGATATCTTGCCAAATTTTTTTCCAAGTTAACCAGTCTCTCCCCAAATTATCCATCCCTGCTATGACACCTAAAATTTTGGCAAAATGCAGCAACCTCAATATCCACTGAATATTTTTTGTGAAGCCTTATCTGTGATTTCTCAAATGGCTTTTTATATTTACAAATAAAAAATTTTCTGATACAGTGCACAATCTTGTGTCATTCCTTTATGTTCCTGATGCTTCACTGGTGCATCCAGATTTAATTATAACCTAATGGTTTTTATGCAGGCATCAATCCTTGGTTATTGTATAAACATTGCAGCTACCATTATAATTTGAATGTTAGATCCTATTGCTGTAGTTAAAAGGTATATCCAAATCCAAAACACATGGCTGTATAATTATGAGGCTTGAATCCCAATCACTGTGCTAAAAAAAATGTTATCCAAATCGGTACTTACAAGGACTCATGGTTTGTTATTCTCCATTATTTTTTCAAAGAGTAGCCCAAAAGCCCAAATTTCTCTTCCTGAATCGAATTGATCTTCGTCCACGCTATTCATTCCTTCTTCATTATCCCAAGATAGTAATTGCAAGATTGTTTATACATAACCCTCCATTCTATTCTCGTGTTGGTTAGCCTCTTCATATGCATGTAGGTACATAATTCTTCTCTTTAACATCCTTCACTATTCGCTTCATGTATATTATGCAAATCCCTCTTTTGCTTTCCTTCGCATTCCCTTCCCTGGATGATTGTCTTCTATCTATCCAGCATTTCTTGTGGTTTGGCCAATTAGATTGCCTGAAGTTTATAAAGTTCTCAACAGAAATCTTTTTTCTCTCACTCTTCTTAGGACTTTCTTTGTCATATTGGTCCACATTATCTTTATTCTTCATTAGCCCCAAATTTCAAATGCATCCCACCTTGACTTGTGTGCTACTCTTATCATCCATGTCTTATATCAATGAAGAAGCTTGCTCGACAAATATCTTCTGACGAACATTTTTCAGACCACTTTGAAACACTTGCTTGATAGCTGGAAATCATCATCATCAGTCAACATACCTGAGATTGGTAATGACTTCAGGCCTTACAATCTGGAACCTCTCCATGATGAAATTAAGAATAAAAATATTACACTCCGTACTGGTCGACTATAAGGGTTTATTGTTACGACCTGGGTTTCGTACACTTAGTGACATATTTGCAACTGTATATATACAGATCTATATATCTATTAACTGTATATATCTAACCGTATATCTAATGATTTGTACATATATGGTTGTTGATATGACTATTGTATCTGAAGATGTAGATGAAGTCACTGGTGTATGAAACCCAGGTCGTAACAATAAGCCTTTATAGTGGACCATTACTAAGTGTAATATTTTTTTTAATTCTCAATTTAATGCTGAGATTGTTTTGACGCAGCTCTGCACTCAACTCTCATTTCATACCATTATGCCCTTATTCTCTTTTACATCTTTTGCCCTATGTATCTCATACAAGACCTTCCATTGCCATTCATCCCATTCACTTGTCTTTCAACGATTGCCTTTATCATGCCGACATGTCTCATGACGTGGCTAATTAAGTTATCCTGTCTTCTTCTTAGGGTTTTCAGGTGACTTCTCTTCTCACCCACTCTTCTCAGGACTTCCTCATTACTGACTTAGCTGGAAACATGCTTGTATTTCCAGCTGTAGGTTTATTCTTTTGGTGAACTCTTTGCCTGGTTCATTCTATTTTCTTCTTGCTTCATCCATCACTAGTATATTGGCTCCCCAGACAGCAAGGTAGAATGGGAGAAGGGGTAGGGGCTTCTCCCGTTTTACCTTCCCTTGACAAGTGGTGCATGCCAACATCAGTGTTTGTTTGTGCTAGTGCATCAGTGTCCTCTGTAGAAATACGAGAAGTGTTGTGTTTTTTAACAAGATCTCCTTCAGACTCTTTGAAGCTTGTTGCTGACTGGAAGACCTTTCTCAGGGCTGAAGAAACACTGAGGTACTGTTGTCATTTCCTAAAAGTTCCCTTTCCCCTTTATACCACAAACGAAAGAATCACCTATTACGGCTTGGAGACAATTCTTTTCAATAGATCATGTACTCTCATCAACTCTTCCTTGCTGAGAGATCCTAATGGGAACTGTTTTGCCCATGGAGTTTTTATACAAGAGTGTTTCATGACATGTTTGGAAAAGAGGAATTGGGGAGGTTAGTTAGGCGTCTCAGGATTGTAATGTGGTACCCTCCCCAGGTAGGTAAATGATTGTCACTATACAGACCACTGTGGTCTCTTATCTTCACTTATTCAAAGATGAACTGCCTCCCTATCATCTGGGTGGTGAGATGAAAATTATTGCCTCCAATTGCCAACTCACAACAATCTTCTCAGGTTTCTATATCATTTGAAAGGCAAACCTTACCCAATGTAGACCAATATCACCCAGAATGCCACTGCTTACTCTCCAACACTGTTTATTGGATGAGGTATATTACTCATTTCACAGCACCTCTGTATATTCTTAGGTCCCTGCACCATCCAAAAACAGTGGATGAAATAGGTGGCTTTTGTTACCCTATGCAGCTTAACATTTCTTCAATTAAGAGAACATTTCATTTTAAAAAATATGTATTCACCTACCTTAAAAAATCACCTGTAAATGTAAGCTTGTACGCAGTTCTTTAACCCTTTCCCTACGAACGCCGTTTATAAACGCACAGAATTTTCACCCCTGTGAACGAACGCCATGTATAAATGCCGCAGATTTTTCTACGCAATAGAACGAAGGGCGTCTTAAAACGTCGCTAGAGCCAGGTAGGCAGAAAAGGTCCAAGGTGTCATAAAGGACCCTTCCTCGCGGGTCTGAAGACCCTTCCTCGGCTTAGAGGTGGGGATTATCTCGACCCTTCTTCACACCGCTAGCCTCACTCTCGGCAGTTGTTCGCGGTCACTTGTTTGTTTATAAAATGAAAGAACCAGAAAAATATTTGTTTAATTCACATGATATTTAGTACCAGAAGTTTATTGCTTATGTTTTTCTGAGTCTTTAGAAGTTTTAAATGGAGCGCTAACATTATTATGAAAAAGTAAAATGACTTTGTATATTCCACACTTTTATTAACAATACCGACTGCGGTTTCGCCGGCTATAGCGTCATTGTCAAGGCAACACTATATGTTTGCTTGACAATGATGCTATAGCCGTCGAAACCGCGGTCGGTATTGTTAATAAAAGTGTGGAATATACAAAGTCATTTTACTTTTTCATGATGATTCAATTCCACAAAGTTACGCCTGAAGGTATTTCTTCGCTAACATTATTATTAGATATTTTAATATTAACAGTAGAATTTCGTTTAAAAGCTCTAAATGGTACTTATAACAACAGGAATTCATTTCTGTATTAACTTGCACTCAGAGTCTTACTATTATTTATTTAAGAAAAATCACTGTTAAAGTAGTTGACCGCGGACGAGGGCCGTGGTGGGTTCTCATTTGCAAAAGGGTGTAGACAATCTCTGCTCACTGGCCGAGGAATAGGTCAGGAACCCCACTGGGTCCGGTCCCAAAGCGGGGGAAAGATATGCCTGCAGAAAACGTTGCTTCAAGAGAGCTCCGTACAGGGAGTGGAAAAAAATTCTAGAGGAACCCGTGGAAAGGGAAGCTTTTTCCTGCATAGGACTCCGGTGCGAAAGGGTTAAATAGAGCTTCACTTTATGGGTGAATTCTGTGAGTACCAATACCAATGACTGACTACAATCTCTGGAGGTCTTCAATTAAAAAAACATTGAGCATCATCTTGCCCCAGACACACTTACTCTCTGAGTTTAGCATTGATCTAGGCCTCTTTTCTTCTACTGCATACCAGTACCTTGATTTTCTATTTATTTAGTGTTTCACTTTCTCAGTAGCGATCCCTTGTTGCCATCATTGCAGCCACTTGTCTCAGTTCACAGCCAGAGACTTCATCTTGTAGGAACATGCAGTTAGGAACGTTTGTATGACATGACTGCATAGTGTAATGAAAATTACACTATGCAGTAAGGATGATGTGGGTCTTCCTCTTGTTTTCTATATTTTCCTGCCAAGCTCTATACAGCCAGTGTTTTTCCATGTTGACCAGTTTTCCTTCAATTACTGTCTGTCTCTGACATAACTGCTATGTCATCGGTAAAATGCTGCAATCTAATTTTTCTCATCGCAAGGCTTGCCTTTTCATATATTCCATGTATATAATGAAATAATTGAAATACAGCATTGTCTCACTCCTTTCTATATTCTTGCCCCTTCATTGCTGGGTCCAGAGGCAATCACAGCAATTGTCGTTCTCCATTATTTTCTGTATTTATAGCATGACAGGCCCTAAATTGCTTTCCTTAAGGTCAATTTCTAATTCCTTGATACAAGGTCCTTACAATGCCTGACAATACCAAGAGTATGAAGAGATGAAATGTAAACAAATTTAACCTCTCCATTCTTGAGATTTTCCTGTCGGTCATGTGTGAAGGTATCATTGTGATTATTACCTTCAGCAACTGCTCTGCTCTCACTCATCCTCATGGCCTTATTATTTTCAATAAAATCAGTCTTTTTCCTGGAGACACAATTCTTTCTATTCAATTCCTTTAACAGTCTCTTGAGTAAACAGTGTCTTGTGCTGCCTCATCCTATTTCCTAGTTTTCCATGTTTTTCTCCTGCTGTGCAATTGATCCGCTCTAGGATTTGTTGTAAGCTTTGACCCACGTTCAACTGCTGAACACTTGTAATGGTGTTTCTGTTTTGTAATGCTGCTATTTACATAGTTTTATCCTAATGACTTATCAAAAGAAATCAAGAACATGTTACCTATTAACCCTTTCGCTGCTGTTAACGTACCTAGTACGATCGCATGGTAGGCTGCTGTGAATGTACCTTTTCACTGTCACTTGGCTTTCACTTTTCTGCAGCATGTGATGTGTAGGTTTCGGAAAAGTAAGCCGCAGCGAAAGGGTTAACTTTGGTTGGGTGACAATTAAATTGACTTACTAAACATGCCTGGTTCATAACATCTGGCCTAGTAACATTTGCAACGTAAAGTAAGCTTCCAATTCCTCTACTGAATTTCTTGCAATCAATTATTCACTATCATTTATTTATTTATTTACCAAAAATTCAAAAACAGCCATAAATGGCCTTTTACATTGAATATGTAACAAATAATTATATTTATCAACAGAAATAAAAGTAGCGATGAACAAAAGATCAACATGATAACATTGATTGTTTGATACATCTGGTATAGGAGAGATAAGAGGCGGAGAGGTCAAGTGAGGGGTGGGTGGAAGAGAGAGAGTTGAAAAGTTTCGGGAGCGGATAGAAAAGAGATCGCTGGGAGAGTAAAGGACAGAATTCGGTAGGTGTAGAAGATCACTGCTACAGGTTTTGCGGCCAGGAATGTGGAGGGAGAAAAGAGGGAGAAGGTCATTAGAACGCAAATTGCCGTTTGTGATCGAATGGAGGAAATTTAAATCTTGGATTGTTCGACGGGTTGACAAAGGGGATAATCCAAGTGAGGACATAATATCGCTTTGGGATGAGTTACGCAGGTGGGGAACACGGTGGTGGACAATAGAGGTGAAAAATTTAAGGGGGCGGTCCACAAGTTTAAGATTGCTGGGACTGGATGTTGCTGAAATTAATGAGCAGTATTCCACTATGGGAAGTATGCAACCAGTAAAGATGGTTTTTAGTGCTAGAGGGTCTGTTATTTTGGTGAAACGGTAGAGAATTCCTACAACGGACATGGCTTTCGATTTAATTTCTCGGAGATGAGGGGTAAAGGTAAGTTAGCTGTCAAAGATAACTCCAAGATCCTTATGTATGTTGTGACAGGGACTGTTTTGCCAGATAAGTGATACCGGTTGCGTAAGGGCTTTGATTTTAAAGAAAATGACATGGAGTTTTCCTTTGCTTGTGACCTCCAGTGGATTTATTCGGCAACTCCTTAACGATATACATAATTACCTCTCTTACATCATCAGTCAATTCAATGTCCGTCAGCAAAGGTTCAGGATTCATAGGTTACCTGCTCATTGACTGTAAAATTAATGACTGACAAGATTAAACACTGCATATTTAATTTTGCAATAATAATACTACATACCATATTTATTATCCTTCAAAGGGAAGTCAGAAAGTATATGCTCAAATGTTATGCAAAACCAAGTAGATCAATGCAAGTCTTCATTGAAGACTTAAGTGTCTTTTACAAATTAGTTGTTTGTAGTATTTCGTTGTCCTTTGATTGATACGCAGTGTGTCCCAGTTCTGTTAGGTTTGTGGCTATGAAAAATAAAATTCATGGATTATGTTAAAAAAATCACTGTATTTATTCAAAGTAGTCTTCCTCTGAATCAATACACAGCTGAAATCGATTTGAAAGTGTTTTGAAATGGCCACTGTAGTCCTTTTTGTAATTGTATTTAGTACTGCAGTACAAATTTCTTGGACGTCCTTAATGGCGTTGTAACAGTGTCCTTTGATTGCCGACTTCAATTTGGGGAACAAGAAGAAGTCTGCTGGGGCCAATTCTGGCAAATATGGTGGGTGATCCAAGACTGTGATCCCTTTTCTGGACAAAAACTGACAATGTTTGCTTCGTGGGCAGTGGCCTTGTCTTGGAGGAGCGACCAGGAACCTGCCTCTCGGTATTCGGGTCATATTGGATGAATTCTCTCCCACAAACATTGGAGGATGCCGAGATAATACGCAGAATTGATGGTGTGCCCTTCTGGTACTAACTCCTTGTGTATATTTCCTTTGGAATGGAGGAAAACTGTTAGCGTTGCCTTCACATGACTCTTCTGCGTGCACACTTTCTTTGGTTTCGGTTTCTGTGGGCTCAACCACGCTCTCTGCCAATCTGTAAGAGTCTCATCCCGGAAACACATCATGTTTTGTCTCTTGTTACAATCAATTTCGTGAAATCAGTATGTCTTTAGTAGGAATCAGTATCAGATTTGCGTAACTTTTTCACTTTTTCAAAAAGTGTCACATTTTGCAGTAAGGCCCTCAATGTTTTAATTGCCTGGTCTGCCTGGCCTGCCATCCATGAGTACCTTTACAGGCACTGAAGTATTCAAAATTTTGTTTCACAAAACTTTCTGAGTTTAGAGCTATCGATTACATCCACTGGGTTGAGGTTGGTGGGTAGACCTCTAGATATGGAGGTTAGGTGCGTGATAAGCCAGTTTACTTGTCCAAGAAACAGTCATGGACATTATGCGACAGCACTCCGAGGTGGTATTGGTCTATCATTGGTTAAGATAGGTCTTTAAATGATACAGTAACCTGTGAAGAATTGGTGTAGGGAGGGAACCAACATCTATACTTCCCATTGCCTGGATGAGAGGGCAGATTCTCATCTTCATATGAGTGAAGATGGAGACCACAGTACAGCGACACCCAATTCATTACGGGCATGGTAACATTTGAATGGCTGTGGTATTGTGATGTGGAAGGCAGGGCAAACCACCAAGGCTTCCTTTCCCCTTGTGGAATTTCAATAGGCCTTAAAGGACAAGATGTTATACCAGTTAGTATAATGAGAGTGGAGAAGGATGCCTCGGTAGCTCTATTAGCAGAGTACCTAGCTGGAAATGAGGGGATCCTCTTTTTGAGTCCTGGTCGAGGTGGTTTTTTTCCTTGTGTACATTCTGCAATTGTGCATTTCAGTGGAAACATCTGCTTAGGTATTCACAGTTATTTTGCCATCCTGTGACAACTATTGTTTTTTTAAGTTGTTAATTAATAATCTGTGTTGAGTTAAAATTGTGAAAAGTGTTACCATGACCTGCTATCCTCTTGTGATGAAGGTTCATGCACTTCATTTTTTGGGAATCGAGGAACAATTATCCTCCCACCTGGGAATCCTTGATTTAGGACCAAAGTCCAGGACTTATTGATTGAGAGGATCAGAGGATTTCAAAGAAAGGACATTCATTGAATTCAGAGAAAGTTTAACAGCTAATAAATGTAGCATGACAAAATGGTGCATCCTTTCACAGGTGAGCAATTTTTTATGGGGTACTAGTGTAATCATCAAAATAAGTACACGACCAAGTAATATTCCATAATATTTTATTTGGTCTCTAGCGGGTTTGATGCTACACTCTCAATCTTTCCAGGAAGTCTGGCAAGAAACTTGATTGTGATGTGGTGAAAGTTTTGGGAGTGTTCAGATATTCTGATTCAATAAGAAAATGGGAAATGGAAGGGAGAGTTTTTAAGGTTTTTTAGTGGGTAAGGTCATTTAGAAAAAAAAATGTTTTGATATTCATTGGCAGCCTATTCAGTCCTTGGTTCCTGACATCTTTGGATTTCGTATTGATTTCAACCCTCAAGTTGTTATTCAGATACCAACGATCTTTTACTTTCTCAGTAAAGGTATGTCTGGTGTTGATTACTCTGATAAAGTACCTACTACATATTAACTTTGGCTTGGAAAATATTAAGTATTGAAGTACTTTTTATCTCCAAAATTCCGATTAATTAAATGGCCTCCTCCCGACTATATGCTTGTTACTTTTAGCATACAAGCTTTCCAAAACGAGATGAAGGTGTGTATCAAATGAATAATGTTTTTATCTCCAGAGACGATTTACAAAGTGTAAGAATTGTCATTAAAGTAAGATCAAAAAAACATAGTGGTACAACTATATATAAAATATTTGCTCGAAGAATATAATACAATCTGGTAGAAAAAGTTTAATCTTTCATTAAAAGTAATGTATGCTTGTATAATTCCTCAACTCGGGTGTTCATATGTTGTAAAGGAGTAATTCTAAGGTTTTTTACATGGCAGAATGGTTCATGCTTTTTTTTTGTAGAATTACTTCTATATTTAGTCTTTTACATAAAGACTTACAGGGAGCCATTTATGAAATTCTATGACTGGTCCCAACAACCTTTTTCAATGCAGCAAAGTAATAGTTAATCTCACCAGTGTTATGATTTTTCTATTAGTTTATCTTGATTTCCACCCACTGAAATTCTGTAAAATATGAAAGGTTTGTACTTAGCGGGGCAATCATAGACGGATTTACTTTGTGGAACTGCGACATGATGAAAATAAAAACCAATGCACTTTGTAAATTTCCACTTAATTTTATTGGCCTCAACAAGTTTCAACGTTCACCAACTTCATTCTCAAGCGGTCTGACAGGGACCAAGGGTATATGGCAACTTCTTAAATACAAGGGTTTTTGGTGGTTTGGTAAATGGGCTGGAGTTCTGGTGATGTTGTGGTGCAATTTGGGGGTCCTTATTTGGAGAAACTAAAAGACAGCGGAAAGAAAAAAGCAGGGGGTGTTTTGCAGGGTTAAGGAGGGAAGAGCAGAGCACAGTGTGTTAGGCAGTGGGACGGTTAACAATGGGGAAGGGTTCACAGGGATACTATCATTTACCAAACATATAATTTACGGCAAGTATATTAAAATTTCAAAGGATTCTAGGAAATTTCATTTGGCACTTTTTCCATATGCATGTAGGATTGTGGAGTTAAAATTGGAAGTTTGCAGGAAGTGAATTGCAGGTTTGTGTGTGTGGTGGTGATTTTAATTAATCAGAATGTTGAGTCTGTAAAGGTGTCCTTACGGAAAATTGAAAACATGTGTTTTAGGGTTGTATGTCTATGCTGAGGTCTAAGAAATTCAAGAACCTCCCTCCCAACTCAAAAGTAAATGTAATGGATGGATGAAGGGAGATGAGTAGTGAAACAAAATGCTCTAATTGTCTATTTTTTCCGGTCCAGACACAAATGATGTCGTCTGTGTATCGGAAGTAATAGAATGCCTTTTCTACTAGGTGTTTTGAATTAAAGTTTTTTCTCTTATTGATCTAGGAATATCTCAACTAAAATCCATTGAGTTTGGGAATAGAGTTCTCCATTGAAGAGGAAGTAGTTTTTACTCGCACACAAATTTAACGATTTCTCAAATTTATTCCATATGATTCACTGCAACTATCCTCTTAAAAATGTTCAATTACAATGATTACTGTCTCTTTCGCAGAAACTGACGTGAAGAGATTTTTAGCATCAAAGAAGACTAGTTTGCCATTAGGTGGGATGGAAATCGAGCAGAGTTTGCCTGCTAATTCAATGGAATTTTTTTATTGAGTGGGTGGATTTCATAGGGGAATAGGAAAGCAAGAGAGAGTTCAGTTTCTGGGCTAGCAGGTGACCGGGAGCCTGTATAATGTGCTACTACAGGGTGAATTGGAATATTTATTCATTTTGTGTGTTTTTGGCAGACCAGAGTCTAGGGGGAAGTGGATTCATGCAGACCATCCCCCATTTCTCACGGTCTGTTAACAAATATTTAACTTCTTTTAAGGAAGACTTAACCCTGTTTTGGAAGTTGTTGGTAGAATCTCTTTTTAGAACCTGAAACTGATTCTCTGTTTTCAAAAAATTGTTTCCCTTTTTGATGTAGACATGTCTGTTACCTTTGTCGGCTTTTGTTAAAATCAGGCCTTGGTCTTTGATGTGATGTTTGATGTCTCTTAATGTTTTAGCGTTATGATGACCTGTCTGATAGGAGGCAAAATATTTTCTGATAATTCCTGCTCTCAAAAATTTGGGGAGGCAAAGTATTTTCTGATAATTCCTGCTCTCAAAAATTTGGTTCCCAAATGTTTCCAAGAAGTTGGTTCATGGTGGAGGGCAGTATCACGATCGGATAGCAGGTTAATGGCCACTTTCCTCTGGATTGGAATAGTTGGTGAGTATTTTAAACCTCTATTCAGAAATTCATTTTCTTTTTCAGGAAAGTGAAGGTTGATAAATTGATAACTTTTGGTGAAAACACATTACTGTTGTCTTCACTCACTGTGGGACATTTGGCACTTTAGGGAGACACTTTCAATTGGGATGGATGTAAACACTTCAATTTCTTCAATTGTGTCTTCAGTTTCTTGAAGGCAATTACGCTTGTCACCAACTTCACACAATCTTCAAGGAGTCGCCACTCGCACCAGCAAATGGTATGTAAATTCCAAATTTAAGATGTAGAGGAAATGAGAGATTGCATCTCAATTTCCAAACCAGTGTTTGAGTTCCTGTCGAACTCAACACTTCTTTGCTGCCATCACCGCCATAGTTGCCGAGGTGGATGAAGATCTTGTTAGGTTAGAGACCAAAAAAATCAATGTATAAAATTTCATGATTAATAATTAAGTCGCTAAAAAATGGAGGGCAAGTTATGCTTAGTAATCTCCTATTGCATTTTGCATTATGTCTTTCTTAGTTAAATTACAGAAGAAAAATTTGCAGTTTTATTTTATATATTTTTCTGATGAAGACTGCTGTTACATCCACTGATATGAACCATTAGCTCAACAGGTTTTCATAATGGAATTATATTTCCCTGATGGTTTTTGTAACTAAATTTTTATTAATTTTCATTCATTTAATATATTTATATGGGAAAAAATTAAAAGGTCATCATCCATTCCAAGTTGCATGCCATGATTTTAGTAGATTATTTTTGCTCTTGTTGTACTGTTATGCAATGGAGTATTAATTGATATATAATTAAATATATTTTTTGCTTTTCATGTTACTTCAGAGAAGCCACCCAATGTGTACTTTATCCTGAACATGGGCTAATGTTTTGCTGCAGGCGTATCGAATATTACAGCTAGTCCATTTGATGGCCCAACTGTTTTGTAAAAAAATGTTAATGGTTTAATTTTGCAGAAAATACATTTGAATCACTCTTCTTTCTGGAAGTGAAGCAAGAATGATAACAGAAGGAGAGAAGTTGAGGCTGGAAGCTTTTGAAATGTTGTAAAGAAGAAAAATGAACTTCAAATAATTTGATTAAAATGAAATAATGAACATGAAATGATAGATTGATTTGATCAAAATGGCTGAGTTACTAAGAAAGAGGTTCTAGGAAGATTTGGAGAAAAGAGGTATACTGAAAACCGTGGTAAAAAGATATGGGAATTTGTAAATGGCCACATCTTGAGACATAATGGTCTGATGAAGGCAATCAACAAGGGATAAGTGAATGGGAAGAAAGGCAAAGGAAGGCTTTGCATGAGATATTTAGTGCAAGTAGTGAAATATGTGAAAGATGAGAATTACGTAAACATGAAGAGGTTTGCTGATAGAAGAATTGGGTGGAGTCCTGCATCAAACCAATCTTAGTATTTTAGAATGATGTTGATTGGTTATATGTATATGGGTGTTGTATAAAGATGAGATATTCTTCTAGTGTCAACCTAGTGTCTAAACATGGGTTTGAAAACATGCATCTGTTCTGGGAGAGTGATGATTTTCTTTAGTACAGTCATACATGTTGTGCAATCTCCACTATCCTTTTCTCAAAAGGTAATAGCTTTTCATAGGGCAAAGTTACTTGGATCCTATTTGAGTGTGTAACTAAAAAAATGATATTTTAATGGGGGGTAAGGGATGGGATGCGTCTCAAAAAGCCTCTCCCATTCAAATGTCAACCTCTCCTGCACGTGGCACCCCCTGCGTCTGCTGATGAGGCTCTGGCGACCGAGTTTCCCGGGATAAGGAAGCCCCCACTATCAAGAGTCAATGGCCTCCACGGAAGGTGGATGTGAGGGTAGTGGTTGTGGCAAGGAATCACCTCTAAAGGCAGAGGAACCATTATTTGTCATTGGCATCAGAGGAGATCATAGCTCTTTGTAGATAGATGGAAGCAAGAGTCTAAATGGCAGAGACGGTGAAAGGAAACTTCCCATTTGTGTGAGCATAGTGCAAAAGAGGTGACTCAAAATATACTGTGATGGTGTAATCAAAGTAAGTTCATTGGCTGTAATACTGCAGTGTGGAAGGAAATCGAAGCCACTGTATTATTTTCCCTTAAATATGGAGAGAACGTACGGTGAACTGTAGGGAAAGATGTGTTGCTTATGATAGTTATCAGAACTCAACATCTAGCAGGGGAAATTAATACGTTTTTTCAAGTCGTTATCAAAAGAAATGCTTGATGTGGAAAACCAGTTGAAATTCCTATGTGGAACTCGAGAACAGAACTGAGGATGGGAACACTGGAGTTAATGATGAGTGAGATGAACAAAAGTGAGATTGAGATTCTAGGTTTATGAGAAAATAAGGTGGAAAGTAAGTACGTCTTTTATCGTGTTATATTTAGAGTGAAATTCAGTGGGAGAGAAGAAGAGGAAGGAATGGTGTGGTCATTATACAAATATAAGGTATCATCATGGGTATTGGAACATTTCTCAGAGCTTAATTGGAAAATTATGTTTTTCAGTCACTCCACGTCAACAAACGGAGGATGATTGTGAGAATCAACTCTGAACCAACAGATTCAGTGATAGAAAAGCCATGTTTCCTAACCAGCAATGTAGATGAAGGTGAATTCAAGGATTGTGAACTGGCCATGAAAAACCCAGATCGAGTTACCTCCTGAGATTGAGATGGAGTTATCATATGAGAATCATGTCAATCTGATTGAGATGGATGATTTTTTCTCTACAGAAATGTTGTAACTCTGGCAGTCACAACACATATGAAGGTATCAAGTTTATAGCATTCTGTTCAAACAAAGGTATATACATACAGCATAATCAAGCCATAGTTATCCAGGACAAGACATAGATAGTGATCATACACTAATCACAACTAAATTCTGAATTAGAATAAAGAAAATTGATAGAATTTCTAGAAGGAAATGGAGCTTTGAGAGATTCATGGATTTACAAGCTGTTATATGCTATGTATCAAGAAAAATTCAAGAGATTGATGATAAATCCAGGAGAAGGATATGGATTGGAAATGTTATGAAAAGAATAATGGAAGCCACAAAATAAAGTTTTAGAAAGAGAAAACTGGAGCCAAATAAACATTGGATTGAGTGCAGAAATGTTTGAAAAGGGGAGGAAGGAGACTATGATGCTTATAGGCTATCAAAGAAAGAAGAAAATCTTAACCCTTTCGCTGCTGTGGACATACCTAGTACGATCGCATGGTAGGCTGCTGTGAAGGTACCTTTTCGTTCTCTCTTTAGCGCTTTCACTTTTCCGCCGCATGTGACGTGTAGCTTTACGGAGAGAGAGCCGCAGCAAAAGGGTTACTATCTACAGACAAGATAATATCATTATGAAATGCAAGCTAGAGAAAGAAAAATGAACCAAGCAAATGCCCAAGGAAATTAAAGAAGACACTAAAAGAGGGCAACTGTGTAAAGCATTTACCATTATAAAGTCTTTCCATTACAATCCCTGAGAAAACTGTATGTTTATTCAAGGCACACACAAGGAAATGAGCTAATAAACACCAAATAAGTCTGTTTTGCATAGAAAGAGTACTTAGAATAATTATGCCTTGACAAGGATATCGGGGAAAAAAGGGGATGCACAGATATATGTAGAAGGGTAACCGGGGCAACCAATAAGTAGAGAAAAGATTAACCATTCCTAAAGAGACCATAGGGTTACTGGGCTGCCACTTGGTATTCACCAATATTGAATATTCATTTCCTTACTGCCTGTCTATCCATGGCCATTGTATTTTGACAAACATAAATATTTTTATTTCGACAAGGCTACATAATATCGCCCATCATGTTCAACATAGTCAGTGTATGGAACATTCGCAATGCCTTACATTACTTTCAAGGAGGTATCAGTGACAGATGGATTATGATCCTGATATGCAGATGACATGACGTTCCTCAGCAACGACGAACAAAACTTGGCCACTCTACTGCAGTGTATTGAGACATCCTACATGGAGCCAGATCTGCAACTCAATCGCCAAAAATGTCCACTTATGGTGATAAACAGAGATCCCAATTGTCGAGAGAATCTTATTCGTGATATACTGGTAAAGAACGAAGTCTTATGCTAGGGTGCCGTTATGTGGAACCGTGGTGGCAGTGAAAATAAACCCAAGCGGAGATAGGTGATGGCCAAAACTGCAGAAGATAGTACTTGAAGGTAAGGCCTGGGGAAAAGGCCGCGAGGTTGGCCACAATTAAGATTGACGGATCAAATTAAGACCTTCACCAACCTCAAGTTAGGCAAAGCAGTTCACGTGGCCCAAGATCTGAGAGAACTGCATCTGATTGTCATCTGATTGTACACAATATATGTACTTAGTCCATTTGGGTCGCTACACTGTATCGAATTAATGACCAAGAGAGAGTAGTTTGAAAAAATTCCGCACTCCCTCTTACAACAAGGCTATTCAGAAAATCTCCTTCATACAAGTTGGTTGGTTATTCAGGGGAGGCGACCGACAGCTGAGGTCATTGGCGCCATATAGGATAATTGGGTAATGGTAGGAGTTGACAGGGAACGGAGGAAGGGTGGAGAGATACCCGGTGTCGGCATTAGCCTACTCTTAACGAAAGGCACCAAGGGGACCATGGCGTCCCATCCGATGGACGGAGTACTGAACTTGAAATGCCCTCCACTAGGCATTCAAGTGGGGACTGGTTTACCACTCCGCCAAAAATCCGCCACTGCTGAGAATCGAACACGGGCCCTCGGAATGGGAGGCCAGTACTCTAGCCACCACACCAACCCGATCCCCTCATTAATACATAAATCCTTAAAAAAAAATCCAATTCTCCCAAACTTCTTCTTGCTAAAAATACCCTCATCCTTAGCTTTCCACTTTTCAGGCATCCAGTCCCTAATATTAATTTTGAAATACCTTATTTCTCTAAGCCACAAAACCACCACCAATATTTGTACCATATATTCTCTATCCCCATAAAATGTTCTGCCAACTTGTCCAATGTCTTTAAATCTATTAAGCCTCTCTCCAGAATTGCCAGACCCAAACACTCATCCTTCCGATGCAGATGGCCATGATGGGCACCTTTACTCGGTTAATTACCACACAGTTTATTGAATGCTAGGATAGTGCAGTCCTACTAATCACTAAATTGTTTGGCAACTCACCGAGAGGTGTTCACAACCCGATGATGGTAATATTTCACACAGAGTAGGGCTCTTCATTGTTAGATTATATATAAAATCAATCCTATCTTAAGAACTCAACTCTACCCATTGCCCATCTGATCTCTCTTATCTCCTCCTAATTCCTTTTACATTCCAGCAATATTTTCTACCTGTTGAAATGAAAGCTTCGTGTGTTATTAACGCAGGTAAATCACAATATTTATGATTTTATTCATGTGAGTGATTTTTTGGCATATTACGTATCTCCTTTTCGATTTTCACCAATTTGATGCAATTAGAGAATTTCAATTTGCTTTCTTTTTCTTGCATTCAGCAATGTCATTCAAAATTTCTTTTTAAATTTTTGACTTATTCAACCTAAATTACTTTAGCTGTTATTTCTGTTAAGATTTAAATCGCAGACGGTTGGAACGGTCTGAGACTTTGATGCAAAACCACCAAATTGAAATCTTAATCTTATAGTTTTTTTGTGATGAAGCTCATTCTTTAGCCTTGGGGTTCTGTACTCTGAAATGCCCTCCACTGGGGCATTCAAGTGGGGACTGGTTATTGAATTTACTGATTACATTTACAAAACTGATTACATAGACAAAATTGCACGAGAAATTTCTCATTTTCTCGTGCAATTTTGTCTAGAAAAGTCTGTTCACATTAATAGGAACACGTTTATGGCAACTGGAACATTAAGTAACTTATATGTCTATTGAGATCCTTTTCTCCTCATTGGTTAAGTTGTTAACCCTTTAGCATTACTTCACTGTAATTTAGTGATGGTCTGCAAAGCCAGATTAGTGACTTCCTCTTATGTGCAGTTAATAATTCTTATGTTGGACAATTTGTTGCATGAATTCTCGACACTGGATAAATCAGCAAAATACACTTGATTCAAGCCCATGCTTAAATATTTCCTGGTAGATTGTTGGCAAAATTTACAACAAAAGGGCTGCATTATTCACTGGTTATGTAATTTCGAGTTCTTGATTCATAGGCTGAAGTTCAATGGAAAAATCATTAATAATGTTGAATGTAGAAATAATTCTTGAATAATCCTTAAAATGAATTACTAGGAAAAGATTAGCTTAAGTAAGTTTTTTTCCGAGGACTTTTTAAATTGTTACAACAAAAGTTTTGAAGTCACTTTTTCTTACCATGTGGGGTGGAATGGAGTTGTCCTGTGCTCTTGATAATGCATTAGGTGTTCTTGTTTTCATGACGATTTCTTCAAGCCCACACTTTTTTCATTATTATAGGGTGTTTTTCACTTAAGGGCTATATCCTTTTGTTCTGAGGCAGCATATTTAGTTTGCAATGGCAAAATTTCGTAATATCAAAGTTTGTAATATGTAATAAGTTTTTACTGTATATCTAAATTAAAGGGGAGTAGGCAGTCTATTTATTTTAGTTGGCACACTAGACAGTGGATGGAGATTAGGACCTAATGGAAGATGCAGGGTAAAAACCCAATTAAATCTGAGATATTCTAAACACTCCACTCAAAAAACCCGAGACGTTTTGGAAATAAATGGGACAATTCAAACATAAAATTATGTATTGAATTTGCACTCAAAATGTTGCTATACATAAGCGTTTTCATTGATTCCATTAAAAAATGGAAAATCAAAAGTGTAAAAAAGGAATAAGAACACAGAATTTATTGATTATAATAAATTAAGTAATCATCATCATCAAGGGTCAACAATCCTAGGATTGGTTTGACGCAGCCCTCCACTCGATTCTTCTATCGGCCAACCTCTTCATACCAACGTAGTTCCTCTCTTTCACGTCCTTTACGACCTGCTCCATGCAACTCATACGAGGCCTGCCTCTTCCATTTTTCCCGTTCACTTTTCCCTAGACGATTGTCTTCTTCAGGCCATCGTGTCTTAAGATATGGCCGATTAGGTTGTCCCGTCTTCTTTTTATAGTTTTCAGTAGACTTCTCTTTTCTCCCACTCTTCTTAGGACTTCTTCGTTTGTCACTCGGTCGATCCATTTTATCTTCATCATTCGTCGATAGCACCATATTTCGAGTGCTTCCACCCTTTTCTTCTCCGCTGCTGTCATTGTCCATGCCTAACTGCCATAAAAGAACATGCTCCAGATATACGTTTTAATGAATTGCTTCCTTACTTCCAAGTTTGTATTTCCAGCTGTTAGTAGATTCTTCTTTTGATAGAATGCCCTCTTTGCCTGGGCTATTCTACTCACTATTTCTTTCTTGCTTCGTCCATCGTTGGTTACTCTGCTTCCCAGGTAACAGAACTCTTTCACCTCTTCCAGTTTCTGTTTTCCTAGTTTAACGTTGATTTTGGCCTCTTTTCTTTTGCTGCACACCAATATCTTAGTTTTCTTCTTATTGATCTTCAGCTGATGTCTGGTCATTGTCCTTTCCATGGTTGTTAGCATCTTATTCAGCTCCTTCTCTGTCTCTGCTATGAGAGCTATGTCATCAGCGAATCGTAGCATGCTGATTGTTTCTCCGTGGATGTTCACTCCAGAGCACTTCTCCTTGACTTCATTGATGGCTCTCTCAATGTAGACATTAAAAATTACGGGAGACAGTGCACAGCCTTGTCTCACTTCTTTCTTTATTCTTGTTTCTTCAGAGCTGGGTCCAGATTTAATCACAGCTACTTGGTTTTTATACAAACTGTGGATAATTCTTCGATCATTGTTGGAAACTCCAATTCCTTTCAGAATATCAAGCATTGAATTCCAGTCCACGTTGTAAATTAAGTAAAGTAAATATTATTAATTGATAATAATAATTATCGTTAATAATTTTTATCAGCATCACTATGGATGTAGGAGCTGAATATGAGATAATATACATTTATTAATTTTTCCTGAAGGGGACCTCAAAAGAGTGGGACCTTAAAATTTAACTCTGGGCATTTTTATCAAAAAATCAGAATCATTTTGGGAACAACGGGATGAATGGGAACCCTATCCTAGAGTAAAACTCTGACCATGTGATTTTCTGGGTTTCGAGGCTCTACCCTCTCTAACCTGACTAGTATTTGGGTTGATACTGAATATAGGGCTGGTTAGCGATCACCAAGTTCCAACCCTGAAAGGTTCTGACATATATCAGGGCAGACGTCTGGTTCCCTTACCTCTGCCAGTTGCAGTTCTACTCGAAGATATGGTCCAGAGTCTGGGATTCTTGTATATGTGTGAAAAGTGCTTTTAATAAAGGATGATCCCTATTCCTTACCCTATTACCATCCACCAAGAAATGCTTGTGTAAATTGTAGTTGTGTTTTCTGTGCCTTTACAGTGAAACTTGCCTTGAGTAGAGTCTGAGGGGATCGTGGGACCTTTTTTCACAGTAAAGTGTTCAATGCGAAGACCATGTCATGCAAGAGGTTGCTAAGTTATTGCTGCAGTTGCCAGTTGTGCCCTCAACCAATGAGTGCTGACTGTCTTTGTGTTACAGGTACTGGTTGGAAGATAGGAGCATGTCTATTTTTAATCGGCAAGTTTTAAATGGTGACCATTCCACTTTGTGATCATGTGCTACCTGTGTTTACATTCTGTGAGATTTTGTTTTCTGCCATAAATACAGTACTGAAAAACAGATGAAATAAGTATGTTTAACCCTTATACTGCCATGACAGAGCCACATACAAAATTTATAGGTGTGGGTCATTTTATTTTCCGATCTGGTGTATCTCCTTGGAGGATTAATTATTGTAGAATGCCCATCCCCTGGGAATTTTCTTTTGGAGCTTTTATTTTAGTTAATTTAAGTTACGTTCCATTGTGACCAATTTTCCAATTTTATAAATATCTCAAATTCATTTAGATGCATATACTGCTCACAGTAGTGATCCTAATGACTTTTTCTCCCAATCTATTGACTGGCTTCATTGACTTTTTAATGTTTGCGGGGTGGTGGGCATCTGCTTAAGATTATCATTTTCTATTACATAATTCCATCATTTTCCGAAACTCTAAAAATTTTGTCATTTATGTAAATATGAAGTCCACTCATGCAAAATGATTTCCCAAAATAAGGAGTCTTAAAAATTTCAAGAAAATCCACCTAGTATTCTTTGCACATTAGACAGCAAGGAGCTGGTAGTAGAAGAGTTAATATGACCGCGGTATTAATTTTGTACTGTTAATGTATCTTTAGCACTAATTAGTAATATAACTAATATTTTATTTCACTGCCTATCACATTATTCTTCATTGCTGTCATCTTTATTCTGGTATTTTGTATCTCAATTGATAGCTATCCTTTGTGTCTGAAGGTTTCTTGTGTAATTTGTGATAGCACAGTTCTTTAGAGTGGAGTCAAGTTTGGTCTATGGATTTTGCCTGCTTATTTTACTCAGAAAGGGACAAAATAGTGGGTACCTAATTTACTCAAATTGTTTCTTTAGCAGTCCTTAATTCAAAATTGAAATGCAAAATTAGTTTCCCATTAAAGTTTTGACAAACTCAATACAAGAACCTCTCAACTGCCAAAGTTTTCTCATCTTTAGCCCTTAGCTGTACCCTACAGATATTGGAGACCTTTCAGCCTCAGTATTTCCCAAGGTATTTTAAAATGAATTGGATAATCTTGAGATCCTGGGATATTAACTAGATCATTTTTATATAGTAGCAGCAGTATGAAGTGAATTTAAGCTATGTTGAATTGTGGCCCTTTTTCCTAATGGACTAGTTGCCATTTTTTTATGAAATTGCATCCAATTGCTTAATAATCTAAAGGTATTTCTGTCCACCACCATACAACTGAACACATTTATGTGGTACCTGGAGAATTCCATGGAAAGTTAGATGAATTAATTAATTTAATTAATTCCTTAAGGATAGTATCTAGTCCTCCAAAGTTCTGCCACAATGAAGTAGGATCACAAGTACTTCTTTCGTGGTGTCTCCATTTTTATACATAACTCAAAACTCATTTAGATGCACACTGCTCCGGTAGTGGTCCTAATGACTTTTGCTGCCAACTGAGATATGTAGTTGATTTGAAGTGTAGAACAAAATGTTTTGTCCTGATGTCATATTTGCTTTCCTGTGTGCAGTTTAATTATAGATAACACACAATTGTATGGAATATGTAAGTTCATGATCGACCCCCAGATTCTAAGCAAAATATTTAAATAAGATTAAAGTGTTCATTTCCGAAAACACACAGAATAGATGAGACTAAGCATGTTCTTCATCATTTTACATTTATTCTGATACTAGTTATCAATGTTAAACTTTTTCAAATTAAAAATGCTAATTTGGTGTTAAGTGATATTTTTTGTTCAGACATAATGTGCATTATTGATGGAAAAAAACTTTCGTGTGTGTTTGAGGTAGCGTGGAGAAAAAAGACATTAGGACATCAGTGGGCTGCAAGGTATATGAAGTGCAGTGAGGAAAATTTTCGTAATTGTGGGCTAAGGTAGAGTTGATTTGAGTAAGCTAATGAATGATGTAGAAATGTAGGAGTAGACTGGAGGGATAGGTAGGATTGGGAACCTATAGAGAGAATAAAATTTTTATGTTGGCGACTCATAATTCTTGTGTTGCTCTAATAATAATGTTTTGAGTAGTGCTCTTTAAAGAGGGCTCACCATTTTCTTAATCTTTGTGGCTGGGGAATATTAGTTTCTTCATTTTTGTTTGACGTTAAGATCATGGTTGGCATAAGTCTGGAAAATCTCCTTGAGCACCAAATATACTGACAACACTAAAAAACCTCAATGATTATGACCAATGAAAGATGCTCTAAATTTAGGGAACAAGATTGGTTGCACATAATGGCTTCCCCTGATGTGAGTTTTCTTCAACCATTCTACCATTGCCCTAAAGAAACAACTTTTCTATAGCTGACCAGCTTTCCTTACTTTCAATTTAAACAAAGTGGCTGTTACATAAATAATCTTTTGACTAGCTATTCTTTGGCTCATATTCTATATAGGTATGAGCCAAATTAATTGATATACACTCTATATATCATGTAGTTTTTGCCTGGCAAAAATCATTTATATCAAAAAAGTAATTTTATTAATATGAATATTATTTTGGTTTGTCTCCTATCTGTTATTGTTTTCTTGGTATTTTCCTTGTAAATCTTTACTGTTGTTTATCTTGGTCTGTTAGTTCTCAGTAATGATCGTGCATTAAATCTCTCAGAGTGTAAACTGAGATAGCACATGACTGCCAAGCAGGACCCAATTGTCTGTGCTTGACATCCTGCCAGTTGAAAAATAGACATACCTATCTTTTAACCAGCACTCATAACCATGAGGTGCTTTATGCTGATTGGATGAAGGTGTACTCAAAACCAAAAGATGCTTCTCAGTAATTGGTAGAGGGTGTACTTGCAACAGCACTTTATGTCCAAACTACAATCAGCATAGTTTTTCATCTACTTCAATATACATCAAAAACCTGTGATGCACACACTGACCAAATTCTTAGTACTGGTTCTTCATATGCTTCATTCATATGTAATGCTGATTTTCTACTTTATACGCCCTCCAATAATGTTCCTTCTCATTCCATTTGTCAACATTTAACGAAATTATTTTTTTTTTTAATGATAGGACACATGCTCTTTAAGTACTTTCTTTATTCCTAAATGCACAAATTATTTATTTATCATAACCACTTGAATTAATGTATCATCCAACATCACTGGACCCCCTCCTGTCATTTTAACAGTACATGGTAACTATTGGCCTGACCCTTCTCCTTAAGAATTTTGTAATGTATATGGATGGCCCCTCATGGCAAGTTTCACTGTGTAAATTTTGGATGGGTGTTCTATCCATGGAATTTGAATCTATTTTTTACAGCACCTACCTCATTCTTCATAGAACAAGTACTGGTGAATACCTCCTTAATATGAACTAAATTTGTGGGAATGATATGGTTGCAGTTTCCATATTTCTCAATGCTGCAATGGATTGGGGCATAATTTTATGCCGGCTGTATAAAAGAAGAATGTAGTGAGATATACTTCCAGGTAAGAAATGTTATTATTTGAAGAGTGGACAAGAGATGAATGGTATTGTTAACCCAAACTGGTCATTGCCCATGATGTTGTTCTCACATTTCTCCAGTTCTATTTATTTATTTGAAGTACCTATGTGCGAGGATTGCAATTGCATAAAATTGCAATCTTTGCAATTGCGAGGATTGCAATTGCAAAAAATAATTTCGTTAAATTGCAATGTGTGCAAGTTTTTGTGCAGTTTTATCTAACAAAGAAACATTCCCCACCTGAACATTTGAAAGTCTGAAAATGTCTCACATTTTATGCTCCAACAATGCATGAATATTGGTATAATTTTTATCTGCTGTAAAAGTCATTTAAGGGGTGAAAAGAGACCCTGAAACAAGAATGTGTTGTGATGTCGAGAGGCAATTTTCAGGGGAAGAGTAGGGAAAAAAAACTTCTGATCTAAACAATGTACCAACCTAGTTTCCTACCAGTGAATGTAATATTTCTAATGAACCCCTATATTTAAAGCATTTTTTTCTGTTCAATATATTGCCTACCTCCTATTATTTTATCCAAACTATCAGTTTTCTCATCCTTCTTCAGTGCTTCCCCAGTATTCTTCACTATTGTGTCCCTCCAAATTACCTTTACTCCATCCAGTCCCTCTGCCTCTCCTAATTAATTCAGTCAACTTCCTTTCCACTCCAGTACCAGCTATTCCTCATGTATCTTCCTATTTGTCCCACCTAAAATATCCTTCATCACACACACATCTCAAAAGCTGACCATTCCTTCTTGCATCCTCTTTCCTTAAATATTTTTTGTGCCATACAATGCCACGCTCCATATTATACTTTTTTAATCTCTTCTTCAGGTTCCTAATAATCATTAGTTTTCTCTTATGAGCCTTTCCATTTCTCCCGCTAACTTAAATACACATATGTAACTTTACACCTTTTCCTCCAGCATATTGCCTAGGTAGCTGAATTGTTCCTTCTGCTCTAGCATGTGACTCTTAATTATAACCATTTCGCTCTCATGCCCCTCTTGTTCAGGAAAATTTAATTGCTTAAGTTTTTTTGTAATTTTTACACATCTCTCCTGAGATATCCTGCAATTTCAGGGACGTCAGGGGAAATGTAAGGATCACGGGGAGAATTGAATATCCTTTTCGATCTACCTTCACCAGTAGGAAACTAATAATAATAGTTATCTTTTGTAGTGTTCGTCTAAGGTATAGTGTAATTTCTGTAATTCTTTGTCTGGCTAATGGTTATGAGACTGCAAACCTTCTCAACTTTCCTCCTACATCCATTCCACGACTTCGCTCTATTCCCTTAGAATATGTGTTAAACCCTATATTATGATCACCCAAATCTTGTTTTTCATTTTCTCACTTGAGCCTATGACCCAGTGTAAATTCCCAATCAGTCTCATATCTCTCCATTATATGACAAAATTCTTTGATATATTCATTCACTCTTCCAAATTTACCGTCAAAGATGTGTTCAAATTGAACAAATTCTGATTATATTTGAGCTTCCTTTTCACTTACATTATCATCCCAGCTACCTCATTCCTGGTTTCCTACTATTCCGAAATCCAAACATTCCCTTAGGAAGTGTGCTCTATTTTCCATCTTTTTATTGATGTTTTTTAGTATTCATTGAGATCAAAGTAGTAGTCTTGTATTCTTGGCATTCTCTTTCATTTCTCATTTTCATTATAGCTATTGATGAAATTTTTACAGTGTCCTCTGGCCAAACTCTTATATTTATTATTTTTGCATGATGATTACAATATTTTTTCAATTCAAATTGGAAACACTTAAATGTAATTTCACAGTTTAAACATCATTGAATAATGGGGAAAATTTTTAGTGTATATCTTCACCAGCAGTCTTTGGTCAGATCTGCTTGCATTAGTGGAATTTCACTTGTTGATAAGAAGATTATTTTATCTCCAGTTACATGCATTCTGTTGAAATGGGGAAAATCAATCTTTCCTTGATTTTATTATTATTTTTTTATCAGTGAAGGTAGATCTAAACAGACATTTAATTTTTTCCTCACTGCTTACGTTTCACATGATTTCTCTCTTGAGCCCATATCATACTCTTTATATATATATAGCAATAAAGCCATGGTCACAGGTGTGACAAAATTATAAGAGCACATAAAAAAAGAAACAAAAATATTTTCCCGATATTTCGGTGGCCACTACCTCCTTTCTATTCATATATTGAGGTATATCGTACTTCTTCCCTCAATGCCCATATCAATCTATACGATCTGTCCATTCTCCTCCTCATACCTCACTAATCCAACATTCTTACCTCAATCACATCCGAGACACCCTCACTGTTTTTATTACCTTCTGCTTTCTCTTAACTTCCTTCCCTCCGACCATAATGATACATATTTCTGGTCTTTTACAGTAAATATAGTTTCTAAAAATAATTAATGTAGACTTTTTGTTAAATTTTTTGCCATTATATAAAATTATTATCAGTTTTCTCCTGGTAAAGGTAGGTCTAATGACATTTAATTCCCACGCCGTCAATTTCACAGCCCGTCCTGCCTCCCATTATTCTATCCAAGTTACCCGTTCTTCTCTTCCCCGCTTACCCAATGTTCTTCCCTCTTTCAAAACACCATCCCCTTTTATTACCTTTTCCATCCACACCTTCAGCCTTTTCCTAATTTCAGAATCAGATTTATTTCATATCCTACCAATTCCAGCACGTCATCATTAGTCCTTTTGACCCAATTTACTTTCTCCACACCCACATCTCATAATCCCTAAGTCTATTTTCATCTTGTTGCAGCCCCATAAGCGCAACACGGCATATTAAACTTTTCATTAGTCTTTTCTTTACCTACCTACTGAAGACCACTGTCATTAGTTCATTTCTACCTGTAAAAGCTTATTTTGCCAATATGATTTTCCTTCTCACTTCAATGCTTCTATACCCTTTTTCTTCCAACACACTACCTAGATAGCTAAATTGCTCCACCTGCTCTAGCTTCTGACCTACTTTTATAGTTATACTGGCCCTTTTTGTTCTTGAAAATCTCATTAATTTCTTTTTCTTCTTGTTTTATCTTCATCCTGTATCTTTTGTACTGTCCCTGCAATTCACCCAGCATTTTTTGCAAGTTACTGGCTGACTAGTGCTTGGTCATCCGCAACCCTCTCTGATTTTATCCATGCCCCCCTGACCTTTACTCCAGCCCCAAGCCTTCTCTCACCATTTCCTTTGAGTATATGTTGAAAATACAGGTTATAACGGACATGATGCCTAACTCCCCTCCCTATTGTGGCCCAGTCCAATACTCCTTCAGCTACTCTCACTTGTGCCTTCTGCGACATGCATAAATTATGGATCAGTCTACTCCTTGTCTTCCGCAATATTTCCATTAACTTGTCACACCTCACTCTGTGAAATGCCTTCTCATAATCAACAAAACACACGAATGCATCCTCTTTATATTATAGATTCCTTTCCACTAGTATTCTCATCACTGCAATAGCATCCCTAGTGGGCCTCCACTTCCGAAATCCAAACTGATCCTCGCCTAGAAATTCATTTACTCACTTTTCCATTCTTCTGTTGATGATTCTAAGCACTAACTTTGCCACATGAAAATCAAATGTATTATTCTATAGTCTTCACATTCTTTTGTCACCCTCTTTTTTGGTATAGGTATCAGCTCGGTTTTTACAAAATCCTCTGGCCAAGTACCCTCTTCATATATTCTACGAACTAGTTCATAAAATCTGTCCCTTCCCCCTCTTCCTAGGTTTTTTCAGAAGCTCAGCTGGGATGTTATCTATCCCCACCACTTTACCCGCCTTCATTTCTCGCAATGTCTTCTCTATCTAGTATTCCGGGCCCACATCATCCTGATCTAGCCTTTTCCTCTTCAACGTCCAAGTTCCTAGGCCTATTTTTGCTATCATACATTTCCTCGTCATATTCCCTCCAACGACACTGGATATCCTTTGGTTCCCTTCTGTCTTTGATGCACGGGACCATTTTCCATTACTCGATGCCCAATAATATTCTCACCTTTGACATTATATATAAGGCAAACCTAAAAAAAACTTATTTTTAGGGGCTCTGTCACTCGATAAATAGCTTATGGTAAATAAAAATTATACCATTATTAATATTATGGTGCTGCCTATTAAGTTAGTAAGACTCAGGTACTCCATATGTTCAGGTTTCCTCGTTAGTCATTTGGCATAACTCTTCCCTCCTGATTGCTTTTTTAACATTGCTGGAAATGTCAATCTTTTTTCTACTTCATAGATTTTTTTTAAATTAAGACAAATCAAAACCATGTGGAACATGGGTACTGTTAGAGGATCTAATATTCTGTGTCGGTCAGCCTTTTCTCATATCTCAGCAAAGGAATTTTTGTAGCAATTCTTGTTTCTCTTTACACTGCTGCATTTTTAATTACATTGTGATTGGGAATGTTTCTTTGTGTGGATTTGTCTGAAATGTATACCAATTTTAGGCACTAGCTATACACGAGTTTATTCTATCATGTAAAACAATAAACCCAAAACCATGCAGTATTTTAACATAACTCAGTTTTTTAGAACCATAAGTGTTTTCATTGCAAAAGACAGCATGCTCAAATGACTTGTCAGCATGTAGCTGCATTTGGATACTGTGAGAGTTAATTTTATTGCTAAAACAGGTTCTAATTCAAACTATATATTTGGTGCTTGTTTGTACATACTTTTTTGCGATAACTTCATCTATTCTAGTATCAGTATCCTAGCACATAGCATGTCCATACCTACTAAGATAGCCACTGGCTTGTCAAATCAACTATGATGCCTCTTCAGACGATTGGTGTTCATGTGGTTTGGTCCTTTAAAATCCTTAGTCATAGGAAATACATGTGCCTGAGAACATTAAAATTGTTCCTAAGCATTTCCACAATCATTATAGCTCAGAAAAGAAAATAAATTCATTTTTAGGTTTGTGGTACAGATGGAATTATTTTATTTTGTGTAGTTCATAAAATTTAAGATTGTTTGTAGGCTTTTCAGTATTCAATATATGCCAAGACATTCGTCATTAATAAAAAGACATCCATATTATATTTGTGAATTAATGAAAGTACATATACCCCAAATATATTAAAGACCTACGCAATAGATGTATCAGTATATGTCTCAATATTACATTTATGGTACATATTTTCATATTGAACCACAATTGCAAAGGGCTATGAATGAATGTTATCAAAAGGACCAGTTTGGATGCAATGTACATCTCTTGTTCACTGTTAAAATGGGAAGAAAATTATTTCACCACATCTAAGTTCACTTGAAAAAGTGGACATGGAACTTGGGTAAGACTACAATACATCCAATTAATTAAAAAAGTAAACAATTTAACTTTTCCAATTTATTATCAAAAAAATGAAAAGTAAATTTTATTCACTACAATCAATAAGCCATGATATTGGAAAAAAGGAAACATTACTATTTGCATAAATATAAAGCATATACCGGCCCAATAGGGAGGAAAAACTCCTCATCCAAAGATTTTCTTAAGTCGGAGGAGAGAATATCTCTTCTTTCCCCAGCAGAAGGGGATGATACTTGACATCACTCCTCCAGATGGAGTAGCTCTCATCCTCCAAGGGATGGAGACACTCCCTCCATAGGGTGGAGGAAGGAGACTCTCCCTTCCTCCACCTCGAGGGAGGGAGACTCTCTCTTTCTCAAGGGGGGGAGGAGGGAGGGAGACTTCCTTCCTCCTCCTCATGGGGAGGGAGAGACTCCCTTCCTCCTCCAAAAGTGGGGAGGAGGGAGGGAGACTCTCCCTTCCTCCTCCTCAAGGGGGCGAGGAGGGAGGGAGACGCTCCCTTCCTCCTCCTCAAGGGGGCAAGGAGGGAGGGAGACTCTCCCTTCCTCCTCCTCAAGGGGGATGAGGGAGGGGGGCTCTCCCTTCCTCCTCCTCAATGGGGGAAGGAGGGAGGGAGACCCTCCCTTCCTCCTCCTCAAGGGGGGGATGAGGGAGGGGGGCTCTCCCTTCCTCCTCCTCAATGGGGGGAGGAGGGAGACCCTCCCTTCCTCCTCCTCAAGGGGGGGAGGAGGGAGGGAGACCCTCCCTTCCTCCTCCTCAAGGGGGGGAGGAGGGAGGGAGACCCTCCCTTCCTCCTCCTCAAGGGGGGGAGGAGGGAGGGAGGCTCTCCCTTCCTCCTCAAGGGGGGGAGGAGGGAGGGTGACTCTCCCTTCCTCCTCCTCAAGGGGGGGATGAGGGAGGGGGTCTCTCCCTTCCTCCTCCTCAATGGGGGGAGGAGGGAGGGAGACCCTCCCTTCCTCCTCCTCAAGGGGGGGAGGAGGGAGGGAGACCCTCCCTTCCTCCTCCTCAAGGGGGGGAGGAGGGAGGGGGACTCTCCCTTCCTCCTCCTCAAGGGGGGGGTGGAGGGAGGGAGACTCTCCCTTCAACCTCCTCAAGGGGGGGAGGGAGGGAGGCTCTCCCTTCCTCCTCCTCAAGGGGGGGAGGAGGGAGGGAGACTCTCTCTTTCTCAAGGGGGGGAGGAGGGAGGGAGACTTCCTTCCTCCTCCCCCCCTTGAGGAGGAGGAAGGGAGATTCCCCCTCCCTCTCCTCCCCCCCTTGAGGAGGAGGAAGGGAGAGTCTCCCTCCCTCCACCCCCCCCTTGAGGAGGAGGAAGGGAAAGTCTCCCTCCCTCCTCCCCCCCTTGAGGAGGAGGAAGAGAGAGTCTCCCTCCCTCCTCCCCCCCTTGAGGAGGAAGGGAGAGTCTTCCTCCCCCCTTTAGGAGGAGGAAGGGAGAGTCTCCCTCCCTCCACCCCCCCCTTGAGGAGGAGGAAGGGAAAGTCTCCCTCCCTCCTCCCCCCCTTGAGGAGGAGGAAGGGAGAGTCCCCCTCCCCCCTTTAGGAGGAGGAAGGGAGAGTCTCCCTCCCTCCTCCCCCCCTTGAGGAGGAGGAAGGGAGAGCCTCCCTCCCTCCCCCCCTTGAGGAGGTGGAAGGGAGAGTCTCCCTCCCTCCTCGCCCCCTTGAGGAGGAGGAAGGGAGAGTCTCCCTCCCTCCTCCCCACTTTTGGAGGAGGAAGGGAGTCTCTCCCTCCCCATGAGGAGGAGGAAGGAAGTCTCCCTCCCTCCTCCCCCCCTTGAGAAAGAGAGAGTCTCCCTCCCTCCTCCCCCCCTTGAGGAGGAGGAAGGGAGAGCCTCCCTCCCTCCCCCCTTGAGGAGGTTGAAGGGAGAGTCCCCCTCCCTCCTCCCCCCCTTGAGGAGGAGGAAGGGAGAGTCTCCCTCCCTCCTCCCCCCCCTTGAGGAGGAGGAAGGGAGAGTCTCCCTCCCTCCTCCCCTTGAGGAGGAGGAAGGGAGAGTCCCCCTCCCTCCTCCCCCCCCTTGAGGAGGAGGAAGGTAGAATCTCCCTCCTCCCCCCCCCCCTTGAGGAAGGGAGAGTCCCCCTCCCCTTGAGGAGGAAGGGAGAGCCTCCCTCCCTCCTCCTCCCACCCCCACAGGAGGAGGGAGTGTGTCCCTCCCCCCCCTTGAGGAGTAGGGAGGGAGAATCTCCCTTTGAGGAGGAGGAAAAGAGTGTCTCCCTCCTCCTGTAACCAGGAGTGATTTAAAGGATCTTGTATTTTTTTAACTTATCAAATTTTATAAATATGAAATGTATTGTATTATTTGTTTGTGATTTGTTCTCATATTATTGATAAATAAATCATAAGGTTAAATTTTTTTTCTTACTCCACCCTTTTTCTGGTTGTCTCAACGGAGTCCCACTGCTCCCATTTCTGGTGAACAGATATATGATGAAATATTTCTTCTGGTCAATATTATTATTTGAAGAGAGGACAATTGAGATGTTTTTTTTACAAAACTGGTTTATTTTATAACTTTCATTTCTATCCATTTGGTTTACAGTATATTGTCATGATATCTTTGATGCATTCAGTTGAGCATTTGGAATTATGCATTTGTAGCATAATTGGAGTATTTGTTCTTAATTTAAGGACAAATGCAGTGTGGAACAGATTTCTATTTCTAAAAGTTCTTGCTATTTTTTTATCGGGTTATGAAAAGCCTACCAATATGGATTTGCATTAGCATTGTAAAACCCTGAGTTACTTAAAGAAAAATGCAATCAAGAAAAGTTATAGATTTTAATTTTTTGAACCTGACTTTAGATTTTTTGCACTATATGCAGTTACCTGAAAAAACTTGAAAGAATATACTTAGTGCCCTTTTGAACTTTGTGAGATGAAAGGTAATACACTAAGAAAAATAGTTTTGCATATCACAGAAAACCTTTCCTATCTATGTTTTTAAAATGAATCCAAAAAGTTAACAACTGCTATAGGCAGTACTATATCCATGATTTTATATCACATATCTAACAGGAGTTAATGTGGTCAATTACAGCAATTTGTTGTGATCTGATCAAGCAAAAGATTGCCATTCTCATAATGTAACATATTTGTGTAAACAGTATAACATAAAATGTCTCGAGTTTTCATGTTCAATTTATAAACCTGTGTTAAAACATTACACCAATAAAACAATGCTGTAAGGGATTCGTATACATAAAAATGTTCTTTGTTCGTATAACTTTAACTATCCATTTCATACAAGGCATTAGCAATTGGATCAGTAGTGCAAAGAAAATATTTTTAATAAGGACTAAGTTTAATCTTACATTTGGCAAAGGTTTTGCTAACAATCATCAACAGTAGGTGCTGCTTTACATATATATTCAAAGGAAATATTTTCAGAGGATAGTAGGATGTGAAAGGTTTGATGCATTATTAAGTTAGGCGGAATGTTTATAATGATGAGTTTCACATGATCAAGCAAGAGTCAGCCAAGGAATTACAAATATTACTAGATGCATTGCAAAAGCAGTGTGATAGACACAGAATGTACATAAGCCATTAGCAAAAGAATGGGATGAAGTTTTCTAAATAAAATAGTCTATTGCAATGAGGAAAGAGGCACTTGTATCAATACCCTAAGACCAGGTCATTGTTCATCTTCTACAAGAGGAAATGTGGAGAAAATAGAATAAAGGCTGTTGGCTTTAGAGATCTGGGTGCCTATGTAGGAGGTCAGGTGATTTGAAAGCAAGATGAATGAGGAGTTGAAAGAAGAAATTTAAGAAAGCATTGGTCTGTATGCAGCAGATAATAAGGGAAATGGGTGTTTTGAAGAATGTTTCAGAAGGATGAAAAGTCAGTTTGGACAGAATTATGCACGGTAGAAAGCACACTGAAATTAATAATAGCACACGAGAATAAAATTGTGGTTGCTGGAAATAGTGTTTATCTAAAGATGTACATATTTACTTGGAGAAAATATATTGTTTTGTACAAGTGTTTCTTTCACTGCCGTTTACCAGCGATTTTCTTTGTAACAAACAACTAGAGTTACATGAATTTTGGTTATTCTTAAATACTGGATCAGTGTAATGCACTCAAACTTCCCAATGGAGGACGTTTGGGGCTGAAAAAATTGTACACTGTTTAGAGGGGGGCTGGATTTTAGACAGGTATGCAGTAATTATGACCAAATAAAATATAAAGGCATTTCACTTTTATTTTTTAAATAAATCCTTAAAGCAAAAAATATGGAATAAAACTATTACTTAATTTATATCCATAAGAGTAACTATTCGCATCATCATGATCAAACATTGCCCCTAGAAAAGAGATGAGTAGCAATGGAGCAGTGACTGGAAAGGTAATTGGCAGAAATAGTCTCTCTCTTTTGTTTGTGTGCGTTACTGAGAAGTGTTAGGTTCATAAACCTCAACATTCTGCTGCTGTAGATTGACAATGTGTCCGTTTTTAGGAGCATCCATTAATTGGTGCTTGTCAAGGGAGAGTTGGGTGTAGAAATGTCCATTGAAAATTAATAACACCTTTAGATAAATGATAATAAATCGCGGAAAGTACTACCTTTAATGAATGTTCTTCTTTCTAGTGGTTTTGAATTAAATTGACTAAATAAGGCAAAAGTTTATTGTCAAAATAATAATTTCATTTTCTAATAAAGAATAGAAGGGCACTTATTACTCCAAGTGTTACCAAGTGAGAAAGGGCTGTGCACTGTCTACCATAATTTTTAATGTTTACATCGAGAGAGCGATCAATGGAAAGTCACCTGGAGTGAATATCCACAGAGAAAAAATAAGCATGCTGTGATTCGCTGAAGACATAGCACTCACAGCAGAGATATAGAGGGATTTGAACAAGATTCTAGTAAGCATGGAAAGGAAAATGGCCAGATATCAGCTGAAGATAAATAAGACGAATTCTAAGATAATGGTGTGCAGCTAGAAAGAAGAGGCCAAAACCAATGTCAAAGTAGGAAAACAAAAACTTGATGAGGTGAGAGTTCTGTTACCTAGAAAACCGAGTAGCCAACAATGGACGAAGCAAGAAAAAAATAGTAGAATAGTCTAGGCAAAGAGGGCATTCTATCAAAAGAAGAATCTACTTACAGCTGGAACTACAAGCGTAGAAGGAAACAATTAAGCAGAGCATACTTCTGGAGCATATTTCTTTACAGCAGTAAGTCATGGACGATAACAGCAGCGGAGGAGAAAAGGGTAGAAGCATTCGAAATGTGGTGCTACAGAAGAATGATGAAGATTACAAGAATCGCCCAAGTAAGTAATGAGGAAGTCCTAAGAAGAGTGGGAGAAAAGAGGTCTGCTGAAAACTCTAAAAAGAAGGGACAATTTAATCTGCCATATCTTGAGACACGATGGCCTGATGAAGACAATCGTCGAGGGATAAGTGAACGGGAAGATTGGAAAAGGCAGGCCTCGTATGAGATACATGGAACAGGTTGTGAGGGATGTGAAAGAGAAGAATTACATCACAATGAAAAGGTTTGCCAATAGAAGAATCGAATGGAAAACTGCATCACACCAATCCTAGGATTGTTGACCAATAATGATGGTGGCACAAAAGTTAATAAAAACTTTACATTTACTATTTTCAGAAACTATACTTGAATTTGAAAGAATTGATAGGGAGAAGAACGGGTAGCTTGGGTAGAACGATGGGAGGCCTGGGGTATGAAGGGCTGAAGAGGGTCATCGTGTGAAATTTAGGGGGTGGGAAGGATTAAATGTCTATTTGAACCTACCTTTAACAGTAGAAAAATGATATTAATTTTATATAATGACTCAAAAAGTTTACATTAACTATTTTCAGAAACTATACTTACTATAAAAGACCAGAAATATATATCATTATAGTCAGAGGAAAGAAAGTTAGGAGAAAGCAGGTTATAAACAGGGATGATGTCTCGAATGTGATTGAGGTAAGAATGTTGGATAAGTGATGTAGGAGGATAAGAATTGACGGATCAGATAGAATGATATGGTCTATGAGGGAACGAGTAGTATATACCTCAATATATATATATAAAGAGTATGATATGTGCTCAGGAGGGAAATCATGTGAAATGTAAGCAGTGAGAAAAAATTGAATGTGTATCGATATTGAAGAAGCACTATAGAAGAGAATGTGGGCCAGAATATTAAATCAGGTTGTCATTGGTGACAATCTTAGTAGTCATTTTTCAGAAAAAGTTCTGCAGTTGGCTCAGGATGCTCACATTGAATTTATTTGTCTTCCACCAAATACCACACATATATTATAGCCATTAAATGTGGCATTCTATGCTCCATTAAAGAGATCTTGGAGGAAAGTCCTTGATGACTGGAAGAGTACACGAAAGAAAAGTGTCAGTATAACAAAGGAGGCATTTCCAAAGCTCTTAAAAAAAATTGCACAGCACTATTGAAGAGAATATGGGCCAGAATATTAAGTCAGGTTTGGCAAAGTGTGGTATTATCCCAAACAATCCTGATAGAGTGCTAATGTCATTCCCTGATAAACCAATTTCGCATGCTCAGGATGTTGCAGAACACGTCTGAACCAGTCTTGGAAATGTTAAAAAGAATGAGAGGGACTGAGAAAACTACAAGAAAGCGAAAAAAGAAGCTGAATGTTCCACCAGGCAAAAGTATTTGTCTTCAAGAATTGAAAAGTGGTAATGATGACAGTTGGTCAAAATCATCACCAACAAGCAGCAGAAAATCAGCAGTCCACACCAAAATGGAATTTCCTGCAGGAAAAGGGTCTAAGAAAAAGAAGTAATATGTGTCATCATCAGATGACAATTCTGAAGGCACTGTACTTGGATCCAGTGAGGAACAACTGAGAGAAGAGGGGCATACTGGAGATGTGGAGACAACTGGAAATGTCAACAAAAGTGTTATTGTTACTATTCAAAAAGATCATTCTACATTGTAAAAATTCAAAGTAAACCTGGATGTAACAGATTCTTCATTGGGCAGGCTCAAGAGTCATATTCAAGAAGTATAGGGAATGTTAACTTTAAATTTCTGAGGAAGAGTAGGAAAGTTGATCTGAAATTTAAATGGCCAAATGTGGAAGATATTTGCAGATATTGAAGATGTCGTCAAATGTTCCAAGTGAGAGAAGGGGAGGGTTCATTTTTTGGAATAAAGAACTTTGTAATTTTCTTTATCTATTAGAATAAAAAATCTGACTCAGTTTTTTTTACATAAAACTATTAATCAACAGCAGTGTACTTCTAGGTCTCTTGTCTCCAGTAATGGTTCAAAAAGAATAATAAGTAACAAATGCCAAAAGTGAAACTCTGTCTGTGGGTAGGGAATGATATTCTGTCCAAATTTACCCATAGAGTTAGTTAATGTTGAACAGTAAATAGCCTTAAAAGTGTGTTCAATGATACCCCTACTGTAGGGTAACTTTGAACACTTCTTTTGATTTTTTTTCTGGGAAAATTACAAAGTATAAATTAAGGAAGATATAATCATCTCCAGTGGTGCCCCTACTTGTGAAAATAAATTGTTTGTAAGAATTGAAAAATAGACCATTTATATTAAAAATATTTATAAAAGCGTTCACAGTTACCCCTTTCTACGGTACGTAGGTAAAGAAAAGACTAATGAAAAGTTTAATATGCAGTGTTGCACTTATGGGGCAGAAACAAGATGAAAATAGACTTAGGGATTTTGAGATGTGGAGAAAGTAAATTAGGCCAAAAGGAGGACAAACGATGAAGTGCTGGAATTGGTAGGAAATGAAAGAAATCTGATTCTGAATTTAGCAGAAGGCTGAAGATATGGATGGAAAAGGTAATAAAAGGGGATGGTGTTTTGAAAGAGGGAAGAACATTGGGTAAGCGGGGAAGAGAAGAACGGGTAACTTGGATAGAATAATGGGAGGCAGGAGGTATGACGGGTTGTGAAATTTAGGGGGTGGGAAATAAAAGTTCATTAGACCTACCTAGGTACTTAGCTTTACCAGTAGAAAACTGATAATAATTTTATATGACAACAAATTTACATTAACTATTTTTAGAAACTATAGTTACTATAAAAGACCAGAAATATGTATCATTACGGTCGGAGGGAAGGAAGTTAGGAGAAAGCAGAAGGTAATAAAAACAGTGAGGGTGTCTCGGATGTGATTGAGGTAAGAATGTTGGATAAGTGAGGTAGGAGGATAAGAATTGACAGATCAGATAGAATGATATGGTCTATGAGGGAACGAGTAGGATATACCTCAATGTATATATATATAAAAGAGTAAGATATGGGCTCAAGAGGGAAATCATGTGAAATGTAAGCAGTGAGAAAAAATTGAATGTCTGTTTAGATCTACCTTCACCGATAAAAAAATAATAATAAAATCAAGGAAAGATTGATTTTCCCCATTTCAACAGAATGCATGTAACTGGAATTAAAATAATCGCCTTTATCAACTAGTGAAATTCCACTAATGCAAGCAGATCTGACCAAAGACAATTGCTGGTGAAGATATACACTAAAAATTTTCCCCATTATTCAATGATGTTTAAACTGTGAAATTACATTTAAGTGTTTCCAATTTGAATTTAAAAAATATTGTAATCATCATGCAAAAATAATAAATATAAGAGTTTGGCCAGAGGACACTGTAAAAATTTCATCAATAGCTATAATGAAAATGAGAAATGAAAGAGAATGCCAAGAATACAAGACTACTACTTTGATCTCAATGAATACTAAAAAACATCAATAAAAAGATGGAAAATAGAGCACACTTCTTAAGGGAATGTTTGGAATTCGGAATAGTAGGAAACCAGGAATGAGGTAGCTGGGATGATAATGTAAGTGAAAAGGAAGCTCAAATATAATCAGAATTATACGACTTTGTTCAATTTGAACAGATCTTTGACGGTAAATTTGGAAGAGTGAATGAATATATCAAAGAATTTTGTCATATAATGGAGAGATATGAGACTGATTGGGAATTTACACTGGGTCATAGGCTCAAGTGAGAAAATGAAAAACAAGATTTGGGTGATCATAATGTAGGGTTTAAAACATATTCTAAGGGAATAGAGCGAAGTCGTGGAATGGATGTAGGAGGAAAGTTGAGAAGGTTTACAGTCTCATAACCATTAGCCAGACAAAGAATTATAGAAATTACACTATACCTTAGAAGAACACTACAAAAGATTACTATTATTATTAGTTTCCTACTGGTGAAGGTAGATCGAAAAGGATATTCAATTCTCCCCGTGATCCTTACATTTCCCCTGACGTCCCTGAAATTGCAGGATATCTCAGGAGAGATGTGTAAAAATTACAAAAAAACTTAAGCAATTAAATTTTCCTGAACAAGAGGGGCATGAGAGCGAAATGGTTATAATTAAGAGTCACATGCTAGAGCAGAAGGAACAATTCAGCTACCTAGGCAATATGCTGGAGGAAAAGGTGTAAAGTTACATATATGTATTTAAGTTAGCGGGAGAAATGGAAAGGCTCATAAGAGAAAACTAATGATTATTAGGAACCTGAAGAAGAGATTAAAAAAGTATAATATGGAGCGTGGCATTGTATGGCACAAAAAATATTTAAGGAAAGAGGATGAAGAAGGAATGGTCAGCTTTTGAGATGTGTGTGTGATGAAGGATATTTTAGATAAGGTTGGTGGGACAAATAGAAAGATAAATGAGGAATAGCTGGTACTGGAGTGGAACGGAAGTTGACTGAATTAATTAGGAGAGGCAGAGGGACTGGATGGAGTAAAGGCAATTTGGAAGGACACAATAGTGAAGAATACTGGGGAAGCACTGAAGAAGGATGAGAAAACTGAGTTTGGATAAAATAATAGGAGGTAGGCAATATATTGAACAGAAAAAAATGCTTTAAATATAGGGGTTCATTAGAAATATTACATTCACTGGTAGGAAACTAGGTTGGTACATTGTTTAGATCAGAAGTTTTTTTTCCCTACTCTTCCCCTGAAAATTGCCTCTCGACATCACAACACATTTTTGTTTCAGGGTCTCTTTTCACCCCTTAAATGACTTTTACAGCAGATAAAAATTATACCAATATTCATGCATTGTTGGAGCATAAAATGTGAGACATTTTCAGACTTTCAAATGTTCAGGTGGGGAATGTTTCTTTGTTAGATAAAACTGCACAAAAACTTGCACATTAAAATCCTCGCACATAGGTACTTCAAATAAATAAATAGAACTGGAGAAATGTGAGAACAACATCATGGGCAATGACCAGTTTGGGTTAACAATACCATTCATCTCTTGTCCACTCTTCAAATAATAACATTTCTTACCTGGAAGTATATCTCACTACATTCTTCTTTTATACAGCCGGCATAAAATTATGCCCCAATCCATTGCAGCATTGAGAAATATGGAAACTGCAACCATATCATTCCCACAAATTTAGTTCATATTAAGGAGGTATTCACCAGTACTTGTTCTATGAAGAATGAGGTAGGTGCTGTAAAAAATAGATTCAAATTGCATGGATCGAACACCCATCCAAAATTTACACAGTGAAACTTGCCATGAGGGGCCATCCATATACATTACAAAATTCTTAAGGAGAAGGGTCAGGCCAATAGTTACCATGTACTGTTAAAATGACAGGAGGGGTCCAGTGATGTTGGATGATACATTAATTCAAGTGGTTATGATAAATAAATAATTTGTGCATTTAGGAATAAAGAAAGTACTTAAAGAGCATGTGTCCTATCATTAAAAAAAAATAATTTCGTTAAATGTTGACAAATGGAATGAGAAGGAACATTATTGGAGGGCGTATAAAGTAGAAAATCAGCATTACATATGAATGAAGCATATGAAGAACCAGTGCTAAGAATTTGGTCAGAGTGTGCATCACAGGTTTTTGATGTATTATCCTGACTTCAACAGAAAATACCAACGAGGAAATAAGGGTTCCACATACATATTACGTGATTGAAAATAAGAATGAACTTTGTAATTTTCCACACGTTTTTTATTAACCAACCGGTTTCAACACTCACGTGTCATCATCAGGGAGTCCCTGATGATGACACGTGAGTGTTGAAACCGGTTGGTTAATAAAAAACGTGTGGAAAATTACAAAGTTCATTCTTATTTTCAATCATGGAAAAATTCCACAATGTGACGGCCGAAGTTGTTTCATCGATACATATTACGTGATTATGCTTAAAGAGCTAAAAAAAAACCATCCTTCCCTTATTTTAGGAGAAAGTTAATTGCACAATTTTTGACCAAATAACAAAGATAAATAAAATATGTGAATTAATGTGTGTACCAAATGTTCATTGGCGGAATTATGAATTTTAAAGACTAGCTTATATATATTTATTTTTTGGAGCATTAAGGCTTTGTCAAACAGAGAGGGGGTTGCCCGCCAAGGGCACTGTGTTACATAGCTATGCTTGCTGCTGCTCCTTGTCATCCTGCACTTCAGTAAAGTTGCAAGGTGAAACGCAATAACTATATGTAGGTAATGCCCCAGCTAGCCTCGTGCCAAAATGGACCGCCATCAGCTGCCCACATGCTGTTAGACATCCACAGCCATAGCAGACTGCGGTTCCCCTGCCCACGTGAGCAGCCCGCTTTCTGTTTGACTGAGCCTTTATCAAGGGGGAAACAGTGGAAAATCAGAGTTTCTTATGCATCACCACCCCTTAAAATTGATTTCTCAAACCCTAAGTTAATGTTAAGCTAAACCCCAAGATTAAATATTCTTCCACAGAGGAGCCATTTTGGAAGAAAATTCACCATCTGAATGTGATATAAGAAAATCTCACAAACAAAAATATTGAAGTAGATGAAAAACTAGGCTGATTGTAGTCTGGACATAAAGTGCTGTTGCAAGTAAACCCTCTACCAATTACTGAGAAGCATCTTTTGGTTTTGAGTACACCTTCATCCAATCAGCATAAAGCACCTCATGGTTATGAGTGCTGGTTAAAAGATAGGTATGTCTATTTTTCAACTGGCAGGATGTCAAGCACAGACAATTGGGTCCTGCTTGGCAGTCATGTGCTATTTCAGTGTACACTCTGAGAGATTTAATGCACGATCATTACTGAGAACTAACAGACCAAGATAAACAACAGTAAAGATTTACAAGGAAAATACCAAGAAAACAACAAGAGATAGAAGACATACCAAAATAATATTCATATTAATAAAATTACTTTTTTGATACAAATGATTTTTGCCAAGCTAAAACTACATGATATATAGAATGTACGAGGGCAGTTTTTTTTTCAACCTCTGATCGCGCAGACAAGCGCTAGGTGGGTGGTATGCGAATTAAGCAAGTGTGCATCACTCGTATCGAATGCTCTATCACTGCCGAGCTTAAGTCGTTTGTCTGTTCTGAGTGGCATTCACATAAATATGGCCACCTCAATTGATTCTCCCACCAAGTGAGAATTGCACAGTGTTATTCATTTCCTGCAAGCAGAAAGGAATAGTGCTGCACAAATTCATCGAAGAATGAGCCGAGTGTATGGAGAAAACTTTATGAATGATGGTGTTGTGCGTGAATGGTGTCGAAAATTTAAAGATGGCCGATCTGATGTGCATGATGAAGGGGTCAAGGACGCATGCTGACTGTGCGAATTGTTTTGATCCATGACAATGCGCCACCTCACAGTGCTGGTGCAACCCCTAAGACTTCTTGAGCAATTTCATTGGGACGTTTTCGATCACCCGCCACCCAGTCCCGGCCTAGCACCATGTGACTTCCATCTTTTCCCTGAATTGAAGAAGTGGCTAGGAGCACAGCATTTCCAAACCAACGAGGAGCTTCAAGACAACATCAAGACTCATTTCTATTCATTGGCGGCAACATTTTATGAAGAGGGTATTGTCAAACTTGTCCACAAGTACGACAAATGCCTCAATTGTCAAGGTGCTTACGTGGAAAGGTAACCTTAAATGTGCATAACTTTTGATAGTAAAAAAATTTTTAATATTCAATTTGTGTTTCATTTATGGCCCATCGGAGGTTGAAAAAAAACTGCCCTCGTATATCAATTAATTTGGCTCATATATATAGAATGTGTACCAAAGAATAGCTAGTGAAAAGATTATTTATGTAACAGCCACTTTGTTTAAATTGAAAGTAAGGATAGCTGGTCAGCTATAGAAAAGTTGTTTATTTAGGGCAATGGTAGAATGGTTGAGGAAAACTCCTAACTCATGATAAATTGAGCCTTGTAGTCGACAACTATGATCAAAGAAAAATCCACACAACAGCAATGTTTTGAATCCTTCAGTAAACACAGCAGGGGAAGCCAATATGTACAACCCATCTTGTTCCCTAAATTTAGAGCATCTTTCGTTGGTCATAGTTATTAAGGTTTTTTAGTGTTGTCAGTATAATTGGTGCTCAAGGAGATTTGCCAGACTTATGCCAACCATGATCTTAATGTCAGACAAAAATGAAGAAACTAATATTCACCAGCCACAAAGATTAATTAAATGGTGAGCCCCCTTTAAAGAGCACTACTGTAAACATTATTATTAGAGCTACACAAAAATTATGAGTCGCCAACTCAAAATTTTTATCTTCTCTATAGGTTCCCAATCCAATCTATCCCACCAGTTTACTCCTAGATTTCTACATCATTCATTAGCTTGCTCAAATCTACTCTACCTTAGCCCACAATAACAAAAATTTTCCTCACTGCACATAAAAAAATGGCAACAAATCCATCAGGAAAAAGGGCCACAATTCAACATAGCTTAAATTCACTTCATACTGCTGCTACTATATAAAAATGATCTAGTTGATATCCCAGGATCACAAGATTATTCTATTCATTTTAAAATACCTTGGGAAATACTGAGGCTGAAAGGTCTCCAACATCTGTGGAGTACAGCCTAGGGCTAAAGATGAAAAAACTTTGGCAGTTGAGAGGTTCTTGTATTGAGTTTGTCAAAACTTTAATGGGAAACTAATTTTGCATTTCAATTTTGAATTAAGGACTACTAAAGAAACAATTTGAGTAAATTAGGTACCAACTATTTTGTCCCTTTCTGAGTAAAATAAGCAGGCAAAATCCACAGACCAAACTTGACTCCACTCTAAAGAACTGTGCTATCACAAATTACACAAGAAACCTTCAGACACAAAGGATAGCTATCAATTGAGATACAAAATACCAGAATAAAGATGACAGCAATGAAGAATAATGTGATAGGCAGTGAAATAAAATATTAGTTATATTACTAATTAGTGCTAAAGATACATTAACAGTACAAAATTAATACCGCGGTCATATTAACTCTTCTACTACCAGCTCCTTGCTGTCTAATGTGCAAAGAATACTAGGTGGATTTTCTTGAAATTTTTAAGACTCCTTATTTTGGGAAATCATTTTGCATGAGTGGACTTCATATTTACATAAATGACAAAATTTTTAGAGTTTCGGAAAATGATGGAATTATGTAATAGAAAATGATAATCTGAAGCAGATGCCCACCACCCCGCAAACATTAAAAAGTCAATGAAGCCAGTCAATAGATTGGGAGAAAAAGTCATTAGGATCACTACTGTGAGCAGTATGCATCTAAATGAGTTTGAGATATTTATAAAATTGGACAATTGGTCACAATGGAACGTAACTTAAATTAACTAAAATAAAAGCTCCAAAAGAAAATTCCCAGGGGATGGGCATTCTACAATAATTAATCCTCCAAGGAGATACACCAGATCGGAAAATAAAATGACCCACACCTATAATTTTGTATGTGGCTCTGTCATGGCAGTATAAGGGTTAAACATACTTATTTCATCTGTTTTTCAGTACTGTATTTATGGCAGAAAACAAAATCTCACAGAATGTAAACACAGGTAGCACATGATCACAAAGTGGAATGGTCACCATTTAAAACTTGCCGATTAAAAATAGACATGCTCCTATCTTCCAACCAGTACCTGTAACACAAAGACAGTCAGCACTCATTGGTTGAGGGCACAACTGGCAACTGCAGCAATAACTTAGCAACCTCTTGCATGACATGGTCTTCGCATTGAACACTTTACTGTGGACAGATGCCACGATCCCCTCAGACTCTACTCAAGGCAAGTTTCACTGTAAAGGCACAGAAAACACAACTACAATTTACACAAGCATTTCTTGGTGGATGGTAATAGGGTAAGGAATAGGGATCATCCTTTATTAAAAGCACTTTTCACACATATACAAGAATCCCAGACTCCGGACCATATCTTCGAGTAGAACTGCAAATGGCTGAGGGAAGGGAACCAGACGTCTGCCCTGATATATGTCAGAACCTTTCAGGGTTGGAACTTGGTGATCGCTAACCAGCCCTTCATTCAGTATCAACCCAAATACTAGTCAGGTTAGTGAGGGTAGAGCCTCGAAACCCAGAAATCACATGGTCAGAGTTTAACTCTAGGATAGATTTCCCATTATTATCGATATTATTATTATCAATTAATAATATTTACTTTAATTTATGATAATCAATACTTTCTGTGTTCTTATTCCTTTTTTATGCTTTTGATTTTCATTTTTTAATAGAATCAATGAAAACGCATTTGTATAGCAACATTTTGAGTGCAAATTCAATGCATATTCTTATGTTTGACTTGTCCCATTTATTTCCAAAATGTCTCGGGTTATTTGAGAGGAAATTTTATAATATCTCGAATTTAAGGAAAATAATATAGGAACACTACCAAACACTTTTCTTGGGTTTGAACCCTGTACCTTCCGTTAGGTCCGAATCTCCACCACTGTTTAGTGTGCCATCTAAAATAAATAGACCGCCTACTCCCCTTTAATTTACATATACAGTAAAAACTTATTACATATTACAAACATTGATATTACGAAATTTAGACATTGCAAACTAAATATGCTGCCTCAGAACAAAAGGATATCCAAATACATGGGAAGATTAGCATATTACAAAATATTTGATATTATGGATTAGTCCAATAAGGCTGTGGCCCTTAAGTGAAAAACATCTCATAATAATGAAAAAGTGTTGGCTTGAAGAAATCGTTAAAACAAGAACTAATAATGCAATATCAAGAGCATAGGATAGAACTCCATTCGGCCCCACATGGAACGAAAAAGTGACTTCAAAACTTTGTTGTAACAATTTAAAAGGTCCTCCAAAAAAAACTTACTTAAGCTTAATCTTTTCCTAGTAATTCATTTTAAGGATTATTTCAGAATTATTTCTACATTCAACATTATTAATGATTTTTCTGCAAGAATTATTAACTGCACACAAGAGGAAGTCACTAATCTGGCTTTGCAGACCATCACTAAATGGCATTGAAGTAATGCGAAAGGGTAAACAACTTAACCAATGAGGAGAAAAGGATCTTAATGGACCTGTAATTTACTTAATGTTCCAGTTGCCATAAACATGTTCCTGTTAAAATGTACAGACTTTTCTAGACAAAATTGCATGAGAAAATGAGACTGTTTACCTTCAGAGTACAGAACCCCAAGGCAAAAGAATGAGCTTTATCACAAAAAACTATAAGATTAAGATTTCCATATGGTGACTTTGCATCAAAGTCTCAGCTCGTTCCAACCACCTGTGATTTAAATCTTAACAGAAATAACAGCTAAAGTGATTTAGGTTGAATAAGTCAAAAATTTAAAAAGAAATTGTGAGTGACGTTGCTGAATGCAAGAAAAAGAAAGCAAATTGAAATTCTGTAATTGCATCAAATTGGTCAAAATCGAAAATGAGATATGTAATATGCCAAAAAATCACTCACATGAATAAATTCATAAATATTGTGATTTACCTGCGTTAATAACACACGAAGTTTTCATTTCAACAGGTAGAAAATATTGCTGGAATGTAAAAGGAATTAGGAGGAGATAAGAGAGATCAGATGGGCAATGGGTAGAGTTGAGAGTTCTTAAGATAGGATTGATTTTATATATAATCAAACAATGAAGATCCCAACTCTGTGAAATATTGCCATCATTGGGTGTGTGAACACCTCTCGGTGAGTTTTCTTACAATTTAGTGATTAGTAGGACTGCACTATCCTAGCATTCAATAAACTGTGTGGTAATTAACCGAGTAAAGGTGCCCATCATGGCCATCTGCATCGGAAGGATGAGTGTTTGGGTCTGGCGATTATGGAGAGAGGCTTAATAGATTTAAAGATATTGGACAAGTTGGCAGAACATTTTATCGGGATAGAGAACATATGGTACAAACATTGGTGGTGGTTTTGTGGCTTAGTGAAATAAGGTATTTCAAATTTAATATTAGGGACTGGATGCCTGAAAAGTAGAAAGCTAAGGATGAGGGTATTTTAACAAGAAGTGGTTTGGGAGAATTGGATTTTTTTTAGGATTTTTGTATTAATGAGGGGATCGGGTTGGTATGGTAGGAGTACTGGCCTCCCATTCCAAGGGCCCCAGTTCGATTCCCAGCAGTGACAGATTTTTCAGCGGAAAACCAGTCCCCACTTGAAAGCCTAGTGGAGGGCATTTCAAGTTCAGTAATCCATCCATAGGATGGGACGTTAAGCCGTGGTCCCCTTGGCGCCTTTCGTTAAGAGTAAGCTAATGCCGACACAAGGTTTCTCTCCACCCTTCCTCCGTTCCCTGAAAACTCCTACCATTACCCAATTATCCACCTATCTTATATGGCGCAAATGACCTCAGCTGCCGGTCCCCTCCCCTGAATAACCGAACAACTTGTATGAAGGAGAGTTTCTGAATAGCCTTGCTGTAAGAGGGAGTGAGGAATTTTTCAAACGACTCTCTCTTGGTTATTAGCTCGATGCAGTGTTGTGATCCAAATGGACTAAGTACATGCATTGTGTACAATCAGATGACAATCAGATGCAGTTCTCTCAGATCTTGGGCCACATGAACTGCTTTGCCTAACTTGAGGTTGGTGAGGGTCTTAATTTGATCCGTAAATCTTAATGGTGGCCAACTTCGCGGCCTTTTCCCCAGACCTTACCTTCAAGTACTATCTTCTCTAAGCCATTATGCCTAATGATGTGCCCAAAGAATTTGAGACATTTAAGAATTTGGCAGCTGTGATTGTCCAAGTCTCTGATCTGCAATTCATGATATGGATATCCACTGATTGAATTAGTGTACTTTTGCTTGACGTGCTGATCTGTCTGTTCTTCCATATTTTTTGCAGTTTTCGCCATCACTTATTTCCGCTTGGGTTTATTTTCACTGCCACCACGGTTCCACATAACGGCACCCTAGCATAAGACTTCTTTCTTTACCAGCATATCACGAATAAGATTCTCTAGGCAATTGGGATCTCTGTTTATCACCATAAGTGGACATTTTTGCCGATTGAGTCGCAGACCTATCTCTGTGTAGGATGTCTCAATACACTGCAGTAGAGTGGCCAAGTTTTGTTAGTAGTTGCTGAGGAATGACATTTCTGTAGAGAAAAAATCATCCATCTCAATCAGATTGACACGATTCTCATACGATAACTCCATCTCAATCTCAGGAGGTAACTCGATCTGGGTTTTTCATGGCCAGTTCACAATCCTTGAATTCACCTTCATCTACATTGCTGGTTAGGAAACATGGCTTTTCAATCACTGAATCTGTTGGTTCAGAGTTGATTCTCATAATTATCCTCCGTTTGTTGACGTGGAGTGAGTGAAAAACATAATTTTCCAATTAAGCTCTGAGAAATGTTCCTATACCCATGATACTACTATATATTTGTATAATGACCACACCATTCCTTCCTCTTCTTCTCTCCCATTGAATTTCACTCTAAATATAACACGATAAAAGACGTACTTACTTTTACACCTTATTTTCTCATAAACCTAGGATCTCAATCTCACTTTTGTTCATCTCATTCATCATTAACTCCAGTGTTCCCATCCTCAGTTCTGTTCTCAAGTTCCACATAGGAATTTCAACTGGTTTTCCACATCAAGCATTTCTTTTGATAATGACTTAAAAAACTTATAAATTCCCCTGCTAGATGTTGAGTTCTGATAACTATCATAAGCAACACATCTTTCCCTACAGTTCACCGTATGTACTCTCCATATTTAAGGGAAAATAATACAGTGGCTTCGATTTCCTTCCACACTGCAGTTTTACAGCCAATGAACTTACTTTGATCATCTCATTCATCATTAACTCCAGTGTTCCCATCCTCAGTTCTGTTCTCAAGTTCCACATAGGAATTTCAACTGGTTTTCCACATCAAGCATTTCTTTTGATAATGACTTAAAAAACTTATAAATTCCCCTGCTAGATGTTGAGTTCTGATAACTATCATAAGCAACACATCTTTCCCTACAGTTCACCGTATGTACTCTCCATATTTAAGGGAAAATAATACAGTGGCTTCGATTTCCTTCCACACTGCAGTTTTACAGCCAATGAACTTACTTTGATCATCTCATTCATCATTAACTCCAGTGTTCCCATCCTCAGTTCTGTTCTCAAGTTCCACATAGGAATTTCAACTGGTTTTCCACATCAAGCATTTCTTTTGATAACGACTTGAAAAAACGTATTAATTTCCCCTGCTAGATGTTGAGTTCTGATAACTATCATAAGCAACACATCTTTCCCTACAGTTCACCGTACGTTCTCTCCATATTTAAGGGAAAATAATACAGTGGCTTCGATTTCCTTCCATACTGCAGTATTACAGCCAATGAACTTACTTTGATTACACCATCACAGTATATTTTGAGTCACCTCTTTTGCACTATGCTCATACTAATGGGAAGTTTCCTTTCACCGTCTCTGCCATTTAGACTCTTGTTTCCATCTATCTACAAAGAGCTATGATCTCCTCTGATGCCAATGACAAATAACGGTTCCTCTGCCTTTAGAGGTGATTCCTTGCCACAATCACTACCCTCACATCCACCTTCCGTGGAGGCCATTGACTCTTGATAGTGGGGGCTTCCTTATCCCGGGAAACTCGGTCGCCAGAGCCTCATCAGCAGACGCAGGGGGTGCCACGTGCAGGAGAGGTTGACATTTGAATGGGAGAGGCTTTTTGAGACGCATCCCATCCCTTACCCCCCATTAAAATAACATTTTTTTAGTTACACACTCAAATAGGATCCAAGTAACTTTGCCCTATGAAAAGCTATTACCTTTTGAGAAAAGGATAATGGAGATTGCACAACATGTATGACTGTACTAAAGAAAATCAACACTCTCCCAGAACAGATGCATGTTTTCAAACCCATGTTTAGACACTAGGTTGACACTAGAAGAATATCTCATCTTTATACAACACCCATATACATATAACCAATCAACATCATTCTAAAATACTAAGATTGGTTTGATGCAGGACTCCACCCAATTCTTCTATCAGCAAACCTCTTCATGTTTACGTAATTCTCATCTTTCACATATTTCACTACTTGCACTAAATATCTCATGCAAAGCCTTCCTTTGCCTTTCTTCCCATTCACTTATCCCTTGTTGATTGCCTTCATCAGACCATTATGTCTCAAGATGTGGCCATTTACAAATTCCCATATCTTTTTACCACGGTTTTCAGTACACCTCTTTTCTCCAAATCTTCCTAGAACCTCTTTCTTAATAACTCAGTCATTTTGATCAAATCAAACTATCATTTCATGTTCATTATTTCATTTTAATCAAATCATTTGAAGTTAATAATTCTTCTTTATAACATTTCAAAAGCTTCCATCCTCAACTTCTCTCCTCTTTTTATCATTCTTGCTTCACTTCCAGAAAGCAGAGTGATTCAAATGTATTTTCTGCAAAATTTAACGATTAAAATTTTTTAACAGTACAGTTTGGGCCTTCAAATGGACTACCTGTAATATTCGATGTGCCTGAAGAAAAACATTTAACCCATGTTAGGGTTAAATTACACATTGGGTGGTTTCCCTTAAGTAACATGAAAAACCAAAATATATATTTCATTAAATATCAATTAATACTCGAGAGCATAACAGTACAATAAGAGCAAAAATAATCTACTAAAATCATTGCATTCAACTTGGAATGGATGATGGTCATTTAATTTTTTTCCCATGCAAATATTTTAAATGAATAAAAATTAATAAAATTTTATTTACACAAAACCATCAGAGAAATATTCAATTCCATCATGAAAGCCTGTTGTGCTTATAGTTCATATCAGTGGATGCAACAGGAATCCTCATCAGAAAAATATATAAAATAAAACAGCAAATTTTTCTTCTGTAATTTAACTAAGAAAGATATAATGCAATCTGCAATACGTAATGCAGTAACTTCACTTGCCTTCCATTTTTTAGCGACTTAATTATTGATCATGAAATTTTATACATTCACTTTTTTTGGTCTCTAACCTAACAAAATCTTCATCCACCTCGACAACTATGGCGGTGATGGCAGCAAAGAAGTGTTGAGTTCGACAGGAACTCAAACACTGGTTTGGAATATGAGATGCAATCTCTCATTTCCTCGTCATCTTTAATTTGGAATTTACATACTATTTGCTGGTGCGAGTGGCGACTCCTTGAAGATTGTGTGAAGTTGGTGACAAGCGTAATTGCCTTCAAGAAACTGAAGACACAATTGAAGAAATTGAAGTGTTTACATTCATCCCAATTGAAAGTGTCTCCCTAAAGTGCCAAATGTCCCACGGTGAGTGAAGACAACCGTATTGTGTTTCAACCAAAAATTTATCAACCTTCACTTTCCTGAAAAAGAAAATGAATTTCTGAATAGAGGTATACTCACCAACTATTCCAATCCAGAGGAAAGTGGCCATAAACCAGCTATCTGATTGTGATACTGCCCTACACCATGAACCAAATTCTTTGAGCAGCAAGCAATTGAGTGCAGGAATTATCAGAAAATACTTTGCCTCCCATCACACGGGTCATCATAACCCTAAAACATTAAGATATATCAAACATCACATCAAAGATCAAGGCCTGATTTTAACAAAAGCTGACAAAGGTAACAGACACATCTACATCAAAAAGGGTAACAATTTTTTGAAAACAGAGAATCAGTTTCAGGTTCTAAAAAGAGATCATACCAACAACATCCAAAACTGGGTTAAGTCTTCCTTAAAAGAAGTTAAATATTTGTTAACAGACCGTGAGAAATGGGGGATGGTCTGCATGAATCCACTTCCCCCTAGATTCTGGTCTGCCAAAAATACACAAAATGAATAAATATTCCAATTCACCCTGTAGTAGGACATTATACAGGCTCCTTGTCACCTGCTAGCCCAGAAACTGAACCCTCTCTTGCTTTCCTATTCCTCTATGAAATCCACCCACTCAATAAAAAATTCCATTGAATTAGCAGGCAAACTCTGCTCGATTTCCATCCCACCTAATGGCAAACTAGTCTTCTTTGATGCTAAAAATCTCTTCACGTCAGTTTCTGCGAAAGAGACAGTAATCATTGTAATTGAACATTTTTAAGAGGATAGTTGCAGTGAATCATATGTAATAAATTTGAGAAATCGTTAAATTTGTGTGCAAGTTAAAACTACTTCTCTTCAATGGAGAACTCTATTCCCAAACTCGATGGATTTTAGCTGAGATATTCTTAGATCAATTAGAGAATTAGAAAAGGCATTCTATTACTTCCGACACGCAGATAACATCATTTGTCTCCGGATGGGAAAAAATAGACAAGTAGAGCATTTTGTTTCATTACTCACTCCCTTCATCCATCCATTACATTTAATTTTGAGTAGGGAGGGAGGTCCTTGAATTTATTAGACCTCTGCAGAGTATACATACCCAAAAACATGTTTTCAATTTTCCGTAAGGACACCTTTACAGACTCAATCATTCTGATTAATTAAAATCACCACCACACACACAAACCTGCAATTCACTTCCTGCAAACCTGCAAACTTCCAATTTTAACCCCACAATCCTACATACATATGGAAAAAGTGAAAAATGAATTTTCCTAGAATCTTTTGAAATTTTAATATACTTGCCATAAATTATACGTTTGGTAAACGACAGTATCCCTGTGAACCCTTCCCCATTGTTAACCGTCCCACTGCCTAACCCACCCTGCTCTGCTCTCCCCTCCTTAACCCTGCAAAATACCCCCTGCTTTTTTCTTTCTGCTGTCTTTTAGTTTCTCCAAATAAGGACCCCCCAAATGCACCACAACATTACCAGAACTCCAGCCCATTTACCAAACCACCAAAAACCCTTGTATTTAAGAAGTTGCCATATACCCTTGGTCCCTGTCAGACCGCTTGAGAATGAAGTTGGTGAACGTTGAAACTTGTTGAGGCCAATAAAATTAAGTGGAAATTAACAAAGTGCATTGGTTTTTATTTTTATCATGTCGCAGTTCCACAAAGTAAATTCATCTATGATTGCACCGCTAAGTACAAACCTTTCATATTTGACAGAATTTCAGTGGGTGGAAATCAATACATATAAACTAATAGAAAAATCATAACACTGGTGAAATGAACTATTACTTTGCTGCATTGTTGGTTCAGAAAAAGGTTGTTGGGTCCATTCATAGTGTTTCATAAATGACTCCCTATAAGTCTTTATGTAAAAGACTAAATATAGAAGTAATTCTAAAAAAAAGCATGAACCATTCTGCCATGTGAAAAACCTTAGAATTACTCCTTTACAACATATTAACACCCGAGTTGAGGAATTATACAAGCATACATTACTTTTAATGAAAGATTAAATTTTTTTCTACCAGATTGTATTATTCTTCAAGCAAATATTTTAAATATAGTTGTATCACTATGTTTTTTGATCTTACTTTAATGACAATTCTTACACTTTGTAAATCGTCTCTGGAGATAAAAACATTATTGATTTGATACACACCTTCATCTCGTTTTGGAAAGCTTGTATGCTAAAAGTAACAAGCATATAGTCGGGAGGAGGCCATTTAATTAATTGGAATTTCAGAGATAAAAAGTACTTCAATGCTTAATATTATCCACGGCAAAGTTAATAAGTGGTACTTATGTATCAGAGTAATCAACACCATCACATACCTTTACTGAGAGAGTAAAACACGTTGGTATCTGAATAACTTGAGGGTTGAAATCCATACCAAATCCAAAGATGTCAGGAGCCAAGGGCTGAATAGGCTGCCAATGAATATCAAAACATTTTTCTCAGATTACGCATTCTTTTCATCTTTGAAGAAGCATTTAATATTTTCTATAGATGTTCAGAAGTATACATCACCAAGAGTTGGAAATTTTTATTTAATTTCAATACTCAATTCATGACCTCTCCACTCCATTGTATTATTTGGCACAATGTTTTTCGTACGCAAATGTGACTTATTGCATACTCTGTACTCTATCTTGGATCATCATATGTTTTGGCATAAATAGTTGAGAGTTTGGCCTCTTTCTTTTACAAAATGAATAAGAGTTGGGGTTACAAAAGGCACATAAAAATTGGATTGGGAAAGGGAGGAAAAGACGCATTCAAGGCAACCCAGGAACAAGATTCTCTTGCACTCTTGTAGTCTCAATCTCACCCCAAATAAAGATAGTTTGTAACTATTAACCCCTTTAGCGGGGAATAGAGTTTCTCTCTCCACTCCCACAGTAGAGCACACAGTGAAGGTTAAACTTAGCATTGGCAAATATAGCCCCCTCCCAACCATGTGAATGACTAAAGTTGGCACATATATCTGCCCTCCCCATTACATTAACCATCCCACAGCCCATTCCTCCAATATCCGCTCCCTTCCCCACTAAATAACCTTAAAAACTCTTCCTTTCATTTCCCATTTTCTTATTGAATCAGGATAACTGAACTCTCCCAAAACTTTCATCATAACACAATCAAGTTTCTTGCCAGACTTCTTGGAAAGATTGAGAGTATAGCATCAAACCCGCTAAAGGCCAAATAAAATATCATGGAATATTACTTGGTCGTGTATTTATTTTGATGATTACACTAGTACCCCATAAAAAATTACTCACCTGTGAAGAGATGCACCATTTTGTCATGCTACATTTATTAGCAGTTAAACTTTCTCTGAATTCAATGAAATGTCCTTTCTTTGAAATCCTCTGATCCTTTCAATCAATAAGTCCTGGACTTTGGTCCTAAATCAAGAAGGATTCCCAGCTGGAAGGATAATTGTTCCTCAACTCCCAAAAAATGAAGTGCATGAACCTTCATCACAAGAGGATAGCAGGTCATGGTAACACTTTTCACAATTTTAACTCAACACAGATTATTAATTAACAACTTAAAAAAACACAAGTTGTCACAGGATTGCTAAATAACTGTGAATACCTAAGCAGATGTTTCCACTGAAATGCACAATTGCAGAATGTACACAAGGAAAAAAATCACCTCGACCAGGACTCAAAAATAGGATCCCCTTATTTCCAGCTAGGTACTCTGCCAATAGAGCTACCGAGGCATCCTTCTCCCCTCTCACTATACTAACTGGTATAACATCTTGTCCTTTAAGGCCTATTGAAATTCCACAAGGGGAAAGGAATCCTTGGTGGTTTGCCCTGCCTTCCAACATCACAATACCACAGCCATTCGAATGTTACCATGCCTGTAATGGATTGGGTGTCGCTGTACCGACCACTGTGGTCTCCACCTTCACTCATATGAAGATGAGAATCTGCCCTCTCCTCCAGGTAATGGGAAGTATAGATGTTGGCGCCCTCGCTACACCAATTCACAGCATCTTCACAGGTTTCTGTATCGTTTAAAGACCTACCTCAGCCAATGATAGACCATTACCACCTCGGAGTGCTGTCGTTTTGTCTTTAAACTTGCTTATCTCGCACCTAACCTCCATATCTAGAGGTCTACCCACCAACCTCAACCCAGTGGATGCAATCGATGGCTCTAACCTCAGAAATTTTTGTGAAACAAAATTTTGAATACTTCAGTGCCTGTAAAGGTACTCATGGATACCACACCAGGCAATTGAAACATTGAGGGCCTTACTGCAAAATGTGACACTTTTTGAAAAAGTGAAAAAGTTACGCAAATCTGATACTGATTTCTACTAAAGACATACTGATTTCACGAAATTGATTCTAACAAGAGACAAAACATGGTGTGTTTCCAGTATAAGCTTCTTACAAAGAGGCAGAGATCAGCATGGTTGAGCCCACAGAAACCGAAACCAAAGAAAGTGCGCATGCAGAAGAGTCATGTGAAGGCAATGCTAACAGTTTTCCTCCATTACAAAGGAAATATACACAAGGAGTTAGTACCAGAAGGGCACACCATCAATTCTGTGTATTATCTCGGCATCCTCCAATGTTTGTGGGAGAGAATTCATCCAATTCGACCCGAATACCGAGAGGCAGGTTCTTGGTCGCTCCTCCAAGACAAGGCCACTGCCCACAAAGCAAACATTGTGAGTTTTTGGCCAGAAAAGGGATCACAGTCCTGGATCACCCACCGTATTTGCCAGATTTGGCCCCAGCAGACTTCTTCTTGTTCCCCAAATTGAAGTCGGCAATCAAAGGACACCGTTACAACGCCATTAAGGACATCCAAGAAATTTGTACTGCAGTATTAAATACAATTATAAAAAACGACTACAGTGACCATTTCAAAACACTTTCAAATCGATTTCAGCTGTGTATTGATTCAGAGGAAGACTATTTTGAATATATACAGTGAGTTTTTAAACATAATCCATGAATTTTATTTTTTCATAGCCACAAACCTAACAGAACTGGGACACACTGTGTATGTAACAACTTTCGGACTTACCTTGTAATATTTGAAGGTTAATAAATATAGTATATAGTATTATTATTGCAAAATTAAATATGCAGTGTTGAATCTTGGTTAACAGTTAAGACACCAGAAGTTCGAAATTTAATAGGTTGGTGAGGGTGGTTTCCTTGAAATAAAATTGGCATAATGAAGTTAAAAAATATTATGTTAAAAACATAAGTTGAACGATGATTACAAAAGATTCCTGGTGTTGACTATGGGGACACATCAATGGACTTAGAGAAGAACATCATCATTCTAATTCACAAAAAGAAGAGGGACTCAAAACTGAAAATTACGCAACCATATGTCTGATGACACATGCCTCAAAGATACTGACAAGAATCATATACAAAAGAATAGAACAAAAACCTGAAGAGTTCCTGAATGAGGGGCAATTTGGGTTCAGAATAAAGAAGGGTACAAGAGATGCGATATTGGCTATCAGGCTGCTATGGAGATGAGAATGTAGGTAACCTACTGACATTCAATGCATTTCTGGATTTGGAGAAGACATTTGACAACATAGATTGGAATATAATTCTAGGGATTTTGAGGGATGTTGGAGTTTTATACAATTGCCAAAGAATTATTCGATTTGTACAAAAAAACTATCTGTGACCAAATCAGGATTCAAGAGTGGAGAACTGAGAATAAAGGAGTGAGAAAAGATATGTACTGTTTCCTACACTATTCAATGTCTACCACAGTGAGAAATCCAACAGAGAAGTCAAAGAAAAGTCTTGGGGAGTGAATATCCATGGGGAGAAAATCAGCATGCTGTGATTCACTGATGACATAGCAGTCATGGCGGAAACAGAAATAGATTTAAAGAAGACTCTAGTAGCCATGAAAAGGACAATTGCCGGATACCACCTGAAATTCAATAAAAAGAAAACTAAGAGATTGGTATGTACTTAATAGGAGAGATCGAGGCCAATAAGGATGCCAAATAGGAAAACATGAATTAGTTTTAGTTATTTTAGTTTGAATTAGTTAGTAAAATAGTTTTGTGCACCTGGGAATCTGAGTATTAACAAACAATGGACCAAGCAAGAAAGAAATAATAGAATAGCCCAGGTGAAGAGGCCAATCTACCAAGAGAAGAATGTAATTACAGAGTGAAATAAAAGCAATGAAGTAAAGACACAGTCCATCAGAACATTAATCTGGAGCACTCTCATTAACAGAAGTTAGGCATGGACGATAACAGCAGCAAAGAAATCAAGGCTGGAAGCATTCAAAATGTAGTGCAATGGAAGAATGAAGACGATATAATGGATCGATTGAGTGGCAAACAAAGAAGTCCTGAGAAGGGTGAGAGTGAAAAGTTAAGCCTACTGAAAACATTATAAAGATGGGACGACTCAATTGGCCACATCTTGTGACATGATGGGCTGATGAAGACAATCGTCAAGGGACAAGTGAGGAATTAGAAGTAAGTAAGTAAGTAAAATAAGTAAGAATTGCAATGGATGGCCTCATTTGAGATTCATAAGCAAGTGGTGAAGGATGTGAAAGAGAAGAATAACATGAACATTAAGAGGTTAGCCATTATGGGAGTCCAGTGGAGAGCTGCATCAAACCAATCTAAGGGTTACGGTCTGATAATGAATAACTATGCATAATCTTTTTCCCATTTGTAATACAGAAAGGGAGGACTATCGGGAAGTCAATGACCAGGTAACCTATGAATCCTGAACCTTTGCTGACGGACATTGAATCGACTGATGATGTGAGAGAGGTAATTATATCGTTAAGGAGTTGCCGAATAAATCCACTGGAGGTCACAAGCAAAGGAAAATGATAGTGAATAATTGATTGCAAGAAATTCAGTAGAGGAATTGGAAGCTTACTTTACGTTGCAAATGTTACTAGGCCAGATGTTATGAACCATGCATGTTTGGTAAGTCAATTTAATTGTCACCCAACCAAAGTTAACCCTTTCGCTGTGGCTTACTTTTCCGAAACCTACACGTCACGTACGGTGGAAAAGTGAAAGCCAAGTGACAATGAAAAGGTACGTTCGCAGAAGTCTACCATGCGATCGTACTACTACATAGGTACGTTAACAGCAGCGAATGTGTTAATAGCTGTGGTTAACAGGTAACATGTTCTTGATTTCCTTTGGTAAGTCATGAAGATAAAACTATGTAAATAGCAGCATTACAGAACAGAAACACCATTAGAAGTGTTCAGTAGTTCAACGTGGGTCAAAGCTTACAGCAAATCCTATCAAGTCAATTGCCCAGCAGGAGAAAAACATGGAAAACTAGGAAAGAGGATGAGGCAGCACAAAAGACTGTTTACTCAAGAGACTGTTAAAGGAATTGAATAGAAAGAATTGTGTCTCCAGGAAAAAGACTGATTTTACTGAAAATAATAAGGCCATGAGGATGAGTGAGAGCAGAGCAGTTGCTGAAGGTAATAATCACAATGATACCTTTACACATGACCGGCAGGAAAATCTCAAGAATGGAGAGGTTAAATTTGTTTACATTTCATCTCTTCATACTCTTGGTATTGTCAGGCATTGTAAGGACCTTGTATCAAGGAATTAGAAATTGACCTTAATGAAAGCAATTTAGGGCCTATCATGCGATAAATACACAAAATAATAGAGAACTACAATTGCTGTGACCGCCTCTGGACCTAGAATTGAAGGGGCAAGAATATAGAAAGGAGTGACACAATGCTGTATCTCAATTATTTCATTACATACCTCAATAACACCATGGAATACATGAAAAAGCAAGCCTTGCGATGAGAAAAAATTAGATTGGAACATTTCACCGATGACATAGCAGTTATGTCAGAGACAGACAGTAATTGAAGGAAAACTGGTCAACATGGAAAAACACTGGCTGTATAGAGCTTGGCAGGAAAATATAGAAAACAAGAGGAAGACCCACACCATCCTTACTGCATAGTGAAAATAAAATTACAATATGCAGTCATGTCATACAAACGTTCCTAACTGCATGTTCCTACAAGATGAAGTCTCTGGCTGTGAACTGAGACAAGTAGCTGCAATGACGGCAACAAGGGATCGCTACTGAGAAAGTGAAACACTAAATAAAAAGAAAATCAAGGTACTGGTATGCAGTAGAAGAAAAGAGGCCTAATTCAACGCTAAACTCAGAGAGCAAGTGTGTCTGGAGCAAGATGATGCTCAATGTTTTTTTCCATTGAAGACCCCCAGAGATTGTAGTCCATCATTGGTATTGGTACTCACAGAATTTCATCATAAAGTGAAGCTCTATTTAAAGAACTGCGTACATGCTTATTTTTACAGGTGATTTTTCAAGGTAGGTGAATACATATTTTTCAAAAAGAAAAATTAAATGTTCTCTTCATTGAAGAAATTTTAATCTGCATAGGGTAAAAAAAGCCACCTATTGCATCCACTAGTTTTTGGATGGTGCAGGGACCTAAGTATATACAGAGGTGCTGTGAAATGAGTTCTAAACTTCATCCAATAAAGGGTGTTGGAGAGTAAGCAGTGGCAATCTGGGTGATATTGGTCTATCCTTGGGTAAGGTTTGCCTTTCAAATGATATAGAAACCTGAGAAGATTGTTGTGAGTTGGCAATTGGAGGCAATAATTTTCATCTCACCACCCAGATGATAGGGAGGCAGTTCATCTTTGAATAAGTGAAGATAAGAGACCACAGTGGTCTGTATAGTGACAATCATTTACCTACCTGGGGAGGGTACCACATTAAAATCCTGAGAAGCCTAACTAACCTCCCCAATTCCTCTTTTCCAAACATGTCATGAAACACTCTTGTATAAAAACTCCATGAGTCAACTGTGATAAGCAATTTAGGGCAGGAGTAAGGAATATGGGATCACTTTGGACCAGCATTATATAAGAGATTCTGAAGGCAGAAATGCAAAAAAGGAACCTCAATATATTACGGATAAGCAAACTGAACGGAGTGTTTTGTAGTGGAAGCTATACGGTCATGCACCAGATACTTAATCATGATACTGGGGAATAGGGTGGAGTGAAAAAAGTCAATATTTTTTTTCCGGAAACGGGTACCCTTCAATGACTGTGTATGAGACCTAGTAACAATTCTGTAAAATATTTATTTTTTACGACGTCATCTATTGTCTGCACATTTGGCTTAAAGTTTGAAAATTTTTGAAATTTTTTGCATTTTTACAAATTTTTTTTAAATACTTGAAACAAAAAAAACCATAACTGGTAGTCACTAAATAGTTGAAAAAGACCTTAACTAAAGACAGTATTTTTATAAATATTTTTAGGCGGTGGTTTTAGTCAGCACATGAGGCTTAAACTTATCCAAATATTCGTAAATTTCTGATATTTTCAACGTTTTATAATTTCTGATATCCTCTTATGATGTTATCAAAACTTGTTTATATCGCTTTCGTTAATCAACTTTGCCTTGTGCAACTCTTCGCTAGTTCATATTAAACTACCCACGACTCACCACGGGGAGGTGGTTGCACTTCGAGTCCCATCCATGCCCTCCCAACCACCCAACCATGAGAGCATGTATTTACATCTTTAAGAAAGGTCTTCAACAGGTAAATTGTTTCTTTGTGTCATATATTGGATGGATATTTCTATCAAAAATTCTAGTTTTGATTAAGCTTTCTCTTTTCTTTTGATCACAGACCAATTTTGAGGAAGCAGTGACTTCTTTGACGGATCTTTCTACCGCTTGAGCACGTGATGGGAGTTCAAAAAGAGTGTACTCAGAAGCTATGTTAACACTCTCGGTTTCCAGTAACCTTTGCAAATCCTGATTTGTCAAATGACTTGTGAGAGGTGGTTCTGTCACTTCCACATCATTGCAAACAATCATATCGACATACTCTGATGCTCCAAAATTTATTTTCGGGATTTCAAACCTTGTTAGTGGTTTACTGGCTTGTTCTCTAGATCGAGCCTTGATGATACGTCTTAAAGCCAGTTTCTTTATATGATCTCTCTTATCACAATGTTACAATGTCGGAAATATTTTGCATTGGTTGAGATAGATGACCTATAAACACAGGAAAATATAATGGTGTAATTCACTCGCTAGAAGAGAAACTTGGTAGGCCGCTGCAGTGAGTTATTTGCCAATCGCATACAAATGAACTTCCATTACGGCATTTAGTGAAAAAGGTGGATGGATTTACTAGCGAACCAAAAGGATTTGTTGAACCTGTCGGCCAAAGTTTGGCAACATGTCATGCATTGAAAATAGTTCAGTTTGAGCCCATAGAGTTTATTACTGATAACATCGATCGTGGTGATGAAAAGGGTTTGAGTACTGACCAGCAATACCTTTATGATATTTGTAAAGCAGTTTCGAGTGGGAAAATATCTCAAGAATTAGAAAAAAGAAGTCCAGGAAAGCTCTTCAATGCGAGATGGTTGACTACAGCTAATAGAATTTTAATGTTATACGCAGTTATACGCAGCTTCAAAAACTCCATCGCAAACATTAAAAGTGTGGCAAACTTCATCGTGAAAGTTTATGCACCTAGCTAGTTCAGGATCAAGTGTAATCCAAAAGCTTATAATGGAGCTCAAAACTTGTGGGAAACCATAAAGAGTTGCACTTACCTATCTGAGGTATATCGGAGAATTGTATGTACCTACACAAATGTATCCAAAACAATGGGTACTTTGCTCACATTGACAACATGCTCATAGCTATGTTGGTTGATAAGAGAGATCATATAAGGAAACTGGCTTTAAGACGTATCATCAGGGCTCGATCTAGAGAACAAGCCAATAAACCACTAACAAGGTTTGAAATCCCGAAAATAAATTTTGGAGCATCAGAGTATGTCGATATGATTGTTTGCAATGATGTGGAAGTGACAGAACCACCTCTCACAAGTCATTTGACAAATCAGGATTTGCAAAGGTTACTGGAAACCGAGAGTGTTAACATAGCTTCTGAGTACACTCTTTTTGAACTCCCATCACGTGCTCAAGCGGTAGAAAGATCCGTCAAAGAAGTCACTGCTTCCTCAAAATTGGTCTGTGATCAAAAGAAAAGAGAAAGCTTAATCAAAACTAGAATTTTTGATAGAAATATCCATCCAATATATGACACAAAGAAACAATTTACCTGTTGAAGACCTTTCTTAAAGATGTAAATACATGCTCTCATGGTTGGGTGGTTGGGAGGGCATGGATGGGACTCGAAGTGCAACCACCTCCCCGTGGTGAGTCGTGGGTAGTTTAATATGAACTAGCGAAGAGTTGCACAAGGCAAAGTTGATTAACGAAAGCGATATAAACAAGTTTTGATAACATCATAAGAGGATATCAGAAATTATAAAACGTTGAAAATATCAGAAATTTACGAATATTTGGATAAGTTTAAGCCTCATGTGCTGACTAAAACCACCGCCTAAAAATATTTATAAAAATACTGTCTTTAGTTAAGGTCTTTTTCAACTATTTAGTGACTACCAGTTATGGTTTTTTTTTGTTTCAAGTATTTAAAAAAAATTTGTAAAAATGCAAAAAATTTCAAAAATTTTCAAACTTTAAGCCAAATGTGCAGACAATAGATGACGTCGTAAAAAATAAATATTTTACAGAATTGTTACTAGGTCTCATACACAGTCATTGAAGGGTACCCGTTTCCGGAAAAAAAATATTGACTTTTTTCACTTTACCCTACTGGGGAAGGACTAATGCTTCTAAAGAATGTGACAGCATGTTAAGCGCTTCCTGCAGTACACCAAGGGTAGTCACAGTGAAGATAGAGATAAAGCCTACAGCTGTTATTTTTTGAAGGTTTACATGCAAATGACGAACTACCAGGATGAAGAAGTGGATGGTGTCTCTAGAGTATCAAGCAAGTTATAAAAAAGTAGGAGGAGAAGCAACTTAATAATTAAAGGAGGTGGAATAGAATGGTCAGATAAGGGCAAGATGGAAAAATAAACTGAAAACACAATTAGAAAATTGGAATGAGACAGGAGAAAATTACTACTCAAAATTTCCGCACAGCAATTCTTATGAGTGGCAAATGTATTCTTTTAAAATCACAATCAAAGAATACATACATAGAAGATGGCAAAAAATAAAATGATTTCTTATCTATTACAGTTTAGTTAAACCGATTCAGGTACGAAGTGAAATACTGTAAAAGCTCCTTGGGTACAGATATCAGTGACTACAACTTAGAGATAATTAAAAACCATCTTAAATATAGGAACTAAAGTGCACTTAGAATAACAATTTTCAAGAACAACTGAAAGGTACACAACAACAGCTGTCATTTTATTGTAAATATATTTGAATAGGAGATTCAATACTGAGATAGGATTTTAACCAACCAGGAATGGACTCGAGGATATAAGTAAAAGCCTACTGGAATTGATGATGTTTCACTCAAGCTAATTATAACTGATGATGACCTAACCTTCACAAAACCATCTGTGACATGCAATTTAAAGGACAAACTATGAAGAACTTTCAGAAGAACATTGTTATCAGAAATGTGAGACCTTTGGTCTTTTGAGGCGAGCAAAACATACTTCAAAGATATAAATAACATGAAAATCAGATGAATTCCTAGTCGAAGATTGATTCGGATTCAGAAAAGGCAAGGATTTGACTCAACTTTCACAACACTACCAGTGACATGTTAACATGTGAAACCTAAAAGGCCGTCCAGAAGAACATCATTAACCTTATTCACAACAAGAAAAGGGCTGTGAAGTGTGAAATATAATTAGGACTACAATCCAAAAGAAGATAAATTAAGGGACGAGAGGGTACAAAAGTTAAAAGAGAACCAATTTTGGCACTCAGGCTACTCTTAGAGAATGCAGAAGAACAAAAATACATTCACTGAATTTGTGATTTTGAGAGGGTTTCCCAAAATGTGGAATACAATGTTTGGCATTCTGAAAAGAATTGGCCAGTCCTACTGTGATCAAAGTATTTTTCAGTTTCCTCAAAACCAGGTGGCTATGATTGAATTGGGATCCAGCAGTAAAGAAGCAAGAATAAGAAAGTAGTAAGAATACTGTCTATTGCCATTTTCAATGTTTACACCAAGAAAGCCATCAATGAAGCCAAAGAGATTTTGGAAGTGAATACTCATTGAGAACAGATTTTCATGCTGTTTTGCTGATGATATATATTGGTTATGAAAGAGACAGAATTAAAGAATACCACTACAGAGCACCTTAAACTTTTTCATATGATGACCCCCTTACGCCTGAGAAGATTTTTAATTGCCCAATGTCGTAATACTATTAAATACACACAAAATAACAATGCGATAGTGCAGATAGGTAAGGTTTAAAAATTGAACGCACTCCCTGTAAATTATTAACTGAATAACTAATTTTAAATTATAGTATGTGCATGGTATTAGCAGTATACATATTCTACTAACATTTGACTTGTAAATAAGTACTAAATTTTCCTGACCCCCTCTCAATAGCATTGCAAACCCCAGTGAGACCCACAGTTTAAGAAGCAGGGCATTGGTAAGCACAGAAAAAATGCTTATGAGGAATCTTTTGAAGGTCAATAAGAAGTACATTAAAGGCAATATTAAGCAGGAGAAAATAGGATAAAATCAATTTCAAATTCAGGAATCAACAGATGGAATAGGTAAAAGAGTATTGCTGTCTGGGAAGCCAATAGACTAGCGACAGGTGAAGCAAGAAGAAAATAGAATGAACCAGGCAAAGAGTTCACCAAAAGAATACACCTACAGCTGGAAATACAAGCATGTTTCCAGCTAAGTCAGTAATGAGGAAGTCCTAAGAAGAGTGGGTGTGAAGAGAAACCTGAAAACCCTAAGAAGAAGACAGGATAACTTAATTAGCCACGTCATGAGACATGTCGGCATGATAAAGGCAATCGTTGAAAGACAAGTGAATGGGATGAATGGCAATGGAAGTGTGGATGGACATACGGCATAAGGGTATGAAAGGAGAGTTGAGTATAGAGCTGTGCCAAAATCTCAGGATTAAATTGAGAATAAAAAAAATATTACACTTAGTAACGGTCCACTATAAATACACAATAAACGGTCCATCTTCAGGTACAGTAGTCATATCAACAATCATACATATAAAAATCATTAGATATACAGTTAGATATATACGGTTAATAGATACATATATAGATTTGTATGTATACAGTTGCAAATATGTCACTAAGTGTACGAAACCCGAGTCGTAACAATAAACCCTTATAGTCGACCAGAACGGAGTGTAATATTTTTATTCTCAATTTCATCATGGAGAGGTTCCACATTGTAAGGCCTGAAGTCATTACCAATCTCAGGTTTTTTGATTGATGATGATGATTTCCAGCTAAGAAGCAAGTGTTTCAAAGTAGTCAGAAAAATTTTCGTCGGAAGATATTTGTCAAGCAAGCTTCTTTATTGATATAAGACATGGATGATAAGAGTAGCACACAAGTCAAGGTGGGATGCATTTGAAATTTGGGGCTAATGAAGAATAAAGATAATGTGGACCAACATGACAAACAAAGCCCTAAGAAGAGTGAGAGAAAAAATATTTCTGTTGAGAATTTTATAAACTTGGGACAATCTAATTGGCCAAACCACAGGAAAAGCTAGATAGATAAAGATAATCATCAAGGGAAGGGAATGTGAAGGAAAGCAAAAGAGGGATTTGCATAATATACATGAATTAAATAGTGAAGGATGTGAAAGAGAAGAATTATGTACCTACATGAATATGAAGAGACTAAACAACACGAGAATAGAATGGAGGGTTATGTATAACCAATCTTGCAATTACTAACCTGGGATAATGAAGAAGGAATGAATGGTGTGGATGAAGATCAATTCGATTCAGGAAGAGAAATTTGGGATTTGGGGCTACTCTTTGAGAAAATAATGGAGAATAAGAAACCATGAGTCCTTGTAAGTACGGATTTGGATTTAAAATTTTTTTAGCACAGTGATTGGGATTCAAACCTCAGAATTATACAGCCATGTGTTTTGGATTTGGATAAACCTTTTATCTACAGTAATAGGATCTAACATTCACAATTATAATGGTAACTTCAATGTTATACAATAAACAAGGATTGATGCCTGTATAAAAACCATTAGGTTGTAATTAAATCTGGATGCACCAGTGAAGCATCAGGAACATAAAGGAGTGACACAAGATTGTGCACTGTATCAGAAAATTTGAAATTTGTAAATATAAAAAGCCATTTGAGAAATCACAGAAAAGGCTTGACAAATAATATTCAGGGAATATTGAGGTTGCTGCATTTCGCCAAAAATGTAGGTGTCATGTCAGGGACAGATAATATGGGGAGAGACTGGTTAACTTGGAAAAAAACATTGGCAAGATATCACTTGAGGGTCAACAAAAATAAACCTAAGGTAATAGAGTGCAGTAGAGGAAATTAGGCCAAGGCTACAGTTAAACTTTGGATACAGAAGCTTAAATAATAAAAAAGAGTATTGCTATCTGAGAATCTGGGTAACCAGCGATGGGCAAAACATGAAAGAAATAGTCAGAAGAAAATCCATGCAAAGAGTCCATTCCACCAAAATAGGAGAATCTACCAAATTCTGTTTTGAAAAAAAATCACTTGGTATAAATCCACCTTTCTTTAATGAAAAACGACCCAGGTTTCGGCAACTCAGTGCCATAGGTACAGATTTAAATGTACAGATTTGAGGAATGGCTGAGTATATATATGCTATAGGGAATCTACCAACAGCTGGATAAGTATACAGGCTTGGAAATAAGATACTGCTTTGACAGATATATCCAGAGCATGCTTCTTCGTATCACTAAGGCATGTAAAATTACAGCCAAAATGAGGCAATGACTGAAAGCATTTTGAGTGTGCTGTTAAAGAAGAATAATAGAGATAATATGGATCGACCAAGGAACAAAGAATAGATCTTCAATATAGAACAGATCTACCCTATGCAGTTACATATTTATGACCTCTTGAGGCCACCAGCGGAATCTAGAATGAGGCCCCCAACCTTATAGTCTTGAAACCTGGTAGCTTGACATATATTGTAACTTATAATGTAACTAAAAGACGTTTCTGCGATAGTTTTCTCTGTTTTGCACACTCATGTGAAACTGCAATACCATGGTATCTTTCTAAGCCTTCAGTCATATGTCAATGTTTGGACCAATTTTTGCGGTAATACATGCACAGAATGATTTTTAAAAACATACGTATTACTTAATAGCATCCCATTTGGAACACTCAATTTCGAGGGTTTCGTTTTTAGGGACAATGATTGTGAGTCGAAGTTACAGGTCTTTTTATCTCTAGATGAAATAAAGTACTTACGACATTTTACAAGACGCCAATCCCTAAGATCACGTAGGATTCAAGTAGGTATCTGAAATTCAAACAAAAATTTACTACAGCAAACAAAAACCACGGGGTTACCAGATAGAACACTACAGAATTAGAGGGTTGAAAAGAATTTAACCCCCACACTCCGTGCTCAACTATTATAAATACATACCTGTTGGACGAATATTTTGACACCTTCTTGTTTCAATTATATGCTGCAAAGTGTGATCACATTTAACTACTTCATGGACGTTACAGTAAATCCATAACAGGGATAAAATCAGATTCACCAGCGACGTCAAAACGGTTTCTGCAACGATACGTCGCGCCGTCAAATAACCGAACAATTGAGTAGCGATATGTAGGTGGCGTAGGTGTGGTCTGTGCCACCGGCGGTACATTTAAAAGCACTGGTATATATACCAGTGCTTTTAGCGGTAGTGCTAGTATATAAATGCTATTAGTGTATCGTTAGTACCAACGAAGAATTACCGGTATACTGTAACTTACGTGATTGTTTAAATTTACATTGGATATAGGAAATTAAAACTGCACCATGCTCGCCTTACAGAAAATTGTCACTGAGATCTAGTGTTAAAAAAAACTGGTGACAGTGATTTTCAGTATTAAAATCACTGCTCAGTATTGCAATATGCCCAGAATTAAAATCACTCACCAATTAATGATTGGCGGAATAGTCAGTGATTTTAATACTGGCCAGTATTAAACTTCTGTAAGGGTCATTAACTTGCTTCTTCTCACACTCTCAAGTAAATTATTCCAAGGGTAAAATACTTCGACCCAATTTAATTTCCAGATGGGTACTATCCAAGAGAGCACATCAATTAAGTGTGAAACACATTTAAGGGTAGGAACATGGAATGTAATATCGCTTAAATCAACTTGCTTCTTCTCACACTCTCAAGTAAATTGTCACAAGGGCAATATACTTCCACCCAATTTAATATCCAGATGGGTACAACCCAAGGGAGTACATCAGTTAAGTGTGATAAACATTTAAGGGTAGGAACATGGAACGTAAGATCACTTCCCTGAGAGCACACTAAAAATTGTAGATGTCTTAATTTGGTCTATTTAGCGTCAACGGATAACTTCACTGATAGAAGTTTTTTGTAGACCAAGATTAGACCTGGCCCCCACAGGACGCTCCCACCAGCGTTTCAGCGTATGCCGTACACCCACTTGCCTCATTCAGCATTAGTTGCTTCCCTTATGCCATCTCTTCTTTATTTTAGTCAATTCTTTCAGTCCTCTGCTAAGAAGGAAGGTCCAGCTATACATTTCCCCTCTGCTGCTGGAGGCCCCTGAAAAGGCCTCCAGCAGCAGAGGGGAAACATTGGCGGACAACCACGTAATCGAGGAGAAACCCCCAAAAATCCACATCACTCATTATTAAACCACTCAGTAGGGTAGTTTCCTATCATTTTTTTATAGACTTGATCAAAAGTTTGTAACCTCTGGAGTATGTAAGTCATTTGATTTTGAAAATGACATTAACTATTTTTCCTCATTAATTAGAAAGTTAAAAAATTCAATGGCATGAAAATGCGACGGCAACTTATGCATGCCAGTATATTACGTGTGTGATGTCAAAGGAATTTCCTCTCCCTGTGGCCATGGTAGGTGCTGCAGACGATTACAAACAGACTGTGCACTCCGTGAAAGCTGATTAACTAGTATCTGATACAAATCTTTCCAGTTGATTTTTTTTGTGATTTACTTTTAATCGTTTTTTTTTTAAATTATTTACTATCCAGTTGATTCATTTAAAAACACTTGGTATTCATTTTACTAAGCATGCAGTGCAGTTGGCCCATAACCACGCCATTAGTAGAGGACTCCACAAGCAGGAAGCACAAGAGTTAATACCATGTTCAACAGAGGAAACTTTCAGGGATTTGATAGTTTCCATAGGTGATTATCAAAACATACTCACTAGAGCTTAGGAGGTCTGAAATACAATGTTTACAAGACCAATATTCCCTCATCATTAGTCATCAATCCTAAGATTGGTTTGACACAGCTCTCCACTGAGTTCTTCTATCGACTAATCTCTTCATATTTACGTATTTCTTCTCTTTCACATCCTTCATCACTTGATCCATATATCTCATACTACACCTTCCTTTGCCGTTCTCACTGTTCACCTTTCCCTCCACAATTGTCTTCATCAGGCCAACGTGCTGTAAGATATGGCCAATTAGGTTGTCCCGTCTTCTTCTTAGAATCTTCAGCAGACTTCTCTTTTCTCCCACTCTTCTTAGGACTTAGTTTGTCATTTTGTAGATCCATTTAATCTTCATCATTCTTCTGTAGCACCACATTTCGAATGCTTCCACCCTTTTCTTCTCCGCTGCTGTCATCATCCATGCCTCACTGCCGTAAAGAAACATGCTCCAGATGTACGTCCTGATGAATTGTTTCCTTACTTCTTCGCTTGTATTTCCAGATGTAAGTAGGTTCTTCTTTTGGTAGAATGTCCTCTGTCCTCTTTGCCTGAGCTATTCTACTGACTATTTCTTTTTTGCTCCGTCCAACGCTGGTTACTCGGCTTCCTAGGCAGCAGAACTCTTTCACCTCTTCCAGTTTTTGCATCCCAAGTTTAACGTTGGTTTTGGCCTCTTCTCTTTTGCTGCACACCAATATCTTAGTTAAATATTCCCTATGCCTTACAATGTAATAGGTACATACCTTTTACATAGGCAGCAAGGCTGTGTATCCTGCAATTAAGAGCTTTTTCAAGTGAACTTAGAATTAAAATTTAATTTTCAAGTAAACTAGAATTTCTCAATCCAAATTAATTGCATATATGCAATTATAACAAAAATATTTACGGTGGGGCACAACTAGCAATTAATGAATTCTGTTTTCTGAAGGAAACTACCCTATTATGAAAGCTCTAAACCCTTACAGTGCTAGGTACCTGAACCATCAGTATTTGGGGTATGTGCAAAAACTGCCAGTGCAAAAGATCAGCCCATGAGATTCAAAATTTTTAAAAAATATGAAATTTGTGAAGTGGTATGCAAAATAACATATTTAATTGATAGTACTACTTATCTACTACTTAGATATACTCACAAATATCTATCAATCAACGGGGCTAAAATTCAGAGGTGGAAGAATGAACCAGCACAAAAAAACAAATATTTATAATTTTATTGGTAAATTAGCAATTGTACATAAGGATTACATGTACTGTATAAATTAATCAATTTTTAAGAATATATTTTCAGTGAAAAATGAAAAACCTTCAATGTCATACAAATAATTACCAAGTGCATCCTTATTATGTGTACCAGCTTAATTAAGAGAGAGTTACAGGGAGCTCATTGGGAGAACATACTAGGCGTCAAATTGCAACATGAGATAGAATCGTTCTATTTAACCTAAGATAACTATACACATTAGAGTAATGACTTCTATGTACAACAAATTATGACGCATTACCAAGTTATGAGGTCTGAATTTACAAAAGTCATGATGATAAAAATATTGCTATGACTGTCCTTTTTCAATATTGACCATTTTGAAATGATGATAACTCTCTAATTAAAAAAACATTTGTTTGGGTTAAATTAAAAAAAAATGTTCATCAGGCACTGTTTAATTCAGCAGGCTAAAAGGCACCACGAATACGTAACAAACTTTCATTTTTTTATCAATTTTACCATCAATTACAACTTTACATTAATGAAATCAATAAAAGAATAGCATCTTTTTCATGATTCAGTTAACATTGACTCATTCACAATCATGCACTCATCACAATGCTTTCATCAAGAGTAGTTAACTCCTGTGACCAAAATTAAAGCAATCCCATTGATCCACCTGATAATAATGAGTATTCTTTTATAAGTTTCCTCAAACTTATATTGAGATATATGGATCAACATTAACCATTGATTTTGATTATTTGAAAATGATTACAAATGAAATAAAACCTTTTAATGGTAACAATGAAACAAGATGAAATGATTAACATGTGTGTGAGTTGAATGTATTAGCATAAAGAAAACATGCTTTCTTTAAATCCACGCATCATCATCATTCAAATCATCATTTTACAGTTTCTAACAATTGCGAGTAGCATCCAAATTCACCTGACTAGGCTCATGAATTAATCCTTTCTCAAGGAAAAATAAATCTGAAAAAATATAGGCCCATGGGTGACAATTACACTGTGGCACCAATAACCAACTGATTTAATGGTCAATGTGATATGTCATCTACTCAAATAGTTGTATGAAATTTCTTTTGGGATCATAGAGCACATGGTCAGTTTATTGAAAATACTACTCAACATAATATATATATATATATTAATTCTTTACATATCTACTGTTTGCTTTGACTGGCAAATATAAACCTATAACTTTGAGATTAGAAGTAAGTGGTACAAAACCTTCACTTCAGCAGCAATATCACACACAAACATAATAGAAGATACAGAATTTATCATTGGTAATATATGAGATAGCAACAAAAACATGTCATATAAAGTATCAACCTACTTATTAATCAAAATTGTACAACTCACAAATTTAGCATACAAAAATGTCTTTGCTCTGAAAACATTCAGGAACAGAATTGAAAAACCATTCCGTCTGAATGACTGAATGGTTTTACAATTCTCTACTTTTCACTTGATTCAATTCACTTAATTCACTTTATCAGTATTATGCATCTTGTGTGCCCATATTTACTTTTGTCTGTACATGTCTTTAACTTAAGAAAGTGCCCTGCAGCATTACAACGGAGGCAAGGCCCACAGTGTGGCTGTCTTATCTGCACTCGAACTCAAGAAGGAGAACTCCGTTGGATGCCACCTCCCTGATATGCATTTGTCTTGGTGCTGGGCCACGACCACACTGGGCAGTGGGAGGGTCAGGTCACCTGAGAAATGAACAGAAGGGATCAATTAGATTGCAAAAATGACCAAAATTCAAAGCAAGGGTTTTAACATTTCAGCCATGGGGACAAACTTTGCTGATATGCCCAGGCTACTGTGGGAGAAATATTCTCTCACATGTTTGACAATCTTTTCCTAACGGGGGTGTTCACTCGGAATGAAAATAACTACTTATTCATGAAGTCATTAGATGGAAATGAAAAATGAACTTCAGTGAAAATATCCTTCTGACCAAAGCTAAATTTACAACTGAAATATGCAAAAGGTGACACCCACCAAACAACCTGCACTAAAGGTTTCAATATCATCCACCTCATCCTTGACTGTTTTGGTGGGTGAACTGGAGAGGAAGAGAAGGTGGGGAGGGGACGACTACCTTCACAGCTCCAGGCACATCCCATCAGTAACCCAAAATAACTTAAAAACGAAATTCACCGATTACTTTTCATATACATTTTGGCGTGAATAAAAGTGTTCTGAAGTTTATATACATTTTCACAAATTACGACGCAGTCTAGGGGTTCCCATCCATCCCGTTTCTATCCCTGGTAAATTTTGTAGAGTCCCACTTTTTTTGGTATCTTTCGATGAAAAATTAATAAATGGAAATTTTCACAAAATTAGCACTTATTTCTATCGACTACCGATAATAATAATCACTGACATTTTACATGATATAAATACCTAGAGGCAATGTTCTATCTTTCCATTGTAAATAGAATCTATGTTAATACAAGCTCATAGTAGTAATGAATGAGCACCATAACTATAATATTTTTATATTGACATTTGACATGTCCTGTTTTTTTTCAAAATGTCCCAGGTTTTAAGGAAAACATTATGGAAACCCTATTGTGGTTGAATATACAGTGCCTTTCAAAATACCCTACATGGAGTCTCACAACCACCTCCACTGGCAGAACCAGCCGCGTATCCCCCATGGTGAATAGGCAAAGGAGATGCGTAGTCTAAGTCATGATTGGACAAAAGGATGACATGCAAGACTCCCGCAACCCATTCAATGGAAAGGGTTAAAAACACCAATTTTTCACTGCTTATAACTCGGGAACTACACAATGGATCAAAGAACAGAAAAACATGGGTCTTTTTATTTTACAAACTCTAACAGGTTCGGCAATAAAAAATATGAGAAACAACCCCATTATACAGGGTGAATCAGCAAAAACAGATGAATCCAACAATTTTAGTAACAATTATTAGTGAATAAAAAATTATGTACTCCAAAAGCTCCCCTCATACGTGACTTGGGGGATCTCTAAAGAGCATAATTGTTGAATATATCTTACAATAGCATGAATGATTGCTTCCATTCTCAGTTAGATGGGTCTGCACTCATGCTGTGATTCAGCACTGTCGATGCTGCCTCAATAGCGGTCCTTAATGTCTGTAGCAATATTAGATTCTATGGCTAGTTGGTGACCCTTACAATTTCCTCAGTCCAAAGATTTCACGTTTGAACTCTTAGGATGCCAGAATTCCAATATATCTGTGCTCTATCAGAACCAGTTATGGGCCAAAAGGCTTGTGTACACTGGGAAACCATCCTGATGAAAAACATGTGACCTTATGGACACCAAATTTTCTATCCAGAGCTTCACAACCACCAGTTCTTCTAGTTTAATATATTTACTTGCTCGCTTACACCAACAATTGATGGCAATTTTAGCAACAATAGTCAAGTGTACTTTAAAATCAGCACTGGGGCCATTTCAATGACTGTTGGGGTCCTCATAGTGCATTCTTTTGAGCAACTCCTCCTAACCGGCAAATCGGAACTTTCGCTGGTCTGTTCTGTAGTCATATATTTTGCATCAAAATCATTAACAATTGACTTATGGCATACCAAGAACTGAATTATTTACATAACTGTGCACCCAGCAAAAAGGCATTTGATGAACACGGCTCCTTGATTACAATCCTCAGTTAGTTTCATCACCATGGCCATTTTGAGGTTATGAATGTTTCACGAGGAACATCATGTTTTCATATGTCCAAAAATCACCTCTAGCATGGGCACAATGAGGCTGGAAATTTAAATTGAAAATTGTCTGGATTTTGGTGAGGCAACCAGAAATATATGTATACAGCACAACAGAGGTGAATTTTAAAAATATACACATTTTCTGCATTTATTCTACTGAATCAAACTCAATGCACCATCAAAAGAAATACATCAGTTTTATTATTACAAGGCTGTTAAGTCCTTTCCAACTGTTCCTTTTATAGGCTTCTATGGTGCGTCAACAATGAAGATGCTAGTCTTATGGTATTTCTTCCGCATAGATCCATTCCCTTGGACAACGGTTTCGCCAGCATTGCAGTCGGTATCTTCAAGTCAGAAGTGTTCCTCTGACATGAAGATGCCGACTGAAGATCAACCGAACTGAACACTTCTGACCTGAAGAAGCCGACTGCAACTTGGGCAAAACCGTCGTCCTAGAGTATGGAAGACCTGATGGATCCACGTGGAAGATATCCTGTAAGACTAGTATCTTCCTTTCCAATGGAACAAGCACAAAGGTTTCTAAATAACTGTAGAGACAGGTAACTTAGTGAAATATGCCAATAGCAACAATTTATGGCACCAAAACCCAAAAAATATGATGAACTAGGTACCAGATTAAATTCTAATAGTAAAAAGGTTGGAAATGAGAACAACCAAAGCATATCCCAATACATTACCTATGCTGGAAGACAACATGGACAGAGCCTACAAAACAAATCAGAGGGAGAGATTTCACACATGGCTTACCTTGTAGGTCAGTGAGAACAAGCTTGTTGTCATATCCTCCAGTGAGCAAGTAGTATGCCGATGGAGAAAACCTGATGGATCTGACATCTGAGGAATGGGGCCTAAAGCACTGAACAGATCGACCACCCCTAATGTCGTAGAGAGCACATGAGGAGTCTTCATGCCCCGTAACGAGAAGGCGACCCGATGGATCCACACAGGCAGAGGCAACAGAAGAGCCCTGCAATGAAATACAAATAGAGAGACATTTAACGAGGATGAAGAATGAAAATGACATGAACGAGAAACAAAAATAAAACAGAGCAAAAAGGAAAAAAAAAAGAGATTAGATAACAAAGCTGTTTCATTTCACTGGAATGTGCAATTAGATTACACTGCAGTAAACACTATGGTAATGAACTATAATTTAACATTTTGCTAAACACTTAACTACTGGTGTAATTTGTATCTAACTAGAATTTACGCTTCCATGACTGGGCCCTGAAAACTTCCAAAAGCAGCTGCGTGGGGTACTCAGATACCCCAATGTTTTTTTCCCCGAATACTGTGTTGTTTTTGTTTTTCTTTTACATAGCCTTTAATTATCTTTAAAAATAAATTATCGATTATTTTGTTGAGATTATCTTGTATTTTTGCAATTTAATCCATCAGAAATTTGCTTTGAGTCGGCCTCTATAGGACCTCTGCTCAGAGCTTTGATGCCAACCCAGGTATACCCAAACACATCCCTGTATATGAGATTTGGGATAATTATGTGATATAATGACTGTTAATGCAATAAATAATGAATCAATTGAGTGACATGTATGAATGGGATGACTGAGTTGCCACACTCACAAAACAAGACATTGTGTATAGCAATCCAAGCACAAATGGCTGTGCTGGGTACTTGGTTGCACCATTCAAAAACTAAAGATATTTTGGAAAAAAGTAGGTGAAACAAATTTCTTTCAATTCCATAATATAAAAGGAACGCTTATGCACAAATACAGGGAATAAGAAACATATGTGGTTAAAAATAAAACTTTTATATCAAATTTAGTTATTTTGGGGTCCTCAAGTACCACGCACCGTCACGGACAGTGGCGGATCTATGGGGGGGGCTAAGGGGGCTATAGCCCCCCCCCATTGGGTCGAAACATACACTAGATAAAATCGCACTTTTTGGAGTTTACCACTTTGTACAAAAGTATTTAGTTATATTTTATAAGTATTTAGTTATATTAGTTATATTTAGTTACAATGGAAAAAGCTCTACGTGTCATAAGTCTATGGAATCTGCTCATGGAATTTCAACCAAACATGTTGGTTTAATGACCGATAGAAAAAAAGCAAACATAGTTGAGCAAAATGGAAAACGATTGAAACCCATAATAAAAAGAATACTATTTTGTGCCCAGAACAACCTCCCCATGAGGGGCCATCAAGATGATGGCAATTTGAGCAGTGAAGAGGACTAAGAAATGGCTCTTAAAGGAAAACAGTGGGGTTTTCAAAGTCTCTTGTCATTTAGAATAGATGCAGGCGACGAAGACTTAAAATGGCATCTTTCGGCATGCAGACGCAATAACACACATATTAGCAAAACCATCCAAAATGATGTGATAGAATGCATTGGTGATTTTTTACGTTAGAAAATTGTTGAAGATGTAAACAAAATATTTCTTCATAATATGTGACGAGACTACCGATGTTATTAGGAAGGAGCAACTTACATTCTGTGTACGATACATTGATATGAACAAGTCCATAGTAAAGGAGGAATTTATTGGCTTCATTGAGCTCAAATCAACACCGAGCTTGGCTATAAAATCAACGATAGACGAAGAGATGTCAAAACTTGGCTTGTCATATGATTACCTATGTGGTAAAAGGTACGACGGAGGATCAAATATGGCGGGACATTTACACGGCGTGCAAGCCCTTACATCGCAGCAACAGCCACTCGCAATTAACACTCATTGCTTCAGTCACTCCTTGAACTTGTGCATCACAAAATGCTGCGAAATCCCAGCAATAAGAAATGTTATGGGAACGGTTGGAAAGGTTTCTGTCTTCCTATCGGCCTCCACTCATCGAGTAAATGCTCTTATCGATGTTCTCGAAAAGATGAATTTCTCCGAATCAAAGAAACAGAGACTGAAGGCACTTTACTCTACGCGATGGGTCAAGAGTCATGACAGCGCCATCACCTTAAAGAGTTAATTGTTCCTGTTGTCACAGTGCTGGAAGATTTGATTGACAACAAAACGCCAGAAGTGTCGTCTGAAGCGTACATGTTATCCTGCGCCATCAAAAAAGTGAATTTGTTGTTGGCCTTGAAGTTGCAGCCTACTGCCTTGGTTTAACTTTAAGGCTAAGTCAACGGTTGCAAAGCCCCAAGCAGGATATCTTGTCTGCTTTAGTTAACGTAACTGACATTTTGGAGAACTTCAAAAATATTCGGCGCGAAGCCGAACTTGAGTTCAAAAGTCTGTACGAAAACTCCCTTCAAGTTGTAGATGAGCTGGGGTTTGAAATATCAACACCGAGAACATGCATGCGTCAAAGAAACAGAAGCAACGCGCCCGCAGAAAATCCTGAAGAATAATTCAGGAGATCAGTCTTCCTGCCTCTTTTGGATCATTTGATTTCAGAGATAGATGCAAGATTCAGCAGAGGTTTCTGTGGAGTACTTCCTCTTGAAGGCCTCATCCCCTCCAACCTATCAAGATTCACGGACAAGGAAATTCTAGCTGCTGCTGAAAAACATCAAACCTATACTGAAGAGATTAGAAGTACCTACCACCTTGATGGTGGGAGAAATCAAGATGTGGAGAAACAAATGGAGCAACGTATGAAATCCGCCTGAAACAGTATTTGATACAATCAAATAATCGGACATTTCTTTTTTCCCAATGATCAGTATTCTCCTTCAAGTTTTGAGAACGATCCCTGTTACAACTGCAACAGCAGAACGTTCATTTTCAACGCTAAGAAGGTATTTATAATCATGTATTATAACGTTTCTAAATCAGTCATGTTATCATACAATTTTTTGTTTGTTGTTTTAAAGATATTTTTTGTGGTACTACTTTTTAATAATGTATGTAAAATATTTTTATACTTTTTCTAATTACATATTTATAACATGTAAAATGGGTTTTATGTTTGGTTTTAGGTTGAAGACTTATTTGATAAGTTCTATGGGAGATATACGATTAAATGGACTGGCACTCGCAAACGTGTCAAAAGAAAGGGAGATACCAGTAGACGAAATAATCAGTATATTTAGCAAGGCTAAGAATAGACGGATGAGTGTAGAGAACTGGAAAAATATTTCATAACGCAGCTTCCACAACAACTAGGCGAAGAATGTCATTATTGCTTTTTAAATAAAACCGTTATATTCAATCGGAAGTATTTTTTTTACTATTTTATAGAACCCATTATAAGTTCCCCCTTTTATTGTTAAGTATCTCTAGTTCAAAGATCAACAATCAGTCTAATTTAAATTAATTACAATTACATTTGGAATGTTTTTTCCTATTTTAACTTCCTGACAGTTGTTTAACGTAAGAATTTAGTAATAAAAATAAATGAACTTATCTAATCATAAAATTGACTTATCTATATTTGCGTTCCTTATCATTAAGTCATACTTTAAAAACTAGATAAAACATCATCATAAGTTTTTATTGTTAATATTACCGGTATTTCAATCTAGGCCCATAATGACCACCATAAACCTTTTACTAATAAAACGACCTACTACATGTGCATAGTAGTGTCTTTTTTATCAAAGAAATAGCCTAAAACCGCCGTTTTTGAATCTTGAAAATCCCAAATTTCCAGAATCCGCGAACCCCCCTACGGCTGGGGGGAATTACCCAGACCCCGGTTAGCCCCCCCCTTGGTCAAAACCTAGATCCGCCACTGGTCACGGAAGGGTTAAATACGAAGAAAGAAAAGGCAGGTGGATACCATTAGTCTTCCATAAACCTAAAATGCATAGTGGTGATTGTTAGAATTCTACATCCTACATGATGAACTGACATAGAAAAATTCACTCATTCTGTACATTAAGCTCTATAGTGGAATTGAGTTTTACAAAAAATAAATGAGTACAATTAATTTACTTCAAAAGGCTTCATCCTTCACTTGCAAAATTGACTTCAAGCTTGAAACTCTCGAAAATATTATAAGGTCCTAAAGTAATATACATGCAATTCCACAAAATTAAATTGTACATATTTCAAATAAAATTATAACTCGACAATGCTGATTTTCAATGTTCAGGTGAAGATGATGTATCAGCATTGAAACACGGGTCGTAGCACAATTTTATTTAGTGGAAAATTGCGTGTGTATTACCTACTTACTTCAATATGTACAAATTCCACTTGATTTCATGAGAATTCTCAGATTTTACGTTTAAATTTCAAATTATGCCTTTGCAGCTCATAATTCATATATAATACAAAACAATGAAATAGTTATATTTAAATGACATTAAATGAAATTTCATGATAAATGAATGAAGTACACATCGTTTACCAATTGGACTCAGATCGATCTGAACTCAGACCGATCTGAAAGATCAAAAGCGAGCTCACTCAGATCGTCTGGTTTACCAACACGGTCTGAAAATATTGATTTTGAACTATCAATCTCAGTAGCCACGTCTATTTGTTTACATAGCCCAGCGTTGAAAACATCTTGCACCATGGAGTTGAAAAATTATTTACTTCATCCGGCATTCTAGAACCCACGTGAGCTTTTCTGACAATGAACTCACTTCGCAAATTAAATCAATTACATTGTTTCCCATGAGCAAACAAAAGAAGAACAAAAAGTGCAACATGCTGACCTCTTCGGATCGGTCTGAGATCTCAGACCAGTTAGGGAAAGCGGGCTGACTTGGCTCCCTCCTTGGATCAATCTGGATCACCCATTCCGTTTACCATACTGGGCTGAGCCAGTCAGATTGATCTGAGATCGATTGGTAAACGCAGTGATAGGATGGTTTTGAAAGATTTCCTGCTTACCCTAGATCCTGATGATGTGGTGGGTGTGATTACATTGACACAACCCCTTGTTCTCAGGTCCCAGAAGCGCACACTTTTGTCGTTAGAACCACTCACAAACATAGCACCTCCCCAGTTGTACAAGGTAAGCACTGGACCTGAAAGCCAAACGACAAATCATTGTAAAATGAGCATGAAATAAATGCACGGAGTGTTGGAAAGCAGTATATAAACACAAATTTCAAAATAATAGGATTGAGAGTTGGCACAGCCATTGTAAAGTAGCTAGTCTTGATATTTTATTTTTTACGATTTAACGATCACAGCAAAAACTTAAATATTCAGCAGATACAGGGTACCTGCGCTGACTTCTATGATTCTGCTGACCCACACCAACAAGCATGAGGTGTATCTTGATAAAATTTTTCTTGGAATGGGTTACTACCCAAGTAGCAAAATATTACGAAAAAAATATTTTAAAATATGTTGTAAGAATATTTTGAAATCATTTAAAAATTATTTTGAAAACATATTAGCTCTCTCTTTTTAGGCTTTTAAAATTATTTTTTCATTATTTCAAAATTGTTTTAAAATATGTTGCAAATATTTCTGCCTCCTTTTAAAATGATAAATCATTATTTTAAAATTATTTAGGCATTTCGACTAACGATGCAGCAGTAAACATTACTATAAGCTTATAAGCTTACTAACACAAGTGCACTGTTCACAGAAAATTAATGAGAAACATCCCATCTAGGTTTCATGACAAACCCATAGCCACACAGCAAAATATTAGTTAGTCATTCCAATACTTTATGAAAAAGTAAAAAGTCCAAATGCAGGTGAAATTTATCAAAGAAAATTCAATTCAACTAACTAGTGCCATCAAAACAATTTCAAACATTTGATTACTTGAACGAATGAATATGGGCAACACATTTTTTCCGACTTCCACAATGAAAATAAAATGCTCCATTACGAGGAGTGGGAAATTAAAATATGTATGAAGATACAGAATGAACCAAAATATCATTGTTGAAAAATGATTTTAAAATATTTGTCAAAAATATATGAACATTTTTAATATTATAAATTAGCTACAAATTAAATTAATTTTTCACTTTAAATATCATTATATTCAAATGGATTATCCATTTTAAATATAAATAAAGTAATTTTAAACTATATACCTTAATGCTTATTTGTAATTGACAACCAGATTTGAGGGAGACAAGCATTTAACCAAAGTGGTTTTTGCATCAAGTTTAATAGAGAAAGGCATCAAATAATTTTTAAATTCATCAAAAAGATGTTGAATTACTGATTCATACTTCACATGATAGGAAATATCTTTCTTGGAACTTGAGCAATTAAATGCACACGAAAGTGCATGAATTCAGGGAGACTTACCAGAGTGTCCACTCAAGGCTTGGAAGGGAGTTCCTGTAGCACAGTCTGTAACATATATCTTACAGTCTCCAGCACCTCCACTGATGAGAAGGGATGACTTATTGCTGGTGTCTTCAAGGAAACAAAGGTCTCGCACAGTTCCATCATGCATCATCAATTCAACTTCTTGGCCTGGAAAATTGAAAATAGAAAAAAAAATCTTCAAGGGCTAGTATTTGGTTAAAAATCATGCAAACATGATTTTGCACTAGGGAAATAAATGAGATCCAATGATAAACAATTGAGGATCAACCAATATTAGTACTATCTTAAAAGAATATGCAAAGAAAATTATCTCCCGATAATAAAACAGACCCAAAAGAAGTTGAAAGAGGAAGTTGAAAGTTGAATACAATGGTCCAAATTAAAGAGGAATATTAAAAAAAATTGATGTCTAGCTTTTCATCCCAAATGGAGAATGTCAAATACATTCATACATATCTAAAGGTTCAAGACTTTCTGCAAAACAATTAAATATTCAAGAAAATCATGTAACTGTCAGAGCCATAGTCCCACTACAAAGCTTGTTTCCTCATACTCAAAAGAAAGTAAATGTAATTGGATGAGTACAATAAATGTAGCTATGTGTACTCATAAAATCCATTAACTACTACCCAGAACTTAAAATGTGATTGCAGATTTATTGAAGTTTTTCCTATTACAATAACAGAGCACTTCCTTTGAAATGTGGGAAGTCAAAAAGATTAGTTCATTGAGTTTGAGAACAGGATGATGCTAGAGGAAGAATTGTTCACATTTTTAGACATTTTAGACATATACTAGTGATGGACGGATCTAGGTTTTAGGTCGGATTCAGATCTGGAACCGGATCCTTGCCTGGGTTTCGGATCTTTATCTCGGTTTCGGATCCTTAGTTTCAGATATTTGAGTCTGAATTTCATTCATTTTCAAAACCTAGATTTTTTAAAAATATATAAATACAGCAACAATAGAACTACCAAAAAACAAGTAAATTTATTGTAGAAAAAATCAACTTCCAAATCTATGTGTTTAATATTTTCCTGGAACAAGATTAACGGATGCAATAACTATATCTTATTACTTCTAATATAAAGATCAACTTCCTTATCACATACTCATCAGACAATATATTTTTTAAACCAGTACAACTAATCTATAGAGTGCAGTTAAAAGAAACATAAGTTCATTTTTATTAATAAAGGAATTATTTTCCAATTATTAATCAAATCCTTGAATGCTTTCATATTCTTTTTTAAAAACAAAAAAAATTTTAATGTGGCCAAGAGATCCTATTTATGGAATATCTGGGAATTCCATTTTTAAGACGAAAAAAATCAATATAGAATATTTCAAGCTGTTAAACTAGTAATTTTGCTGTCTCATTAATAATAACCTTTAAAATGAATTTATAGAATTTTATACTCCTAAGGAGAGGTTGTGTAACTCTGATCATGAAATGAGATTAGCCTTTTTTCATGCTACTAGAAGCAAAATTTAAAAAAAGTCTCGGATTTTTTCTCCATTGGCTCGGGTTTGCAAGAAAAAAGTAGAATGACATGTGGGGAGCATGTATTCTCCAAAATCAGGCAAGCCCACAAGAGCAGAGTGGGGTAGTGACTGCAGGGTAATGAAGTTCGATTCTTATCACTGTTTAAAATTTTTCTTTCAGCCACTGAATCAAAAACTTTATCATCCTTCATTTCCAACCTTTGTGTGGATACTGACATTTTTGTACTCCTATCGTTTAAACTACATTTACAAATGCATCACTGAAAAATACATGGTAAAGTTAACGTAATGATTCCACGATTTAATTCTGCATTGAAATTTGTTTCCAATCATTTCACTAATGCCAAATTTTATTATTAATTTGACTTATAAATTGACATGAAATTTCTGATAATCTACTTTTTTTAACTGCCTACTTGCATCACCCTGTGCACTTGCATCAGTGTTAAGAATCGAACTCGAGACCGGCAGTACACTAGCCCTCATGTTTAACAACTACGCTAGCATAGGTTCACGGGAATATGACGAATGTAGGCAACCCGCGTGACATTCGACTTCATTTTTCTTCTCGCGCATCCGGGCCTATGAAGAAAAAAGTCACGACGAGTATTTTTTTAATTTGTTTTTGTGGCACGGACAACTCTTCTTCTCATTTCGTGACCGAGTTACACCACCTCTCCTTGTCAGTTTCTACCATACGTACATTCCATTCGCGGGGCGCATCGATCACTAGGCCGCGAACTTTTAAAATCTCCGTTCTGGATCTGAATTTTTACTGCCTTCGGATATAATTTCAGTAGCGAATGAAATGAAAGACCCGTGGATCCGACCCCGACCATCCTTAATTTATTAATGGTACATTTGTAAATCTAATTTAAACAACAAAAATATGATAAAGTGAGTATTCAGATTTAATGGTTTGAAATTGAAGAGGATAACATTTTCGATGCAACGACTGAAAGAAAAAATTAAACTGCGATAGGGATCGAACTTCGCACAGTACACTAGTTCTCGTGGTCCGCCTGAACCCGGCGAATGTAGGCTACCCGCGTGACATCTTACGTATTGTTTTTCTCGCGATCCCGGGGTAATGGGGAAAAAAGTCATATTTCTTTATTTTGCTTCTAGTTGCACGGGAACATTTTCATCTAATTTCATGACCTGAGTTACACATCCTCTTCGTGTCAATATCTACCGCAACTACATTCCATTCATGGCGCTCTTCGATCGCTTAAGCCGCGAAAATTTAAAACTACGATCCGGATCCGATTTTACTCCGTGTCTTAGGATCCGAGTCCGGGGGGCCGATTGTGTAACTCGGCTAACGTTCGATCGTTAGAGACCCGTTCACTCTCGATCGAGCTCACCGTCTTCGAACGAGGATGGAAAGTGCGATTGTATAAGCTCGATCGTCAGGAGGCAATCGAAAGTTACGGTGTTGTCAGATTTACAGCATATTTCGCACTTGTTTCTCTTGTACGCATGCGCAAAGAGCTTATTTTGAAGTAGTTGCATTTGTTTTGAATATCAAGAATTAATAATAAACATTACAATGCCTGAAAATTTAAGATAACTTCCTCACGAGTATTATACAGTGGCCTCAATGCGTTCCCAATAGATAAATTAATTTATAATTACTTGTTATACCCTGACTTTCACAGATAATTATCAAAAACGTCTGCTTAATTCGCAACTCATAATATTTCATTATCACTCAAATTGTGTTCTCTATTTCTGATAATGCATAAAAAATGGTACGTCATGTTGAAATTCTATATTATCACTCCGGATATTCTCGTCATCTAATTTAACTAATGTTCTACGGTTCACTGTAAATATCATTTAGCAAAACTACGCTCAACGTATTGGCACATATATATGCATCTTCAGACAGAAATTGATTAGGTTATTTATAGATACACAATTAAATACTATCCTCAATCTAGTCCCCAGCATTAAAGCAATAGTCAACCTTTATTACTATTGAAACACTTTCACAGCGTTCTCCACATCAAAGATAAATACCTATGAAACTCACTTTTAAAATTCCGTGCCGCCTGTCTCTCTTGTAGCATACCTATTTTCCCATAACCATATTTCTTGTACGTAGGTAACCGATAACCTACCGTGAGATATATAAGGCAGCATTAAATAATTTCCACAATTTCTCCAGGCACACACAGCGGCACACAAATAAAGGCACAATCCTATGGCTAATGACATCAAGGCGAGTGAATGAAAAGATTATCTTTTGAGAAGGCAAAATTTAATGAATAAAGCATAACGAGACAGCATGTGTTGCATAAGTCGACAAAAATCATCACCCTTTCACTTGGACGTAAACAACAACAGTCATAATAATAATAATAATGTAAAACACTCTCAAACAACACAGTAATCCCTTACGAGGGAAAATCGTAATGCTTATTGATAATTAGACATTACCTGCCTTAAACGTAGACGGAATAATTATTTCAACACAATAACATTGGACACCACTATGCAATGAAATAAAAATATGTCACTTGGGGTGGGAAATTTTACTGAATGAAGAATAACAAAGCACTACACTGTTTATCCTTTCACCACTTTCACTGGGACGTAAACAATCACACTTACAAGACAAGAGAAATCCCCCTCACTTCAATTCACATAGATTGCAAATCTTAATTTAAGGCAATAGGTGAAACGACGAAATAATTGCCGACAACAATTTTCTCTGACATCTGTATAGATACTATAATACATGCAATCCATCACAGTTCACTAAAAACATTGTCAATCGCTGAATTGCCACAATGTGTAGTCACAACACACGCTATATCTTCACTATAGTGAACACATATATGTATTATTCTCACCGTAAGTGGCATTGCTCAAGTGAAACTGTTGATGCCAATGCTGAAATTAAAAGTTGAAATTATATGTAACAGTCCGATAGCTTGTTTTAAATTGCTATTCATTACATTCACCCACCTAACGTTGCTATAATTATTCTAATTAATTCACTCTGTCACATCATACACAGCTTTTTAAGCAATTTGATACTTCAAATTACATTCTTATTCCGTAATAGTTCAAACAACGTTCCTCACAACGATAATTTATCACTTATACATGAAAATGCAAACAAAAACAAACCTTCCAACGATTGAAAATGGCCGTAACGTCAAGTATATAGCAGTCGACGGGTTTCCTTCGATCGTGAGCCGAAAAACCTTCGAACGTAAAGTTACACAATCGCGCCTTCAATTGTTTTCGAAGAATTACCCACAACACCACGGAATACGGCTCTTTACGTTCGAACGTAAAGTTATACAATCGGCCCCCGGAACCGAAAAAATGAACGATCCGCGGATCTTTGGATCCGACGGATCCGATCCGGCCACCACCAATATATATACACTTAAAAATGGTTACCTTCAAGATTAGAAGTGTCAGCATTGAATTTCATGAGCTTCACTGTTTTGTCATTGCTGCCGGTAGCCAAAAGGTCACCCATTGGTGTCCATGCCAAGCAGTATATGGAACCTTTGTGGTGCATTGTCCGTTTGAACAAAACTGTGGGTTGATGTGTAACATGGTCCTCCCTATAAAAACATTAATTACACCTTACATTACTTCACAGAAGTGAACATTCAAAAACTTGCATGCAATCATGAGCATTAACCATTCTCCTAGAAATAAGAACTAGTACACCAAGCAAAATTACATTATGCATATGAAGACAAACTAATAATGAAATATATCAGGAAGTAAAATTCTTTGAAAAAAATTGTTTCTCAAAAGTTGACATTTGTTTAAGTCCTTATTCCATAGGTACAGTAAGAGACATAGAAATTGGATCAGGAGCAACCTAATTGCTAACCATTTGACTACATTCAGCACTCCAAATTAAATCAGGCATGTAATGATAGACACCAACCTGAGGTCTGTCAGTTTTGGGTAGGAGCATATTCGGAGAGTTTTGGAATTTGACCCAACGGCATACAAGCGGCCATTGGGGTGGAACTCAGCGCAACGCACAGCCTGAACATCCTCCAATGATGTTACAGCAACAAAGCGAGGTCTAGCTGGTCCACCATTTTGATCCAAACCTGGCTGATGATTAGTGGGCTGCAAGGAAGGAGATGAGAAAATTTAGCACCAAAATTCACTCGCATTAACCAATAGTTACTACTGCGAACTAACACAGGCATAGGTCAAAACACCATTGGATTTTGGTTCGGACATCTGAGCACAACCATGAACAAAATATTTTAAACGTTCCTTCTCTGGAGTCATACCATTCTTTACTACTACAACTTTTGTCACACATAATTACTCTCACTGTTGGAAAAAAATCAACTTTCCAAAGTGCATAACATTTCTTTAAGATATTCTAGTACAACTACCAGAGCAAGAAAAATCATGAAGAGACTATGCCATTGGCTATTATTGAATGCTTTTTTATCAAATGACTCCTGGAGTACGGTATGAGGAAAATATAGTCACAAAGAGATTTTCATTTTTAATGAGAGTGCATTCTCACACCTTAGGGATCATAAAAATACATTTGTATTCACCTATTCAATTTGAAAAGTGACCACAGGATTAGTGAAAGTATATTAGGAGGAATCGCTCTGCCGAAACCTAATCATATAACTAGGTATAAAAGCAAAATATAATTACTTGAATGCATTCTTACTTTGGACAATCTCTTGATTTCAAAGGCTTAGCGATGGAAAAGTTCTATCAACAGATGGGTCTGGCTTTAAAATCCTAAATATTTGAGTGCGCAGTGTTCAAAGTATATTTTTTTAGTAGGTCCGTTTGTTGGTGAGTTTTGAGCTCACCAAACACTAAGCTCAAGGGTGTATGAGATTCACACATGATGGGGTTCCTTTCCCTGTGCTGCCTATGGTTTCCCAGTGAGATCTGGAACAAGAAAATCACTCTGCTTTGGTTGACCAGGATGTGTAAATATGCCTCTCCCGGGCTCAAACCAGGGACCTCCAGATAGAGGCCTAATCTTCCGCCCACTTGACTACCACCACGCCATCTGAATGACATGCTGGTATATCTGAGTTTTCGGACTAGGCGCGCACTTGTTTAAACAATCTTAAACAAAAGCGGAGGGTCCTTGCCTCTCGATGCACCATTCCTTGTCGCAGGACACGAAGGGGAAGATTTAAATAGACGACACGAATGATGCTTGGTTGGAAACGAAGATTGCCTCAGGATATTTGAAAATACTCTTAGATGACCGCCAATCGCAATTAAGGAGTCAGGCGGGGTGGTAAGGAATAAACTGAGGATCAGATGCGGCACGCTTCAAGCTCAACAACAAAATCCGTATACGCTTCAAGCTCTACAACAAAATCCGTACATGGTTTGTTTTCGTATCACGCGGCCGAGTAATCACTACCAGAGGTCCCTGAACACATCGTACGTCGAGGACGCGGCGCAGTCACAACTTCGAGAGACCCTGCGCGAAAACTGACCGAGGTCACCCCACAATTAACTTTCCCTCCTTAGAAATTTTGAGGCCGGCGGAAAATTATAGGTCGACGCGTATTAAGTCTTTAAACAACACAGGCATAGGTCAAAACGCCATTGGATTTTGGTTCGGACATCCATGAACAAAATATTTTAAACGTTCTCACACCTTAGGGATCATAAAAATACATTTGTATTCACCTATTCAATTTGAAAAGTGACCACAGGATTAGTGAAAGTATATTAGGAGGAATCGCTCTGCCGAAACCTAATCATATAACTAGGTATAAAAGCAAAATATAATTACTTGAATGCATTCTTACTTTGGACAATCTCTTGATTTCAAAGGCTTAGCGATGGAAAAGTTCTATCAACAGATGGGTCTGGCTTTAAAATCCTAAATATTTGAGTGCGCAGTGTTCAAAGTATATTTTTTTAGTAGGTCCGTTTGTTGGTGAGTTTTGAGCTCACCAAACACTAAGCTCAAGGGTGTATGAGATTCACACATGATGGGGTTCCTTTCCCTGTGCTGCCTATGGTTTCTGGAGTCACAACATTCTTTACTACCATGAAGAGTGAAAGTTAATAGTTTTACCGACGTGCACTATATAAATGGTGATTAATGATTCTGAACAAGGGTATGTCCATTAGTTACCGTGAAGTCAAGTGTGTAACAATGTCCATGGCAGAACCCATGGCTCCACGAACTGAATCCACTTTTCGCAAGAAATCAAAAATCACGTTTCATGATGAGCACAGTTAAATTTGACAATGAGCACAGGGTCTTAAATTTGACAATGTCTGGACAATTTTTACGCGTCGTGAACCTAAATACATATAATGAAGGTGGCAAAGACCACACAAAAATACAAGTAAAAATGATCGACGAAAATTTAAATTAGGAAGATAACACATAGAAGCATCGACATGTTTTCCATTTTAAATTAGTAGCGGGGCATTTGATCAGAGTAAAGATGGAGGTGCCTTCTCACATGGGATGTAACCCCAATCTATGAAAACAGCATCAATTAAAGATAGTAATAATTGCGCCGATTACATTTATTAGTCCTAAATTCTGGGAATAAAGATAGGCTAACTTTCATCCTCATAGGCTTTCTTTCATTAGTATGAAATTACATTGGGGGCCAAATGACATAATTTACAACGTCAGCGAAGTCCGCATTCACAATCACGCCAAAAGGCAGCCCTAAACTTTCGATGCAAATGGTCGAATAAATGAATTAGTGCTTAGCATTCCGAACAGCTCGAGACACAGCATGTGATTGCATTCGGATTATTTAAGTGACAAAATTTACGATGTGACCGCGACAGAATACAATCAAGTCCTGGCGACGTTAGAGAGACGCATTAAGAATCACCACAAGAATGAGAACGCGAAGAAATGTAAAAACAGAAGCAATAAATAACAAATGGTTTTCACTAACAATACCGAAATGATCTCAAGTTACATCTGGCTCGGTATATGTCACTAAGCTTGTCCAGGCTTTGAAGACGATGAAAAATCTAATTCATCTTTTTTCTATCGCATTAAAGAGAAGAAAAAGGAAAGGATCGACTTTCTTTCAAAAGGAGTCCCGACGGCGCTTTCTCTTTTTTTCCTTCGGTCGCTGGAAATTCTCTTTCATGCCGTTCTAAATTAATTCGTTTCAGAAAACAGGCCTGTCTAATCAATCGTGGAGGTAGGCAAGCAACGAGGGGCTGATGCATGGAGAGATAAGGAGTTGTTGACGAATAATGAGGTCGACTGTCCAATTCACTTCTTACATTCAAATAGTTGTTGCTTTAGGTTTTGAAGTGCAACGATCATATCGAAACGCATACCAATGCATCCCATTACCTAGGGGTCGCGAGCTACTCTCATGGCACGTATAGGTACGTACCTACGTACTTTCATGTAAATTGAAAATGAAAGTTATCACCCTTTTCATTTATAAAAGAACATATTGGCGTTGTTAAATGAAAATATCACAATTTCAATCGAGGAATCGTGTTTTAAATAAACAATGACCAGTTCCAAGTCGGATCTAAGTTTTCTGCGGCGTTCATGATCGTTGGTAAAGACTTTCGGGCGTACCCCTTGTTTCCCAGAGACAACCCAACGAACACCCGAACGGCAAGTGTTCCTTAATGGTTACAGAGCGCGCTCCTTGCTCACACTGATAAAAACTAATGAAAGAAATTTTGATTGCCTCTTCTTTAAATGAGATTTTATTAATACCACTACTTTTTACAGTATTACTTAAACTCTCCCTTATCTATAAATCTATAATTATGGCACCAGAAAATTTTTAAAACTGTTGTTAGGTACGAGTTTAGTTTCTCAGCGCTAAAATTTTGTCGACCCATGGCCTAACCTATGTGCATTACTAAGACAAACGCGATATAGGAACCAATGCAGGATTAAAACGTAGAAAGAAGGCTTGCCAGGCTGGAGCAAGAATAGATCATGTACCAAGCTACCGAGGCTGGTGAATCAATATCATAGGAAGTAACAAAATTATCCTTAACATTTCATCACTAGGGTGGAAGTTAAGGATAATCGTTGCCATTTTCTCTAGCTATTCTTATCATGGTGGAAATGAATACAAAATTTTATCACACCAAAATATATGAGGAGAAATAAAATATACAAATAATAAAAGTAACTGTGCCCAGCGAGATGTACCTCAGCGATCAGGTACCTGATGGAGGCTTAACAGCTGAAACGCGCAGTGCGTTGTAATACATTTTTGTGAAACAGTGCTACATATTGAGAAAACAAATAATATTTAAATTCATTAAGTGCTACTCGACTGCGAATAAAGACTGACAGCACGTAGTGAAACAGCTCCTCCATTATGCTCACCACGAGGGGCAATAAAACTCGGCTTCACCCAAAACATTCAAGACAGTAGGCCTCACGTGCTGTCCACATTGTGGTTTCACGTCGTGTTCACTAGCTGGAGTTGGAGCTGCTGAGATCTAAGGCCGATAAATAGTGCAGTCGCCGACGGAAGAATAAAAAACTAAGATACCATTTCGAGAGCCTTGTCACGCGGTCACAAAATAGTCCCAGGCCGTAAAAGGAGTAAAATTAAGCGGGAAAATAACATCATCTTCGATCCGATAAGCACATCGAAACCACATGGCGGCCGGAGTGGAACGAAATGCAAGAGTCAGGTGGCGCAGGCATCGGAGGATCCGTTGGCAGCAAGCGGTGAGTGATGGGACTAAGCGGAGGCTACCGAGACAACAGTTGAGATACTCCTTCGTAAGACAGTTCTGGATAGACTCACGAACCTCCTGTCTTTTTTCTCCTCATCGAAGCAAAAACCTGAAAATTTTCAATTTCATGATCTGGATTTTCTCGGGCGGTGGATTCACGGGAAACTTAAACCCGGTTACCCTTGATATAGGGCCTTCTTCAGAGTGCATGAAGATGCGAAAGAGAAACTTAAATAACCTTGACGAAACGGTCAAATAAATAACAAAACTGTAAAAAAAAGTGATCGCTGCGTGAAATAGGAAAAACTTATGATTCAGCTGCAGCCAATCATGAAAAAGTAGATAACAGAAGATTGAAATCAAACCTACCACATCTATTCCGTAAGGGATATAGCAAACTATAGTTACATATTAAGTGTCATACGGTTGGAACCCGAGAGAATCAGAGATATTGTGGGATCAACACGTAAGCCTCAGAAAAACTCGATCATTTAATATAATATGCATTGAAATTCTGAAAGGAACGCAAAAAAATCGGTAAAAGTATTTTAGCAAAAAGGGGCAAATAACAACGACTTATCACCTAACAATTTTTTCATCACATTAACTTCCATTGGTGTTCCAACAACAGACCATCGCAGCACGCAAAGAAGTTGAAAATCAGCAACATTTATAAAGACAGTGACAAGGAGGTAACTCATTTTATTTTACATTAAAGTTAGTGGGATGAACGCCATAAAAAGAGAGAGAGATAAAAAAATAATAATAATTCTGATTACAATTTTTGATGAGAACTGGAAAACTTAAAATCTAGTAGTGTCATCGGACGTGACTTGAACCATCTTGCGATAGACAAATCTGTAAAGTTACAAATGGCAGTAGGATAATTCTAAGCAACTGAGGGACCATTGACTAAATTTTTCAACGAAGAATTAAATACAGCATTTCAACGAGGTTTACAAGGGCTTCAAACGAAAAAAAAAAGATCGGCTGTAGATCACAATAGTCTTCTCGGCTATCTCCGAGTGGCACTACAGTCACCTGTGGCAGGGAGGTATCATACTGCACTCACACTCTTAAGAAAATATTATTCCCAGACGTCACGGTCATAATACACTATATCTTCCAGTAAATGGCAAATCATTCTGGTCACAAAATTTCATGGGAAATCGCCCCAAAGAAAAAATAAAGAACCATCACCGAGTCGTCGACGATGAGTCCTTTATTGAGTCCGTAAGTATTCTCCCTTAGCACTTCACGCTCTGAAAAATGGGATCGATGCCATGCGTCGCCACATCTGCTTCCAATAACTGCATCGTTTGCCAAAGGAGGAGGCTTGCCGAAGGAGCGAATAAAATAAGATTTAGAGACAAACCGGAATCCCAGATGACAGGTTTCCCATTACGAAGGAAAGCTCGGTGAATGGAAAATAGGCACGAAGGAAGAACTCATCCGTGGACATTCTACATCACGGAGAGAACTCAAGCAAATAAGAACCTGTTTAGTGGAGAATATTTCACGCACAAAGACTTCATTTTCGCCCAAGTTAAACCAGAGATTTGCACGATCTTCATCATCACTAGGAATCACTCCTAAGATATTTCCCGCAGCCCTAAACTCGATATTTACGCCGGTTAACCTCTGCGGATTAGTTTCCACTATGAGACTTATGCAAAGAAGTTTCGTGCCATCACGTATCTTCCCGTCATTATTAAATTCGATTAATTCCTACACTGAACAATTTCCCCATCTAGTACAGAGCTAGATGAAACCTATTTGGTATTGACATTTTAATTGCAATAAAAACGGACGAAGGCAGTGGAGGAAAGAAATTAAAACGTTTTCATTAAAAGAAAAAGTTTTCATTATTAATCATATTGATCACACAGCAACATTATTCACACTTTTCCAATGCATACATTTATTTCTACACCCATTTCTCTCTCAACTCTCCTCCCCCCATAAGACTTTTTCTAAAGGACTATTTATTTTCAAATGGCGCAAGACGATGATGCAGTATATCGACACCTAGAAACTAGGAATAAGTTATTTAATACAGCAAAAGAGTGTCGATAAAGCCTACATCAAATATGCTCAACGGTCACAGCAGTGATCAACCCGAAAGTAGGTGTTTCGGGGGATGGATGAGCGCATCGGCGGTTGAAATTAACATATCAAGGTCATCATCATCACTCAACGTTCCTAAGATTTGTTTGACGCAGCTGACCATTCGATTCTCCTTTCGGCTAACCTCTTCATGTTTTCGCAATTCTTCTCTTTCATACCCTTTGCTATTTGCTCATCATATCTCATCCGAACATGGTAGGGGTGGGTAATTCCTTCCCCTATGCTGCCTGTTGCGGTAGTAGAATTTGATTTTTAGGATGGTCGAAATCGTACCATTTAACCTAATTTGCTCGATCCTATGAAAAATATTTGGTATAGAAATCAGTTCTCGAAAATAGCTGTTTCATAATATCTATACTAAATTGGCTGTCACGACCTAAAAATGTCCTAGGCGGGATTCGAACTGGTGAACTTTGGATTACCACGGCGCGTTATCGACCGTAACCGCGGCCGCCACCTCGAGTGGCTTCCCAGGAGGATTTTAATACCCTGAAAAATCACACAGTTTAGGTTCTGCAAGACGTGTCCGGAGAGATATTTCTCAGATAGGAACCCGAGACCTCCGGTCACTATTCGAATGAGCTGAGCTACCTCGCCGTGATCACTCCCAGGAAAAAAGCGAAACACAACGATTACAACATTCTGACCGAAGGGATCAAAACGATGAAAACGCGATATCCTTCGTCCGCCCGAATCAGGGATTTGATCCGGAAAGGCACTTTACGTTTCGTGCCGTACCTGGGAGGCACCCGAACTCGGAGCCCGAGCCTCGGCTTTGAATGAGATCCAACCCTTCACCACGGGTGGTTTATAGCACCAACTGACCAGTCACATTGTAGTTTATAACTTCTTAAAGTTAAACTTAAATCGCACAATTATTTTCATCTTTGTGCTGTAATATTCACGTTGATGAAGATGGTTTTTTAAACACAGTAATATGATATATCTTAACCATTTTACGTGCATTAGTAAACCAAGCCAGTTTAATGTACATTAAATTACTAAAGCATGTATATTGGTTAATATCTATCGTATGACTGCGATGAAAAAACCATTTTCATCAGCGTGACTAGTGCAACACAAAGACGAACATAGTTTGTGATTTATGTTTAACTTTAAGAAGTTATAAACTATAGTGTGACTGGTCAGTTGGTGCTATAAACCACCCGTGGTGAAGGGTTAGGTCACCTTCAACGCCGAGGCTCGGACTCCCGAGTTCGGGTGCCTCCCAGGTACGGCACGAAACGTAAAGTGCCTTTTCGGGTCACATCCCTGGCCCGAATTCACACCCTTGCCGACTCTAGTGTGTCCATCGCTTGGCCCAAGTGGACCGAGTCGCTCTTCCCGCGTGAAAACCCGTCTCGTTGGGCACCGCGGGGAAAGCGTCCAAAAGGGTGCACTATCGCATTAGGGACGCGAGAAAATCGCCGCGAGCGCACACGCACCGGACAAAAGCAGATCGAAATGCAGGCCTCCTTCCGGGAAATGGGGGAAGGGAGGGGGAGAGAGATATCGCGGAATTCCACGCGAGGAGGGGCGGGGATGGACATGAAAGGTTCTTGAGGTTCGATTCTTAACTAAGACGAACTTTTCTTTAGTTTAAACCCGCCACTCATCCACCTTCGAAACCAACCTTGTGTTCCCCCTTTCATGAGTTCCCTCCCCTACTACTATTTTTCCCATGATTGTAATTATCTTTGTACTAACTTTCACGTTCGTTGCTGTTTTTGTTATTAGAAGAGAAGACCGACTACTACGGCCGCAAGCACCGCTATGGTTAGTTTGGTAAATGGTAACACACAGGATTTTTCTCAGATGACAGAGGGAGGTCGAAGAGATTCCTACGTCAGAAAGGTGACAAAGGGCCCACGGTTTAACGTCCCATCCCACGGACGGAGTACTGTACTTACAGTGCTCTCTACATGGCTATCAAGTAGGGATTGGTCAACTGATGAAAAATCTACGGCACTTCCGGCACTCGTACCCGAGCGCTAGGGATGGGTCTAGCCACCATACCAACCCAATCCATGGATGAACCGTAGCGTAATCGATAAACACTCAGTTGATCAAATGCAACACTTCTTTTCGGGTGAGAAAGAACTCAAATTCCCGAATAAAACATGGAAACAGAAAAATACAAAGGTTAAAGAACTGTTTCGACCTTCGTCAGCTGGGAAGAGTGAACGAGTTAATCCTTACAAGTAAAAAATAAATAAATAAATACTCGTCAGCAACTGGGTATTCTTTCTATTCTTCGTTTGTCCTTAAGTGCTGTTCCTTGCAAGACGAAAATCAGAACTTATACCTTCTTAATGGCAGAGGCAGCAAGGCATGGATTGTAGCAGAAAAGGAATTACTGTACGCATATGAAATACGGCACTACAGAAGAGTAATCAAGAGAATGAAATGAAGCGGTTTTAAGAAAAAGGAGGAGAATCTCATGAAAATTCTCAAAATACGGAGCAACCTTCCGGGAGCGATGGCTTCGTGAAAACAAAGGTTGGAGGTAAAGGGACCGGGAAGAACTGCGGCGGAAGAGATGAGAAGAGAAATGTCAAACGTACGACCAATGGCCAGTGAATATGATCGATAAATATCCAATTTTAGCGATGATTCCAGCATAAGTGTAATTTTGCCCCAAATATCTGGCAGTTAAAGCCCAAAAACTTCATAGCAGATCTACAATATAAACTAGGCATGGTATATTTTACTCAGAAATACATGACCCCCCTAATAATGAGTAACCTCTTTGAAAAAACCATTTAAAATATTAAATTGAAATAATGAATTTACTTATTATTTTTTAACTTAATTGGACGATTTATATTTCATTGAGAACGATATAAGCATCGAGAAAAACAATGATAATTTTCAACGAAAGGACACCGATATTTTCTCAATATCGCCACCCATTGCTGGTGCAGAATGTACGCGAGCAACTTCTTAAAACCGGTCCATGAGCAGAAGTATTGGAGAAGCACCAACTTCAAGTCTCTCCGACCTCAAAAACACATCCCCCGTTGATAGCTGTTGGACTGAACGTGGGCTTCCAACCAGTAACCAACCCCGAGAGGAAGGGCACTCGACTGAGTGAAGGGCGAAAAGCAGATCAACAACTGCTTCACCGGGGCGAAATATAAGAGTGGGAGATTATGACCTCTTTCTCTCCATCCCAAAACTTCCCATTCTCTCGGACTTGGGATGCTTCGGATCAACATCTCTACTTTCTTCCTCAGAAGACATCCTCTCGGATAAAACCAAGCCACTCTACGGCATTCCTCCCATCATCCTTCAACCGATTTTCTGGTTTTTCTCGGTCTCTGCTTCTTGGTAGTCTTTCACTTTCTTCAAAATGTATTCATTGAAACTAGGCGCGACGAGTTCGTACCGTTGAAGTCTGAAATTTCGTCTTTTTTTGCGTAATTTTATTTTTTCCCTCAAGAGTTCCCTCCATATTGAGCTCCCTGGTAAAACCACACAAAGGAAAACTTTCAAAAGAACGTGAGTTATGGAACACCTGAAATAACACTTTGCAAATAAACTAGAAAATAACAAGGAATAACTTTTTTGCGACAAAATCGACAAATGAGCCGCTAAGGATATGATGCGTACTCGACAAACTATCAGATCGCTTCCGCGACATTTTTCACAGACTCAGACACAGGTGGAATGTCTCGCCAAGGTCTCCACGACATGCCGATACGTTTCCGCCACTAACACAATAGTTTCAGATATCACCGATATTCATGAAACACAAGGCATTGATTTCATACTTTACATCATCTCACCATGCACCATCTCCCAATTGCACGATTGTATATGACAAGACATCCAATAATTTAAAAGTACTCTCTTTAAACACCCACAGGAAACAACAGCAATTGATTTTAAAGATATTAATAAGGATCAGCATATAGAAGGATAAAAGATAAGCGAGCGGAAAGGGAACCCTCAGGTAAATATACTCCGGTTACAATGTCACAAAGGTCCAGTCTTGAGACAGCTCTACGCGGTCTAGAGGGGTTGTATTTGAAACCGTCGGGTTATCTCGAATAGGTAACCAAGGAGTCACGTCGTATAAACACGAATGGTTCGCAAATTTGGTGTGCTGAAACCTCTGATTAAAACCTCATTCTTTGTTTACACTTGTGTTTTTATCGCATCTAGGGGCTCCATAATTGAGAAAAATGATAAAAACGTAAGTGAAAACAATTTATGATATCGCAATGAGCGATTTAGACACTAAATTTTCAAACCATTCGGGTTTGTAGCACGTGACACCTTGGTTACCTATTCCAGATAACCCCGACGGTTTCAAACACCCCCTAGGCCTACCGCCCTCCTAATTCTAAAGATATTCATAAATCACATTGTTGCACCTGCCTGGTGGATTCACGCATTAACCGATCCAATTCACACGCCTCTCTAATACATAAAAATGGAATTAGAATTGCACTTTAAGTTGCACGCACGTAGTGCATGTTTAGCGAACACACCTGCTACACACCCTTCAGGTGGTACGGCGTACCCACTCCGTAGATGTACATATTTCATCTCAATATTTCGTCAGGCACGAGAAAGGCTGTTCACGTCTGGACCATGCAAAAAATGAAGACTAAAGCAAGAATTAGCAGTACAACCAGCAACAAAATTGGTAAAAGATTACAAAGAAAATGGAAAGCACATATTGACCGCATGCCTCTAGAAAGGATTCCCAGAAAGGCCTTAGAGCATAAGCCTTTAGGGAGAAGAAGTGTTGGGAGACCGATATTACGATGGCGAAGCAGGAACAGGCAAATAGCCCGAATGTGGAGAGCAAGAAGATGATTTCGCCAGGACAAAGAGGAAATGGACATTGAAATGAAACAGGTAGGCTACCGGGAATCTTCCGTGTTGTCATTGTTTCACCCACTTTGCTGCAGGTGACCTCAGGCCAGGCTGAAGCCCTCAAGTCAGGCTGAAGAACTTCAGCCTGACCTGAGGAAGCCTACAGCAAAGTGGGTGAAACGTCGCCATCAACAATGACAACGCGGAAGACTCCCGTAGTCTTTGTCATCAGAACGCCGCGAAAACCTTGGCCAGAAACATTGAAATGAGTCGCAGACGAATGTTTTTTTGCCACGGCAACCAATTTTAAGCACCGGATAGCACGAGCCAGCTATGGAAACGAGAGCCCGGGAAGAATTAGAGCAGCGTCCGAAACCACAAAGGCAGTCACGTTCCGTGAGAAAATCCCTACGAGTAGCTGTGCAAAAGGCGATCGAGAAAATGATTCAGCGCCTCAGCGAAGAAGGGGAGTCTCGCAGGGCGGGGGAACTTTTGGGCGGGGGGAGGGATTCTCAGCGCTGGGCGGAAGCTCTTCGGCAAAAGGAGAGGACCACTTCCCGGATGAGTAACTCGTACCCGTTAAACTCATTTTTACGACCTTACGAGATGGGATGGATAAGAAGAAAGGCTCTCGCAGATCTCGCGAAGGGGAGATGCTCTCTCTCGAGAGTCTTTCACTCGTCCACGGATTCGCTCGCAGGAGCCAGTCGCTCGTTAAATGGGAGCGATTTTATTAGCGGATGACAGAGAGGGAGAGTGCAGAGGGCGAGTAGTGAGGGAATGGGGAGAGGAGCGAGTTTTTTTATTTTTTATTTTAAAGCATCGGCCGTGCAGATGACGCTTGCCCGCGCCGTGATCTCGTAGCCTCTTAACCCGCTTCCCTCCACCGACTCACGATACGAGAGATTTCCTTTCGAACTGGTCTTTGCGCGCTAGCGCCGGCGCCATGCCACGTCCCGTTGTTGTAGTCGTAATTAGCGGAGGCGATTGACTGCTAAGATTATTTTCGCCATTATGGATAGATGGGTAGGATATCTATGGCAAATGGGGAGGTGTGGAAAGAAACCCGGGGCTGGATTTAGCCTACTCATTAAGAATGGTGCTAAGGGGTTCGCCGCTTAACGTCCCATCCGGCGGACGGGATACTGAACTGGAAGTGCTCTCCACACAAGAATCAAGCTGGGAACAATATTACACCGCCACTTCCAGGATTCCAGCCCGAGCTGGCAACCCAGAGGTCGCGTGTTCGAAGAATGTTCCAGACACTGACTCTAGGGTTTTTCTCAGGATCAAGGATGGAATTACGTTATACACAAGATGGCGCGATATAAATTGGAAATATTGTGCGATTCAAAAAATCCTGCGACACTACAACGGAACTGTGAGTTTTAATCCTAATTTAGCAAATATTGAGCCGAAATATTCTCCTTTCGCCAAAAATGTGCTATGTCTCGAGGTATGCTTCTGGAACTCAAATTGAGTACTGAGTTTTAATGCATTATATTAGACTGGCATGAAGAGAAGAGGACAATCACTTTTGACAGCGTATACTTCGCTAGACTTTATCGCAGGAGGATTCTTGAAGACGAATGTTTTGGACTTAAATAGATCAAGTAATCTCATATCATATTGGAATCGTGATAAAAAAATGAATGCTCATCATGTTATTTCAGGAACACTTTTTGAATCAAAGAATCAGTTGAAATGCACACCTGATAGTTGAATTATATAGATGTAGATAGTTGATTCAACTATCCACCTGATAGTTGAATTATATTCAAAAGGTCTAATATCTGGTGGGGGACATGATTTCAGCTCTACCAATTGACTCGGCAAGTTCTCTCAGGCATCTCAGTCTCATTTTAATGAGTTAACCCATCACGCGTGACGCCAGAAGCCGACGTGATGCACCACAGGTCACCCTGGCCTTGGCATAACTAATGAGTCACGGTCTCATCGCGAGCGATCTTCCGCGTGCAGGGCGAATCGCACAAATTGATACGCTCCCCGCCGCAGCGGAGCGCTAGTAAATTATTCCGGATTGGAACGACGATAGAAGGAACAGAACACACCTTCACCCAAGCGCGGCGGCGAGGAAGAAATCAAGAGGCGAGCGAATGCATTCCTCCGATGGGAGAAGAAATGAAAACGCCCTGACCCTGGAGCGAGAAGGTCACCCTCCGCCAGCAAGATGACGGAGATTCCAAAAGAGAGAGAGTTCGGGAGCTACGGCGGTGACATGACTTTCGGATCGCCTAGAGGTAAACCTGGAGTTGGCACTCCACATCCCGTCCTCCCCAACTGATAGATACCGAAACCGTTCCCCTCCTCAACGACTGCCGACAACAATCCATCAGAGGAGATGGACGATGACCATCTGCATACTCTCCGGGCGGGGCTGTGTATCGGCCACGAAGGGTGGACCCCAAACGTATGACATTAGCATATCACGGCATAAGGTAGATCAAGGACGTTTCTCCATAAGAGGACTAGACATTGCCTAGCCTCACCAAGACGGAGCCAAGGAGTGACGACGTTTTGACGTCACAGCCCAAGTAAGTTCGTCCTTGCAGAACTAATTGAAAACCAAATTGCGTCACTATCTGAACTTAGTGGATCATTAAAACGCTATAGTTTCTTTAACAATGACCGATGCCAAAAGAGAGTGAACACTAGAAAAAACTCGTTTCATTTTACCCAAGAACGGAGTTTAATTAATTATTTTCCAAGGTATCCAACACAAACTAAGGCGATGTATGCTCCCACTATCAAAACGAGACGCAAACTATCCATGGAATACGCATAATTTCTAACCTGAACAGTACACGCACAGACTGCCATTAAGTACACGCACAGACTGCCATTAAGGCACGAATTTCAATTGCGCCGACTAATGAAATCGAGTGCTATGCGATATTCGGATGTCAGTGTCACATTATCGTTCAAAGCATCGATGTAGCTTTCCTAAGTGACATATTGCTCCTGGAAATAGAATTGAGTACACAGTTTTTGTGCATTATATTAGACTGGCATGAAGAGCAGAAAACTCACTTCTGATAATCTGTATTTCGCTAGATTATCCCCAGGAGGATGTATGAAGACGAAAGTTTTGAACTCAAATACAGCAAGTATTCCGATATCATCATGCTGGAATCGTGAACAAGAATTTAATGCTCATCATGGTATTTCGAACACTTTGAATTAAAGACGCAGTTAAAATGCACTCTATCCACTTGATAATAGAATTATATTCATAAGACCTAATATCAGGTGGGGGACATTGGATTAAAAATAACATTACATAATAGGTATCTATATCGCGCTCTTTGCCGCCTGCAACATCAAGTAGCAAAATTACGCTCATGTCACAATCGATATATCGCAGAATCGTAGTCAAAGCGGAAAATCGTCTAAGCGCGGCATTTTCTTTTTCAAATAGAACCAAGCTTAAGAAATCGTTTTATGCCCAAATTCAGAAGAGTGGGAGAAAAGGAGAAGTCTTCTGAATACCCTAAGAAGAAAACGGGACAACTTAATCGACTAATAAGATGAAGACGATCGTTGAAGGAAAAGTGGATGGGAAGAACGGCAAAGGAAGGCCTAGTATGAGATATATGTAACAAGCGATAAAGGATGTGAAAGAGAATAAATACGTAAATATGAAGAGATAAGCCGATAGAAGAATTCAATGGAGAGCTGCGTCAAACCAATCCCAGGGTTGATGAATAATGATGATTCCCAAATACGTGGGCAATGAATTTACATTTCGAATAAGCACAGCAACAAGCTACTACTAAGGTCCACATTAAATTTATTGAACACGGCCATGGTATCATTACCTGGCATGATGATGACGTATAACAGTGAACAATTGTCGAAATTTAACGAAAGAAAAGGAACTAACTTAGCTATTTTAAATTTCCTTTGCTTTCAATGAGGGCCCATTGCCCTCGGATTCCATATTCCAACAAGCACTCGGCCAAAACCGTGAAAGGTGGCTAGAGTTCTGGCTTCCCACCCCAAGAGTCCGGGTTCGAGTTCCCGACGTGGGGAATTATTTAATTGGTAACCGGTCCCTTCTTGTGTTCCCACTAGAGTGCTGTGAGTGGAAATCACTTCAAGCATGGTATTTTGTCCGTCGGATGGGGTGTTATAACCGTAGTTTCCTTTGCGCCTTCCGTCAATAGAGGACTAAATTCCGGCGTAGGATTTCTCGTTTCTCGAATCTTCGTTTCCGGATAGATTCCTTCCTTCACCCAATTACCTACTGTCCTTGACTGTCGTCCGCCCTTCTCTCCCTGCATAATTAATAATACCTACGCCACGGAGGGCAGCAACGTATGGTATCCCACTTCCTGCGGTCCTGTACCTCCGCGCCCTGTACTTCATTCGTCTTCCCTTCTTCCTTCCACGACACACACAGGTTCTGTCTCGAGACGGGAATCTTCTTTCGTCGGCGTCGGTCGGTCGTTCCTCGTCCCATCGGGAGCGCCGGATTGAATCGGGGGCAGTGGAGACGCGCGCGCGCGAAGGGTTATTTGGTACATACGAAAGCGCCGACGGCGAGGGGAAACTTTCGATTGAGTTTTTCGAGTCGTGCGAAAAGTCAGCGCCGATGGGGGCGTTCCACACGACCGAAGGGAGGATGTGGGCGGTGTCTCGCAGTGATAGGGGTAGCAAAAGTAAGGCGTGGGAAGCAAGAAAGAATCCGGAGGGAAATGTATCATATCTCCCCTAAACGAATACTCCCGCCATAAACAATAACCCAACGTGAGCTGAAGGGTAGTTCGCGAAAAAAATCTCATTCAGCTGTCGCATTTCCGACGCCGTTCGAGCAATATAATATTTACTTTCGGCAGGCCCCACCAGAGAGAATGGAGTGAAGAGGGAAGCGGACCATTTGGACCCCGACTTTACGGGTCATAAGATTCCTTGTACATACATGTGTCTTGTAATCTTTAAAATCTTCAATCCTTATTATAAAGGCCCTTAATGTGGCAATGTGACCATGGGGACTCCGTTTATCTCCGTGAGACGCTGACTATCAACTTTGTCATCAAACATGCTTAAATTCACTTCACACCGAAAAAAACGATAGTTACACAGCGCGCAAATCAATCTTTTGTCGTATCTCCGCGTACTTCTTTAGCATCTAATACTTCTCGGTCAGTAAGAAGTGACCATATCGTCAAAAGTACAAAAAAACTCATGTTTTCAGAGCCTTTCCACATTTTTCCTAACTTTCTTTCCAGGTACTCATTCCGGTACTATGATCCTGCGATGGGTTTGGGCATTTCTCACGATAAACCCGTTTGGATTCATGTCAGGAATTAGAACAGGCTGAAAACGGTGCAGGCTCGTAAGGAACAGGGAAAGAAACTCAATGCGGAATAGGCTAACGCAGATTAAGAAATTCTAAGAGTACGTAGAAGACCCTCAGTGAGAAATCCATATTGATATATTTCAAGATAAAGCTTCAAACTCGGAGATACTCATAATCCGCGTCGAGAGTGAGTAATGTGATTTCGTAATAAATGAAATAAAGCTGTGGATGATCTTTCTGTACTGTAAGAAGTGATAAATATAAGGTTTTGTGTTCATCAAGCTGGCAATTCCATAAGCCCTCAAGGTAATACACGTAAAACGCATACATCATAAGAAAGGCATACCATTCTAAAACCATTTCCAGAGATTTCAAAAGAAATTTAGGTTTATATTTTAAGTTGAACTCATTCCACCTTCAAAATTGTATAGGAGTAATGTAAAAAAAAGTATTAGATGCTCAAGCGGGAAACAGACTAAATAACAAGTTTAAAAAATCAAATTCCGACCGATGAAACACAAAACAAGTACTCAAAACAAACAATCCCTTTCCATTTTTGAGGAGTTATATCACTGATAAATGAATAAGGGCATTAACAAAAAATTGGAAAATTGCACAGAAACAAAATGTGTTTTTTTTAAACTCAAGAAAGGTGAAGATGCCACTTACGACATTGCAGATCATTATGTACGAACCATCAAGCATATAGAGGGGGGAGGGGCAAGGAGGCAAAAAAGTTGACGACCAATTTCTCAAGGAAACAAAAGACAAGGAACCAGAGAAATAAATATCTCCCAAGATAAATCGCCACAGCACAATGCCTTCGTTATTATATTGTGTTTCGTGAGCGGGTTTGGTTGATTCACATGATGAACTAATTTTGCTTCGGATCTGAATGTAGAGCAGGCGTTCTCCGCATCAATGCTGAAAGAGGCATCGGCAGTCACGGTTTTTCGGGCGCGAAGCTACTCACGAGCAAATCCTCTCTCACCTCAGGAGATTTCAAAAGCCCAACATTCGATTATGACAGTTTTATTTCAAGTGCAAGCTGTAAACTAATTATATACTCACGTATATGAGAAATGGGACGTTTGCTTTCTCGCGTTTAAGGCGATGCATGGGCCCATTCGAATTCACGGAGAAATTTTCCTTTCTTAAGACAATGCTTCGATAAATTATATAGTCGTGTTTTTTTTATCTGCTGCCATTACTGGCTCAGCTTTTTTACTACTCTTGAACTAGATTTGAGGAATTATGACTGTCCAATTCACAACACTGCATCAAACGTATAATTTGACCTTAAAATGTCCATGATGCACGCGATTCGCTCCATATCCTGCTATTCTTCCAACAGAACCTCGGAGATTTAATTCTTTAAATCCTCTCTAGTCTCCGAACTCCACTATAAACATGACCACGTGTCATATATGGATACCTGCCAATATCATTATTCGAATTCTGAAAATATACAGAATAGTATAAATACTTTGAAATAATTTATAAATACGATAAATTACGTGGTGAGGTTGCTCTTTGATAGTCACAACTAAAAGTTAGAACATTTTCAGCAGTTCACAACATAGAAAGGATAGTTAATGTTTTAAACTGGTGTGCACCAGTAGCCTCCTGATTTAGCTAATAGATATACAAGGAAAAAATTTACCCGTAATATTAATTCATATCTTTCAAATACAAAACACACAGCTGAATAGAGTCAAAAGACAAGTTCCTTAAACGCCGGAGTAACACTAAAAAACTACACTCAATATTTTATTAAGTAATTAAGCTGAATGAAAAATTATGAATAATTACTAGACATGATTTAAAATTTGCAAGCAAAATTACCGGGGAGATAAAATGACAATCCCTTGCCGAGGTCTCAGTTAAGGGCGCTGAGTTTCATAACACCATATTTAAATTTCTCGTAGAGGTATTTTTGGCCGGATTTTGGTGCCACTACGGATAAATGAGGAAAAGCAATCAATAAATAACGCAAGGGCATTGAGGCATCCATAGTCACTTAAGGATTCTAGCATTTAAAAATCAACTAATTGACATACCTTATTTAACTAGTTGCTCTCACTACAGGAACTACCTTAAATGATCCCCGATAGACAACAAGGAAGACATTTCCGCATTATTGGGAAAATAAGAACCAATGAGAAATTTATACCAAGGAAAAGGTTTGAACTTGTTACACTACTGACAAGGTAATTGATGGAAACAGGTTAATGAGGATTCCAAGAATAATTTCCGTTTTTGCGCGGTCCAATTTAAGATCAATGAATATTCCTACGAGATCCTCGTATAGCCAACTTCTGCAAGTGTCAAAATACCCAAATATCTATCGAAGATTTAAACTTAGATTAAGCAAATTACTTCCAGCCATCGGGAGAAGTCGCGATTTTTCCGTGGGATATGATTAAGTCTGTGATACGTTTCCTCTCACATTAATACTAAGGGTTACATAAAATACCTCCCCGGATACGGACATTAACGAGTTTGATCTACCAAAGCTTTGCTATCATTTTTTTATAGCGGGTAAAAAACATGTATCGCAAACCTAAACTCTATAGAGAAGGCTACCATACTTTTACGCTTTCACTAGAAGGGAACGAGGGAGGAATTTAAAAATTTCACTAAATATAGAAAAATTAGCATACGGAATTAAACATATCAGAAAAACAAACAAGACAACTTTCTCCCGCGAGCGAAAATTTCGATGCAACGAGTTGACAACAGAACGAGGAGGTTGTTACCCTCGAATGCGAAGTGAGCGGGCATATCGTGGAACTCCACTTGAAATGAGACGCGAAGATAGTCTACAGGTTTTTCACTTTCCCTCTGTCAACTGACGCATATACCGTGCAAAAGAATTCCATGGAACTATCAACTTTCTACATCTAAACTTTTTCTAGCCAAGATCAAATGCCACAAGCTTAAATCCGCGCGCATCAATGCTAAAATATGCATTAGTATGCTTTCGCTTACATAGGCAGGATTGGTAGAAAGGACCACGTTCATAATTCGAAAACATTACGCCTTCAAGATCCGAAGTCCTCATCACCCGAGATGACCAAGTACGATATGCTAATCCGTAAAACGCAAACAGATCTTATTCGCATACTCAACTGATAAAAAGACTGTGGATTCATCAGCGCACTCAATGACAGTAATTAACATCAGCAAATTCAAAGTATAAAAAGAGATAAAATTCGAGATAAAAGAATGAGCCTTGATTCAGTTTCTCAAAATCAAGGATCACTACCGCGTATCAATTACCTTTAAATGTTATTCTTTAAATCGGAGAAATATAGTCACAAGAAAATGATTAATTTTAATTCAAGACAAGATAAGAAATCAAGACTCATTAAAAATAGCCAAAAACGCTGCAAGAACGATTCTTATCTGAAAAGGAGTTGGCATTCTGAGAGAGAAGGAGAGAAAAATGGAAAGTTTGCGGCACTCCATGTGATATCAAAGATCTAACAATAAAAAAGTAAGAACACCTATAGAAGAGGTGGGGTTCGAATCGAATATGCGACCCGATGAAAAAATAAAGCTCGAGGCGACTGCATTCCGTTGTGGGAAGATCTTTACCGACACAAATAACGGAACATATCTAATTCCAATACTGAGCTAAGAGGAAGCAAGCCGTAAGTTGAAAACACAGCTTCCGCAGGTGCCCAATGATTTCACCGTAGCATCTTTCAGGGATTCCGTATCGCGTGGTGATATTTGAGCTAGTGAATTCCGACGCCAAATCACAATCACCGATCGCGATCACTAATCGTTCGTGAGATGATTTTTTTGTAACCAGAGGTTTTGACAAACCGCGAAATTATCCTAACTCCTACATAAACTAAAAGTTTAACCTTACCTATATATATATATAGGGAGAGGGAGAGAGGGAGATATATATATATATATATATCTCTCTCTCTCCCGCCCCACTCACGAAGAGGACTCAGCCAGCAGTCATCGGCAGTCAACCTTCTTCCGTTGAAAAAGGCGGCATGACCGCGGAAACGTCCAAACTTTTGTGAGTGTCTCTTTTGCGTGTTTCTATGTTTTTGTCGACTGTTTTATTTTATATATATATATATATATATATATATATATATATATATATATATATATATATATATAACCGGGGCTCCAATCGTAGAACAGTACGGATTCACCAGTGACCTATTGGCACGTACAAGAATGTAATTCTAATCTATCCTGGTGGAATTCAATTTATTTTTACACATTGGGCGAAATGAACAAAAACATCGCCATATAACAGAGTTAAGGAGTAGACTGACCACACTTCAACTATACTTGGCGCCCACACACAACTCAAAACAAATGAAAATAGCCATTCAGCGCGGGAGAAAATACACAGGCCTCACTGAAAAGAGATGGGAAAAGATAAGGGAGATTAAGAATTTAAGAATATCTCGAGATGAACGCATATATCCATCCAATAATAAACTTAAGATTATTTTTCGGCTTTTTAGATGTGAAATTGAACCATTGTAACTGTCAAACATTCATACGACGACATGCATGCATCGCACCTTTTTTTGACCTCTACCATTCGTACGAGAGTAAATGAGCCTAGCTCAACCCAGGGCTCGAACCCGCTATTTCCGGACCATAAACCGGGCGCATTATTGAAACATCTGTTGCAGTAGTCGACCATAAGTTATTCCTCACACTTTCAGTGAAAATTAACAACCAAGCAACGAATTCACAGTGCTCAGAGTTCCTTAAGGCAACTGGTACTCTGGCAAAAAAATAAAAGCTATAGAAAAAACAAAAATGCAACCTCACGGAGGAGTTCACGAATTATGTCCTCGTAAAGTGAAATGCATTCTCCACACCTCCCACACGTTATCCGCTGATTCTTAAAAGCACTCGCTAAAACTCTCGACTTGCAACCTGTTCGAAAGGCATCAGAGCAGCATGTTCTTGTTTCAGGTCCAGTCCTTCAGCCAAATGACGTGATTTTTTTCTAATGCCCATGCGAGGGATAAAAGTGTTCACACCAAAGGTTGTGCCGTTGGCACGAAGCGAATAAAAACCTAAGTCACGACCAAGACGAATGATCATCCCCCAGCATGAGAAGTTACTTCTAGCCCGACAAAAAAAGGTGAGTGTATATCTCACAGAATTTTCAGATTTTTTTCCATCAAATTATGAAAAGTCGTAATGAACACGATAGAACATATTACGAAGTCAGCCACAGAAGGTAATTAGATTATGGAGAATATGTGCACAAAAAGGCAAAACGTTGTATTGAAATTGATAAAGTTCATTGCGACACATTATATTTTTCTTTTTCGCACATAAACCTAACCCAATAAAGAACATCCTCTATTAAAATTGTTCGTAGGTATATTCCCCTTACATTCTCTTTGTGTTATCATCCTCTATGAGGTGAATGGCATTATAGTTAAACAAGGACAGTCCTAGGACAAGTCCTATTCCAATAATATCAATTTGGTTGCATGCCTAAATACCACGCGGAAAATTTTATCGCTTTACGCAAATTTTTGCGTACTTCCTGTTTATTAGGTCATTGCAATGGAAGTCCGCCGCCCACTGAATGTTTCCACGTTGCAAGTGGAAAAAACATTCTTCGTAAGGCAACAGGTACTTGACGAATATTAAGGCGATGTTCAGTTGATGCAAAGTAATATTTCTAAGCAGAGATGAGATGGGCTATCTCCGGTTACGGAAGGGGGAAATGGGGAGTGACGGGGGGAGTTGGACACGATCCACAAGAGGAAAATACAAGCAACTGCGATAACGACCCCCCATTAACTGTTTCGTCCTACCCGCGGAAATTACCAATCACATCCAAACCAGTTTCAAACAAGTTTTTAATTGCACACCAACTAGGACCTGAACATGTCAACAATTCAGAAGATGGAAATTTAGCTTCCGTTAATCAGGAAAGAGGTATTTTTTTATAGGGATGCATCGAAATAACTGTCACTTTGACGTTTTTCACTCGTCCCGTCCTATGACTAGGTTAACTGCGTTGAATTGGATAATAAACCAGGAGAAATAGGAGCCGTAAACATTTCGCTCCAAGGAAAACTAAAATAGTCGATTTTCGTGAAATGGGGAAGGCATCAAAACGTTCACCGGTGATGTTGACCTGACGTGGAAACAAGGCACTTTAAAAGTAGCTTCGAAAATGGAATTCTGACAAAATAACTAGAGACAAGGATATTATAGGCATATAATTATCTGAAAGTCAATTAATTTTTGTATATTTCCATAATACGTAGTTACCGCAACAACTGAGAATCATTTGACCGAGATGTGTTAGAGGCGAGGGGAATGATTCTCAGAATCACGCTTTTCGCGGATCGTTTAACTTTTCTGTTGTATACACAAGAAATTTCAGGGCGAAAAATTGTTATTTTTCGCGTCCTTAAATCTGGTTCAAGACAGTATTCGCCATTCAGGACTTACGATAAAAGAATTGCTCTATACACGTTATTGTTTTATTAGAGCACTGCCGCTCTCCGAAACATCGCCAGAAAAACAGGAACCTTCAAGATTATATCGTTACAAATTGAAATCTCTTCAGCATGTGTATAATGTGAATGAAACTCCCCACTTTTTGCGCTTTGCCACATTTTAGGCTTGCTAAGTTTATCCCATGAAAATTTTTCAAATAGCCGATTACTACATATATACTCTAAATAGAGAACACAGCAATTAGGTAACTAACGAATTCCTTGGCAATACGTAAAACGCGTCAGTCAAAAAAACGTAATGATGAGTCGATCATCGAATGAAAATAGGAAAGTAACGGAGATTCATTTCTCAATAAGAATATTTTTTAAAATCACTTCGGCCCGGCTCTGTGAGATCTGGTTTAACGTTTTAGTGCTGCAAGAACAATGGTGGATACGCTATTCCATTGTTTGACCTAAATTACCGAACAAAGAGATCAGAGATATGGCCTATGGAATCAAACAGTGGAAGTGATAAAACTGCATTTACTTCGCTTACAGTTCAAATCGACTAGACATAAAACCGAGAGAAAGTTACGCCAATACACGTTAGGCCCGGTCTTGTAATGCATGGTTAAATATTTTCATGCCACGAGAACTGATCCTATTCCACAAGCACTGTTCACATCAACTAACCGAGTCTGAAACGTGTTAAAGAACACGAGCTTGCGGAGACCACGATAGTATCTTAACATCCACACCAACTGAAGATGCACTAAAGCGTCGAATATTATAAAACCGGGCCCCTTATCAATATATCAAAATGCCCCATACACCGGATCTATCACAACGCTTAGCCATGCGACACTGACATCAGCGCAATACCACCGTTGATGTCTCCGCCACAGTGATTTGAACGGCAGCAAAAGGCAATTGAACAAGGAATTTCGGTAGAAACACTCGGGCAGCTGGCTCACGCTCAGACGCGCACGAGGTAATCACGGAGGGAATCACGGGAGGGTCCGAGCGGCCGGCCAACGGCTCGCCCCACGCTCACCCTCTTCCTCGCCGTCGACAGGCACTCCGCTGACCTCCTCATCCTGTCCTCCCGCGCCACGGCCCCCCAACGACCCCCCTCCCCCCACGCCCCGCTCCAAGGCCTCCGACGCCACCCCGTCGGGCCGTACACCACCTCCTCCCGACGAACGTCTTCCAGGGAGCGGGAGCGGTCGGGCCGCCCGGATGGACCCTGGAACGCCCTCCGCGGACCGTTGGTGCACGGGCACCGCTCCCGGGGCGGAGGTCTTCGGGCCCTCGGCTGTCCCGACCCCACCGCCGGCTCCTCCCCTACCTCCCGCGGCGGCGACAGCTTTGCGCACCTTCTGGGGGCCACGAAATAGTACTCCCCGCCCTTTAACCCACACTCGCCGTAAGCCCCGCACCTCAGTGCAGGGCCCTGGGGGGCGCAGCCGCAGTCCGGGGGTTCTTGCGGCGCAGGGGGCCAGGGCCGGAAAGGCTGGAGCCCCAGGGAGGGCAGGGCCACGACGGGCCCGCGACGGATCATGACTGCCGGCCGTAAGGGCAGCGGGTACGGGGCGATGGGTGACGGTTTGCGGCCCCGGGCGGCGGAGCTGCTAGAACCCAGGCTTAAGACACTCGAGGATTCGGACGCACTGCGCTAGGTGAGGCCGCCTGGCTCTCAACGCATCGCACGACTCCGAGGAAGCTCCAACTACTCCACGAGACGCCTCCGAAAACACTGGGATGAAGATGTCGAGGAAGGCCTTTCCCCCACGGGGGAAGAGGGAGGGGGTTGGTCGAGCGCCCCCACGACTCCGCCAAACTTCAAAACGGAGGCTGACCCACATAGCCACGCCGTGATATGCACCGCTTAACTCCTCCATCCCGCCAGCCCTACTTGCTTGCCCGGAGAAAGCTCATCTCACGTGCCCACCCCTCTCCTTCCACATCAACATCCTCCGAGGCAAGGCGATCCCAACATTTGATGCGGCGATTCCGATGTTGCAGGAAAAGGAGCGCCTTCGGGCTATAGGTCGGAGCCGTATGCCAGGGTAGCGAAAGAAATCACTGGGAGAGGGTGGGCCGGCGGCAATTTGAAGAACGCGGTACCGGTAGTCGGAGGGTGGTAACAGACAGGATGGACATTGACATTTGCGAGTATCGCCCGCTCCGAGGGTATACCCACTGCATTTCCGTTTCCCCCATTCTACTTCCTTCCGTTCTGCTCTATTTGGGGGAGGCTCGCGAAGCAATCCGGGCCAGCAAGCGAACTCCGCCTTAGCGTGGACAACGCATTAAGACGGAGAGCGGAAAGCACTCTGCTTATCCCTTATCGTTTCGGCATCCCCACTCAGTTTATTTCCCTAAAAGTACGAGTCATAACACTGGATTTCAGTGTTAGATTCGACCAGACAAATAAGATTAGAGAGATAGATTGTCGTAACGATATATTCAAAATGGCATTTTCCCCCGTACTATAAGAGAACAGATTAGGCAGCATAGCAAAGGGATAGGTAGGGGAAATATTTTAGAGTATTCTGTAGTACATGATGCATGTATTAACCCCTTAAATACTATAGATACTAACAATCAAGTTGCATGAGACAATATAGCAATATAGTTGCTAGTTTGCATGTTAGTAATGCATGCTTGGCGATCTTCACCCCCTGCCACACACCCTCGCGGTGGCTTGCAGGGTATCGTGTAGATGTAGATGATGAAATCCAAACGGGTAACTAGAGGAACATTTTCTTCCTAAACCAGAAAATCAACATGAATGCGAGAGCGAAACAGCGACACAATGCGATACAGAGGAGCCGATACTTTTTTCATTAAATACATATTCATTTTCAGAAGAGGAGAAGAAGCGTCAATATGGTTGTCCCCTGAGGATATAGGTATTTTAAGAACCGGTCACATAATTGGCATTCCCATTTTGGAATTCTTATAAATTCATTATTATACGATGTAAGTAAAATCTGTCACGGAATAAAATAAATAGGCTCACGTTGTACATCACAGCAAGCATTGCAAAATGAAGATTCAAAAGAGAAAAAGGAAAGCAGTGAGATCCTCTTAAGGTAGGTAAGCATAAACATTAAGATAAGAGGGTACAAGCTAAGGCAAGTTAAGTAATCACCGTAAGCGGAGTGTGATTTGGATGAAAAGCGTTTAAAACAGCAGAAGAAAAGGTTTCGTATATTCACTACGAAAAGATTTCAAAGATAGGGATTATAATGATAGGGATTCTAAATAAAGACTTCAACAGAAGATTTGTTAATAATCCCATAAGAGGCGCAGCAGTATGTCGTAATGTACGAGCTCATGCCGTATGTGCTTTCATTGCAAATATAATCGCTGAGGAAGGAGGACGAAAGTAGAATTTTGAGATGGATGTTGAAGAAGGTAAACTAGGTAGAAGGGAAAATGAATAAAGCGTAAGAGACTTATGCCATATAAATACAGCGATGAACATTGGGTAAGACAGGGGGAAGAAAAACATAATAGGGGTTTTGGTTAGCATGAAGGTAGGCAGAGAATATGAAGAGTTGAAGATAGAGATAGATTACGGTGCATTACAAGGTGACAACAGCTACGGATGTTTCGAAGCGTTGAGCCCACCGTATAATCGGTAGGACATTTCATTTAACATATGCCACTACTATAGATGGCATCATCGCAATGGTGTTTTAAAATCAAAGTAAGAGACGAAAGCGATTATCAACTCTTTAAATTCGATAATCGTCATTCCCATTCATGTCTTGAAACAAAGAATGGGCCACACTGCGCTACGCACGGAAGAGAACGGAATACTCGCTATTAAATAAAATCGTCATACTCCGCTACGAGTCAACACACTCACGAGAACGCTCTTTTAATATGATCATGAGAGAGGCTCCATTATTCAAGTTCACAGATGAGTACACTGTAATAAACATTACCATAACGGCCAACGATCATGACAACGAATGCACTATAGCTTTGCTAGTTTATGAAGAGAGAAAATTCTGACGTCCATTTCCTCTTCAATTCTAGACATACTCAAGAGGAAAAGCAACAGATGCAACATTGGTACTGCGTATCGCTAAGTGCACGTACCAAGAGGAACACCAATATCTTTTCGATCACATCGACTCTTAATAAGACACGCATATAGTAGAACTACATATAACCTACTTTCTCGTAGAGGAATTCCACCGCTTGAAATATTTCCTTTTGTCTCATTTCATGAATTATGAAGTAATCACCGCCCTTTACTCAGCAAAATAACTTTTAAATTAATAAAGATTAAAAAATTTTGCAACCTAACCCATGCTCATCTACCAGTGGAGTTGTACCAAGCACACATAGTAAATGCCATTTGCGAGTCATCATCTCGCTAAATCACCATTAGTCTTCAAGCATGAAACACATTAAAATTCCATCATTTCATTCCCTATTATATTATATAACAGTTATGTTAAGCTGTCTCACGGACTAATAATCGCCATAATAGCAATACACCATATTATATCATCACATTAATTAACTGAGCCAGAATAACAGCCATTACGCAATATTTAGCAGACAAAGTTTCAAGTTCATATATTTCATGACACACCTCTGATCGATTTTATGAAATTCTGTGCTTCAATGCTGAGATAAAAATGAATGTCGGGTCATTTAGAAGCAGCGCAAGTCCTCAATATGATCAAATACTCCCAAAACTTAGGCCCCGAAGGCTTTCACGCCAAATCACGAACAAGAAAACTAGGGATGAATTGGCAATGATCCAGAATATGAATGCACTCTGAGTAGCACATTCATTACATCACCCTTCATAATTTTTCCTTCGTTACTACACACAAGTATAAACCTTCCAATTATTTTTTAACACAAGTCAGTTAAAAGAGTGTATGTCTCATAAAAAATTGCAAATAGAAATATGACATTTTTTGCGCAATAAACTGAGTTTTAAATTCTTTGAACGAAAAAAACTTTTCCCTTTAGTTTTAGCAAAGTGAAATCGAGGCGTTAAAAGGGCTGCGAATCAAATATTTCTCACTAAAATAATTCACCTTCGATAAAATCAAAGATTTCTGAAACGAACCAGCATGTGAAACTTCAGTGAATTTTAAAGGTGCCAAGAGTTTGTTAAGACCAACACCTGAAAGCAGATTGAATTGATCGAGAAGGATAAGACGTAAGAAAATAATTAAAATAAAAAAAAATTAAACATGTCTTTCCTTAACCTGCGAATGTAGGACTTGACAGTGAAAATCCTCCCCGTGCGGGATTAAAATTAATAAAGCCAGGACCCTACGGCCGGCAAACGCGGGATTTACCCCGACGCCACCGGGGCCGGAAAAAATAATGACCACAGAATGGACGCATAATATACCCGGTGTTAAAAGTATCTTTACTAGTAGAAAAAATTAACAAAAAGGTAATTAACGAAATATATTAATCAAATTTGTCTTAGGTAATCAGCCACAACCAATATTTGTAATAACATTGAAGTTGTGTATTTCAATCACCCAAAGGTCTATGATGACATTGCCAAAATTGCTGACGCTGTTCTACAGAGAGCATTATAAGAAATCGAGAACCGCTGATGATCTTCATGTGCTTCATACAACTTATGGTTCCTATATAGGAAGGAATAAAAACGAAACAAAAAACCGCAATACATATATGTATACTCCTCATTTTGTTGTTATTTCCAAGGATATTCAAATGCATAATCAATATTCAGGTTGGAGGAGATCCAATTATTTCATGATGAAAATATATTAGTAATTATTCACTGGTACGTTGATTTACTTACGACAAATTCCGTCACTGCGACATACTCAACTTCAAAATGCTGCAATATACCTCAACTGGTAATAAATAAAACCATAAACCATCGGATAATCGCAAATTTTTCTTCAGCATCATGGAAAACGTGATAATGAAGGGAGGAGACGATATATTAAAGAGTAATACAGTGAGACCATCCCACTGCAGGAAAATCAAGAATTTAAAAATCGATTAACTCTGCCCCCATGTTTCCAGGCACGGGACATCCGTCCTATTTCGCCTACGTCAGCTTTCCCATTTGAGTTGCCCCTCGGGGAAATATTAATAATATTTTTTCCTTTGTCTCCTTGGACCGTGACGTCTTCTAGCGCCCTCCTTCCCCCGCGTCGATCCTCCTTTGAGGTAGCGTCGGCAAGGAATGGAGACAGGTAATTAAGAGAGAAGACGCCCAACATCCGGAGGGATGAGGGGACCAGATGATTAGCTGGCGTGAAAAGCGATCTTCGGATTGCTGCTACCAGTTGGCGGCGACGGATGAAATCCGAGATGATTTGCTAGTTTTCTGGTTTTTGGGCGGTCACCCTGAAAGTGGCCCGGGGCGATCCGGACCGAGGGAAAAAATCGCGTGGGTAAACTGGACAGGCGAAGGTGTGGCGAGAATGGAGAGCGATTTCCGGGGCGAATAACCGACTAGGCGGACGCAGGAATCGCAGGGATACGAACAAGGAGAAATCGCACATGCGTCTTGATCTGACATGCACTTGAAATTTTCACGACAGAGACAAAATATCTAGACAGAGATACGAACGACAGAACTCAATGACCTTCACGCGAAGAGGAATTCACCTGGGATAATCTTTTGATGGCTTTATGGCATTTTTAACCCGCCCAGCCCCCAATTTACGTTCATTTGTAAATCACGTACAGGCGACCTTGGGTAATCAGTGAAATAACTTGAGGACCTCTAATTGTTGGGCAAATCTTCATCACTGTCAACACTTGAATGATCACATACAAGTCACGACAGATCATACTCGGTACTATGATCTCTCCCCGTTAACGACTCTCTTTCCTGACCACATACCAACACCAAACGTACTTTGACTCAGGAGCCATAACTCTTCAATTCACCTAACTACTTGTAGGTACTTCAACCGCTGATGGGAGCATATTAAATGTGACTATATTTGATAATCACTCCTTATTGATCCATTCATATGATATATTTTATGTAATCTTGATGTAGATAGACTTGTAGATGTAGACGTAGCGAGATGATCTTAATATGATACGACTCTAAATTACGCATAATTTGTTATGTTCCTAAGTGACACCTTGTTCCGGAAAAATAATTTTCATACTCTATTCTATTGAATGAAATATGACTAGTAAAAATTTTTTTCCTTCAATAAACATACCAAGGAGTTGACGCTTTCTCATTCAAAACACATTTAAATTACGTTTAGTTGGTATATCCTAGTTTTTATTTCAATTACCTATATAAAAACATCATTATCACCACTTTATATTTACTATTTATGTTTATTAATCGTTGCGCTGCATTAATGTTTGCGGTAAACTTCCTTTCAACTATTTCATTGTACAATAAATTGTATAGTCTGCCTGCAGTCATTGTACCTAAAACAGTTTAGGGTCACTTTTTCTCCTTAAAATATATTTTGAACCAAAATAATGAAAATACTCATTCGCTCCCTCATTGCCCCTTTGGAATAAAGTAATAACATCAACGTCTATTCTGCGACTAAAGATATAATTAGTTTGGTCTTCTTCACCGCGGTGTGTTTTTCTTCGCGGCTATCATCAACGGTCATTAATTCCAGATATGTTTCATCTCCCCGTCCGGTTCTCCTATCGCCCCATCTCTATCTACTGGCTCATATTCCTCTGCTTTCACTCCCTCAACCTCCCGATCCGTTTATTGCCGCAAATACCTTCGCCACCGACAGCAGGTGGCGCTGGGATGAGTCGGATGATTGGATGCAAGTCAAACGCCCAGGTCATCCACAGTTGAACCCAGTCCCTGGCTGGGCTGTGGGCGACCAAACCGAGATCCAGCTTCACACTTCCTGGGCGTGAGCCCTCTACAGCCGCGGTCGAACAGCGGAGGGATATGATAGGTGAAAAACGTGTGTAAAAGAGATGCGCAAGAGCTGTTCGCGGGGTTGATAAGTTCGCGGGGTCATTTTACAACGTTGTTGACAGATGAGTATATACTTAATGATGAGGGATACATTGGATAGTCAAACAGAGCAGGACACATTAGTGTAACGTGTGTATTTAAATACTTATCACTTTTTAAAAACGAAATACGGATCTCCACATCCGAGTTAACGGGCTAACCAGTCGGAAGATTCGTTGTTCGATTTCGGAATCAGCCAATCTTGTACATGTCGAAATTAGCCATATATCCTTCTTTTCCTTTAACATTGTCTTCATATGTTCCCAGTATTTTTCTCATTCAAAATAGTAGAATATTTAATAAATGCATATGTACGAATGTTTATTATCATTAGTTTTTTTACCGGTTAACGTAGTTTTAGATGGATAAGGTGAATTCAATCAACATCCATCCCTTACTGTCACCAGACTTCCTCGTTCGTGTTCCTTCAAACCCACCTGACCTTTATAATAATTATATATATTAAATTTCTTTTCTGTTTTTATAAAATAATTTTTCACCTTCTTTACTCAATCACATGCCAAAAACGTAATGTTTGCATATTGACTGGCGTATATCATCTTTGGGTTGAAGTCTGTTCCCGCACTTAAAGACACTTCAGTTTAACGTCCTACCCGGCGGGTGGAGTAACGAACTCAAGCACAGCACTCAAATAGGAGCCGGTTAACTAATGTATATACTGCCTTTGCAGGGATTCGAACCCGGGTCCTTGGCGTGGGAAGACATTACCCGTGCCACCACACCAAATCCTCTCGACTTATCGTCTTTTATTAGGCAGAAGTTACAGAAAATATCCGAAACGCCATTGTAATTACACGCTAATGCACTGATTTTTCGGATTGCAGTTTAAAAATATTTATGGGTTTAGATCCATTGATGGGTGGTCGATGGGTGGGATCTCGGGTGGGACTTGCTCCCTCCCATCCCCTCGTCCGAGGGCGGAAATGACCCTCTACCCTCCTTCCCCCCAGCCCACCCCGCCTTGTGGCAGAAGTACTCGTTTTTCCTCTCGCACGAGGCAAACGCCACTCGAAAAAAAAACTCCGGCCCGCCCACGTGGCGGGCTTTAGAGCTTCTTCCTTTTTTTTCTCTCATTTCGAGAAAGGAAAACCGAGCGTCGCGGAAGGAGTGAAACTGGGTGACGTTTCACCCGAGAGGGATGCTGTCCCTCGCGAAAGTGCCCGATCACGGGAGAGTCACGACTTTCCAGGAATGCGCCGCCGCGGAAATGAAACTCGCGCGTCGTGTTTCCAGCGAGTGTCCTAGCACGCACGGTTTTTTTTATTAACACGCATCCAACAAGCCCGCTGGAGAGTAAAAATAACATGGAATTCACGGCGGAACGAGGAGGGAATCTGATGTCACGGATGGCTGATGAAGATAGATGGACGGAGGTGGTTGGATATTAAGAAGTCGCGGGAATGCGAGTCTCAAGACTTTTTTGGTGAAAACTTCAGCGATACCGACTTAATCGGTGCAGGGGAATGGAAAATATAATTACGTAGATAACTAAATGACAAAGCACTGTAATGAAACTGGGTATGCACATAAATTAAGACAGAAAGAGCAAATAAAAAATGATAATAATGGATGATGTTGATGTAGAGATGATCGAAGAAAATATATTAAAAACTGAGGAAATACGAGGCGCTAATGATCCATAATGATAATAGGGTAGTTTCCTTCATCAAAGAAAACAAATTTCATTAATTGCGATTCGTTCTCTACCATAAATTTACGCTGCCAGTATATGGGATCCATATGGATTCGGTCTAAATAATGAACTTAAACGTGTGCAGCGAAGATCGGCAAGATTTGCAAAGGGATGGTACGATAACCATATTAACGTAACCAGTCTAGTAAATGAATTAAATTGGGAATGATTGTCAAGTCACAGGTTGAAATTTAATCTTAATCTCTTAAATAAATTCCAAGAAAATATTTTCAGTGATGACGTTAAAAATATTTTTCGAACCCCTACTTACTATGGTAGACTGGACCATGATTACAAAATTAGAGATATTGATTGCCGAACTGACAGATTCAAAATGTCCTTTTTTCCTCGTACAATTAGGGATATGAATAGCGGTAAATATGTCCAATACGAGCGAATCAATGTATAGCATAGGTAGCTGCATGTTGGTACAAGGACTTGAAGTTAACCCAACTCACTGCGTGTTTTTGCATGCAGGCTTTGCTATTTTTTATATTTTTTTAAATAGTAACGTTTAGACTAGTATATTAATACTAATCCTTTTTTATGTATGATATGTAGTGCATGTTTGGTGAGAATTCACCACATGCCACACACCTTTATGGTGGCTTGCAGGGTATTATGCAGATTATGTAGATTCATTTTAGGCAAAAAGTTTGGATTGAGGAATCCCAATGAACTAGAGAATTAAATGTTAATTTTAAGACCATTTAAAAAAGCTCAGAAATGGCGGGATGCGCTGCCATCTTGCTGACGTAACAAGTGTTTCGTTTACGTTGCGAGGCGTAGGAAATATTCGTCTCCCGAACTTTGCATTTATTTCAAAGCCCCTCAGCATTTGTGAATATGTATATAATAATAGCCTATGAAAACAATCAGAGTTCGAAATGTCTCCTCCGTAAAACATGGCATTAATAGCCGTTTTTTAGGCTCTAGGGAATCCTGCGCCGTTGAATTTTTTCACTTTTTAATTAATGAGGAAAAATACAGGACATCATTTGAAAATCGAACGGCTTCATAAACGTACTCCAGAGGGAATAAACCTTCGATCAAGACCATAAAAAAATAATAGGAAACTACCCTATTAAAGCTATTAGTGCCATTCACACACACATTTACTTACATCCCCACCTTCAATATGTTTTTTAGAGCAGAAAGGCGCACGATAAAAATAAAAACAGGAAAAACTAATGGAATCAGCGGTAACTTCCGCAAAGTTACCTCCGACTCCGTCAAGTTTACGAGATGTTAGAGAGATAATAAGGGTCTGGAGATATAATAGCTCCGGAAAAATTCTAAAAATGCAGGGAAAGTGAACGGCGGAAATATTAAAATGAAATCTCACGTGGACGGTTGCACAGATTGGAGAGTGTTACTAAGCAGGGAGGAGAGACAATAAGAACAGCTCTTTGAGACGGTAGGGAATGAAAAATGCAAAGTATAGTGAGAAAGGAAGGAAATTAAGTGAATTACAGAATGACAATAAGACCTCTTCAAGACCACGAGCGGGAGAAATACCTAACATAGAGTCCCTCATAATCTTCTTCAACTGCGATTTTTATTCCACACAAGAAGACTTTGGCAAACCACGAATACATCAGCGCAGCTCTAAAGGTTTACAGCCGCTGGACCCAAAGAGGGTTGGTTTTAAAGAATTGAATATTGTGCTAATCATTTTGTAAACTTCCATACCCATTTTAAATAATCATGAAGCATAGCTCTGGATACAACAAAATGGGAGGGGATCAGAGCACCTGCTTCTCACCCTTAGCAACAGGGTTTTCATCCCGGCATACTTTTCACTGAAATCCCTGACTGAGTGACGAGCGGAGAGCAACCGAAGTTAAGTAATGTCTGTTGGACGTGACATGAAACTGGGGACCTCTTGGTGCCTTTCGCTGAGGCCTTAAATAAGACGTAAAATCGTCATTCCGACGCCAGGTTTCCCTCCGCCCATCCTCCTTTCTTTTCGAACTCCATTCTACTTTTTTTTTTAGTAGTGCCTCTCCTCCGGGTTTGAGGCGACTCCGAGGGACTGATGATGTAGTTCTAGATGCAGTGAGAGAATCGAATGAGTTAACAATGCCAAGAAGGGATCAATGGCTGGGAGTTTCTCAAAGGTGAGCAAACACCAGAAATATCAACAGACGCGAGTCAGTGTGTATTCCACGGCGGCGACTTCACGAGAGCCTTATACGAGCCTCCGTTGCCCACGGGAACCGAAGAAGGAGTGAGAAAAAGCTGATGCTCCGTGTACAACGTTATTGATCCTCCACCGGCCGTGGAGCGCGCATACATTGGCGGGGTGACGAATGGGCCGAGAGGCAATCTCATGCTGGGCCGCCGATGGACAGCAAGGGAAGCAATGCCGAGAGTGAAAGAGGGGAGGGCGGAGGCCCTCAGAACTTCCCGCAGTCTCTTTCACGGCAACTCCTTAACGCGACAACGCCCTCAAGCTTCCGTTCAGCAAACCACCTATCAAAAATTCTCATTTATCAACTCGACACTCAGCAGACTGACATCGGACTCCTGGGTGGTTTTGTTTGAAACAGTCGGGACCATCTCGAATAGGTAACCAAGGAGTCACGTGGTACAGACACGTATGGTTCGCAAATCTAGTGTGTTAAAACCGCTCATTACCACCTCATTAACTGATTACACTCGAGTATTATCTCATCTGGAGGGTCTCTAGTCGAGGCTGATGAGAAAAACTCAAGTGAAAACAATGAATGATATTGTTAGACACCAAATTTGTGAACCATTCGTGTTTACACCACGTGACACTTTGGTTACCTATTCGAGATAATACCGACGGTTTCACACACAGCCCCCCTGGGGATGGATCGTGGGTACTACCTCCGCACTGTCGCTATAGTTACCGAATGCACCAATCCCTTTAGAAGCGCAGGGTTAACAATTCTCCCTCTTACCGCCGATACATAAATCGGTTCTCACATTGACAAAAAAAATTTCAAGCTGCAATTATATTGTTAATCAATTTAAACAAAACCTTTATCGCTAGCTCGATTGTTTTTAAAATTAAAAGAAACGTCAAAAATGTCTAAAAAATGAAATCCTGTACACTTAAACGGAAGTGCTACATTAAGCCTAAACATCCTAAGGTATTTTCATAAGTGTGGCAAACATTTGGTATCACTATGAGTGTTAACTACAAGCTCAAGTAATTGGGATAAAGTATTTTAACCACCGGACGAAATTTCAATAACGGTGATCATACATTCGCTCTCTCAAGCGCGATGTTAAAAAATAACGCAATCTCGGGCATTAATCAAGATCCGTGATAGATCTCCAGGTGATTGCAACCCTCCCGCCAAAACCTGAACGTTCTACGCCCATAAAAACAATTACCTCATTAACTGCGAAAATTCCAACCAGGGGAATGTGTGGCGTTGGGGTTGAGTAAGCAGGGAGCTTATTGTGTTCTTCTCACTTCAAAAAGTTGCGTGGAAATATTGGATAAGTATCAGGAAATGCAATAATAATAAAAGGGAAAACAAGGTGTTAGTGATCGATATCGCGCCCACGCCAGAAATACTGAAACCCCGACGAGCAGGACTCGAGGACGCGAAGTGCAAGTCGAATTAGAAAGCAAGCGTTTTATTTCAAGTTCACCTTAGATGAATCATAAACTTCTACAACTCTACATTATATTCTGCAATTTAAATCTTTTGCTCACAGCTTCTTCGGAAACATAATAGTGCAATAAACATTTGCAACAGCTGAAATGGAGCCAAAATGACATACTCAAGAATACAGAGTAAAATGGGTTTGTCGGTAATGAGGGGAAACAAAAATAATACTGGGAAGGTGATAGAGCAAATGAATCCTATTACACATTCATTTTCTTTACAATCGTGGTACATAATTATCTTTCATTCAAGCAGGTGATTACTCAACTCCAGAAGGCTATGATTTCATTCAATTAATTTTACACACAAGGTTAGAACATGACTGAGGGCTGAAATATCATAGATAGAATATTCAGTAATTCAGTGAATTATTCGAAAACATCAATCTTCCAAAACAATATATCGAAAAAAACTACTAATTTACAAAACCGACTCCATCAAAAACGACCCAATATCCTTGCCACCTTATAATAATGACTGATCCATAACAATGGAAACATCCTCTTTTTCTTGATATCTTCAAGATCTACTGTCTTTTTATTTAAAATTTTTATTATTTAAATGACACATCCGCTTGGTTTCTCCGCTTAACACCAGCTCCTCACTAGCTCTTCTTCATTTAATGCGTCTTTTTCAAACTGATTCATTCATTCACAGTCAAAGTTGTCCAGATTATATACGCTTTCCTTACGTCCGGATGCATTACCATCCTATTAGTACAAGAGCCACTTCCTTGCATTGATGCCATTCCTCTCCACCGCAGCACACAGCAGACACTCAATTATGACTCTATTTTATGATCGCGCGAAGGGTCAGGAGAGAGGCTCTCCCCTCCCTCCAGACCTCGTGGCAAACGCGAAACTAGCTTTCACTCAGGGCTCGTCTTTGACGGACGAGAAATCAAGTAAGGAAGCGCAAACTCTAAGGTCGCATCTCAAGGACACCATTTAACGACTAATGGAGGGAGTTGTTAGCGTGTCATCCCTAATCTGGCGATAGAAGTGACGAAACACGCTGGCAAAACAAGAGTTTTCCCCACAACAACAGTGGGTCAGCCATTACTAATTGGACAATGATCCATCTATCACCGAGTGTATCCCATGCTTCGCTGACCTTAGGAATTTAGGTTAGAAACCAGACGTAGGCAGGAATGACATCCTACAGTCGCGAAGCTCACGGAATGAAACACTTCATTAGCCTACGTTTCTCGAATCAAACAAGAAAGATTAAAAGCTCAGTCACTGACACGGACACAGAAAAAAACGGTCCACTTTCTGCTCAATAATAACTCGTGCAGAAATAGAAAAAAAATAGGTATCCTCTCGGGATTTTACTGAGATGGAAGAAAGTGACTCTTCGCGGTCAGCTCCATCACCAGAATGGTTAAGTTAAGCAAAGCGAGTCTCAAGAGAGAAAAACTGGAAAAGCTCGCTGGTACACAAATATACATAAAAACGAGCCCACGGACGAAGTTGCCCATTATGTCGTTCGCATGGAGTCCATCAGATAGCTCTGCAATCATCTACGCCATTCGGGTCGGCAGGAGAGAGCGTGACCAACGTTGACCGTTAGCTCGTAGAAGCGAGGATCGCGGCGAAACAGATGAAGACTCGGCCCACGAAAGCATTTGGCAAAGTAGACATGATTGTCGGATTCATGAATCGCATTCCCAAAAGGATATTCAGGGTTATACAGTACCTATTGCCGACTGTGGAGAGGTGATTTCGCCGAAGAATGGAATTTCAAAGGTGATAACATTTTCATTATTATAAAAATGTAAATTAAAGAGATTCTTCACGATATGCGAGCGCCAGCAGATGAATAAAACGTGGCGAATAACTCGAGTAATTGTTCGGATATGCTACGAATATATTTCATAGCAAAATATCTCAAAAACGCAGGGAGCATGATAAGAACGAGTACCCAACCTTAAGGAGATAAAATTCAATGCTTTACTTTGTTTAATAGCGGCATATTTTGAGCAGATCTATGAAAGAGAACAGTGAACACAGAAATATTTCCACTCTCTCTCTCTCTCAGGGATATAACTACTAAAGAAAATTTCAGTTCTCTCTCGTTGAATATATAGACGTTAAAGATCACAATGATGACGGAAGGACGACAAAACGAATAGAGCAGACCCTTTTTTTAATGTTCAGTCTCCTTTGTTACAGAAAATCACGAAGCGGAATACATATTAGTTCGCTTTCTAAGATGAGGGTTGTCTCGAAGGACCATGATCACTTCTCCACAATCAAACTCTCCAATCCTTTTCACCATTTCTCTCTATATATTTCAGACTTCTCTTGGATCAAAAATATTTTGCTTATTCTTTTTTCCATCCCGTCCTTCCTCACATGTCACTGGTTCATTAGTCTCTTAACAAAAATACGATCTCACTCCCATGATGTGGTCTTGTTTACCCAGTCCCAACAATTTCCTCACAAAAGAGTAATCACGAGAAAAACTATGCACATATTCCTCCGAAAGTATGCGTCTTAAAGATTACTTCACGGAAAAAAAACGTTTCAAATGATAAAATTTTAAAGAAATGCATAGAATAGACGGAGAAGTCTAATACACGAGTAATTCATGTGAGAAGTCTAATAAACGGAGAAGTCTCATTGCTTTCCCTTATTGTCATGTGAGAATTAGGGAAAGCAAATGAACTACTAGTCAAACAGAAGAAGCATATCGCAGAGCAATTTTTGGAGGGAGCCGGAGTGTAACAAATATCGAGGAATGCGGGAAATCTTTAACATACGAGCAGAACTGACTGACATCTTAGGTAACAGTTTAGGAAGGATGAACAATTTAATTTACTTTTTGGATGAAAGCGACTTGATAAATAAAATGACTTGATCAGTATAATTAAAGCTAAGTACTTTCGGTGGTATAAAAATTCGGCAAACAATACAAAACCCACTCAGTATTCTATTGCCCTACGTTTTAAAGGGTATGTAAGAAGTGCGAAATTACCACTGCTGTCGAAGCACCCCAAACATATAAATCTGATCTAATCTAAGTTTTTAGATGTGTGCTCCTCCCAATGCCTTTTTACGAGAATCATTGAACGCCCGTGAATTATTTCAACACAAACTGAATTCGAAGAGAGAGAGGTGCAATAGTCACCACTTTAAAGGAGCTTGATTCTAAAAATACACGGTAAGAACCATAATATATATGTACGGTCTGGGCAAAAGGAAAAGGCGATGGTGGTTTGACCTCGTTATTCCTGTTCCTGTTCGAGCCCACGCATTCGCAACTTCTCTGGCAACTCGCGCCGGGATAACGAGCATTTCGGAGGAGCAGCTCTCGTTTATACTTGCGCACCAGAAGCAAGAAAGAACGCGTCCCGGAAGATGTCGACGCGATGCATATAGCTCGTTCGCTCGCGGCACGCCTTCGGCGAAGGGAAGCTTCGAACGGGTGGAGGGGGCGAATGAAAGCGAACGAAATCGAAGAGGACGGACGAGTTTTCCCAAAATGTAGGACGAAGCGGCCTGACCTTGACGCAGTCAGGTTGCGAGGCATTCCGCTCGACTGCGGCCATCTCGGTAAGTCTAAGAAAAAAGACGAAAAGGCGAGGAGGAGACAGATCCTCCGCAGGAAAGACGGCGAAAGAGATGGAGGGGAGAATGGCTACCGAAAACCCAGGTCCTCAAGGTCGACTCAGTGTCGCCAGTTACGTCCGTAAATATTGACCAGCAGTCCACCTCCGGATCGAATTCTTCGCGCACAGCAAACCGTTATCAAAACACCATTACGTAATTATGTAATGAAATATGATACGCCAGACGACGCTGGATGGCCAAATGGCAGGTGCGGTTTTAAAAGGTACTCACGATGTTTACAGAAAGACATTTTAGTGTCATCGCAAACAGCATTTATAATTTAATTCATGCCAAAGCAAACCTCGCGATCCGGTGAGAGCGAGACGATTTCTCAAAGCAATTTTAACGAATTTATCGAGTAAAATTTACTCTAACTACATATGTACTCTCGGATAAGCGCATCATCAGTGACTCAAGCGGGATTCAAACCTGCAACGATTGAGACGTAATGCCAGCACGTTATCGACCAGGCTACGCGTTATTCTGATCGAAATAAGTAGGACACAAAAATCTGGTAAGTAATATCGGGGTTCTCACGATGAATGATCATTAAGATACGAGTTTGCATAAATGTAAATCGATCCACCAGTATGTGTGCTAAGACATTTTGAGTAGAAGTTGTTTCTCCAGATTTTATTCTGGGTTAAAATAAAAAAATACACGCTCACCAACCTCAACCTCATATTGATACTTGAAATTAAGTATAATTGACAGAAACAAAAATTAGGAAATATCCAGCGCGGGCGAGTCAAAGCGACGGGGTTACCTTTTAATCTTTTTGCTGTACCTTCCCCGTAAGCTAGGCGAAAATTTAAATTTCGTCCTATTTTTCGTCGACCCCAAAAAACAGCAGGCTTCCCGAAATCGCGAATCATAATACTTTCCCGTCTTACAAAACCCAAAACCGAAAATGAAATCGGGGACGAAGGGGAAGAAAATGGAAAAAATTAAACACGTCCCTCGCCCACGTGACACCATTGTATCTCTCCTACTCATAATCCTCCCTTATAGGCACAGACCAATCGATAAAAAGTGGAACACTTCTCATCAGCGCGCTTTTTTTTCCAATCGGTGGATTCGAAACCAATCGAAAAAAATGCGAAAGGATGAACAGCGCGGGTAGATCATCAATCTTTATGGAGGATACGTCGAAGTTGGAAGGACTCCTTTATTCCGCACTTGATACACGAAATCTCGGAGACATCGACGGCCGAAGCCTTGTTCCGCGAGAACACAAAACATGCGAAGCACGATGCACACATCGCAATCTCATTGTAAGCAGTGATATGGATCAGAAATGGGGACGAAATCGGGAAAGCAGACCAAGGAAGACTGGAGGCTTTCGAAACGTGGCGAGGACGACAAATGAAAATCGATTGTATCGACAGCGTGTCAAACGAAGCATGGGAAAGAGTATGAGCCTAGACACGGAAAGGCATGAGGAATCAAATAAAATGGTGATTTGAACAGGTATTCGTGAAATGAACATTTGATAGCCATCATACTTACATAAGTTCAGCGCCGAAATGGAAAATTATTTTCAGGACTACGCGTAAATCGTCCTACAACTATTCATACAAGCCTAACTCTTGACCTCACACATTTAAACGGGATAATTATCCTCGTGATAACCGGCTTGAAGTATCTAAAAATATCTTCAAATGGTTAGATAACTATGCCCTTCATTACTATTAGACGTGGTCGAGATAGGTGGATAACGGGTCAGCATAACAATACAAAGAACACGGGTTCAATTCCCGTTCAGGTGTAAAATTCGTGTTTACTTTGGGATTATCAACTTGGTTAGCCACCATATTATTACCTAAGTCATTCATCTACTTCATGTGTAGTACTTCATGCATTACTACTCTTCAAGTTATTCGGGTAAGGCGACTGACAGCAAAGGTCATTTGAGCGTTTAGGATTGGTAAGCGTTGGAATTGGGTAGGAATGTTTCAGGGAACGAAGAAAGGGTGGAGAGAAACCCAGCGTAGGTCACATAGGCTAAGCTGAACGAAAGGCGCCGAGGGATCAACCGATAGACGTTCCTCCCGACGGGCGGAGTACTGCACTCAAAGTGCTCTCCAAATTGCAATTATAACACTGAAATATCTGTGCCACTACCGGGTTATGAACCAAAGCCCTCGGATGGGAAACTCTAGTCACCACACATCACCGGTCCCCCTTTTACTCTCTGTAGGCCATGATGCAACCATTAACAAGCAATCCCTTTATTACTATGTAGATACTAACCATCTAGCTGCATGTGACCATATTATGTAGCATATTTCTATGTGGTAGCTTGTTTGCATGTCAATAGTGCATGTTTGGTGATCTTCACCCCCTGCCACACACCCTCGCGGTGGCTCGCAGGTTATCGCGTAGATGCAGCTTCTACAGTCTAAATCTACAACCACGGAGAGGCGATAACTTGCTCTAACTATGAATACAACTAGAGATGGGCAACTTATTAAATTACCACGGCAATTTTCGTATATTACCGTGGTATTTTTCGTAAATTACCAACACCCCTGAAAATTACCGTTTATTAAAGTTCTTTTTCAGAAAATTTCTTCCTCACGAGGAAACCCTTGGAATGGGTGATATTATAAATTAACAAGCTAAAACGATTTTGTTTACATTGTGTCCATGATTAATTCCAATTAACTCAAGAGTAAAATAACAAATGCACATTGCGCAGAGGTATGTCTTTGGAACGAAAATTTCTCATAGTGTGACAAAAGAGAGACAAATTGCGTGTTGCTGCCAACCCTACCAACTTCGTTTTAATTTTTTTAATGAGTTATAATAGATAAACGTCGTGATATGTTTGATATAAGCGTAGGCATTCATACATCAATGCTATTTGATTTCGCTTTGAGTCCTCTGATAAGGATTAGCAGCTGAAAACTTAAAATTACCGGAAAATTACGGAAATTTTCGAAAATTACCGTCATTTACCACGGTAATTTACCTCAATTGAAAATTACGGTAATTTACCCATCTCTAGATACAACCCTTTCACCATCAGTATTATTCCAGTCGGAATGCGCGCTAGGCAGTCACCAAACCGACTGTCTACACGTAACCAATGACACCCAGCAAACTCCACCCAACATTTTGCGCTAGGAAGAACGAGCCGGGCTCACGAACAGGGGCAGCATCTCCTTATGGGCAAAAGCGAAGCTATTTTCTCCACCCGACTCAAGGCTGATTCCTTCCCATCGGCTATCGATTTCAAGGCCGCTTCGGGATGTCACGGATCCCCCTCCAAGACGCTCACTTCACGCTGCAGGTCCTCGCGTCCTCAGCCCCGAAAGCGTGGCAGATTCATCTGCACGGGAGACGATGAGTGGAAGGACGCTTACGTGGGAAAGATAGAGCGAGGGATTGTTGGCACTGGACGAAGATCAATCCCAACGGGAGCTGAAGACGAAGTTAGACGCCCGTTTCCACGACTGTACCAGCAATCGAATGACAGATATTACCGCGAACTATTAGCTTTTCCACCACAATTCAGCGCAACCCTTCCCGAGGAGTTAGTTGAGGAGAAAAATCCATAATAAAGTGACTAGCAAGCAGCACATCTTACATGAAAAAATTGACTACATCATTTACGCTGTGATTTCATTCGATTTTTTTTCAATAGCTTTAACTCCACGTCCTTCACAGCAAACAGCATACCATCTTCCGCTCTGTTTGCATCTGCAGACGGTAACGATTCATTGTTAAGAGTCACTACCGTGCTACCATGAAGTCTGGAACAGCAAGTTTCGTAAGGCAAGAAGTGTATTATCAAGTCAAGTCCACGATCATGTGTACGACGGCCATTATTGTGTAAGTTAAATATCAGACAACTTGATATTTCTGATAAAAGTTTTTGAAGCGTTAAGATGTGAGTTAACTTTTGAGTTTCTCGGTAATTCTGATGTGTTACTCTCTTGAATGCCAGATGACGTATCGTACCAATTGTAGGACATATTTAGATGATTGTCATGACTGTAGTGGACCCATGTGCAACATTAATTGAAACAATGAGCTATTTGTATCCAGGAATAAATAGGAAACGCCCACACCAGAAAGTTTAACTCAGGTAGTCTGTTGGGTGGAGGTCGAGCTCATCATGAATTAAGCCTGCGGCGTGAGAAAATCACACATCAGGCCAGAGGGCAGTTCCTTCCTGTACCGCATGTGGACTGTTATGGAAATCTCGTAAGTAAAAAGCAATCAATTTGAAGTTAATTGGACCTTCCGATGCCCCTTCTACACACAATCGCAGTGTTAGCGACTTAAATACAAGATAAAATATATTAGTGTGCCCTACACTCACAGACACAAAGACCTGAACGGCTCAGTACGAAAGTCATGACTTGATATATTAATGATGTTAAATTGTCAGCTCAAGGCTGCGTCATAAATGCATTTTAACCAATAAGGTCACTGTATCGCACATTTTATACCAGCTAAACTTATATTAAATCCCCAAGAGGTTTATGGCATATTAAGCAAATAAAATCCGAAAGACCACGGTAAACTAAGGGTGGCGTACCGCTATTTTATTATGACTAATCATTAATAATTAGTGCGACGTCTACACGAGGGTGATTAATTCTGGCCATATTTAAAGATACACTAACGTGCAACTTTAAATATGGCCTTCTGGTCCTCCTCCAGTTCCTACTCCATGCGTCTATGCATCGTGTATAGACGAGCCATAAAGGCCTCTCCCGAATTCAAATTCAGGACCATCGGTAACACACTCCCATCCACTGGGATACCACGGGACACCACCCCATACGCGGCTAACGCGGCAGAATTATCAGGAAATACAGAATTTATTAGGATAGGCGGTCGATATTTGGTGATAGAAACGAACCAGACGGAAGAAAGGAAGAGGGAGAGGCTGAGGTCGGAGAAAGGAACAGAATCGAGCGAGATGGGAACGTGTCTGCTCTATTCGGTTTGGAGAGCGCGTCCGTCGCCTTTTCGGGGATCCCAGCACCGCCCCGGAACGAGTGGACGGACATAAATTGGCAGGCGACACGCTAAGCCATCCCAACGCCCTTGTCCACCTCCCCTGCTAGCCCAGATGCCTTTCTCCTTTCGCCACCTTCGGGGAAGATATCTTTGCCCATTAGGACAGGTCCTTGAGCAGAAGTATGCACAGGGAGTGTGTACGTGGGGAGGCATCTTTCGAGAGAGGACAAGTAGGCTACAATAAACAATCTAAGCCGTAAATCTGTACAGCATGATTGTTAAAATAATCTCACACACGATGCTGTCACGATATATACTTAAGAGACTGTAGTTAGTTTCGACCACCAGCGTGATAAACACACAACCCGTGGGTTGTGGGGACCTTAAGTGGGGACAAACGCGAATGACAATGGACACGTGTTGTGGAACGTACCGCGGTTTTCCGTATAAGTGGCCCTGCAATTACTCAGTTTTTGCATTTTTTTAGCTTACCTTAATATCCCCACCATAGAATCCCATAAGCTTCCTTATTGAAACTGGATTGCTACAGCCAGTATGATTTTTATAAAACATATGAGCATATTAACCAATAAGTAAATTACTTACTGGATTATTGTAAGTAAATTCTTTATTGGGCTATTTCTCTGCTTTAAATTAGATTTATGTCTGCATCAAATATCCCATTATATTTGTATTTCCCCGTTTTAATTTTTTGAAAAATCACGTAAAAAGGTAAAGCAAAATTTCCATATTTGCCTTTGAGTAAGGTCCATGGGTTTTTTAAAAGACAAAATTCAAACAAAAAACATATAGTGTATAGACAAGGCCAGTATAATAGAAGCTCCGAGATATTTTTTGTAGCTCTCAAGTGACCTTGACCGGATTCACAGTTAAATTCATTTCCAAAATCACGCAGCTTGGTCACATTTTAAGATTAACAGCGTGATATGCGAATTTCGTGGGGGTCATCCCCTATAATCTCACACCCTTCGGTGAAAAGGTATAATTTATCATAACCCTTAAATTATCACTTGAGGAGGAAATGCACATTACACCAGGGCGTACCTGACATTTATATTCACTTTATGATCTTCCAAATAAAAAACTTTGCTCCCCAGTTCGGGAGGGAATGCGAGAAAACCTGAACATTATTTCGTGACCGTGATTCCACAATAAAAAAAGTTGACTGGCAGCAGTGCCTATCTCAAATCAGGTCAGTTTCATCAAGGGTGCCCAGATTCACACATCTTTCACTCTGGCAGATGGTGTGAAAGCTCTTCTCCTCCGCTGCCAGATTTTGATCCGCTCGTGACTTCCTAGGGATCCCGGTACAAGATTCACCAGGATACAAAACCTCTTAACTCGGAATTCCATCGCGCGATAATCAAACCAACAACTGCCTAACAGGATTCCGCAACGCAACGCACCTCGGATGAGGAATTTCACTATGCCCTGCCACCCACACCTGTCATTACAAGACCATTCTAATCCCACCGCGCGTATTTAAGGCGAGTAAGTAAGTAATTCCGCCATCTTACCTACGCTGTTTTTGTTAATTTTGCTATCGATGATAACATGCCTAGGACAACAAGAAGTTAATGCAAGATATCAAGTATGTATGCCGATAGATGGACGGCTATATATTCAGTAATTACTTTTTCCAACCTGACGGGTGAAATTCAGCTCCATTCATGTCAAACTCACATATATTAACGCGATTACAGTTTTCTTCTATGAACTCCGAAATAAAGAAGGATATTTGATTGATATTTTACTACCTGTGAGGTTACGCTTCGATAGTGTGTCCCTATTCTTCTTTGCGTCGCTTTTACCCGAGGACACCCTAGGATATTTTCCTTTGCAGATAAGCATACTTCCAACGGCTTTATACTATTCAAAATGCCTTTACTTCTTCCCCACACTTACTCAGCATTTTACGATCAGTATCCCAAGGACTCTAATGGTTCCTCTATTTAAAACCCATTATATTTCAAAGAAAAATACTGCTCATAAACAACGTTTTAGCAACAATGACCTTCTGTGGATAGCGTAGTGGTCTGCGCAGTGGCCCGGAAAGCCAAAGGTGTGTGGTTCGATTCCCGGTCCAGGTGAATTTTTTCACATGCAATTAATGTGAATGACATTCTATTCTGACCATTTAAGATGGTGTTATCCAACTCAATACCTATTCTTTCCTCGAGTATAATTTTCCGAAAAACCGTCGTCGCTGAAAGGTATGATACTATTTTTGACAATAGGGAGGGAAGGTTTCTCTCCACCAGCAGCAAAGAATTTTTAAAAAAATATTTAACGGTGGAATCTCCCTTTCACGCTCAAAACATATTACCAACTCAATTTTACTCCGCCAACTTTCTAGAGTATTCGACGATAACACGACACGTTTCTGCAACGCCAAGGGGTTTCGGGGAGAACAACAAAATCGCATCTCGCACACAAATAGAGACTAAGGCCTATCAAATCTATTAAGGTTGGGTTGCATTAGTTCCGTTCCCTGCTCGTTACTTACAAAGCAGTTTTTTATTAGTGGACTATCCTCTATCAGGGCACTATCAAGGAATCAATGGGAAGAAATTTAACGCAAAAATATTAAAAAGCACAGAGTCATCAGTTATACTTGATTGATATACAAACAACACATTTCTAACGTGAGTATGTAAGTGACTCTTCACCCACTAATCGAGTCAATGACTTGGAAGAATTTGCAGAGCATAAACACCGTGCCTGGCTCAACCTGACCTCGAACATTCGTACCGGTAGGGTATGAGTTATTCAACCTTCAGTCGAGGTGATTAACACCGTTAAGAAAAGAGGGTGGTGTGATAAAGGCAGGATTTAAAGGGAAAGCAGGAAGATAGAACAGTTAGCGGCACCTGAATTAGACTAATATAAACGAAAGGGGCTTAGGAGATCACAGTTTAAAGACCTACCTACGGACTGAACGCTAAGACCGACGTAATTTTCACACGCTACTCAATTCGGGACTGAATGACCTCCGCCAGTGCCAGGATTGAAGACTAAAGGCCATATTTAGAGCCTCAAGAGTGTAAAAGAATCACTAACTAGATTATCTCTACTATTCTACCATCACCAATGCTAATACTTCTCAGCGTCAAACTGAGAAGTATTAGCATTGGTGATGATATAAACTGCGACTGAGTGTGATGCATGGCAGTTAGAATTAAATTTTTAAATATGTGTGGTTATGAATTGTTGGAAAAAGAATTGTTCTCCTCCTATCACTCACAAAAAAAAGTAATAATGATTTAACAAACGTGGAATCCATTAAATATCTTGGAATAAGACTGACACAAGATCTTTCCTAGAGTAAACACATACGTGAAATAATGGGTCAAGCTAATCGTAAACTGAGATTCATCAAAAGAGTATTGGGTAAATGTGACGATCATGTACGAGAAATCAGCTACTTTTCCCTTGTTAGACCTCATTTGGAATACGCTGCCAGTATATGGGATCCCTATTAAATCGGCCTAAACAATGAACTTGAACGTGAACAGCGAATATCGGCAAGATTTGTAAAGGGACGGCACAAAAATTATATTAACGTAACCAGTCTACTAAATGAATTGAAATGGGAATCATTGTCAAATCGCAGATTGAAATTTAGACTTAATCTCTTAAATAAATTCCTAGACCATATTTTCTGTGATGATGTTAAAAATATTTTGCGGACCCCGACTTACTATGGTAGACTGGACCATAATCACAAAATTAGAGAAACTGATTGCCGAACTGTCGGATTCAAAATGTCCTTTTTTCCTCGAACAATTAGGGATATGAATACCGATAAATATGTCCAATACGAGTGAATGAATGTATAGCATAAGTAGCTGCATGTTGGTATGAGGACTTAAAGCTAACCCAACTAAGAGCATGTTTTTGCATGTATGCTTTGTTATTTTTATCTTTTATAATTGTGAAGTTTAGACTAGTATATTAATAGTAATCCTTTTTATGCTTGATATGTAGTGCTTGTTTGGTGAAAATTCACCTCCTGCCACACGCCTTTATGGTGGCTTGCAGAGTATTATGTAGATGTAGATGTTCCGTTACAATAACTGTGATTATAAAATGAGATTGTGATCGCATTTTAGGGGACTGGTCATACGTTGTTACGTCAACGTTCCAAGGCACACTGTGAGCACTGATTGTCTGTTCTTATATTGAGATTGCCTCATCTACCAACGCTCACAATGGAAAAATGGAGGAAAACCAGAGTTTGCGTTTTAATAATTCCATTTCAAGTTATCATTTGAGGAGAAGAATTTTCGTATTTTTCAGCCATGTATATTTATTTTTAACAGGCATCTTCAAACGTTTATTAAGAATCTTCGATCAACTAATTACATCAATCAACGTAAACAATTTTCATCATAAACTTTTGACGATGTTTCTGCAAAAAATATATAAAGAACGTAAACATTTTCATCATAAACTTTTGAAGATGTTTCTGCAAAAAATATATATGGCAAAGAAAAGCGACAATTCATCTCCTTGAACGGTAACTTGAAATAAAATAATCACAGGCTAATCAGTAATCATAGTGTGCTTTATCTCAATCGCATTGTGGAACATGCGACAGTTGTCAGCAGCAACGCCAGAGATCACTCCTAATCACAATTCAAAGTTTTCGCCGGAGCTGAGTCACAGGTTGTGACTGTTACTTTTACATATCTGTGACTTAATCACAGTTTGCGTTATATCGTTCATCACTAATTTGCATACAGCTCCGGACAATATCGAGGAAAATTTTTAATCCATTTTGTACTTTTAATAGAGATTCAATCACGTATGCGGCAGAAGTGACACTGTAGTTGAGATTCTGAATATGGCGCTACGATTCCTAAGTGGGAGTGCTGTACATATTCTAAATTCGAAACAATCCATTCGCCGAGTTAGTTAGTTATTTAGAGGAGGCGACCGACAGCTGATGTCATTTGCGCCATTTAGGATAGGTGGGTAATTGGGTAATAGTAGGAGTTATCAGGAAACGGAGGAATGGTGGAGATAAACTTGGCGTCGGCATTAGCCTACTAAGGCCGCTTTACACGATACAATTTTTTATACAATTTCTGGTACAAACTCTTGTATGAGGAAATTGTACAGTGAAAAGCGGCAAATTGTACGAACGCTTGTGCGATTGTCTGAATGACTGAACGGGAAACAGCCTGTTCTAATTCCATTCAGACAAACTTACAATTTCGTTCAGTTTATACCAGCGTTTGTACAAGAAATTGTACAAAAAATTGTATCGTGTAAAGCGGCCTTTAACGACAGAGGCCGGGGGTAACACGGGTTAGCGTCCCATCCGACGGACGGAGTACTGAACCAGATGTACCCTTCACTAGGTATGTACATAAGTAGGGACCGGTTTTCTAATGAAAAATTCGCCTGGAATCGAACCCGGGCCCTCCTGTAGAGAGGCCAGTACTCTGGCCACCACACCAACCCGATCCACTCTAATCCCCCGAGTTATCCAAATCCATACCTATGGGGGCAAGAGGCGTTCATCTTGGGCGCGGTCTATTCAGCCGTGTGCAGATATCGGCGACCCAACTCGCGCCCCTTCTTGAAAACTCGTGCTATTTGCATTCATTTGGTCCTGACTGGATCCAGACCCACTCTGGAGTGCCCAAAACAGTCGCGCGCGACACGCCTCGACAAGGGAGAGAGAGGGAAGGAGGGGGCGGAGCGGGGGCGTGTTGAATCACGGGAAGGAGAGTCGGCGAGCGCAACGGAACGGCAAGTGTCGGGAACCGGCGGAGGCGCGCATGAAAACAGGTGGGCAGCTACACCTCTCTCTCTCTCTCTTGCGAGAGGAGGTGGATGGGAGGATGGGTGCGGTGAGTCACGCGACCTCCAACGAAGGCCGCGGGAGAGGGGCCCGCAAGGGCGGCCGAGTGCTATCATTACCCCGCGCCCAGTTGGGCCCGAGAATGGGAGCAAGAACGGCTCGACCCCCGCGGAGGACCGAATCAGGAATAAGAGTCAAAACATTTGACTCTTTCAAAATGCACCAATTCATCATTAACTTTAGTGTCTTCCACGGCGATGAGGTCCAGTGGTTTAATCTACCGACTGTCAACTAAACGTCCTGGTTTCAAATCCCAGGATTCTTGATACACGAGGAAATATAACGGGTCAAAAATGTAGCAAATTAAAAGGCCCTTTATCAAAGTAAATCGTATTATTATTCGAAGCGATCTTCGAAAGCAATGAGCCCTAGAGTGTGGAGTGACAAAATTATGGGTTCGAATCCCGAGGCCTTTGGACAGCTAAACCTATATGATCCGGTCTTTCTGAGAAACGTTAGACGGCACAGGACCCATAGCCTGATGAGTATATTGCACACGCCGTAGGGCATTGTTCTAGGCGCGATCGATTGTATCCAACTACACCGACCTTCGGGTAAAACACTTTGATAGGCATGTTCTACAGAAGATCCACGTCCATCACTTCTCAGTCTTGATTAACACTCTGAATAAGCATGCGGTAAAATTTGAGGAAGAAAGGAAAGGTGAAGGCTGTAGAAAATTCTGACGATTGATTTTTGAAAATACTCCAAGCGAAGGAACTAAAGGTATTTTTGGGTGAATGGACTGGGAGCCCAAGAGAATTATAGAGTTGATTTTATAGTAGCTATTCCAATTTTAAATGGTTACATACAATATTGGGAGTACTGTCCTATATTAGGCTCGAGAGATAGTAAAAAGGTCGATCTTAAAAAAACCATGCAGTACAGCAATAATACAGCTGCGTAATACCTTGAAGGAAGTAGAAAAAGTTTTTCAGCTTCTCCGATACGGACCCACAAAACGTACTGCAGCCTACACTCAACAGAGCAAAATTCGGCTGCCAGAAAGTTAATATTCACAACTTCGAAGAAAATTTTTTTGGAGTTTATGATGGAGTTAATATATTTTTCTGGATGGTATCTTACCGTAAATCGTCGAATTAGTAATATGATATCGGTTGCGCGTTCAAAAACCACCTCGGATATAATGCCATCATTCCTCTAGGATAAAGATTTGACGGTAATCTAATCGTCAACCTATGAAGTTGGAATGCCATCTAGTACTCGACTACTTCCACACAAATTCAAAAGATTATTTCTCAATAGATGGAAAGTGCGAAGACGAATATACGAGGGCAAGGGCCTCTTGACTAGTCTATCTTCAGCTCATAATTTTCCTCTCAATATGTATTGACAGGACAGGACCTATATGCATTTTTATTTCATATACTTACAGCCCCAAGATAATTATGTCTAGAATAGTTCACCGCCCACTAAATGTTAATTTTAAGTCACGCTAATCAAATAAATTTCCAGGGAGTAACTTTCACGTCTTTGCTCGCCAAACGGCCACGCTTGATCAATTATTTTTCACCAGAACTACGAACCAACCTGTTCAATATTATCCATCAATATCGACGCAGCTGTCCCGAAGACATCGATTTAATTTCCCACCCCCGGTTCCGGACGGGGACGCGAGCAGCTCCGCCCCGGGCGAGCGGAAACTGCCCCCCCACACGCAACAAGCCATGCTACGATGGGCAAACGGGGCGATTTCTACCGACCCGCCGGGATGGGTGGAAGCTACAGCCCGTTCCGTTCGGCTTGGTGAGCTAATCCCGATGCTGGAGGCGAAGCAGCAGAATAGAGGCAGGTGTAATTCGCACGGTCATCCCGCGGCTGCCGGTGTTTACGTCCGGCGACAAAAGAGGAGTCCGCTGTGGGAAGGAACTGGGCGATTATGAGTAATGGGGTCGTTTACCATATTTTTTTATTGCCGAATCTGATAGAGTTTGTAAAACGAAAAGGCATATTTTTCAGTTTTTTGATCCGTCAATAATTTCTCGAGTTATAAGCGGCGAAAAACTGATGTTTTTAACCCTTTCGGAAAAGTGGGCGTGGTGCAACCTCTGACGTCATTGACTTCGTCCAATCACAACTGAGCCCGCGAAGCTACTTCACCCTATCGCAATGGGGGAGTAAATGGAGCGCGAATCTCGGGCGACGATCAAAATGCACGTAAGTGCATGCCACGCGCGCGCTTTTGAAGGAGAAAACTGCACGGTCACCGACGGCTACGAATCCACCTGCCGCCCCCGGTCGAAGAGCATCCGGACGTGAAAGTCAGCACGCTGTTTTTCCACTCACGATTTGCATGCTTCCGAGGCTACCTACGCCTTATTATTCAGGCCGGAAATTAAGATAGAAAGCCTCGTCCGAGGCGAAATCTGACACATCCATGTCAATGCTTTCCGAACCGTACTTGGGTTTCCCGAATGCCTCGGTAGCAACCGGGTAGGGTCCTCGCTCTCCATCCTTGGGTTCGCGGGCTCGAGACCCGCCTGGGTTGGATTCTCACCACCCAGATCATGGTTACATGTGTCGTGTATTTGTAGTCAATGTACCCGATGTAAAAAGGCCATCTGCTAGGGTACTTGGAAAACAAAAAATATCCCCATGATGACCAGCTCGACAATGACAGTGTATTATCATAGAGTAAATATAATACAGAGGACTAATTGCATAGGAGAAAAAGGGTCATAGTACTGGAAATTCATACATAGTACATTTTGGACGTAGTTCTGGAAAGTTTCCGCAGATGGCGAGGGAAGAATTCTTCGCGTTACGCCACAGAAGTCACAATATCGCTTCATCGCTTTCGTTTTTCCAAACGACTTAAGTGGCACATAACATATGCTGTTATTGTAGTTTTTTTATTTTATCATAATGGAGTGATGTGCCTTTACCCAACGTCAACAGTCACATGGATAAGTTAACATTTCTCTCACAATTGAAGCAAGCATATTTTGTCACAGGAGGGATTTCTTGTTGTTTCATTAAAAACACAATCCACCGCTGCAAGGAGCAGACGGAGCACACTACAAGACACTTCTCGATTGTGCCGCTTAAGTCGGTTAGAAAAACGAAAGCGATATATATAGTTTGTGACGCAACGCGATAAATTCTTCCCTCGCCATTAGTGGGAACCTTCCAGTACCTATTACCTCCAAAACGTGTAACAGTTTTGCCCTTTTTATTATACTTACTCTGTGGTATTATCGATCTCAAAAGCGGCAGTGAGAGATGCTACGGTTTTACGACTGACAACATAGGTCGTATTCACCGTTACAGATGGATGGCTACTTCCTGTACTTCGGTAGAGTAAGGAATAGTTTTAAAACGAAGAGAAGGTGGAGAGAAACCTGGCGTTGGAATTATTTTTTACGAAAGGTACCTACGCTAAGAGTTCACATTTTAACGTTCCATCTGACGAGAATGACTATTTATCTGGCCCCCCGAGGAGGAACCGAACCGATCAGAAACACCTCTATTTCTACCGGGATTTGAATGCGAGCCCTGTGGACGAGTGGCCTTCACTCTAAACACCATACCATCCTAATCCCCAATTATGTAACAATTACTACAAGTGCATAACTCATGCACCACTTAAAGTTTCAACCGCAATCAAAACGATCACTATCGCAAACGGATTATCGTGTAACGGATTTTTCCAAAAATTCGTATTTTCAAGATTTTGTTCACTTTTTTTCCCAGCCGGCCGAAATGGATATGTTCTCCTGATAAAAAGGGCTGCCTAGCACTTCCCAACTGATGAAAATCCATATTTTGTACCAGTATATTCACATGAAGTGACAGGAAGACGACACTGTATTGAAATAACCACACAAGAAGCAATAACTACCACCAAAAGCAGTAATGCAACGAAGATTAAACGACGGTGCTTGAAAACGATAATGCCAAATGATATCGACTATTCCAAGCATAGCTAAGAAAAAACAAGATAAGGATCAATATATCAATTCAAAGTTAGAGTTAGGGTCAGAAAAATAAGCAATAAAAAGCTATTTAATTTTTTAAGGCGACAGGATCGACAAGTTACGGAATCGCCAGTAGCTTCATTTAGCTCCAAAATATTTCTACGCTGTCGCATCTACATGTTTACATGTCAAGGGCAAAGGGTATTTACGGTCCAATTGCACAACTCAAATGTTAAGTAGGTACTCTGGCGTAAAGCGATAAAGATTAAAGTTTAATAGTAAAACGAAATGAAGGACCGTCATTCAATGATGTTTTCAGACGGTTCTACCACCATAACAACTGAGCATAAACCTCCTTGTCACTGAGCATAAACCTCCATGTCACATGCTTGTTGCAAGATTTGTAAAGGGACGATACGATAATTATATTAGCGTAACCAGTCTATTAAATGAATTGAAATGGGAATCATTGTCAGATTGCAGGTTGAAATTTAGACTTAATCTCTTCCACAAATTCCAAGGCAATATTTTCAGTGATGATGTTAAAAATATTTTACGAACCCCAACTTACTATGGCAGACTGGACCATAATCATAAAGTTAGAGAAATTGATTGCCGAACTGACCGATTCAAAATGTCCTTTTTCCCTCGCACAATAAGAGATACGAATAACGGTAAATATGTCCTATCGGAGAGTAGCAATGAATAGCATTGGTAGCTGCATGTTGGTATGAGTACTTAAAGCTAACCCTACTGACAGAATGTTTTTGCATGTTTGCTTTGCAATTTCTATCTTTTTTAAATAGTGCAGTTCTGACTACTATATTAATACTATTCCTTTTTTATGCATGATATGTAGTGCATGTTTGGTGAGCAATCACCCCCTGCCACACACCCTTGTGGTGGCTTGCAGGGTATTATGTAGATGTAGATAGATGCCGTTAATGGCCGTGAAGTGCGAAGCCTTGAGAGTCTTGCTACAGGGAAAGCGATACCCCCTCAGACCAAAATGCTGCGTCAGCCTTCTATTTAAACGCTGCCTTTGTTACGCCATTATTCCGCTTCTTACATTCCATTTCCTCACCTTAAAGTTCCCCTCGAAGCTGCGAACAAAGGCCGTTTACCGGCACAGGGTTCTAATCTAATGTCTCCGTTCATCAGAAACAATAAACGAGGAAGCTTTTTTTTTACATTCCGAAGAAATCGAAAAAGAATTTCTGTTTGCCATTAAGATTTCATTCCTTTTGAAACAAAATGAATTACTGGCATGAGGAAAACATTGCACGAGCCATCCGTGCCATTAATATCGCAAAAGGATTCAAGGTCTGAAGAAAGCTACTCGATATCATTCCACGGCCCGAACCGCAACCTATTAAACTACAGATCCGTGAAAATGCTCCTTTAGGAAGTACCAGAACGCCACTTACTACCCCCACTACGGCTGCTTGATGCGCGATTTTTTTTAGTCACTCGGGTCAATAAATCACAAATCTCCGAAAAGAACACCCACTAATATGCAAAGAAAATGCACTTAGTCACGCATTCGGCTTGAGATGAAACCACCTTTAGCGGAAACATTGGAGAGTGCGGATTCGATTAATCAACCGCGACAAATCAAATTCAATAAGGTACCTATGACTTCGACACGGAACGTCCAAGTATCAAAATAAAACACTTCGAATGTTCGAGGTTGATCTGTGGGTCAAACATCTTGAGAGGATTGAATCGTCATTCCTTCCCAACGCATTTTCTTAGCGAGTTGGGAAATGAGACTTCTACGCACGATAATAGAATTCCACATTTCTCTCTGAAATACCTTAAGGGACGAAAATGCATACCTAATATAGAAAGAATAAATAATACTCGCAGCATTGGATCTATCACGGGATTTCATGTCTGCGGGAAATACCCTCGCAAGGAAATCCAGATCGTAGTCTCCCATAATTACTTACATTCAGAGGACTTGATGAATCATTCAGTCGCAGATATCATCGGCCATATGGAATTTGATAACTCTACCTACTGAAATTGCATTGAAATATTTCTCCTTTGTATACGACTAATACAATGGCTATAATTAATAAACGACTACTATAATGGCTATTAACGTACGGAAATTTAAATTCTCTCGAGAAAATCTTCCCTGGATTCGGCTACGGGTCCCGGCAATTACAAGAGTTGCAGTTCCTGGATGCAGCCTCATCGCCACCAAGCAAGAAGTCTTGGCTTCTACCGTGAAGAACCCGACGAAAGAAGAGAGACGGAGAAGAAACACAGCGCCTAAGGAGATAGGAGTTTACGAATGTGAAAAGACGCTGGCCACGAAAATCCATTTGACAATAGCTGCCCTCCTATCTCAAGACAATGAATAGGAGAAAGACTTTGGTTTCAAGGCAATATACTCGTACAAGACAATGGGAACTACTTTAAGGCACAATTTATAGAGACTCCAGGAACTTTTATCTATTTTTGTCTTTAGAAAATGGGATCCCTAAACCTTTACTTATTTTATTTATTTACTCATTACTTTACATTGGGCATTTTGCCTGGTGGTAATCGGCAACATTTCACCATAGCTAAGAGGTAAAATTCAATCTAATAAAACTTACGGAAGTACACATCGGAAAAACTGTGAATTTGTTGTCCCGTATTTGCGCAATACTGCATCACGCAATCCCGTATTTGTCTTTGCTATTACATATTTACAGTTACCAATAAACTTTGTACTTTCATTTATTTGTTTAACATATCATGATTATAGTAAAGAAATTTAATCTGAGCTTTAAAGTTGCATAATCTACTTTCCTGAATTAGAATTTACGGTTCGGTCGCAAAATGTAAGTTGGGAATGAATGAATGAATATCAAATACGAATACAAATATTCGAAAGTTGGCAAAAACCTTTGGAGGACTCGTCTCCATGTTTTTTCCCTTTACAATTCCGATGAAATGCATTTCAAATTGCACTTTTCACAGGCCGACGTCGAAGGCAAGCAAATGCTGTTCAACGGCCATCTCACTCATTTCCACAATCAACGTTCGGTCGAAGATGAAAGACACAATAATTGATAAATAGCATAGGGGAAAGTAGGAAGTGTTGACGGCTCACGTAATGGCCTATCAGCCTCACAGGGTTCTCTGACGTCGTAATCGGAGCGAGACTGCCGGAAAATAATTTCGAAAAAAATGACGCGTTTCCACTTTACGGATTCCCTCGACGATTTCCGATCGCTGACTGAATAGTCCCTCTTGTCTCTATAAATCATCTTTTCTCCACCCGTTCCCAACGCCCACATCTGTAACCGAGGAGGTATAAATAACCATATAATGAGCACATCTACGCACGAGTAGGTATATTTTAACATCGTCCTGCTCAGCGTAAAACGATAAGCATGGACGTAAGACATTTTCATACCAAAATTTCACTGGCCCGCGTTTTCTTATCGGAAAAAAACGCAATCCCGCAGTTGTCTTTGTTATTATATATTTACAATTCCCAATTAACAATGTCCTAAATTTTTTTAAAATGCCATATCATGCTTATAGTAATATAATTTAATTAGCGTACATATGAAGGACTGAGGTAAATGCAAAATTACATGATAATGTATCATGCCTATAATCTATAATGTAGCATGAAATTTGAATAGGTATGTACAACGCGTTCTGTTAAACTCGTTTACGAATGTAATTCTTATAAGGAATACAGTGAAAGTGATGACATGAGGTGGAGTTGAGATACCTCCTTCTCACTCTTCTTTCTTTTTCTTAAAATAAATTCTTATTAAATAAAGTGGCTAGGATGGCCTTAAAGCGGGACGGGAGAGGGGGCAACAGCCGATCCGATTGGGACGATGACCTGTTTCCCGGGGCGAAAGGTCACCCGAGGCGTGGGAGAGGTGGAGGATCAAGGGCAGCAGGCACGCACCCCGAGACTTGAGGGTCTCACGTCAATAGTCGAACCCCTCCGAATCGATTCAGAGGTCGACTATTACATTGGCTCGATTGTCGATTTTTTTGACCCTATCCTCCCCCACCATATATTAAATACGTTCAACATTATCAGGGAGGGTCTAGAAAGCGCACTGAGGCCGCCTTGATGGTGTGTGCAGCGGGGCGGGGGTTGAATCACCACTGTACGTGCACTAGTACATGGAGGTCCATATTCTATGAAGTAGGTACGTGCTACCAGAGATTTACACACAGAAAATACGGATACGGGAGACATTTAAAAAAGAAGTCAAGCACGAATTACCTGGATAGTAAGGTGATGTATAGTACATACAAAACGGGAGTATTTGCTGGATTTTATCGTGATGAGAGAGCTAATTATGATATCAAACGAATTCCATTACCACATTCGAGATGTAGAGTGTCAAGGCAATCAGCCCAAATACTCTAAAACAACAACACTTTGAAGAAAGAGGATCAGTACAAGCTGGAAATATTCGAGACATAAATTTGAATGTGGAGTATATGTGATACGGGGAGACAAAAAAATGTGACGAACGGATTTAAAACCTGAAGGAGTTGCAGAAGTGGACTTGGAGAAAACCTGTGGGAAGATAATGAATAGAATGAAACATAAACAGAAGTCCTGGAAATCGTAAGGGAGAAATGGATGATGCTCTACGTAAATTGACGCGGAATATTTAGGGGAAAGGAGTAATTTGTGACGATAGGACATTCTAGGCCGTGAAGTAACGAAAAGAATTATTTCGACAGGGAAGGGAATTAAAAAAGAAGGCCATTCTACATGAGTTGAAGAGAGTTTCAAGGTGTACTGGGCCGAATAACGAAACGGTGTGAGGAAATATGGCTCTGGCGGGTGAAACGGAGCGTTTCGAAACACCTCTGAAGCCATTCAAGCATGCCTTTAATCGGGAAAATTCCCATCGTAATAACAAGGAAAGCCGGTGAGTCCACCGTCTGGAGGGTCAAGACATGTGTCTCGACGAATGGGTCACGGTGGCGCCTGCACCCTGTTTTGAATCAGGCGCCATTCGGTCGAGTCACCTCGAGGATGAGATGGGTGGGGTCGACGAGGTGAAGGCTTCCCGGAGGAGGGGCAGGCGACGGGGAGAAGGACCTTACCGAACGCGCGTCCCTCGATTATAGGTCAGGGTCAGCGGACGAGGTCGATTCCTAGGAAGATGCCGCGCGGCCACGGTAAACGGCGAGGCGGAGACAAGAGAAGATTAAGATGTTCGGCAGGAAGGAGGAGCCCCAAAAGCGAGAAGAAGAACAATTGCACCTCGAGGAGCGAGAGGGGGAAGGTTCACGCCGCTGAACGCCCAGCACCAAATAATAAAGTGGTCGACGGAGCGAATGACGTTTCTCAACTACGGCTGTGGAACACACAGATTTAAATGTTCTTCTGCGATATTAATCTTATTTCGCAAAAGCGTCGACGTATTGAGTTCGTGATATAAATTGCCACTATCGCAAGAATAAAACAAGGAAGGAAAAAACATCGCGACTCCACTCAGCACAAGATTAGGGGCCATACTCAGGATCTCAACTACATTATCGTTTCTACCTAAAATCCATAAAATGAGTTATATTGGTCTACAAATTCTACCGGCAGAGGTGGTATTAATTCTCAGCGCAACACTGAGGATTGAGGTGAGATTCTGAATATGGCCCAGAATCTAAACTACAGTCTCACTTCTACTGCTCACATCATAAAATCTTTATTGCGAGTTTCAAAGGGTATACAGATTCTCCTCGATATAGCTCTAAACAGCGATCAGCGTGGCAGTACCAACTTTGCTGGGCGAATCTGTTCACCAATTTGACTCAAAGTAGATATTAGGATTAGTAGACGTTAGCAGTGGAAGCCCGGATGTAGTTGAGATTCTGAACAAGGCCCTTAGTCAATCAAATTCTTTCAGTGCAGCATCTTGAGGAATGGGAACAAGAATTCAGAACACATAGTTACTAGAAAGAATGGGCTAAACTAAATTTACTGTTTATCAAACTTCTTATAATAAAATTTTTCCTCGTGCTTATTACAAAATTCCACCTTGTACCCTCCATCATCGCTCACATAAATTTCGTATGACGTCGTACTTAGTTTTGTATCGTTCATCGCATAACATCGCGCAGCGATATAGGTACTGCGTTGGCTGATATCCATATCGTCTTGCCATATCGTAAACATATTGCGTATCGCAGCCGATGTATCACAGCATTGGATACGTCATCACATTCACATGCTTCAACATACTCCAGTAATCGTGATTTTTGCTCGATATATCGGCTTGAGTAACACATTCGCATAATATTCGGCTCGGCAAATGCCTCTTCGTCCACCCTCTTTCGGCTTGTTGTTCGACTATTTTACACGAAGACATTATAAGTTTAAAAAATTGGAGATGTACAGGTATATCGATATTTGAATTTGTTTGCCTTTCCCATCTCGGTGAACAAGTGGAAAGTGGACATATGTGTGTCTGGCGTGGAGTTAGATGTCACTAGCATCGGACCTTATTTATTAAGGAGTATAAATTCTCAAACGTCGACTATTCAAAGATTTCGATATGGAAGACACGACATTGAACATTGTAATATGCTGAAACCGAGGGTTTCCGATACGTGTCCTAATATCCGAGTGTCTTGGAAGCCGATTTATAACAGAATAAGGCGTCTGAAGACCAGCACGGTAAGCATACACAATTCTATAAACTCGATAACTCTAATAAATCTTCGCAAAAATTACAATAAAAGCTGTCTTTACGGGATAAATTGGGCTACAGGCTTTGGGTTACACCAATTGCCAACCGTCGAATAATGTGAAGTTCTAAGGAGAACATAATACCTCAGGATGACGAGCTCATTGCAAGTCTAAGGCGTCACGGCTGCGACACTCGTGATGAAGAACGAGGTGGGGTTCACGATTGACTTTCTTTCACGCCAGAGTCACGGCAGTTTGTCCACAGCTCTCGGTCTTGATTCCGTGTCAACTCGTCCCGACCGTTTCGACCCGGTTCCGCTGTCAAATTTCAGACGCGCCTCAAAAACGGAAGAAATATGACAGCAACTCTCAGAATTTTCACAGATCGCTCACAACTGGAACACAGACTACACGGTATTAGACATGTATCATGTGATAAATACCTTAATGGATTTCATGCTGAAGATAAACATTGATCGAAAATTAATAAAAATGCACATAAATAATAAATATAAAATAATCCAAGTGGATACAAAAATTTAGTGTGACAATAAAAAAATAATGCTAATAATAATAGAAAGAACAAAAATTATAAATCACTCATCACGTCTCTATGTGCCTACATATTTAACCATATTTAATCTTGTATACTCATCTTTTTTCCTGCAGGAAATGTTTTGCACAGCTAGATTTATGCATCGTTTTCCACGTGAGCAGGAGAACTTCTACATAGATTCAACCCAATTCAATAAAAGTCAATTTCAAACTACTACGTATAACTGGTATAAACCCACTCCGCTACCGGCACGCGGATAGCTAGGAGGATGTTAATGAATGGGATAGATGTCGCAATCGACTCGCACACAGGAAGTACTGAAAATACAACACATTAGTAACAGGTTTACAAAGTCATCGAAGTATAAATGGACATGCTCCCACAAAAACAAACAGGCGATGTTCTTTGCTTGAATATTTCCCTCAGGATGGAAAAATATTTTTATCCATTGCCTCACTCATGAATTTACCCTACGCCCAACTTCCGTATTATTCTCATAAAATAATTTACGATAATTCCTAGTTACAATTAGCTTTGAACACATTGTAAAGGAAGAGAAAAATCTTGAGTCACAAACTTTCGCAGGCTTTAAAAAAGAAACCATTGACCTACCCCAATTCACGAAAAAAGATCGTATTGAGGAGAGAACATTTTTTTAACGTCTCTTCTACAGATATTAAAAGTCACCAGGGGAAACGTCGGCCGTCAGTCGATCCAATTTTTATTTTCCTTGAGTGGTTGATTGAAAGGGAACAAGATCCTTTCCCACGACCTACTTTTGTAAGAAAAATTCTTTAAGAAGGGGAAATAATAAGGCGAGGAATAAAATAAAATCGCATGTTTTACTTTTTAAACGTCTCCCACTTGTTGAATATGAATGAAAAGTTCTCCCAGCTGTTACTCATCGGGAGACTAGAGACGACACTCTGAATGCTACTGCTAAGGGATAACACTCGTGTCATCGAGCAAAAGAGATGAGAATTAGCCACTGACTGTTAGATATAATAAAATGTCTATTTGAACATTCTTATTACTTCTAGCATCAGAGTGATTGAAGAGATTACTCATCTAATCAGCTTAAATTTTAGCTCAAAATTTTCAATCCAATCAAAAGGAGGAATGATTCAGTCCAATTCAATACATTTAACTAAAGCACCATTCGAAGTTTCCAGTCAACACCCAGACTCCACGCACGACCTCAAATACGCTCAGCAAGAAGAGCCCCAATGAAAAGTTGGAGACTCATGTATCAACCACCGCACTAGCCAATTCTTGTCCCAAATCAAATAAAGAATTTTTCACGCAATTAAACTCTTCAGCCTATTATACAGGAGTAAAAAACCATTCCCTTTCTGCGAATAATTGCGACTGAACCATAATGTTTACAGGATTAGTTCAAAAATATACCTATTCAATTCGTTGGCTTTCAGTAATTAATGATTAAAAACAATGTATTTGAAGCACCGATTCTGTCAACTTAAATTCAACAAGTCCACAATTTGAACGAGCTCAATTTAAAAAATACATAAAAAGTGTATTTCCCGAGGGAGTAAGCGAGTACTATTAATTTCACGGTAGATCAATATTAATATGCTTAATATTTTATGTCCAATTAACCTGGGATTTAATCTGACCGCGATGATCATAGTATGTAATAGGTACCTAAAATCGCTTTTAACAGAAGATCTCAGAAATTCGTGGTCGTTTGAAAGCATCTGGCGGTCCAAGGACATTGAGCAGGACCTTATAAAAAAATGGAAGCGAAAAAAACGCACGCGGACTAATTGGTAACGTGCTTAATTATTGGAATCACGCCTCTGCTGCTGGAAGAAGGTCTCAAGTTAACTGAAAATACCGGCGCTACAAGTGATTGAACAAGTTGTATGAGCCAACTGCTTCTCAATAATCCCCCTAGCACGGCCTTCTACTTCTAGAATGTGATTCTCTCTCTCTCTCTCTCTGCGGAAAGTCGAGGTTGAGGGACGTTTTTCATAACGCCAGCCTTTGACGTGGCGTGGCAGCTGTTCCGCCGCGTCGAGACCATGACCGTTTTCGATCGGAGTTGGCGTTTCAAGACACGCGGAGCGATGTGTTTTTGTTTCATCCGCACCCCTTGACCTCCGAGATGAAAAAAAAGCTAGAGCTAATAAAAGTGCCTTCACGGAAACGAAGAGAAAAGAAACACAGAACATGCAGGATGAACGCAAGAATATTAAGAAGGGAATGCTAACAAGATGTGCACCGTTTGATCATCGTTAAAGCCAAAAAAAGAGGCAATTGCTCTGCGAAATGTTAATGCGTATCCAAACGGTATTGGCATCTAATCAACACTTTTTAACCTGAAATAATACCGTAACGATAAACGGCCCGCGCCAGATCACGTTTTAGAAAAGGCAGCTGCCAGCAAGAGGACATCGGGAATTAATGGAATGAAAATAGATCTTTGGAAAACGCACTAAATAAAAAGACGTTCGAATGGTGGAAATAAAATGAAAGAATAGCCAAAGGGATACTTCCTTACAGCTTTATTCGATACAACAATAAGTCAACCAGCGAATCATTTTTGTCAATCGCAAGAATAAAGTGAAATAAACATTATGCCTATGGATGAATAATTTAATAAATAATTTCCTGAACTGCTAGTTCTCTCTAATCTCTACTAATCTCATTATTATTGCTTCTGAAAATATCACTAACGACAAAGAGAAATTTCATCAAAGATGAATTGAAAACTACGTAATCTAGTTATCAATCACAGAAGAGTAAAACTATAAGAGAGAATCACACAGATTTCTGAGAAAATTTAAAAACAGACTAATTGAAAACAGGCGCCCAAGAGGCACAATTTGCTTATACACATCTACTTGCATCCTCATCACTAAAATGAGCTTCAATCACAAAGGGAAGACCAATAATGATACTCGAATTGTTTACGTCCGATTTAAAATATATATATTTCCATCACTACCCAACCAAACGACAATCCGCCGATTTAAAACGACCTGGAAAAAATACGATGAACGTTACCGGGAAACGTAGTGGGAGATTATTTACACTTCGGTCGTTTTCTCCGACGGAACGTTTAACGCACCTCTAATTTATATCCGAAGAAAAAACAAAAACTGACACAACCGAAACAAAACTCACTCAAGGGTGAGTCACGAACTCTTGATGGCCCGATTCCAACAAATATATTTAATTACAATCTTGAGGAGGGACATTATGGGGCGAAATATATCGCCTCGGCGCTGGATACAGTTAACCACGCGCCCGTTCCTTCCATTAATGAGAGTGAAGCCACTCCATTTTCGTCGCGCCTACTTTGGGCTTCTGAATGGAGAAATTATTCTGGCTCGCACGATACGCGCTCGGTGAATACCGAGAAGGCCGAGGGCCCGTGGCTCTCCCAACCTCCGGTATAAAGGGCTCGCTCTCTTCTCAGGGAGAACGGAGGCGGGGTTTGCCCGCAATGGAAGGCACAAAGACTCCATTGAGATCCGCGAACATTGGAGCGTTGACGTCACCGGGGACATTTTGGAAGCGACGCATTTAAAGAGGGAGGAGGGAGAGAGGTGAGGCTGCGGAGCCTGACTACGCATCAGGGATGTGATCCGAAAAGGCACTTCACGTTTCGTGCCGTACCTGCGAGGCACCAGAACTCCACCATCTGTTTATAGCACCAATTGACCAGCCACACTATAGTTTATAACTTCTGAAAGTTAAACATAAATCACAAAGCTACGTTCGTATTTGTGTTACACTAGTCACGTTGATGAAAATTGTTTTTTCATCGCAGCCATACGATAGATACTAACCAATTTACATGCTTTAGTAATTAAATTAGTTAAATTAGTAATTAATTAGTAATTAAAGAAAATGCCGCAACAATTACATTAAACTGGCTTGGTTTACTAATGGCCGTAAAATGGTTATTATATATCGTATAACTGTGTTTAAAAAACCATTTTCATCAACGTGAATAGTGCAACACAAAGATGAACATAATTGTGCGATTTATGTTTAACTTTAATAAGTTATAAACTATAGTATATAAACCACCCGTGGTGAAGGGTTGGGTCTCCTTCAACGCCGAGGCTCGGACTCCCGAGTTCGGGTGCCTCCCAGGTACGGCACGAAACGTAAAGTGCCTTTTCGGATCACATCCCTGCTACTCATTCACCACCGGAGAAAGATCGAAAGGATTCGAGTAAGGGAATTAATAAAACATTATGCAGAGGGGTTGTCGTACTCGAGGCGACCGACATAGCATGGGACACCTGCGGTGACATTTCTGCCCACAGGAAATGTGAAACCTCACGGATGCAAAGGAGGAATAAATCGACTGACAGCATCTCACTTGTTGCGCCACAATTCGGCGATAACAACACCTTGCTTCCTTAGCCGGATAAACGGCGTCATTGCATTTTATAAAGGGAGAAACTGGAATTCTGTCAGAGCGATATCGCAACAATGGGTAAGTAGTCACTCGACCATCCAATAAGGAATTAACCACCAAGTGACGCTGGAGCTAGATACGCATTTAACCAATGATTACAAGGAAAAAGAAACTATAATTATGGCAAGGGAGGAAAGAAATCTCTCGAGACAATTAGAGGGAAGCAGGTAGGGGGATGGGATTAGCAATTAGACACATAAGGAAGATGAAGACTGCGATAGAAGGGATAATGTCGGGTATGCGAGGATGTGGAAGAAAGGGAACAAGATATCGGGTGGGATGAAGAAGAACGAAATTTTGCTAACAAATGGGTGTAAACGTGTACATTGATTAAATAATAATAATAACAACTTTGTACGTTCCCGAGTATAATTTATTGCTGACCCAGCTTTCGCCAGTTGCGGTTATGATGTACATCGTACTCCTGATGATGCCGTAACCGGCGAAACCTGGGTCGAGAATAAATTATACTGTGGAACGTACAAAGTTATTTTTATTATTTAATTATGCAGTGGTTCCACCAAGTGACGCCGGAAAGTATTGATTTCGTGTACATTGACTTTTGTGGGAGTACTCTGAATATTCCCCAACCCACCATTTCTAGGTAGAGCACATTATATAATCATTATTAAAGCAGCAAAATATTCGATAGAGGCAATTCTTTTCGAAGAATAGGAATGAAATACTCTCCAATGAGCACTTCCTCTCATCCAGAAGAGAGAGAGCCTTGTTTAGCTCAGCCGTATCTGCAGGGATATAATAATAAGCACAAACCACTGTAAAAACATAACTCCCTCCGACAAAGATATTTCAGAGTTAAATCTGGATATATCGAATTCAACCGGGACGTCAGTATTTTTGCTGAGGGTTGATATCACCAATGTATTTAGCCAAAAAAGACATGTGAAATTCAAGCATCAGAGTAGGGGATCAGTCCCTTTCCCCGCGCTACCTTAAGCCTCTCAGAAAATTTTGAGTTCTCTGAACTAGCATTAAGGTAGATGTGTACAGAGGTACCACCCGGAGTCGAACCCAGGATACAAGGTCAGTAACCAACCGCTCTACTCACCGGGTAAGAAAGCCATTTTACCCCTGCGTATTATGCTAACCAGTCTATTAAAGGAATTAAATTGGGAATCATTGTCAGATCGCAGGTTGAAATTTAGACTTAATCTCTTAAACAAATTCCAAGACCATATTTTCAGTGATGATGTTAAAAATATTTTGCGAACCCCAACTTACTATGGTAGACTGGACCATAATCACAAAATTAAATAAATTGACTACCGAAATGACAGATTCAAAATATCCTTTTTTCTTCGTACAATTAGGGAAATGAATAACGTTAAATATATCCAATACGAGTGTATCAATGGATAGGATAGGTAGTTGATGTTGGCATAAGGGCTCTATGCTAACCTAGCTAACTGCATGATATTCCATGCTTATTTTGCTTTTCTTATCTTTTTTTAAATTGTGAAGTTTAGAACAGTATATAAATAGTAATCCTTTTTATGCATGATATGTAGTACATGTTTGGTGAGAATTTACCTCCTGCCACACACTTTTATGGTGGCTTGCAGGGTATTATGTAGATGTAGATATGCTATATTTGACCAGACAAATAAGATTAGAGAGATAGACTGTCGTACCGATAGATTCAAAATGTCATTACTATAAGAGAACACAATAGGCAGAATAGCAAAGGTCAGGCGAAATATTGTCAGAGTAGCCTGCGGTGTATGACGCATGAATTAACCTGTCTGCAAAAGTAATTCCGTGCGATCTACGTCTCCCTACACAGCCATTATTTCTCATAATTAAAAGCTGGTTTTTAGCATTAAATGTACCCTACCGCGATTCCGATGTAGAGAAAAGAGGGAAAATTGTAAAAACCGGCGCTTTCGGATAACTTCGGCATTTATGAGATGATTCATTTTGCAAAATACTAAGATGACACATTTTCAGAGAAGAAACTCACAGGCGTCATCCGCAAATCGGTGCCCACGCTCGAATGCTTCCCTTTTATTCCTAATGGAGCATCATCCATAAGAACGCCGTGGTCTTCCCCCCCGCGCATGTATTTCCACCAGAGCGGAGCTCTCTTTAGGGTAAGCACAGTTTCGACATCGGCACCGTTCCCCGCCATCGCCCGCCCACGGACAGGAGGCACTCGTGCGCAAACATGCGCGTGTGGACATCGAGGCGACCCGATCCGTGCTGACCCCGTGGCAACGACCTGCGCGCACCCATTTCTGCGCGGCCATTCCGGGGAAGGCCTACCTACCCTCTTCAGAAGTGCCTCACTAAGTAGGGCTGCGCGACGCGCATCGAATCAGACGCGAGCCGTTGGCGAAACTAGTGACGAGTGGGACAGTGCGATACATCGATTGAAGATCGATTTGAACAAATCACCGGTTGCTAAAGCAGCGTTTACACGTAGCAGTTGAAGGCTATGACAGTTGCGAGATGCGCGATATATCTATATCGCTACTGCTATGATGCGTCTGCACCAACTTCTATGCAGCTTAAAGGCGCTACTTCAGCGTTGCCACAGCAAATAAAAATAGTTTTATTTTAATAGAAAATTTCGCTTAAATTTTCATTAAATTCATCAAGCAATAAATCCATTGACGATTATCTTTTGTTCCCATTCCTTAAAGAGTAGAATCTCCCCTTTCGGGGAGGGATATCCTTGTTATTACATCCAAATTCCGTCGTGTATTGCTTTACGTTGACGATTGTTGCGATTGTGTTGGATACTTTTCCGCTGGAAAATAGACGGGCTTCAACTTTGCTAATAGCTCGAACGTGGATCGATAGTGTTCGACATGTGTCCAGTATCGACCTGAACTCGCATCGCAGTTGCAATTTACACATGCGAGTGGGGCTTAATAGTTGTTAGCAGTTGACTGTCATAGCAGTTGACTGCTACGTGTAAACGCACCTTAACAGAAGATAGTGATTTTAAATGATATCATCTCGACTCCGACGCGCAAAAACGCAATAACTAGCGTTTTCAGATCGTTTGAAGAAGTGACCGAACTTTATCGATTCAGATTAAATTCATCAGCGGAGGAGAGGCTCTTGAATATTTCAACAGAGTTAATATCGATGATCTGATATCAACTCAATGACCAATATAACAGCAAAGCTGAGTTGTATCTATACATTCAAATTCAAGGTTTTATGTACAGACATAGCTAGCATCGAGGTAGTCGGAATCCAAAAGTTTAAGCAGTTCCACTGGCTTTAAAAAAACTGGTGCAGGAATTTTTTAATAATTTGAAAACACTATCGAAATGGATTTACTTTGGTCCTGAAGCAATATATAAGGTAGATGAAACAGGAATAACAACTGTTCACAAGCCAGGGAATGACAATAGTTTACAATGACATAGAAAATATAAAATTAGATTACATGCCATGATTCGGATTACCTCGGCCTTTAAGGGTAATAATTGATCGCAGCCTATTTTCTAAAGTAATTAATTTTGCCAACAACTGCCATTAGTTTTCTCTACACTGATTATTATTTCCAATAACCATGCTGTCAATATTATATGTTGGAAAGCCTCAGCGTAAGCTTTCGCCGGAAACGTTTTCGATGCAGTTATAATAAGGACATAGGGTGTGGCGGACACGCCATGCGTGATTCAATCAGAATATTTAGTCAGGCTACTTGGTCACGTCTGCAAGATCTGCGAGGTGGCCGCGATTGCACGCCATGTAGCCTCGGGTTGAATTTGGCCAGCACGATCGTCATGACATCAGCTATAAGAACTGGGTACTTATTAAGGAAGGGCTCGACATAGCTGAGACTCGGAAATGTCGAGGTTATTTCGTCAGAGCCTCGACGAATCACAATATTTGACACGCAATAATCATGTTCCTTCGGGTCAAAGACGTCACATCCTTTACATTTCGGAGGCACGATATTGTCGACAGCTATTTGAATAAAGCATAAGACTTACTCAAGAACAGACATCGTGATACATACATTCAGAAAGGAGGCTGCGAAGCAATCGCATCTGTTTATTCCAATGGATGGACCCGGTGGCGGCATTCATTTAGGATTGAGCGTTGAAAAATGCTATCGACCTTTTTCGTGTCGCGTCTCCAAGCGTCTCGTAAGCAAAATCAAACTTAATCAAAACAAAACAACTGATCGAAAAACTTTCCACCAAAGAAATCTTATTAGTTTACCAAATTTTAAGCTACTTTTGTCGCTAAGACGTCATCTTCAGGTGCAAGAAAATGACGCGAATATGCTCAACGGATAAACTACAGTAAAGTGCAGAGAAAATATATTTTTTGGATTCATAAAATATTAGCCACAAAAATATTGAAACAAAAAACATGATAAGGAAGCACTTCAAAAACCATAGATGCTTTCCCGCTCGACATCGTCATCGAAATTATCATTCACTCAAGTGTTCAACCAGAAAGTTGGTTTGCTCACCTCGTACTAAGCCATCGGTGTGTGAAATTTACACAATCGGGGTAGGAAGGCCAGTTCCTTTCCCTGGAAGCCTGATAACTGTTCACACGGGACCCTCCGATCCGTACCCCGGGGTTTTACGCACCAAGACACCATGACCTCCCAACGTAATATTACACACCGCAAACCTTTCTCGAAATACTCTGTTCGTAAATACTGTTCCTGAAACGAGTTCTGGACTGTTTTCGAAACGTCTTTCAAATCTTCTCGAATGCCCAACGAAAAAAATAACTATAATACACTCGTTCAATTCAAATATCCAAAGATCAGGCCCAGGGATTCCATTTTTGGAAATATTATTTTATCCGATTAAAAAAAAATGATTGCCATTAACCCGTCACTGTTATCGCCGTCCCAAGAATACATAATGATTCCGCCAAGTATTGTAGCAAGGAGTATCTTTTCTCTATTAGATACACGATACTTTTTGCAGCTCAAAGCAACTTGGCACCAGCAAGTAATGATATCGCTTGCTAACAGCCCGGCGCTACACAGCAAGGACCGCTGTATTCGGAGGGCCTAAACTCATAGGAATGGGAATGGCACCCTATTCGTCTCACTGCCATTCACCTCCCCTTCTTATCTTTGGCGCTCTCGTTAAGACAAGAGCAATGGCCTCGTGGAGAGAGGGAGAGACACCTTTGGGCGCATGCCCTACCTCCTCATTCAGAAATCGTTGCCTACCCATTCAATGCAAATACGGCAGGCTCTCGATTCGCGACGGGTTTCTGAATTCAGTTTTCGATCACAGACGACGTATAAGATGGCTCGCGCGTCGTAAGACGTCTATTTGTGAGAAATATTCCAATCCATACACTAAGGTCGGTCTCAAGAAAGCTTACGGAACTATATTTTCCGGAAATATAAGTCTAAGCTAAACATGAACGTAGGAGAATATTACAACACACAAGATCCTTCATCTAACACATGAGAAAACACGTGAGTTTTCATCAGGAGAGTTGCGATGGTTACACAGGTCAGCATGAAAAATGTGCTATATCTATTATATTCAAAGGTAGGATGTATTTCCTCAGCGAAGGAGACAGCTAGACAGATTCGAGCATTATAAACATAAGGCATAGTTAGTTGTTCTTCCCACAATCACGTCTTTTAAAACACCATCCTCTTTTATTACCTTTTCCGGCCACAGCTTCTGCCTTCTCCTAATTTCATCTATTCCATTTCCTTCCCCTCCTATTAGTTCTAGTACTTCATCGTTCGTCCTCCTTTCGACCCACTTTACTTTCTCCATCCTTCTCCACAACCACATCTCATAGCTGCCGAGAAAATATAATTAAAAAATAGAAATAGGAGGGTGAGACTAAATGGTCAAGAAACTCGGCAGTGTGGTTGAGAAGAGATATAGAGACTATGCGAGCAATGGTATTGGAGAAGAATGGAGAATGTTGAATGGCTAGAAAGGAAGACGAAAATATACTTTTTAAAACAATAAACGCTGAAATGATTTGAATGTTGAAATGAGTTACTGGTACTGTGGGATATGAAAGGAAGGTGATGGAAATTATGAGAAGGTAATTGAGGTGCTCGGAGCAATGTTGGATGGTTGAAGAGAAAAGAGGGAATCAAAACCTATCGATATCAGCACATCAACAAAAATAATATTAACATAAACAAGGTCTCTTCTTCTTTGCGTAAACTAACTCTTCAAGCGGTCGTTTATGAAGAGCAAGATATTTTGAAAAAGTTTTGACACGCTTAGAAAATTTGAAACGGGAACCTCATAGTGATAGCGGCTAGCTGTTTAAAGGCGGTGCGACCTAGATAAGTCAATCGGCAAGGGCTTATATAAAGGATTACTCATCCATATGTTTCATTTAAAGACACTTAGCGACATTTAGAGACTCTCATCAGATAGGGCAATCAACTTCAGTTTATAGCCCAAAAAACGCGTGCCGCTCTTTCAAGTTTATACCAATATCATCTAGGGCGGTTTCCACCGCTAATACGAGAAACGATTTGTTTGAATAAACTAAATGATACATTTAAAAAAATCATCGACAGAAACGCTAGATAACTCAAATGTACACAACATACAGAACAAGGAAGTTCATTGATATGTAGAAATTTGGACCGTAATACACATCAACGGAAGGACAGAAAATATTAGCTTTACTCTATAACTTACCGAAAATATAAAATCTTAGCAGGAAAAAAGGAACAATAAGGATTGGAGGAACATAATGATAAGCAATTGATCAAGAGTTTATGGACAGGAAATTGTTATGAATTAAAGGAGGTGAAACATTAACTCAGAGAACTGTTACAATTCTGGTAGGCTGATTACATGAGTGTGACCAAGGAAAACATGCACCTGACATGGTTGAGCTGTCAAGCCCACATTTTTTATAATCTTCTCTCAGTTGTCATCTGATCTCGCTTTCGCGTCAACACGCTCGTGCGGATAATAATGTGGGCGCAAGGCTATAGGAACGATATACAAATAATAACACGATTGCAGCTGGATCGCGCATCGGGAACGCCAAGTCCTTGGACTGTCGTTGTGCAACCGAGGAGAGGCGGCACACACAAAGCGCCGGGCAGGAGTTCAAAGGGACACGCTGAAGACATGCAGGGCGCGGAGTATTAAGATACGCTGCCTGGAAGGAAATTTCCGTAAAGTGGAGGGATGAATCCATGGTCACCAAAGAGTTAAATATGAGCCAGCTTGCATAACTATATATATATATTTTTTTCTATACCCTGTTAGTCAATCATGATTCACGCAAGGAAAGCGATTCCAATGGAAAGAGCTAGGATTTGAATTTGAAATGTTAAGGAACACGACGGATTGGTGAATCTCAGCTACCCCGCACTGAAAAAAGTGAGCCATGATACCTTTATCCTAACATTTATTTTCCAAACTGTTCACATCCAACGAATAAAAATATACATAAATTAGGAAACTGAGGTATTAATGGCAAAATTGTTTTCATTGCATATATTATCTCCAATTATTTACGGATAATATTTTTCCTCCAAGAATAATATTAAGTAATTAGAACTAATCGGAGCGTTTATTAAAGTCCAATTGACCATGGTTAACATAACAATTGATGGCAAAGGAAAGGCACATTCCTCAGATATGGGTATGGGACAACCGGGCACTCCCAGCAACGAGGATAAATGATTACAATTGCAATGTAGAACCATTTAAAATGCCCAAAGTCATTTAATGGAGCGTTAAATGTTATTATTTAATGCTTAACGATCAAAGCCAAACAGAGGGAAGTTATAATTATCGCAACGCTATTTTATTTAATACTGAAATACTACAATGATTTAAAAAGAATATTCAAATGTACTCCCTGCATGCCAGAGAATAGTGATTTTGTTCCGCGCAATTCATTCCCGTCAGAGCGTAGGCGAGCAATTAAAACGTGCGTCCAATGTCGACAAACGAGCGACTACATTATGTATTCCGGGGAGTGAGACGCGAGAAATGACGTCAACAAAGCACATAAGAGCATTAATAAATCTTCCAATCGACACTTATGAGATACAGCGAATACACTTGTCCCCGGATTAACATAAAGACGTCGCGCTTTCGTCGTAAAATCTAAAATGAAATGCGCGGGGAGACATTACTCACACACACCGAGATAAAGGGAGGGTTCGACTTTAAACCAACGCGAAATGGCTCAACTCTCCTTCCAACTAAAGGAAAATTTTATGATACCTAATACGAAAAGAAAGAGTTACCAAAATATTAAAAACACTCAGAGCATCGTAAAATAAACTCGGTCAGTTTATTCCAGGAGTGCTAACTAATGTTTGCTCATTAGGAGCAACTGATGATGGCGCACATGCGCCGAAACAGAATGCAGAGTTGATAATTTCTGAAACTTGGCTGGTTAACCCTAGAAATGCGAACCACTACTTCCAACTACAGAGGGAAAAAAACATGTTGTCTGAAGTATTAAATTCAATATGGGTGGCAGTTAAATTTCAAAAGCGTAAAACTAAGTGAAATAATAGATCGAAACGAGCAAGGAGATAAAGTGTAATGAGCATGAAAACTAGAGGCATGAAAGCAGCGTGGAAAAATCATGTAATCAGCCTTCCACGGCATTATAGGAATTTATTGTTTCAATTAGGTTGTTTACAGCGGATGAGCGAATTTTAATTTAAAAAGCAGACTTTTCAAGGTACCGTGGATAACCTCGTTATCAACTATGAATAGAGAGAAGAAGAGCAGAGATGAATTCAAGCGAAATAACCTAATACAGAAAGAATAGATACCAATAATCCGAGATCTTGGCTTTTTAGGGAGCCGCGTGGTTGAAGGGGTCGAGAGTCAGAGATACATGATGAAGAAAAGACCAAATTAATGCTATACAATTTGGCAATAACACCACACCCAATCATAAACAAATATGACTTCTGGAGAATGGCAAAGCAGTTAAAATTAGCCAATATTTCGAGTGATCGAAGGACGCCACCCGTTTTGTCTCAAAGCTGCCCCTACGAGGGCTTAAGGGCGGACGCGTAAGGAGAGTGGACTCCGCACCACAACGCATCCAGGGCCGAAGCCGCAGTAGCTACCTTGTCCGCGTCGTCAGTCCCCACGCCGGAACTGGCGGACGAAGACCCCCTGCGGCCAGTATCCCACGAGTTCCGCCTCCGGAGGGAGTCCAGCGAGTCCGTCGACATGGTGGACATGCGCCGTCCGACGCCGCCGATGCCGAAGCCGCCGCCGATGCCGAAGCCGCCGCCGACGCTGCCGCTCGAGTCCCTCCGGGAGAGCGCCGAGGGCGACAGCGGAGGGAACGAAGGGGACAAGGAGTCCTTCCGGGAAGAGGAGATGTCGAACGAGGACCGGGAGGATGGGGGGCGGAGGATCGACTCCCGCCGCTTCTGACCGAGGCCCCCGGAGTGCAAGAAGCAACCGGAGTGGAGTCTCATGGGAGCCGCCCCCGCCGCTCCGGCGGAAGTCGGAATCTTCCCGGAGGAACTCCTCCGGGGCAGGGGGCCCGCCCCGCCCAGGCCGGGGCCCGCCAACCCGATGGTCGAGTTCCTCCTCGACCCGTCACCCACCGTGTCCCGTCGGCGGATCTCCCGCTTCACCACGACGCCCGGAAGGTGCGGCGTCGACGCCGCAAAGGTGTGCCGACGGTTCCCCGGCTGCTCCTTCTTGAGCGGCGATGACGAATCCTTCCGGACCGGGCCGGAGGTGGTGCCCTTACCCTCGCCCTCCCAGTGCATGGTCATGTGCCCTCGGGAGTCACGCTTGAAGTAGATGCTCTGTGCGGAAGCGGGGGGTGCCGTGAGGTGCGGCATCGACACCCGCCTCGGGCCCATCTTGGATAGGGAGGCCTCCGTCGGCGCCGCGAAAGACGCCGTCGCGACGTTCCTCGGGTACTTGTTGGCGTCGCTCTTCCTGCGGAGCAGGGAGGTGGTCGAGCCCATGGAGGACCTCCTACGGTAGCCGTGGACCTCGCAGTCGCTCTTGTCCACACCCAGGGGTTCCTCCACCACCCTCTCGGGAACGTTTTCCTTCTCCTCCGTCTGAACCAGCTTCACGTCCCGGAACATCTCCTCCAGGAGGCGGACCGCCGAAAAAGCACTGCTGCTCATCTTCGAGCCGTCCAGAAACCGAAACTCCAAACGCGTCTTCGACGTCCACTCAACACAATGAACGTCCTTTGGGAACGCGAAATAACCGCACCGGGAGACTTCAACGCCCGTCTCAGACGGAACCGAACACGAAAATGTCCTCTTGAGAGGTGGAATTCCCTTTCAGTCGCTAGCGCGTGACTAATGCTCCTCTAAGAAATCCTCCAGACGCCTCGTCACATAGCGGGGATGCTCCACGCGAGCGTAAGGGGCTCCGTGCGAGTGTTTACCGGCGCGGCGAGAATGGGAGGGTGCGCAAACAACTCACGTCTCCCGACAACAGCTGATGCGAGGGAATGGTATTGGCGGCGGCGGCGGTGACGACTTGGACCGACGCAACTGCCCTCTTTGGCCCTTCCCCGCCTCCGTACGCGTCCTTCAACACCCCTCTCCCGCCTTCCAGAGTTCTGCGGAACCCCACCCACCCTACTTCCCCCTCCCCGATAAGCCTCGTCCGGGGATGAGGACAAGGAATGGGCCGAAAGGGGAGGGGAGCGCTGCGTTCTGCAATTCCCCTCGCCGCACATACCCTTGGCCGCCGACTCCATATTAGGCGATGAGTGAAAAACGCCCGGGACGTGGAGGAGAGCAAGGGAAGGGGGTGGGAGGGAGTGGTGGTGTGGGGGAAAGAGTTATCCAGACCTTCGACGGGAGGAGGAGGGAGTGTTGGACGGATTTAGGAGGGGTAATTACCTCCCCCTTCGGAATTGCCCACCTCTCGGGAATATTACCATTTAACTGCTTTCCTGCTAGCCGGGGTGCTAATTTCATAATATAAAACGCGTGAATTGCGAACTCACACCGGCTAATCACAAATACACACCGCCGAATGACATTGTGGAGCGGTTTCGCTTCGATTCCATTACTATCGCTTCAGTTCAAAGATCAGCGCTAGTTCAGCGCTCCAGTTTTCGCTAGCTATTTCTATTATGAGGTGATATTTTCCTTTACACGATGGTCAGACGAAGACAGTCGTCCAGGGAAATCAACGGGAAGAATGGCAAAGGATGGCCTAGTCTGATACATATGTATCACATTGTGAAGAATCTGAAAAAATATGTGAATATGAAAAGGTTTGCAGATAGGAGAATCAAGTACAGAGCTGCGTAAATCAACATTACGATTGATAATGAACGTTGAAGATGATTTATTCTTTAAAACAATCATAACAGAATTAGTACCAACTGATATTCTTCACCGCAAGATCACTACGACATACTAACCATCATTCCTCCTATTACGTTCCTAGACAGTTTATTGATTCTCAGTGCATAAATTAAGTCTGAAACGTTTCCATCCCATCTTACTTCGGCAAAAAAACAACTCCCTTTAGCCACCTGCACTGACGTCCTTTTTTCTGCAAAAAATGCAGCATAAACGAGAATAAAGCAAATGCCGCATATTAGTAATAATTCAGTAGTTTATTTCCTCAAGCTCTCAATTTTCCATCATGCATATAATTAATGTAGATCTCTTCCCAAGCATATTTATTTACATAAAGAGTTAGCATGATTATATATTTCTGTACCTGCCAGGCGAGCTAAAAATTTAAACGGTCCCGTTCCATGTTTTTTCACCTGTTTTAACATTTTAAATGATAGAAACTCCGAAACAAGTTATTACCTATTCCAGATTCCTTTCCTAATCACTCAAAGTCCTTTCTCAATACATAATTTGTTATGTATTTCAAGACTAAGTTGCTTTTGAGGATGCCTTTTTTCATTCTCTTTCTTGTGAGGTGCTTTTTTCATTCCAAAACCTTCCCACCAAAACGGACAGTCAGAATCCATCTACTTATCCAAGGCTGAGGCGGAAGATGGTCCGGGAGACATCTGGACAGCCCGGCCCATGCAGTTGCTTTTGACAGGGAACGCTGGAGACAGCGTCGAGGAAAAAGTGACGGGCGACGATGAAATGTGCGAAGCCCAAGAAGAAAAAAAGGCGGACAGGCGATCCGAAGAATGGCGCCATGAGTATTGCCCTTCATTGGGACAAACCGGAACGAACATCGGGCTGCAAGGCTAATCCATTGTGGCGCAAGGATATGGCAGTGTTCCGGCAGGCAATGCATTACTTTAGTTTCTTTTCACTGGTGCTCCTCATGGGCTTGGAAAACAATGATCCTCATTGTCCACGCGCTAAACTGCAGCCTGGATGACAACTTAGATGCGATTACTCTCAAGGAGCATATCCGATCCCTAGGGCGCTGCTGAGGGGGATGGCTTTGTTCACCTGTTGGACACTCTGACCGGTCGGGCCATCCCTTCTATTCCTATCCTTATACCTTTCCGCAGACCTAACCGCGAATCGACTCGTGGTGTGAAAACTTGGGAAAATATTCTACGAAAGGAAACTGATTTGCAGCGCCAAATGCGTTTGAAAAAAAACAGTCGCACAGGATTTTTATGCGAAAAATTATTCTTGGGCCCACATTTATGATATATTAATAAAATTGAGATTTCACTTCAAATCCAGCGAACAAATGATAATCCTTTACTCAGATTCCAATATATTTGAGCTGGTGAGATGGTCATATTCCACCGCAGAATCGCAAGTAGCAGAACTTGAGCGTTGTTTTATCTGCTCAATAAATTCTGCTCCAATTCTATAGCATGTTTAGTCGGTGAAATATGTGAGGTTTGAGAACCGACAATAGAGTAAATAATGACCACCGAGGATTTCGAAAATATATATTTCACAAATACGATGGATAACAGCAATGAATAGCCTACTTTGAAGCTTAAACATTGCTCAGCTAAAAATAAAGCACAGAAACCGAAACCAATGCAACTGATTTCCCTTAGAATGCAAAGACGACACCATACCTTGAATAAAAAGGCACTTCGGAAAATAATAAATGGGTAACGTCTCTTTTAACTTTACCGTATATTTTTCCACGTACTTAAGATAACCTTCCTTCTCGGGGGAGGCAACTATTACGTAGGTAAAAAAAAACTAATAAATAAAGTGCTTAGAAATCATTAACTGCCTACGGTTAAATCACATCGCAACTTCTGCGAAACGTTTCCAAGAAACGTGACTAGATTGAAATAGTTGGTGCCCAACTATAAAGTATTCCTTCAACGCACTCAACAAAACTGTTTGTACATCCTCGGAAAAACAGCGACTCAAGATAAACATGACTTTCAACTGGTAATTCGCAGGAAATTTTCAAAAATAACCACAAGGACTTAAATATTACGAATAACTGTCGTGATTTCACAACAATCCATTTTATCATCCCAATAAAGCCCATCACCGTTTTCAGCTAAAGGGCATCAAAGGTCAAGCTAATACTAACGCACTTCTCCATCGATATATCACAGAGGTTTATATTACATTATATTTGCTTCCCAGGAACTTTACGGTCAATGTGTATGGATCAGAAAAACATTTTCTTGCGCAACGTGGAGTACTAAAAAAAAAAAAAGAAACTGAATCCATGCATATAAAACAATATTAACACTACGTTTGTGTTTATTGCTTATCAATCGTCTTCCGGAGAGGTGGTCTAAGAGACACACCACACATTACGTCACACCAACGGTCCATCAGCGTGACTAATACGATAGAGGGGTTACAGGAAATGTGATGTCACGCGAAAATACCAGAGTTATAACCGAGGAACAAGAGTGAGCACTCACAGAGCGACCTCATTCCGCTCTCTTGCACATGAATGGGTTGACATTAATACGATGGAATTAAAAAAAATCCTTTGGGCTGATTATCAGGTACGATTAATCAGATATGCGTGGTCAAAAATTAAAAACGACTAAGGTTGTAAAAAGGATGTCACGAAAATGCCGAAAGGCGTAACACAGTAACATAACCTAACTGGTGAATATACAATGATATTATGTATACAATTCATTTATGCAGTCATGTGTATGCATACTATATGAATAATACACATACACATGACTTCTACGGTTGATGGATCCGACGAAACCGCCGAAATGGCACGCTACGAAATCCGTGTTACTTTTTTTGCTATGTATATTGATGCTATATCTGCCTTTATGGGTGTTTTTTCGTTTAAGTGCATGCGTGCCAGCAACACGGTGGATAGAGGAGAAAGGAAGACAGTCCAAATGTATCCCAATGCGTAGCGGCCATACTGATATTCATCTCTCGGCTCCATACCAAGGCTAATTCTCTCTTCAAGTCGGCATACTTCCAGGGGACGTAAAAGAGCATGATCTCGCTCTCTCTTTCTCCATAGTGAAATATTAATACTTAAATCAATTCGATGACGAATTATGCATTCCGTCGCAAAGTCACTTGAGGTTAGCTACATATTTTCACACATATTTGCCTCGAATCATGCAGGTTATTCCGAATTCAAGAGAGCAAAAAAGCGTATTCAAGATAGAATAAAAAAAGTAGAGGCCAATTTTCGACAAGAATAAATCATAACACTCGCAGTCAAGGAAAAAATTCTGCAATTTCTCCCTCTCAAAGGGAGAAATTGCAGACTTCCACAGTGACGAAGACGGAGCCGACGTTATCGCCTCGCTACCTCATGCACTGCGAGAACGAGGTGGGACGTAGGGCAGTGATTAACCATTAAGTAATCAGGCTTTAATTATTCCCGAAAGGATAATAGTGAAGAGTACGGCAAAGGTATGGCGAACGTAGACAATGCTATCATTCATTTCGGCGATAGGTTTGTCATAACTGCCAAAGATGCGAGTGAGGAACTCATACATCAATATATATCATTGCTGAAGTCAGTTTATCTCATTTTCTCGAATTGCGAGCCGTCCAATCCGCTGACGCATAGCGTGAAATCATTCATTCTCTCCTTGATGGCATACACATATTTGACAGCGCTATCCTCCATAAAAGTTGTTGCCTACGAGAGCTCTCCTCGTGATTAAACGCTATCCTATTTCCCTTCATCATCGCCATCACACTGACTTTCTCCCCGTACCCTCTCAGATAAATCCGGAGGAAATCCTCCAGCGCTTCATCAGGCCAGTAATAAACACTTTCCCCGATGGGTCCCAAATACTTGACCTGCATTTGGAATTCGAACTTAATGAAGTGAAACAACACCAGTGAATCAATTTGTAGACAGACAATCCAACTCAATATTTTCCTAGACGCGCTAGTCAAGTCGGAAACCACCGACAGACAAACTACAAGGCCGCGGGTTAGGATCTCACCGCAGGCACGGTTTTTTCTTTGTTATATGTCTCAGGATATTAAGATTAGGGCAGTCGATGCAATACAACCGTTGTAGCAGAAGGAAGATCTCAGTGTTGAGAGAGGTAATCACTCTTGGACACCCGAGTACGAAACCCAATTAAAATTCAATGGAGACCTTACTTGAATGCCGTGTGGAGCTTATGTGCCGTGTGGTCTAGCAATATTAACTGTCTTTATGTTTCTAAATCGCAAGAAGAGTGTCCCCTTAATGAGTGCTTTGAGGAGAGCACTCATGTTCAGTACTCCGTCCGTCGGATCGAACGTAAAGCTAAGGTTTCTCGGCGCCTTTCGTTAAGAGCAGGTAAACGTTGATGCCGGATGCCCCTTCCTTCTTTCTCCTTTCCCATAGCTATCCTACCTCTCCTACGTGAAGGAAATGACCATAGCTGCCGGTATTCTCGACAGAAAAACTCCCAGCTCCGGTCTTAGGCCTCTTAAAGGTCGAGACAAGCTTTCAACCGCAATACAAAAAAAACCTAGTGCACCAGTAACACTTAAGTTCCTTCACTAGTTTTAAATTTCATGAGCAATCGACAAGTTGTGGTTCGAAGAGAGTCTTGACGAACCGACTGGTTCGGTGCACATAATTTTAATCGACGCCGACGAATTTTTTACACAAGGCACCAACCCCGTTTTTTTTGCCGCGAGCAGTCAATCGGTAACGTAGATCTCGATGATTTGCAACGGAACGTGAATTGCAATACAGTGTCGAGCAGGTGGGAGTGTTTTTTTTTTGAAGATGCGTGGGGAGAATTTGTGGGTGGGGGGAGGGGTTAAATGGGAAGGGGAGTGCGTGGGGGGGGGATGGAGTGGGCGGACCCCTTACTCAACCGTTAAGCCGGAATATTGCGGACACTTGAGCCCGGGAGCAAGTGGACCCGGGTCAACACGGGGGGCCCGACGCCGCAACCCTTTGCCAATCGACTACGTTTCCGACTCAGCGGCGAAATCGACTCTGGCTTTCACGACTGCCATGCCGGTCCTCCCCCACGGAAAGCAAAAACCGAAAACGCGAAGGTCATTTTTGTCCCGAGCCGCAGAAAAATTAAAGGCGCCGAGTGAAATTTAGCGACGCAAATTAGGTTTCCACTCAAACGTTCCACAGCTGCCAGAGGGCGAATATTCAAAGAGAGGTGAAATTGGTTATTTACCCCACACCCTGGAGACTGGAAACGCGGAGAATCGGAGTGAGGAGTGTCGAATTTAAGGGTCACATGAATTCAAAATTTTTAGGAGGTGACTTCGGGAACTCGCCATTAGCATTATCCCATGAAATATGCATAAGAAAGAAATCGTCCTGAATAAAAGACGGCAAAAAAACTGTATAAACTCTTACCTGAATATCACAGTACCTATACATCGGCGAATATATATCGTCTTCCTCCATGACAGTTGAATACGCTTGACTATAATAACATTCGCTGTCTAATAATTATATAACAAGTATCAATATAAAAGTTAGATTTTCGAGTTTCGCCGAGTTTTATCTTCAACGTAAATATGAATGAAAAAATTAATCAAGAAATGGTTCTATTCGTAGCAATATTACCTTCATTTCTACTTCGGTGAACCTTGTTCGAAGGACCTGTGCTGGAATGAATAGTGAGACACGAAGTGAAATGACCTAGTACTAGCAATACTTACGTGGCAGCCACGAGGAATGTGATATTTTTCGCTGAGAGTGATTGATAGGCGTCACATTATAATAAGAGACCAATCACTAGAACTCAAAGCAATGCTTAAGAATTTAGAGATAAGATGAAAGGATATCATCTACTTCCACATATAAGAACGATTTTCACCTCAAGTAGTTCATAATCAGTACGCTTTCTAAAATGCCTGTTTACAACTTCCATATTCTAAAATATTCAAAATATTTTATTACATTTTCTAATTAAGATATAAGCAGCAATTATCAATTCACGATATACCAAACTCTGTTTCTGAAAATTTGCTCCGAAATTGTCTCCTCTTATTTACTTCACTTTATTCCTAATTGTTTCACTGGATAGTTCAGAGGCGATTATATACGCCACTGCTATTGGCCTCGCAACCTATGTTTTCACTACTATTATTTGACAAGGAAAGTACTCCACTATAGCTAATTTTATGAAGACCGTTTTACACAGTCATTGAACTTGCGCAAGTTAATGTTGCTTCCGTTTGAGCAGTCGTCTGCGAAAGTCCGTGACTTAGAGAATTGCGAGGATGCTTGCTAGACAGCTTTACACGGTGCAATCGTCGGTGCATTATGTCAGTGACAATATACCATTCAGTAGCAGTAATACCATCAATATATCGCATAACGTCAAGATCTGTGAAGCAGCAATTAATTCAACGTGAAAGATTCAATAAATTACCACCACTTTAAAATATGTTTTAACCCATAGTCTAAACATAATAGTGGAGACCCTAGTCCCGTATACTCGCTCAAAATTTGCACCACGAACGAACGGCTGTGGGCCAAGGTAACGAGTCCTTCCTTCACGAACGAAATTTAAGCTTCCACGTGATTAATCGCCCAGCTCATCATTATTGCACTTCATTCACTACCTAAGGAGTGGAATGCAAACAAAAACACCCAACTCAATCGTCAATAACCTATTTAATTGCTAGAATTCCCCGGGCAGTTCGTTGCCACTACATCTGCACCACCTAGTGAGAGAAATAAACTTCAAACTTGCGCGAACGCATGTGTCAGATTAGAACATGATTCAAATATGCTCGCAGTCGTTTACGCAGTGGCGCTGTCTCTCCTCGCAAGTCGTCGCTTTACACGGTGCAATATTTCTTGCGAAAGTGTTCTCGAAGCAGCCTGCGCAGTATGAATGACCGTGTAAAACGGCTTTAAAGTTCTAGAATTATACAGAAGATAAGATGCCCACAGGTCAGATTATTTTAGCCGCGATTAGAGAATTTTCAAAGTGTGCGGAGGAATAGCTGGTCAAAAAAATGTTTTCCTTTACCGATTTCGAAATAGGTAGCAAAGAAAGCAGCAATACCATTCCGAAGCGGAATTGAAAAGTATCTACTAGCAAATCGAATCCCAATGCACGCACCAATCTCGTTCTAGTACCATCTAGTAAGATTTACTACAAATTCAGGAAGGATAAGAAGAGACTAACCTACAAACCAATTGTTTCCCTTGATCTACAGTATCTCAAATTACAAATTAAGAAGAAGCTTCAGTACATCCGGTTTGACTTCACAGGATTGATACAAGATAAGATTACACATAAGAAAATGACTTACAACTGAACGCCATTTTCTTATGTGTTTTATGACATTCTTGTGATATTCATCTGCGTAAACTTCATACAACTTTCACCGGCGAACACATTGATACAGAGGCAAATCGATCTTTTGTAATCACATCAACCGCAGAGAAAATAACAATATTACGTAACAGAAACCTAGATATGTCAGTGAAGGAATATATAACCACCGATGTCTATTTTCCGAACATTCATTACGTGATGGAGCAGGCACAAGCTTGAATTATTTCACAATAGAGCAAAAATAGCGACTTGGGATTATTTCTATCCAAAAGGTAACCACAATTTTTCCAGCGCTCCGTCTACCTTTTCTGTTTTTGCGCAATAAAATATATTATGTATGGCAACAACAAAAGATTTGCCATAGAATTAACCTCCTACGCGCCACAAGACTCCTTCACTTAGCTCTGTATCAAAATATCACGACTAAGTTCACTTGAAAAACAAATCACGGCGACGTCTATTACAAAACGCTCCTCCGAATGTTCGCATTTCGGTCAGAAATGACATGTCGGCATGGTTGTTTGTACTCTTTACGCAAATTTCAAAGAGCGATTTAGGGCAGTAAAGGGTTTCAAAATAAAGATAAATTTCAAAGACTATTACTGTCCACTGTGGAGACTCGTAATCACGAGGAAATTGCCAAGATCCGTGGGATGTGATGCCGTACCTACTCCTCACGGAACTGCATAAGGAAAATATTCCACATCAAAAGATTTGAAAGAAGTTCAAGTGAGCGAGGAAAAACAAAATAAACAAAGCATTTACCTTTGCTATAAAACTGAGTAAAATTGGGGCGGTACAATATTAGTTATCAAAAAATAAATCATCGTCAGATTGGTTAGACACAGCTCTACACACGATTCTCTTATCAGCTTCTTCATATTTAGGCAATTTTTATCTTTCACATCCTTATCTACTTGCTCTATACATCTAATGTGAGCCCATTCTTTTCCATTATCCACGATCACTTGTTCCTAGACGATATCTCAAGATTTGGCCGAGTAAGTCGTCCCGTGTTTCTTTACACGTTTTCAGTAGACTTCTCTTTTTTCTCACTCTTCCTAGTGCTCCTTCGCTAGTCCTTCGGTTGATCCATTTTTCCTCCATCACTCTTCTGTAACATCACAATTCAAATGCTTCCAGCCTTAACTTACCTGCTGCTGTTATCGTCCATGCCTCACTTGCATAAAAAAGAGTGCTCCAGATGTTTGTTTTACTGAACTTTTTCCTTACTTCCGCTCTTGTATTTACAGCCGTAAGTAGATTTTTCTTGGAAAATAGTGAGTGCGTCATGAGGGACAGGCCGACATTACCTGAACAATATACACACCATCCAGAAACAATACAATACGATTGCTCCAAAACTGATTTCGATAACCTCCATCTAGAAGTACTCAGAAGTTTATCACGAGTGTTTCCATTGGAGAAACCTGTTGGATTAAGTTTTTATTCAAATCAATGATACAACCATTCTCTTTCGTGTTCAATATCGTTATGCCCCGAATCCTCGTTATCAACAAACTATTTCCCCCATGACAACCATGGAAAAACAAAACATTTATTTTAATTTGATCCGCGATTATTATTTAACAAATTTACTTTGCTTCAAATTCCTCCTTTCGCGTGACAAATTTTAAATAATTAAACTCAAGTTTGGAATGTGCTTCTTCATTAATGCTTCGCTGACGTCCTTGGTCAAAACATCAGTTTCCAAGTCTGCTGAACCCACGTGATGAAGAACCACCTCACCATTTTTGATTTCATCCTTGACAAAATGATACATTCTTCTGATGTGCTTGTTTTCTTTGTTGATCTTCTCATTGTTATTCCAATTCAATGCTGATTGACTGTCAGTTCGAACTTTTATTGGTCGTTCAACAACTTCAAATTGTCCCAGCTCTTCTAACAACTCTGTCAACCAGATGCCCTCACAAACTCCATCACATAATGCCACCAACTCCGATTCCATAGTTGATAAAGCTACCATCTCCTGCTTTCCGCTTCTCCAACTGATCAATGCGTCTCCAATCTTCACTGAATATCCGCCAAATGATTTCGAATCCAAAGTGGTACACCAACTGGCATCTGAACTAATCTCCAGTCTTCCAACTTCTCTGCCAATCTTCAAACGATACCCTTTGGTCCCCTTCAAATATCTCAAAACTCTCTTCAACGCCTCGTAATGAATCATCCTTGGATCTTTTGAGTACTGCGATAGTTTGCTGTAGGTGTATGCCAAGTCCGGCCTCGTCCCTCTCACCAAATATCCAATACATCCAAGTATTTCTTGGTACAAATCCTTGTTTGCTTTCTCCGAATCTTCGTAATCGTCAAGTTTGACTCCACTTGCTGCTGGTGTCTTCACTCCATTGCAATTCTCCATTCCGAATCTCTCAATAACTTCTTCGATGTAGCTTGATTGTTCCATGATAAATCCTTCTTTTTCTTCTTTGATTTTTATTCCTAGGAACTTCACTTCATCCTCCTTTGACACCTTAATCTTCAATTGCTTTTTCAGTTTTTCCACCAGTTGATCAATCTTCTTTTGACTGTCACCAACAATTATACAGTCATCCACGTAGCATCCAATTGCCAAAAATCCCTTCTTTGACTCTTCGACAAATACACATGGATCTGCTTTACATGGTTTCAATCCCAATTCCTTCAAAATTCCAGATAATTTCTTAAACCAACATCTTCCTGCTTCTGGAAGTCCATATAAACTCTTCTTTAGTCTAAATATCTTCCCTTCTTCAATGTTTACTCCTTTTGGTGGATTCATGTACACATGCCTGTCCAATTCTGCGTTCAAGTACGCTGCTTCGACGTCAATGAACTCCACTTTGTAATTTTTCTTCGCTGCAATTGCCAACAGTGTCTTCAATGACTCTTGCTTCATCACTGGACTGTAAGAGCTTTTGTAATCCACTCCCATTCGCTGTCGTGAACCATCAGCTACCAGTCTTGCCTTGTATACTTCCGCATCTTTGGTTCCCTTTTTCTTGAAAACCCATTTGCTTTGAATTAATTTTACCTCTTTTGGCTTGTTAACAATTTCCCAAGTCTGATAATTTTTCATATTTTTCAATTCCTTGTTCATTGCTTCAATCCATTTGATCTTGTCCTTGGACTCGATTGCTTCTTTGTAGTTCCTTGGATTGATTTCTTGCACCATATTGACAATGCAATCGGGCTCCTTCTTCTCTCTCGTTGACCTTCTTACTCCTTGTTGTCTTAATTCATCTTCTATTCCTTTTAATTCTTCTTGGTGTCTCTGTTTCAGGACATCGTTCGTGTCACCTTTTTTTCTCCCTCTTCTTCTCTCTCCAGCTTGAACAATTACCAACGGATTTTTATGAGATGAATCATCATCACTGTCGAATTGTCCTTGAAAATCTTCAACAACGTCATGGATAATTCCTGAATTGTTTTCTTCCTCGTGTCGTTCGTCTCGATTCTCTTGCCTCTCAATTGGGATAAAAACGTAGTTAGTCTCGTCATAACCAACGTCTTCTTCCTTCTTCTGAAAACCCATTTTTTCTTCAATGAACTTTACGTCTCGACTCTCGTGAATCTTCCTGTCACTCAAGTCAAATACTCGGTAGGCTCTCCTGTTCTTCGAGTATCCCACGAACACAGCTTCCTTTGATCTCACGTCAAGCTTCTTTTTTTGAACATCTTCATTTCTGTAGAAGACCTTGCAGCCAAAAACTCTGAGATGTCTGACCGATGGTTTCTTGTTTTTCCAAATCTCAAGTGGAACTTGATCCCTCTTCTTCGTAGGTGAAAGATCATGCAAGTAGCTCGCAGTCCACACGGCTTCTGCCCAAAATATCAGTGTTAATCCAGCTGCAATGAGTAACGTTCGAGCCATTTCCACCAACGTTCGATTGGCTCTCTCAGCAATTCCGTTGCTCTGTGGAGAATAGATCGTCGTTCTCTCGTGCTTGATGCCTTTCTTCTTGAAATATTCTTGCAATGTGTCGTTGGTAAATTCCGTACCATTGTCTGAGCGAAAATTCTTGACCTTTTGTCCTGTCTCGTTCTCTTTTCTCTCAATAAACTCGATCAGTTTATCGGCAGTTTCACTTTTACTCTTCAAAAAATCGACGAAATATCTTCTGCTGTACTCGTCCACAATAGTCAGCATGTACCTACTCCCTCCAATTGATTCTTGTTGCATTGGACCACACAAATCCGCGTGCAGTCTTTCCAAGATCTGCTGTGCACCTTCGATTTCGACTTCTTTGAATGGTGCTCTCGTCAGTTTCCCTTGAATGCAATCCTCGCAGTTGTCGTCCTTGATCGACACATTTTCGAGTCCTCTGACAAGATTCTCTTTCGCCAATCTAGAAAGATAATTATTGTTAATGTGACCAAGCCTCTGGTGCCATAAATTACTATTTGTTTCGCTTGTGCTAAAGCAAACTTCTTTCTTCAGCTCTCGTTCATCGCTGTCCGTGCTCATTCGAAACATAAAAGCATCTGCTTCAAAGATCCCCTGTGCAACTAATTCTCCTGTTTTCTTGTCATAAATTCCAAATCCATCTTCATCAATAACTATTTTCTTGCCCATCTTGACCAGACTTGGAACTGACATCAAGTTGCTGTTTAAATCTGGAACATAAAGTACGTCTTTTATAGTTAATGCTACCTCACCATCGTCAAGATAGCTGGTTCCTTCAATTTCTCCTCGAAATTCAGCGTGAATCTTTCTGCCTGCTTCAGCCGTCACGATCTCCACATTGTCTTTCCTCTTATTAATCAATAACTCCTCTTGATGAGTCATGTGAGATGTGCACGCCGAATCAAGCATCCAAGTGACTCCATTTTCTGCATTTATCTTGTGATGCTCCCTCACTTCAAATGCATGTTGATTCTTGCCTCCTTTGAAAATTCCCTTGAATTTGCTCTTATTCTTGTAAAAATCCTTTGAATTTTCTTTAGTCTCAATTGAATTCTCCTTATCCTTGTGCCAGCAATCACGAGCAAAATGTCCAATTTTGCCACAACAGAAACATTTTTTCTTAGTCTGCACCTTCGCCTTAAAAGCCTTGACCTCTCCTTCATTGGTTGATTTCTTGTTTTTCTCCTCATATCGCAAAAGTGCTCCTCTCATGAATTCGAAATCCACCGTTGGATTGGAAGAAATCGCTGTTGCAACTTCACTGAAACTCTTTGGTAGACCCTCGATTACGTACATAATTAATTCATAATCTTCAATATTATTACCCATTTCCTTAAGTTGAGTCTCTAATGTTTGAGCTCTAGTTAAATAACCGTCAATGCTTTCTTTCTCTAATTTTTCTAATTTAGCCAATTCAATCATTAACTGAGTCTTTCTATGTTTCTCAACACCGTCATGACGTTTCTTTAACAAAAGCCACAACTCTTTTGCATTGGAAATACCTTGACATGCTAACGCCTGCTCCGCCGAAAGTGTCATAATGATCAGCATGTTGACCTCGTCGTTCTTCTTTGACCAGGCTTCCCACTTCGCCACAGCCGCTGCATCAGCACCATTCTTCTCTGGTTCATCACCGAAAATGATATCTTGATACAATCCTTTCGCCTTAAGAACTGCAACCAATCTCATGCTCCAAAGTCCATAATTCTTGTTTGTTAGAGGCTCGATTCTTGAAACTCCAAAGTCTGACATTTTCCCTTGTCACTTTTCTTGACCTCCTGGAAATTTCACTCGTGTATCTTATAACCACGCTCTGCTACCAAATTGTTGGATTAAGTTTTTATTCAAATCAATGATACAACCATTCTCTTTCGTGTTCAATATCGTTATGCCCCGAATCCTCGTTATCAACAAACTATTTCCCCCATGACAACCATGGAAAAACAAAACATTTATTTTAATTTGATCCGCGATTATTATTTAACAAATTTACTTTGCTTCAAAACCTATCACAACCACGAGAAATTCACGGCAAGCTATCATTATTCCAAACACACATCGAGAAATGTAAAATAATTAATGCCTCTGGTAAACCATGCTGCAAACATAATATTAGGAGGGTCAAGTCACAAAATAACTAGATGATGAACAGTTCCACAGCATAGCACAAACACTACACATTTGAGGGATTGCTGGAATTTGTCACGCATTCCCGATATTCAGTACCTAGGAAAAATAAGGTGTCCCCGTCTCTGCGAATGGGGACGTAGATGCAAAGCACCTTATTATCCATCCTTCTTTGAACCTCGATAGATATGTCGATCAGCAGCCATGTTACTGGCAGAATATCCGTGGTTGTCACGGCAGGATTCCAAAAAATAATAAAGAATGAAAACCAAAATGTCACGAGTCGAATTTTTCCAAAGTATAAAGAGCTCAGCCCGAGAAAATAGGTGCCTACCGCCCTCTGCTCAGACCAGGGTCGATCCCAGGCATATGCAATGCTCGGGATAACGATGCCTTGGGGCGCTGCGGTTAGAAACCGCGCACCGCGCTGCTGTAGACAATAGGGTGGTGCACGGATCGAAGCGGAAGGAGAAGTGAAATTGCCAAACAGGGGAGGACTTAATAATGTCTACCACCCGATCGAATGCCTCACACACATCGCCCACACAAAATGCACACAGGTTTCGCAAGAGTATCATTAAGGAATATTCCTGAGAGGGATATCTATGAATATCAACGGACATACAGGCTCTTCATTGCATCAGCGATGCATTTATTCAAGAGCCAGTCTGCACATCTTCACCCTCCCCACTTATGGAAGCTTGGAAAGAATAATAAAGAAAAGTTCAGATGAAAATAAAAATTAAGAATTGGAGCCGTAGGCGATAATGAAACCGCTTAATACTTCAACGAGTTGAGAAGGATGCTTCCCAGCGATCGGGCACAGTTCTGCTACTCCCCACCGTGAATTTTTATGAACAGTTGTCGTTTTTCATATCAAAAAAGCATCAATTAGGTCTACCGTGAGTACCGAAATCCAATTTTGTATAGAAACCCCGCATGGAACATCTCTCGGTTAAATTAGTGCCACGACAGGCAGCTTACTCCATCCGAGCAGATTGTCCAGCGTTCACAATATCCGAGCCCCCGATTGCAAAGGAAGAGAGATCGTAGATTCTACAAACACCATCGGAGAGTACAATTTAAGTCTAAATTGGCTTCAAATATGCAATTGATCAAGACTAATTAATTCAGCATAATATCAGCGGAATACTTGAAACTCATAGGAAAGGCGAACCCAAGAATTTTTATATTTCACATTTCAAATTCGCCCTTTACGCTTACGTTCACTGATAATAGCACACAAGATTCATCAGAACGCCATCTTTTACGAACAGTGCCAACAAAGAAAAACAAGGAGAAAAGCCATTATTATGAGGAATAAATTGACAAGACTGAGGATGACGATGCTTGGTCCGATATAACAGGTTACCTTAACCATTTGATGAGGAGCAATTAAAATAACAAACAGAAATTAACTGATTTACTTCCGTTAATCCATGCGAGCAAAATTGCGCCATCAAGAACAGATTTCATTGTCATGCAAATTCCTCTAGCTGACTACACGACCAGATTTCATACGCAACAAAAATATTAACCCATGATCACCATCATCCCTCGACACAGTTGCCATGACATCCATAATTTATTTTTACTCACCTCATATTTATACCAGCTATAGCTTCCAAAACCTCGTGCATAAATTCAAATCTATAATCCTGAATAGCATGCCAATAAATGCATGCTTTACCGCCTCCCTTAAGACGACGCCTGCATGAGCTCTTGCATTGAAGCCACGCCGAGGGTTGAACTTCACACACCCAAAGCAAACAAGTGGGTAGCGATTCAATTTTCTTCGTGGCAATACATATATTAATCAATCGAACGATAACAAAATGACCTCAATCCATGCCATAAAAACTTATCGGCGAAAAAATCAACTCAAGTTCCATGCCACTGAACAACAAAGCTCGTAAAGTGCTTCTTAACATACCAATGGCCGAACTTCAACTAGTTCGACTCGGAAGGAGTTGGATCATCGCCAGAATTCTGATGGAACCGAGTAGAATACTTCGGCCAGCCACACTATTGTACACTCTCGAACCTGCTGCGCGATGAAAAAAATAATGGGGACTAAACCTTACGGTACCTTGCTCGCGAATATTTCAGATCCCTCTCCGAAACGTAAACACCCTGAATAACAAACCCACGCGCTCCCGACGATGATAAAAACGGGATTGAGCGAGAGTTTCGGGGCCCTCCGAGCCAGGGAACACAGAGAGTGAGCTTTAATTGGCCACCTTCGCGACCCACCGTCTCACGGACTTCTTTTCCGCGACAGAGGTCACGGGTGGGCGGGTCGCGAAAAGTGGTGGGGGGAGGGAGGGAGGGAGGGGGTGAGACGCGCCAGAAAATGCCCATCCCCTCCCAATCGTCGGCCGAAGGGAAGGAAGGAGACCGAACCAAGACTGGCGGGCCGCGCCCACGGGGGAAAGGAGTTCACGGCGAAGAAAGAGGGAGTGTACAGGCGGCAGCGGCTTCGAAACTTGCGTCTTCTCAAATTTGGGCATTTTCTAAATCAACATCAATTCCGGCATTCTCGAGTTTTTTACGAATATTCGTTCGTTTTCGATAGCTCGATGGTAAATATGTCAAATATGTTCCCCCAAATTACAATTATCAGGTTCGTTCATTCATTCTTATTAAATACTAAAACTGATTAAACGCAGCCATCAACTCTACCCTTTGCATTGCTAAATGAAATTATTTTGCGTGTGAACTGTATAAAAAAGTGTAATACACTTTGTTGGTTACCATTGTCATTTTTGTACACTTAAAAATTGTAAAACATCTGGAGAATTCTATTATATGGCAGCGAAGCATGGACAATAACAGCAGCAGAGAAGACCAGGCTGGAAGCATTTGAAATGTGGTGCTACCGAAGAATGATGAAGATAAAATGGATCGATCGAGTGAAAAACGAAGTGTTAAGAAGAGTGGGAGAGAAGATATGTCTACTGAAAAAATTAAAAATAAGACGGGACAATGGGCCACATCTTGAGACACGATGGCCTGATGAAGACAATCGTCGAGGGAAAAGTGAACGGGAAGAATGGAAAAGGCAGGCCTCGTATGAGGTATATGGAGCAAGTTGTGAAGGATATAAAAGAGAGGAGCTACGTCAATATGAAAAGGTTGGCTGATAGAAGAATCGAGTGGAGGGCTGCGTCAAACCAATCCTGGGATTGTTGACCGATGATGATGATGAAAAATTGTAAGCAACTTATTCTTCATCGTTGTGTTTGTATTTTTTGGCATATTCCTCATTATTTTGTTTCTTAAACATTTTCCCATATGTGTAAAGAAAGCTATTGCAATATTTTTTGACTTATACTTTTCGAACGCAGAAATTATTTCTGGTAGTTACCATTGAAGCCACCTAAAGTCCCACTATTGCATTGTTAAACTTTTACTGCATTTTTCTACAAGTGGAGCAATATATTGATCTCATCTTATCACATCGGGTCTTGCTGCCTGATGAGGCAGCTAATGTCATACTATACGCAGCGGTTTATTCTTTCGTGCTGTTTTCTATTAAAGACAAAATTTGGCAACCTGATCCAACTTATTAGTTTTCAATGACATTATTTGGTGCTTATGCTTATCGTACGTCTTTATTTTATTCTTTGCTGCACATTCCATTGACTGTATTGGTGAGGAAAAATTGGAAACAGGGAGAGGATCAAGAACAGCCAACTAGTCAGTGAGTAATGGCAAAAAGATACTGTATCCTGCCGAGGCATTAATGGAGACTCCACTATTGTTTTACCCTGATTGTACCAATGGCTTGAAGGAAGATTATATCGGTTTGGCTGATATTTGTCCGTAACCCTGGGATCTAATACCCTTGACAATAGTACGAACGCAATAAATGCAAATCATAGTACAATCTCCTTTCTACAAATATTTTATGAGAAAAGATCGTCACATGTTACTCACATTCGCCTCTTCTTCCCGGGCTTCCAAGTGAGTTATTTCCTTGTAGGTACCTTTCCCTCAATCTTGTTCTTGACTAATCCATCGTGTTAAGGGTGTTTGTTTCATCTATCCGTGTAGGGTGTCTATTTCATCAGAAAATCGGCAAAAATGTCCCTTGCGCAAACCGATATTTGACCAAATTTTGCAGAACCTCATCATAGGAAAATGAAAACCCCATAGCCGTTTTGCAATACATCGGTAGTGAGCGGCTGCAAAGTCACGGGTTAGAGATTGGGTGGAGGGGGGGAGGGGTAAGAGAGATTGAGGGGCGGGGGGAGGGGCCTTCACCCTGCTGGAGATCAATCTGGAGAAGATGGGTGTGGTGGGGGGGATGTTGGTGTTCCGGTGGGCGGGCGTCGCCTCCCACTGAGACGACGGCCTCGGAATGTCAAGGGGAAGGTTGGTGCGTAGAGGCGATGACTTCGGCACGAGCGATATAGCAAGCACCAGCACGCGGGCGATAAATATGTGTCGATCCGACGAGCGGGATCCGCTCCGTAAAGCAAACAAAGCCGGTCTCGGCTGTCGAGGGAACACGGGAAAAAACTTGATGGGCTGCGTGATCGAGAAAGACTTCCTCAAAGAAGAAAGAATCATGCCAACGTACGCATCTCTTCTCGCGAAAGAGTCTCAAGAATTTCAGGGATACTGAGTCAATCACAATGAACCACACAGTCAATAGCAGTTGAAACGCTTTTCACTCAAGGTCTGCAATTGCGCGATAAAGAACTAGTCTCCTGATGATGTTGACAACTTACACAGCGAAACGTCGACACGTATTTAGTCTGTAACGCGGCTGAAATCCGAAGAAGAATTTATTTATGCAAGTGTACATTTGGATATTTCAATGTCCACTTTATCTCGACAGAGAATGCTCAGAGTCGGAATATGAGACCGTTCGCTACGCTCGCGATTGTGCATTTGAGTGATTTCACTCGTTTGTACAACGCACTTTCGAAGGCACTTCCGTCCATGAATGTAACTAAGTAATTCGTATTCGAGACCTTTACCGTAAGACATTTACTTACAGTGGCTTCCAGGTAAAACTGGGATGCTGTTGCGTCAAAAGAAGTCTTTTGGGTCGTAGAAATCAGTCATCAATTTATTCAAGTATCAGTTTAAAAAATCGATCTTAAGCATTACAAAGAGAGGAAAAGGCATTCACGAAGTAATCCATTAAAAAAAAGGAAACAAAGTAATAAAATTATTCACGCCTAAAGAGTTGTCTCAGAAATCAAATCATTGCCGAATTGCAGGTCAGCTGGCACACAAAACTTGAATGAAGAGTACAATACATTTAAACGTCCCTCCAAAGGAAGCCCATGGCAAAAGTTGTGACTCCTAAAGAGGGACAAAACGAAACTTCTTACAAGATGAAACGACTCTTAATTCATTAGTCATGCCTGATATTCATGAATGCGCGAATAAAAATTCATGAGCCCCTTAGCTCCCTCTTAATCTCTTTGGTTTGGGAAGAAAAGGTGTATCTTGAGAGACGAATAAGGTTGCCAAAAGGAAGGCGCGTGAAGCCGTCAGACGAGACGCACGGGCGCTGGATTAAAACGCTCGGTGGCGTCAGAGACCCTCGTTAATACTTCGCGAATGAGAGGAAAGAATGAGCGGCAGAGAAGAAGATTGAAGAGACGACTCATTCACGATGCCCACGCGAGGGCACCTGTTTCTACGCGCCTCTCACAAGACCCCACGCCTTCCGGTAGACATTTTGGGGGCGTGGGCGAAGAGGAGCCTTAGGACCAATGGTTCGATTCCGGCCAAGGAAATGGTGGTATTGGCACAGTTAAGAATTCACACTAACAGCATGCCGAGGTGAGATATAAGACGCTATCCAAAGTGGGAACATACATACGGAAAAGAGCGATGCTCCAGACCGAATCAGTTCCTCCTGCTCCATCTATGATGCCGGAGAGCACGCAAAAAGAGAGGCAAATTCCGAACATAACACTGATTGAAAAATGTTGGTTGGTTGGTTATTCAGGGGAGGCGACCGACAGCTGAGGTCATTTGCGCCATTTAGGATAGGTGGGTAATTGGGTAAAGGTAGGAGTTTTCCGGAAACGAAGGAAGGGTGGAGAGAAAGCCGGCGTCGGCATTAGCCTACTCTTCACGAAAGGCGCCAAGGGGACCACAGCTTAACGCCTCATCCGATGGACGGAGTACTGAACTTGAAATGCCCTCCACTAGGAACTCAAGTGGGGACCGGTTTTACACTGAAAAATCCTGCCGGGAATCGAACCCCGGCCCTCGGGACGGGATGCCAGTACTTATCCACGACACCAACCCGATCCCCCTTCAAAAATGTTTCCCTCATCCAAAGGATTTTGGTGTGTTCAACCCAAAGGTTGGTTTTTGATGGGTGAGGTTAGTGCTCACCCCGTGCTAAGCCATTGGCGCGTGAAATTCACATTCAGGGTAGGGAGGTCAGTTCCTTTCCCTGGGCCACCTGTGATTTCCAACAAGTGCTGACACGCAGAAAATCGAATCGCGAGGATTTTTGGAAGGGGTGTTTAGAAAGGCTCTAGGATGCTTTCCATTAAATGAGAATACTTTTTTTTTTTTTTTTAAAGGATTTGACACCGATAATATGGGTATCTTCGAACCGCATTTCATTTCATTTCAGAGAAAATAACGCATTTCAAGCCCATTTAATTTCAGAGAAAATAACGGCCGAGACAGCCTAATCGGAGTGGCAAATGTCTTGCCTCATCAATTTAGAATTGGTTGACTGACTGACAGTGTCACATTAGGTTAGGCTACAGTAGGTTTGATATATGGTTCCTGTGCTCCTTCTGGGATTTCAACCATCCACGGACTCATTCCCTACGCTATTTCGCTTACAAACGACATATTTCTTACCCCTCTCAATAGTATTTATAGTAACTTCCCTTTTTCTTCCTCTTCCTCACTTTCCCAGCACTCTATTTTCGATAATGACCTCCAGGATTCCATTCCTTCCACCAAGTACCTGTTTCATCCACCCACTCTTGCTTTCCCCGAATTTCTCCCAACCTTCGAATTTCTTACTTCCCCAACCATGCTCAACACTTTTTCGCCTGCCTTTCCACACATCGCCCATATTTCTGTCTATGGGATAGCCTCCATACTTCATTGGGCAGATTATAATTTTTGACCGTTTAATCACCGTTTTTGGTTTATCTCCCGAGTCAGTAAAGAGTATGTATTGCTGATTATTCCGAGGCCATAAGACAAGGTAGGCATCTCAATGGAGCTGTCCGGCACCATAGGTGGAGCAGGAGGAACTGACGCGGTATGTACAATTTGACACTTGGCAAGGGTGTTCGAATGAGATGCAAGTAATAGACCAAGTTAGCAACTAAGGGCCGGTTGCACCATGTCGGGTTACACCTCTGGTTAGGGTTACGGTCACTGTTAAACACTGAAATCTGTTGCACCACCCCTAGTTACGCCTTGACCTCCGACTACCGCGGGAGTAACCGTAGCCGCCAGATTCACCGACGGCTACCGTTGTAGCTGACGGTCAGTTGCTTTGCATCTTGGGAACCAATGCATTGCGGGTATGAAATATGTAAACAAACAAGATGGAGGTAGGTAATTATTTACGTTTCGATCCTGAATTGGAGGATTCCGACAAAGAAATACTTCCATATTTTATTTAAATAGTTAATAACCCAAGAAATGTGCGGCAAAGAACCTTCCATTTCCATATTTGGAACGATGAATAATTTTTCATGCGATTTCGTGTGCAGAAACAACCTGCGATAGTGTTGTTGGATATCAGTGAAGAGAAACTGACGCACTCTACGAAGCGCTAAGTTGCAAAATATAGGTACAATTATGTGATGATGTATTTACGAGCTGATCTTTAATAATGGAATACTATTATTTGTATCCAGAAATATGTGTCTATCAGCGTTTAACCAATAAACCAAAAAGTGATTCAATAGCATCGCTCAGAAGAAATTTTATCGCCCTTCCAAAAAAATGAAGAAGCAATGGCCAATGTCCGCTCCGAGTTTTACAACATTTCAAGATTTCCCAAGGTAATGGGAGCAATCAATTGCACACATACAAAACTATCGTCTCCGGGTACGTAATGATACGGAGCCATTTGCTTTAAAACATTTAACCGATAAGTTTCAAACGAAGTAATTTTTGAGCATCTCAAAAAGGAAGTTCAAACATTTCACGTCCTTACCTTCCTTCTTTCATTTTTGGGACATTAGTTTACTCTTCCTTCTACGTTATTTTTGAACATTATGAATTATTTAGCATAAATATTTCACTGCTTGGCTCTAAATAGTGCTGATACCCAGTATAACTATCCTTACATACGTTGAAATCAAGCTGAGGTATTTAGGAATAGATAGGGCTACTTTTCCAATAATTTCCAAACCTTGTGCGATGCCAAACTAAGGTTAATGGCTATCGTTGTGCGCTGGCCTGGGTTATCAAATGAACAAATCATTTTTGGCAATTCAATTTTGAAGGCACGTGCAGAAAGTGGTGACTTTGGCAATGCAGTAATAGTGGGTGGGTGATTCTGGATACGGCCTCAGAAAGTATTTATTGACCCCTATCCGAAATCCTGTACGGCCAGAAGAACATTTATTAACGAAAGCCTAATCCGAACAAGGAACACAGTGGAAAGGATGAATGGGTTCTGGAAAAGAAAGTTTCCTGTTCTTTCACTTGGCATAGGACTACGCTCGATCCACACTGGCAGTGATTGTTGCTTGTAGAGTTTCCATAATTTTAATATACAGCAAAGGGAGGGAGAGCCTCCTCATGATCCTGATGTACTTCCAGTGCAGGTGAAAGTAAATGATGTAATTAACGATGGGGTGGCAGAGGTAGAGGGGTTCGTGATGAGTTCGTCAATTATTTTAGAAACATTCAACATTGAAATGAAAAAAAACTAATATTTTGTTAATTACTATTTTTTTCAATACTAAAATTCATGGATGTATACATGTCCTGCACTGCTTTTTATAATCTCCTTTCCCAATATATATATAAACTCTATTGGCTACAACGAGTCCTCCTCTCTAAAATTAGGCGCCTTTCTTGTTGTTTTTATGCCCCTATGCCGAAAAGAGCAAATAATCACGACATTTTTCAGTTTGTTGACGCGTAACTATGTAAAAATTCGTTCATTTGTAAAATAAACAAACAAATTATAATCCTACTTCAAATGGATTGTAAAAGTTAATTAAAAATAAATTAATACGATTAAATCTAACACTAAGAATATATAGTACTCGGGCATTTCAATGATTTTTAAAACAGTATAATTTTAATTTACAGAACAATTTAATTTTAATTCAATTTAATAAACAGACCTCTATTAATTGCGATTAAAATGCTATCACACACGTTGTCCAGCTTCTTTCTCGGCCGTTGCTAAGAAAAATAAACAAATCGCCTAAGCTTCCGGCTCCAAAATTACGGTGAAGTCCCGAGTATGAAAAATTTGTCAGTCATGTTGAAGCTCTGTGCTCACCATAGCCCCTAGTTACGTAGCTAGAGGTCATTTTTTGTTGGTGCAACAGATGGAAGTGGTAACTGCCAGCTACGAGGTAGCCGGCAGCCAGGTAGCCGACAGATTTAGCCGGACTTGGTGCAACCGGCCCTAAGAGAATCAAAGACGCAAAGGAGAAGAAATAATAGACCTGATTCAATTATAAAAAAGGGCGGAAAAACCTTAAAGGACACATCTTGGGACATGACAGTGTCATGACCACAGTCGTAGAGAGGAAAGCAAATAAGAAAATTGGGGAAAATTAGACATCTTAAGAAATATTAGGAACAATTAGGAAAGGATAGCGAGAAGAACATTGATGACATGGAGAGGAAAACTGTGTATAATAGATAGGAAAACTTCATCAACCCGATCTCAGGGTTCATGACAAGTGATGAAGGCCAAAACAAATCCTAAAGATTGGTGTTCTGGAGATGCTCGCATCACAGGAACGAGGCTACAATTCGCGTCCACATACGCTCCATCCTCGTTTATCCAAACCGGACTCTTCTTCGCCTTACTTTCCCCACTTCCGCCTCCCTCTTGCGGCGAAATCCACTGCGCCACGAGACATATGACTAATCCCTTGATTTCTCCTCCTCCATCCATGCGTCGATGTTCTCCGAAGCAGTGGGACACAATGGCACATTACGAAACCGCTCCATTTATGTACGCGTGTTATTTCCACGAATTCATTTTTCTCCGTCTTCTCTTGAACATGTGCCCAATTGGGCTGTACCAGTAGTACACGTGATCCTTAGCGGAGAAAGGTAAATACTCGATAGCCAAATGCACGTAATAATATCATCCACTACAAATAAACCACATCGTACAAGCCGAAGGTCAATATGGTTGGGATTAGGGTGGAGTCCATCAAGTACCGCATTTGATATTCAGACATCAGGGCGATTGAGAGGCCTTTTTCCCTGTGCCTCTTGTGGTTTCCTAGAATTATCTGGTGCCCAGGATATTACGCACGTTGGGTTTAGCTGTACGAGCCAAAGTGCTCTCTCCTGAAATTGTACTCACCAATTCGAAACAAAGATACGCTCCACCATTTCAAAGCAGAATTGAAATTTCCAAGAGAAACTTAACTCCTGTAGTGTTTATGTTATTCACAGAGATTATTTATAGTGATTTAGTGGCTAATAAAGCGTGAATGCAAAAAAAAGTCAGTTAAGGAATATCCACGAACGCTATGAATATCTCAAACTAGTTCTCACGATCAGGAGTTCGGCAAATATTTATGAACCAAGTCAGACTAGGTGCCTAAAATTGCCCATAATACCGATGTACAAATGGGATTTGTACGAAAAGCACTTCTAAGTGTAAAAGTAATCTTCTCATTTTCTATAGGAACTACGATTATTATGGCATATTACACTGCTTTTCTCACATGAGTATGCGTTACTTTCTCTCGGAGTCGTCTACAATTTAGTAGGGGTCATTGCTGTCCTCCGAATAACTAAATAAGACATGTGGAGCATTAAGAATATACATGTTTAAGGATATTTTCATTAAATTTCTTCGATGGACCGCAATAACGTCAACCTTACAAGAAAAAGAGCTACTTTAATTTGAGTATCATTTCCCCTAGGCTCTTTGACACCTGGGTTTCTCTAGGAAGAATAGTCTTCCCAAAGAATTCACATAAGGAAACATATGAAGCATTTCACATGAGTTGCGAGGAGAACTTTTTAAGGAAAACGAGGAATATTTCATAATGAGCATCTCATTCCTTTAAGATATCCACATCAAAAGCAAAAACATCATGGTTATGTTATAGAAACCAGCTAAAGGAAGTTCATAGGAACTACGATTATTATGGCATATTACACTGCTTTTCTCACATGAGTATGCGTTACTTTCTCATAATGTTCATCCGGAAGGAATGAGCGCTTGTTGGTTCTTAAAGTAGAGCTAGGCCCCTGGTGACAGTTGTGCTCACCGAGTTCACCTATGCCGCCTATAGTTACCCAGGATATATCCCTCAAAATATCTCAAAGGGTAAGATTAGCTTCACCTCCCAAAACTTGAACCCGGGACCTTCATTCAGAAGTCCTAGTTCTATAAACGAGCTAACTCTGTACTGCAATACTGTGGAAACAAATATTAAATAAAATATATATATTGACATGAACCACAAAGCGATGGCAAAAAAATTCCTTTTTCACAATAATACTTGAGGAATGCATTAAACCGAGGGTTCTCAACATTTTTAGCTTCCGTGTCCCAACTGAAGTTTTTAGGAAATCATCGCATATTAATTATAATTAATAAAAAGTTTTTAGTTTACCATGAAAATTTAAAAAGGATACCTAAATGTAAAAAACTGTTTTTTGAAGCTTGTAGGTAACAGCACAATATACTTGCATTACCTGCAGTTCACTACACCCCATGGACTTGAATCCCTAACCCCTGAAGTACGCGTACCCCAGGTTGAGAGCCCCTACGCTAGATGCATATGAAGTAAAACATCATAACTAAATGCATATGATGAAGGATTTTATACTGTCGTAAATCACAAAAAAAAACAACTCATATGGTGACCGCGCACCAAGCAGATCCCTAGTCTGGGAACACTTTTTTCTCTTTCCCGCAGCAAGTCTTAAAGTTCGTGCAGCAGTCAGCAAAAGAGTATAATTGGAAGGCTGAAATCGATAAATGCTAACGGAGCAAGCGAAGTTCCCAGCGGAACGTATAAATCGTTTCTCATTAATCCCTTCCCAGCGACGTTCACAAGAGTGGGAGAGAAAAGATGTCTACTGAAAACATTAAAAAGAAGACGGGACAACTTAATGGGCCACATCTTGAGACACCATGGCCTGATGAAGAAAAAGGGAGGGAAAAAAGAACGGGAAGAATGGAAAAGGCATGCCTCGTATGAGGTATATGGAGCAAGTTGTGAAGGATATAAAAGAGAGGAGCTACGTCAATATGAAGAGGTTGGCCGATGGAAGAATCGAGTGGAGGGCTGCGACAAACCAATCCTAGGATTGTTGACCGATGATGATGGCGAGCGACTTTTACTGACAAGTAATTAATTACTCGTCGGAACATACAGTAGCCGAAACTTAAAAAGCATCTTTCAAATAACTAGATGGAATTCAAGGGAACCTATAAATAATTTTTGAAATACTCACGAAGGAAATTAATTAGAAAATTAAAAAAATACAATGTATTGTTTGCACAATAATTGGAAATAAATACATTGGTACACCTACCAATGGATTCAACGTGTAAGATGTTTTTGTGACTAAATTCTAATGACATTTTTTAACATTTTTCCATGCCATCGTAATTCCATATCGTGTTGATGCTTGTGAAAAGAGCATGTTTTTATTTGATATGCAATTTGACAATAGTTGATTTGTCAGTTCAATAAGAGGAATTGAATTATAGACCACATTAGGAATTGCCGTAGTGGCAGTAGCATTCCAAGGAGGGTGCGAACGGAACGGCCGACCCGGGCGCCAGAATTGAAAAACATATTTTTTTAGTTTAAGAAAAAATAATTTTTTTCTACCGGAGGAGGCTACCATCTAGTTAGCCCCGGGCGCCAAGTAGCCTTGCTACGCCACTGCGTAGCGGTAAATACATAAAATTACGCCGTAAACAATAAAATGCATATAGAAAAATAGGAATTGTGTTTCTAGAAATAAATCGTGAATGATTGAAAATATCTACGATAAAATGCTTTTTTGGAATGTATTATTAATCCATTTGGAATACATGTTACTTAGTGACCACTACCCTCACTAACATTACCGGCCCTCGGGCTACACACTCAGGAAGTGCGATAATATATCTGAAAATTACCTACGTGTGTTTCAATGCTTTCATTTGAAAGTAGACTTGCGATAAATCACAAATCGTACTGCACCCATAGCACGAGGTGGGCTAAGTTTCGGAATAGACAGAATTCCGATTTCTGCTGAAACCTAGACTTTTCCGACCAGGCACGTAGCTAGATTTGCATCAGGAGGGGGCTAAGTCTAGTGTAGCGTAACTTGAAACAAATCAGCCCCTTCGGTTCCGACATGTTACAAATTTCTTTCCTTGATTTTCAGAGCATGGTATTTACTTTCACAGTGCCCATTCCTATCTCTTCTCACCGGTAAAGCTCACTTCTTACATTGTTATGAAGCAGTTAATTTGACCGGCCACAGAACAAAAGTTCAAAGCTTACAAACATATCAGATTGAAAGGAACAATCATTAACCATACATACACATGCATCAAACTAGTGATCGCGCTTATAGACACTTAACACTTGAATTATACGCAGCGTAATCCGGATTATCATGCCCAGTTAAAATCGGAATAACAAAATTTACGGGAAAAAATTTAGGGGAGGGGGCTGAAGCCCTCCCTGTTTACGTGCCTGATTCCGACAAGCTAAACAGGGAGTGTATGACGCTGCCTACCACATTCAAGGCAAGGAAGGCTTAACCAACTTAAAGATACAAGGAAGCGACTGAAGAAGGCACTTCTCCTTCAGACGCTAAGGAGAACGTTCTCCAGTCACCTTCTGGGACGATTTCCTAATTACTCACGACACCTACAAACACACACGAAATTACCCAGAGACCCCCACGCCGTCGAAACCCAGCACGTGAGCTTTGGATTGCGCTCATTAGATGAAAGGTCCACGTGCCAGAGACGCGACCGCAGTGCTGCTCCTAATGGTTCATTAAAAATACATGAGGATGGATGGGGTGGGCGGCGAACGCAAAATGAATGACATAGACGTGAGTTTGTGTGTGCCCTGCCGAAAAACAACCCGCCCATGGCTCGCCCTTGGCAGTGAGACGAAGTGTCGCCGTCCACGACTTATTAATTTCACTCCAGTGTTTTGATAACTCATTTCAAACTGTCATGTCACGATCGACATTGAAAATTTATTCTATCGAGTTTAAACAACGTGCCGAGTTGAAAACGTACTCAAAATTAATGGGGGGATGTTAACACGATCCCGAAGCCATATAAAAAAAGACCTTTGGAACGGGATCCTTTCTCCAAATACAAATTAATAACCACAAATAGAGATGATGGTTTAAAAAAATTAAATGTAAATACTTGTTCCAAGGCGTAGCGAATAGAGTGTAAGGCATCAAAACTATCTCATTTAAAGACACATTTAAAGTCAATCCTAGTAGAAGATGTAGTTTTTAAGGTGATCCAACGGCTAAAAATTACGTCGCACCAACAAACCAAGCTGTTCTTCTCGAGTGATTCTCACGCGGGCTACGTCCGCGGTAGTTATGAAGATGACACAAATTAAATGTTGCGGAAAAAACGAAACTACTTACATCAATCGAAAAGCACATACTTCTACTCACATAGTATTTTGGGTTTTTCTCGATAGATGGAAGCGGTACTAATGCATGGATCTACTTGTTACTGGAATCATTATGATGTTTCTTGCTTGCCAAGTGTAACTTAATCGATTATCGAAATTACTTTTCGTACATATTATATGCCGGCCAGGCAGCTTATACTAATCAGAATAAATGGGGGATCCGATTGGTGTAGTTGTTAAGAGTACTAGCCTCCATCCAGAAAGTTCGGGTTCGAATCCCGACATGGGCAAATAATTCCATAATAAGCCCTACTTGACTGCTTTGAGGAGAGTAATCGAGCATAGTCGGATGTCGGTTCTCGGATGGGACGTTAAATAATGGTTCCCTTGCCACCTTTAAGAGTTGCCGACGCTGCAATTATCTCTACCCTTCATCCTCCTAATCCTTGCATTCGCATCTTTGTATGTACCTTTCCTCCTGCGCCTACAAGAGCGGGTACAGATTTCAAAACCACAGATACAAGGCACATAGCATAAATAGATAGATAGTAGACCACTACCGCAACTGGACCTCCCAATTGCGGTAGTTGGAGGTCCAGTTGCGGTAGTGGTTAGAGTACTGGCATTTCACTTAGATACTCTGAATCCATACAAGTGTCAAGAACTTCACAATCACAAAACAGTATCTTAGAACAATGAAGAGAACGTCTCTATCACACACACTATATTTTCAAGAGTATTTTTTTTTAAAGTCTTATACTGCTTCTGCACAGAATAAAAATTTAATATGTTATTTGTGGTTAAACATTTTTTGTTTCTTATCTCTCAAACGAGTTCGAATACAGAAACGTTATTTATATTTTTTCGTATGTAACCGATATATTTAATCAATTTTTTTAATCATTTTATTGTTTTGGGAACTTTTGTGCTTATTATCGATGAGGGGTTATACACAAGAAGGGAATATCTAACCTAAATCCCGCACCCAATAAAGTCGGTATGTAATTATTTTTTAATGTAGAATACATCCAAGTGCCCACCACTACCACAGCTCACATCTAAGAGAAATTTGATCATCTTCAATCAAGATTTGGTACTTACTCCAAATGGTAGCACACACGAAACAGAGTGAAGAGGACACACTGAAAACTCACCTGAAAAGACAAATAGTTTAAGATTAATCCATCAGGCACACAAAATGTTTCATACGATAATAACTTGCGGTTATCGCTTACACTTACAGAAATGAAGGCTGCATAAAAAAGACATTAACTATTTTTATATTTTGATTAATTAAAAATATATGAATTCATTTATGTTTACACTTAACGATGCCGGTTAACAATAGTGACGCAGTGCGAAAGGTCTCACTGCCTCGAGAAATTGATAAGCTCACATATTCGTATTTCATAGACTTAAATCCCTTCATATACATATTCCTGTTTTGTAATATGAGAAAAGCAACTCTGCGTCTTTAACTGCGTCTTTAACTGCGGGGACAGACTAGAAAATCACACCGGAAAAAAGCAGCTACAAGGAGTCCGGTTGGTGTGGAAGGCCAGAACCACTGAAAAAACAGCAACTGCCGAGAATCGAACCCGGGCCTTCGGGACGGGAAGCCACCACACCAACCTGATCCCCCATATGATGACAGTGATTAAAGTATATACATCATCATTATACCAAAATACGTGCCCCCACGCTACCACACTGAATGAAGGGACGAAATATTTTTAAAGGATTCGTGTTCTTTGAAAAATTAGCATTCATCTTCTGCCCGGATAATCTTACGGCCAGCCGAAAAACAGCGGTCTTTAAGAGGGCCGAGGTAATCAGTGGTGCTAATAATTTACAACCAAACGAAAAAGGGAAGAGTATAAATCACGCACTTCATCAAAACAATTAAATTCGCGGATAAGGAACACGATAGCCGAAGTCCAACGCACTCTTGTCCACTCCGAGCGGACGACGGTCAGCGGTTACGTAATGTTTTCGGGTAGAAAAAGGCATGGACTGAGGTCGATTCGCGTTGACCTATGGGGAAGGGAGGAGAGGTTACTGGGGAAGAATAGACGCTTCGAGAGTTTCCAAAGGAAGAGGTCGGGACAGAAGATGAAGACGGCCTAGTGCCAAGAGAGTGCCCGCTAAGGAAGTCGGGCCGAATTGAGTGTGGGTGTGGGCACAGTGTCTCATGTGCGCGGCGACTCTTTGGGGGGCGTTCCCCACGGAGTTTGCCCGGCCTACGTTCGGATCTCGGGCGGAGTACCTACTCTCTTCTCCCCACTGCTTTCGCACGGGCTTTCTGTGGGCGGCGAGGATCATTGACGAAAGTGGACATCCAGGCCCGGAGCCCCTCCTTCTATTGGACACTTAAAAGAGGTGCTGTTCTCACCACCAAGCGTTCTTCCCGGAGTGAGTTCCTTCGCAGACGATTCGTGTTTAGTAAGTCACTTCACGTGCACGTTCAAAAACTCATGCGTACATGTACCTAAGATTAACAGTAGGGAGTGTTCTTACACTACCAATATCTCAGACCAATACCCTCCTTAAATAACCCAAATTCACACTTTTCTCGAGTGCTCGCCAATAATAAAAGTTTTAAGGCCGCTTTACACGATACAATTTTTTGTACAATTTCTTATACCAACTCTTGTATGAGGAAATTGTACCGTGTAAAGCGGTAAATTGTACGAACGCTTATGCGATTGAATGAATGACTGAACGGGAAATAGAACCTGTTCTAATTCCATTCAGACAAACATACAATTTCGTTCAGTTTATACAAGCGTTTGTACAAGAAATTGTACAAAAAATTGTATCGTGTAAAGCGGCCTCTACAATTGTTTCGTCCACCAAAGAATAACTAAAATCTACGGCTCAGCTGAATGCATGAAGGCCAGGTCAAATAGTAACAGACTTACGTTACAGAGATACGCAGTTCAATGACGACTTAATCGGCGAGACACGATGGCCGGATGAAGACAATCATCGAGGGAAAAGTAAACGGGAGGAATGGAAAAGGCAGGCCTCGTATGAGATCTATGGAACAAGTTGTGACGGATGTAAAAGAGAGGAATCATGTTAATATGAAGAGGTTGGCCGATAGAAGACTCGAGTGGAGGGCTGCGTCAAACCAATCCTAGGATTGTTGACCAGTGATGATGATGATGACGCCGTTCAACTTGTAAACGACAACTACTTGTGACACCAATTATTGAAATTAAACATGCACTTGAAAATAGCATAGAGTACCGAAACGCATAGTGTGTGTATCATATGTTGAATAAAAAAGAGAAAAAACACGACATACACTTTTCATGTAACATTTCATATTACGACACGAAATCGATAACTCTCTGTTCCATTGACGTCTAATCCAGGAATAAAGCCAAAGTGAAGGCCTGTCACGTTTTTACTCTTAAAGTAAAAAAGCACAACGTGGGCGTTCTCTGTACGTGACCCATCAATCCTATATCTTTAGAGCGATAGTTAATTAGATAACATTTTTTGTGGGAGCGCGCGGTGATGCCCGTGACTATTCCGGACATATTTTGCGGATACCATCGATTCGCGGTGTTGCTAGGTGGGGAATGAGAGAGGCTGTATATTTCACAAAATATGCGCATTGGGGTAAAACCGAGACGAAAGGGTTATAATTGCGGCCGACCGCGTTCCTCTGGCAGTTATATCCACGAGAGGGGAGAGGTAATTCATGACGACGGGAAAGTCGCGACGGCGGCGTGTAAGTGGCAATGACCAAAAGTGGCGCCTGACGTGGGCGAGGGGCAAACCTCTCACTCTCAATCCAGCGGCTCAAGGCTTTGCCCAAAGCACCCATCAATAAACAACTGCTCAAAAGCCGTTTAGAAAGTCTAAATGAACCCGGAGCGCTCTTTATTTAACCCACCTCCATGGGACTGCGTCGTGGAGGAAACAAAATTGTTTATTCCATCCACCGGATCACCTACATACGACACAGTTTCCATCATATCCATAAACGGAGGGTGAAATTGCCAACGCGTCATCTCTGCCGTCTAGTACTTCCGAGAGGCATGCCGAACTCTGGCAAAAAATTCAAAATTTGGCACGGGCTGAAAATTAAAAAAATTAAATGGAACCGAAATGTTAAAATCGGCAGAAGCGCTCAATTTTATGGCTGAACCAAATTGTTATGCTTGAATTGTAAACCTAAAATGGTAAGCATAAATGAGCTTACCAGAGGAATCCATGTTCCTTCAAGATTTTCCGACTCTATATTAACATTTCCAGAATCTTCCCAACATCATTTTTACAATACTTACAAGGCAATACAATACAATTTAAAAGTTTCATGTGCACATGATACCAGTGACGGTACATATTTCTAGGGTACAACTGAAAAATGGTGTAATATTAACAGTAATTTTCTTTTGTTAACTGAGCATTCAACATTTTTTAATAAATATTTTGCGAAAATGTTCTCGTTCGCACTTGCTGTATTGCTGCGGTTACATTTGAAAAGATTTTATAAGATGACAACCAGCGTATACATCTAGACAGTGTCGCACCCAGAAATGTTTTATGAGGCCATCAGCCCAATCTTTGGCAAAGTGTAACCAAAATTTTATTTTAATCGGTACGTTTTGAATGTTATAGTAGGCCATATTAGCTATTACATGTATGCATCCTATAAGCCGCCAAATCAGATTTACATACAAAAATAGTCAAACATTTAGGTCTATGCTAATTAGGTGTGACAACAGATAAAAGAGCCTTTCTTTTATTTTTGGCCTAGTTACACTCGAGTAAAACGATTTTTTTTCCTATTTTTGATGCTACCATGTGTCTGTGACTTATCAGTTAAAGATTAATTTGGGTTTTGTAGAGAGCTAAGTATGGGGCCAGGGCCCGTTTGCCCCCCCCCCCCCCCCCCCCATACCCCCGCCGGTGGGTGCACCACTGAATCCAGACAACGGTGGATTTTCAGTGACATTATGACCTGGGATCGGCGCTTAAACAAGGGACTTATCTGACCCACGGAGAGACTAAGGCATAAAACACCATAAACTATAAATATAATAAGACCGCAAACAAAAATTGGCATACATAATTTCGGGAGGTCGTACGTACCCAATTGGGGTAAACCTTGCTTTCCTCCCTAAAATCCTACCAAATGCCAATGGGGTCGTTTACCATATTTTTTTATTGCCGAATCTGATAGAGTTTTTAAAATAAAAAGACCCGTATTTTTCCGTTTTTTGATCCGCCAATTATTTCTCGAGTTATAAGCGGCGAAAAAACTAACGTTTTTAATCCTTCTGGAAAAGTGGGCGCCCTGCAACCTCTGACGCATAACGACTTCGTCCAAACACAACTGAGCCCTCGAAGCTACTTTGCCTTATTGCAATGGGGTGGACACAGCTGACTCTGCCAATAGGAGCAGTTGCGACAGCATCTGTGCGATCAGAGCTTCCGAGACCCCCCTCCACTCTTTTCCCTTCCCCTAAAAGCAGTCAAGGACGGGAGGAAAATGACGTCAATGACATCAAAGCAGCTTTTCCGGTGGGCGTCACCTTTTGCATATTTTAATTTTTGATTTATGAGTGAATGGTTGTGGTTAGAAGATTAATTTTTTTACTAAAATTCTTTTTTTTGTTTCCATCTAACGATTTCGTGTACAAAATTGCAATTTCGTTTCCGAGTACACGTCCCCATTTGCTCACACAAATCTAATGCCCCAGATAATCTCAACCGTCTATCCTGTCCGTCTTACATCTTGTACAACTAAAATATCTTGTACAACCTCTTGGCAAGAGAAAGGTTCACTTTCATCCATGTCGAATACGCAAGGGTACATGTTTATGACCCTCGCAGGAAAGCGATGTACGGTTTCCAGCCAAAATTGCCGCATAGCTCACGCGTGAAGTACGTAACGTCGTCGAAAAATATGAAACTGCAATAACTAAAGAGAAAGTCACTTGAATATCTCGGAAAATATGTTATACGATAATTGTTTTCTGATACCTTTTCATACCCCAGATCTTAAAATCTAACACGTATTGAGTCTCTTTAACGTCAAGAGAAAGTCGGTGAGCACCCTTGAAGTTTCCAAGTCACATCGGACACTCACTCTTGTTGACAAACAACACGGAACCGTCAAGTTCATGAAGCCAGAGCAGCAGGAAAGCTGTTGCGTAATCGGAGGAACAACCGTTGGCAAGCGCTCGCGGTAAGGTCTTTCTCAAGGTCCTGTTTCCCACACGCAATTGAAAATGTAGCAGAGATCTACGACTCATCCAAGCTTCGTACGCGGTGAGAACATTTGGCACTACGTTCCCTGGGCAGCCGTGCCCGTGTCGTACGACGAAAAAGCAGGCGTGGAGGCATTTCATAGCGTTAAGAAATCTCATTCTCTCTCTCTCGGAATCATTAGGAGGAATATGCTAACCTATCAATTTCCGACGTTTAAGTTTCAGGTTGGCGTTAATATATGTCATAGTAACGCCACCTGAAACTTAAGCGTCAGAAATTGATTAACCAAGTTTGAGACAAATAATGTCAAACTCAAGGCCAGAACCACTAGCTGTGAGCAAGATCCCCACAGTACCAAGTGGAGATCATAGATCCTTCTTTCCCAATGTCACTATGGTTATCGAAAACGTGTTAGTTAGTTAGTTATTCAGGGGAGGCGACCGACAGCGGAGGTAATTTACGCCATTTAGGTGCGTAATCGGGTAATAGTAGGAACACTTCACGTAAAGGAGGAAGGGTGGAGAGGAACCCGGCGTCGGCCTCCTCTTAACGACAAGCGCCAAGGGGACAAAGGCTTAACGTCCCATTCAACGGACGGAACACTGAACCTGAAATGCCCTCCACTAGGCACTAAGGAGGGACCGTTTGCCAGCGAAAAATCCTCCGGGAATCGAACTCGGGCCTTCGGAATGGGCGTCCAGTACTCTAGCCACCACACCAACCCGATCCCCTCGACAATGTGAGGTGAACTAGAAGTACACTGCTCGCAGTTATCGAATTAATAATTCACTATATCATTTGAGATTAGCGACATACGCGATCGGTCAAAATTTGAAGTATGTAAGGCAATTGTTTCCGCTCTCTTGAGAAAAATTTAAATGTAACGATAACGCGATACGTAATTATAAAGATCGGTAATCAGACATAGGAGCGGTTAAGAAAAACATTACTTCGAATAATTTTTTTTCGAACCATCAATCACTATTTACCGAAAATTGGATAATAAAGATATTGTATTGATCCATTCATCGCTCGGAGGCTTTTTTTGAGCCATCATATTTCATAGCAGATTATTTCAGGACATAAGTTTTTCGAAAAAGAGTAGCACAATAATAGAAAGACAGGAAGAAGCCAAATTCTAGGAAGTCCAGGGCAGCAGAACATCTACGATTAGATAACACAAGACGAGGAATATCAACAGAAGTGGACAGGAGAACTAGTATTTGTGATCAAATGTGACTCATAATATAAATTCACCAAGGTGGAAGCCACTTACTTCGATGTGAAAACACTCCACCTTTTTATATCGCTCCTACAGAACCTGGTGAACGTAACCGAGAGACACAACACTCAAGACTGGTTAATACCAACTTTCATGCCCTTACATGCCGGGGTTTATACAACCCATACGTTGAATAAAGCATTTTCCTGGGAGTTTTTCGCTGATTAACTACAATAAATATCAATGCGAGAAGCGAAACTTAATAAAATGCTTTCGAAGTCAGACGGGTATCCGTTTGATCGCGGGCAGTATGACTGGATGATTAAAATAAATAGCAATTCAGGAAAGTTAAGAATGACGGAGAAAAACCCGCCATCAGCTTCCTCTAAACGAAAGACGCCAAGAGGTTTAACATCCCATTTGACGGACGGATTACTTTGCTGGAAGTGCTCTCCACAGAACACTCAAGTAAGGACCGGTATATCAGCGTAAAACTCTCTGCAACTGAATTCGAATCCATGCCCTTGGAATGGAGAACCAGTACTCTCGCCAACACACCAATCCAAAATAACTAAGTACACACCGGTAACAATGCATCTTAGAAAAGTGGGTAGGTCTGACAGAGGCTTGAGCGGCCGGGAAGAGTGGATAAGCAAAAGGGGGCGGAGAGAGATATCATGACATTCGGGCAATCCACCTTTTAGTTTGAAGGCTTACTCGGCTTGAAAAACGACTCGATGGCATAATGGACGAGGGAGGCGATGCGCCATTGTTTTGAAGAGGAGATACCGTCTGACGTCAGCCGGAGAAAAAGAACCTAGCGAGGGGGCGGAGGGAGATTAGGTTTTGTGTAGAGAAACGTGTCGGGCGCTCAGAGAAAAAGATGCGCTTGCGTGGGAGGCATATGACAAAGAAGTCCAAGGAAGGATTAACCTGGGAAGAGGATTGCGGGGAACCTAAAGGTGAGTGGGTGGACTGCTCAGGAAAACCCACAATTAAGGTAAATTTCGCGTAGGAATTCCTTACGGGTTTAACGGTTGGAAGGACGGCATGTTAAGAATCCTCTAGCTAATCTTCATCTTCATTAAATGGGTGGCTTATTTATGACTAGCTAATAACTTCCCGCAAAGACGGAAAACAACGAAAGGAGGTGGGCTTCCCAAATGCCTTGGGGGACACGATGGGAGGAGCAACTCCATCAAGAAGAATGAAACGCAGAAAAACATAACCATTCGTCTGCGGAAAAAGCGTGAGGCGAGGAAGAGAAGTAAACTGAAGGTGCAATTCTGACAGCTTAATTAAAAATGACAGATTTGTTCAATTAGCAAAGTTCCGCATATTGGTGAACACTACCTCGCACACATTAGTACATTAATTACTATTTGACGAGCGTAATACCAATCACAACGAATAAGAACGATAGCATCCTACCACACTGCAGTCTATAAATCTAATGTTGTTCATCAAATTAAAAACTTAAAGTTCCCAAAACATATTACACCGTACTGTACTCAATTTTTTCCGGATTAGAACTACCGATGATACGCAATCGACAATAAAGTTTACGTGGTGATGTGCCCATTTAATTAACTTCCTTTAATCATTACATCAACTTAAAGTTTCAAACCACACAACAGCCGCTGACGGAAACAAGCATGAAGAAACTCGGTTGGAGATAGTTTCGGAAGATCGGGTTGGTGTAATGGTTTGAGTTCTCAGTTCTAAGCCCGAGGGTGCAGGTTCGAGTTCAGAAAAAAAGGCAGATAATTTTCAGCCGTGCAACGGTTGCTGACCGTACGGTGTACGGTCAGTACACCGTATGAGACGCATTACTGTATACCTACCCCTTGGCGTCTTTCGTTCATAATATGACTAATTAAAGGACTGTGAACTGGCCACGAGATCCTTAAAGGCGTTACCCGCTGAAATCTCGGTCAAGGCGAATTATTTTTTCTCTGTGGATTTTCTGCTATTGTAGATAACATGACTATTTCGACGCTGGGTTCGCTCCATTCTTCCTCTCACTCACTCAGTGATTCAACCCGAAGGTTGGTCTTTGATAGGTGAGAGTAGGGCTCACCCCGTACTAAGCCAATGGCGTGTGAAATTCACACATTCAGGGTAGGGGGGCCTTTCCCTGGGCCACCTGCGATTTCCTTTGAAGTTCTGACACGCAGAATATCGAATCGCGAGGATTTTAGATGGGGGTGTCCAGAAAGGCTCTTGCCTGGGATTTGAACTCGGTACCCTCCGGTCAGTATCTCAGTGCTCTACCCACTAGGCCACCACGACCCCCCGGAGGACAAATGCTTCTAAAAAGTGTGACAATGCATGTTAAGCGCTTCCTGTAGTACACCAAGGGTAGTCACAGTGAAGATAGAGATAAAGCCTACAGCTGTTATTTTTTGAAGGTTTACATGCAAATGACGAACTACCAGGATGAAGAAGTGGATGGTGTCTCTAGAGTATCAAGCAAGTTATAAAAAAGTAGGAAGAGAAGCAACTTAATAATTAAAAGAGGTGGAATAGAATGGTCAGATAAGGGCAAGATGGAAAAATAAACTGAAAACACAGATTAGAAAATAGTAATAAGACAGGAGAAAATCACTACTCAAAATCTCCGCACAGAAATTCTTAGGAGTGGCATATATGTTCTTTAAAAATCACAATCAAAGAATACATACATAGAAGATGGCAAAAAAATAAAATGATTGTAAATCTATTACAGTGTAGTTAAACAGATTCAGGAGCAAAGTGAAAGACTGTAAAAGCTCCTCGGGCACATATAATAGTGACTACAACTTAGAGATGATGAAAACCCATCTTAAATTTGAGGAACTAAAGTGCACTATGGTTAACAATTTTCAAGGAGAACAATTGAAAGGTACACAACAACAGCTGTCATTTCATTGTAAATATATTGGAATAGGATATTCAATACTGAGGTGAGATTTTGACCCAATGGTGACCCACTAGGCCACCCCACCCCCTACCCTTCCTCTACTCTCTGAAATATTCTAATACTTTACCTAAACTCCCACCCAACCTTAACGACGCAAATGACCTCAGGTGTCTGTCACCTCTCCAGAGAAGTGACTAAACAAGTTGATCCTAAATGAAAAATGTTGAATTCTTACAATTATTGAAAACGTTTTTACTCCGAAAGCCGTAAATCAATATCCTTTCGTAAAAGTAAATTAAGGACGTGAACGTAGGAACAACTCTAGTAATTAATAATCAATAATTCTAAACAAGCAGTCTAAATACTGCACTCAGCCTATTAATGGCTACCTTTCTAGGAGTTTTAATGTCCTTTACGAAAGCTAATTGGTTTATGGCTATTGGAGCTAATTCTCAACCTTTATAAAGTTGATCATTAATTACTACGCAATTTGTACTCTGATATTAAAACCCCTTACCCTCAAAAGGTCATTTCCGGCACACCTAGAACCTAATAAAATTTCACCAGATTCATCAAAGACACACTTATCCCCAAGAAGTTTCGCTGTTTTTCAGAGTGGCCGACTTTGGCCCAACGAGTCCCGAGCTAACGGCGATCGCAAGGAACGATAAAATGCCGCTCCTCCACCACCACGCGAAAAAAAATCCCATCTCGTTTCCCCAAGAAGACGGATTGATGGACGCAATCGGCGGACGTTCCGAGGGATCGGCGTGGGAGGTCCCGCGACCGGCCCTCATTACGCCCACGGAGGGCGGCCCCTGACGCCAGTGGGGCCCTGGGGGCGGGAGGAGGGGGAGGAAGAGGCGATTTAGGGGGCGTGGCCGAGAGTCGATTGCTTGATTGCCCCGCGATTAAGAAGAGAACGGGTCGCAAAATGAAAGCCTCGTCTTTCTGTCGCATTTGTAGCGCACAAGCAGGCATTAGTATCCTCCTTCCACGTGCTGTCAGAGTCCGAATTTCTCGGAACTACAAATTTCACAAATTAGCCGATTCAAATTACACAGGCTTGCGGTCAACTCGACACATATAAAGCCTTATTTAACAAGCATAATGCTAAGTCATACACGTAAACAACTACTATGATATTTGAACTGACCCAAGAAACAAAATGGAAAACAAACAAAGGATCCGACCAGTTTGTTTCTAGTAATTAGGAAATTACAGCAATTATTGCAAAAAATGCAAATTACGAAGAAATGTTTCTCGGGCTTGGAACCGGTTGATAGGCTCCATTACTACCTGCGTCTCAAAGAGCGACTCGCTCTTCATCTTCAGGGCTTCTGAGCCCTGAAGATGAAGACTTATCATTCTTCTGAACGTTATCCACCTTCTCCACTTCTTCTTATGATTCTAAGGGACTGAACGTTTGAAAGAGCGAGTCTCTCTTTGAAAAGTTGGCAGTAATGGAGCCTATTAACCGGTGCTTCATAGTATTCGCCGGGAAAATACTAATCTTATAATTCAAATTACCTTTCAAAGGAATAGCGCAGCTTTCGGCTCATCGACCTCATAAAAGGAAACAAATTTGTACCATTAAATGAATACAGTGTAAGAATGATGACCCGATTTTTTACACATTACATTTATTGATGGAAAAACATGAAATAAGTCCAAAATAATAAAAGAAATCTTAAAGTTTTCAGTTAAATCATTACAAATTGTTATTAAATTGTTTCTACTCATGAACTGAGTGTCCTCCATCAATTCCCGCTAAACTGCAGAACGAAAAAAAGCCTTTTGTTAGGCAGGCGCCATTTTTCAACAGACAGGTTATGAAAAGATCCATCGTAAGGATTGGCATCAAGAGTCGATTCCCTAAAACTGTAGACCAAGTATATTTGAGCAACATAAATTCGATTCATAATATGTACGAAATTCCATCAATATAACGTTTTAAAAGAAGATAATTCTTTATGAAACACTTTGCCATCACTCTTTGGGCATTTCCTATGTACGAAACTTAGACATTCCATATGATAAAATAGTACTTCGACGCGCCATTGGCAGAGACAGTGGAGGATTTGAAGAAGATTGTAGTAACCATGGAAAGGACAAGGCCAGATATCAGCTGAAGATCAATACAAATAAAACAAAGATGGTATTCAGTAGGAGAGAAGAAACCAATACCAATGTGAAACTAGGAACACAAAAACTTGAGGAGGTGAAAAAGTACTATTGCCTGGGAAGCACAGTAACCAGCGATGGATAAAGCAAGAAAGAAATAGTGAGCAGAATAGTCCTCAGGGAAAGAGGGCATTCTACCAAAAGAAGAATCTACTTACAGCTGGAAATACAAGCAAGGAAACATTTCATCAGAACGCACATCTGGAGAATTTTCCTTTATGGAAGTGAGACATGCACGATGGCTGCTGCATAGAAGACAAGGGAGGAATCAGTCGAAATGCGGTGCCACAGAAGAATGATAAAAATTAAATGGATCGACAGAATGCGTAACGGGAAAGTCCTAAGAAGAGTGGAAGCTAAGAGAAGTCCACTGGAAACCCTAAGGAAAAGACGAGACAACTTAATGGGCCACATCATAAGACACGATGGCCTGATGAAGACAACTGAACGACAGGTGAATAGGAGGAATGACACACAAGGCCACGTATGAGATATATAGAACAAGTGATGGAGGATTAGAAAGAGAAGAAATACGTAAATATGAATAAATTAGCTGATAGGAAAATAGAGTGGAGAGCTGCGTCAAACCAATCTCAGTATTGTTGACTTATGATGACGACGATGATGATGATACTGAAAAACATTGTTTTCTTCTTGTGTGATCGTGAGCCAACCGACGCTCTATCCCTTACATGCCTAATTCCTTGCGTCGCGACGCAAGGAATTACTATTGCCTTTTTTAGTAGGCATGTAAGGGATAGAGCGAACGGGTGCTATGAGGGACGGGGGTCTGAAGAGGAAGGGATTCTACTAATGGGTGCGGAGCGGCAAGACAAGGACGGAACCGGACACCGGACGCTAGCCAAGCCATTACCAACTTCGACCGGAAACCCGAGTTCTCTTAACTCGAGTAATGCTTATTATGACTTCTGTTGCAAAAAAAATGGACACATTATTACTGAATGTAAATACTCTTAGATCAGTCCCGGTATAAAGAAATGATAATCAGTCCACGCATACTTTACGACAAAAAGTACGCTATAATGCGTCACACATATTGATTGAGTTTAAATTAAAGAATCGACTCCAAAGTCCTAAAACAAAGATCAAGTTAGTGGCTTCTTTATTTAGGAAAACGAACCAAATAATTCGAATTTCAAAACAGACATGCGCAAGCAAAACAAATTTAGAGGTGGATTAACTGAGAAAATACTCGGAACATGATGCATAACAAATATCAGCTTAGCATGGAATAATATGAGCTATATTTAACAGCAAACCTATTATTTTTTCATCACACCATATAAGCACCAACTAAAGAATCATGCACAATATTACAATATATATGGTATAAAATATCATTATGGGATGTGAGAAAGAACTTTACGGTTAGTGGATCGAAAATCGTTTAAACTAAATTTACGGCGAGGAAGGGAAATCTTGGTAGGCTCAGGCTCTTGGCTGAAGTATTCAGGAGTGGTCACGGTTTACGAGCAGAAGAGTGAAATATACCAAATAACGTAAGATTTTTATGGGTGAGGCTCAATCCAATGGATATTTCTGATTTATTCCCTGGTATATTTTACGACTGGACAAACTGACTGCAATCGTGCCATAAGTCTGAGCTGACATGGCTAATCGAATCAGGCATTCCCATTACCAGAGCCGACCAATATGAATTTAGGCAGCGAAAGGATTTAGGAGAAACTTAAAAACGAATCTTTCTTGCCAAGGAATCGTCCAAGACTTTGCGCTCAGTAAATGAACTGCATAAAAAGAGGAAAGAGATAAATATCCATTAACATTTTATGCTTGGGAAACTACCAAATTAAATCTTTTACTTCCATCTTCTGAGCAAGGATGCCTCGACCTGAAAAAAATAAATTTTCGAGAAATCTCATTTAGCTTGAGGAACCAGTTCGCAAAGTTCTCAATTTCTTAAAGGCTTGAAAACACCAGCCCTATCTCATGTCAGAGCGTCTCACATCAAAATTGGGATAGCTGCTCCGGAACAGCCGTCGCAGTCAGTGAGTGAGTTCCATTAGGAACTTAGTTTTAAGTTAGATTAAACGGTGCGAAATAGCGTTATCAGCAGGAGAACCTTACAACCTAACACTACTACAGTTGCTCCGTCAAAACAGCAGTGCTTGGTGACGAATGCCAATATCAAACTACTCACATAGGCACCAAGGAAATTAATGCGTAGCGAGCAAGAGTTTAAAACAGTTGACAGGAGGAAAACAATTTATTTTATTCATACAAAGCAAAGCCCGTCTCGCCATGCTGTAATCAAATAATAAATAGCTTACATTTACACAATGCTGGGGTTTCGACGAAGTTAAAGTTTTACGACCATTAACACTAGGTTTCAAATACACTGTATTCTACTCTTCAAATACTTCGATGTAAGTGGAAAATATCGAAACTTGATGTTAAGCTAATATTCTTAGTTTTATTCGTCTGACAATGTGTGAACCTCAATATGAACCTAGACCACTGACATGGACACGAATTTCAAATTCGGTTTTCAGAAAATCCTACACTATATGGCTCTAAATTTCGCGTTATTTTTATCCGAATGTTACATTTCCGAGAAGAAGTTAGATTTAAATTACAGTACAGTTACATTATAATTACAGTACACGTTTAAAACACAGTTACGCAGAAATAAACCCTAACATTTCACTGTGATTAAATACAGCTATTTTCGAAGCTAATATTATTATTTGTTCAGTGCCTACGGAGTGCAGGGGGTCAGCGAACTGATTTTGACCAGCGAAATAATTTGCGTGGTGGCGCGTGTTGACTGGAATGCAAAACTCACGGAATGAACTGAATTGATCGAACTCGCCACCGGAAGAGTCCGAGATAAATTTCCGGGCCGAGTCGGAGAGAAGCTCGCGAGGAGCCGGACGAATGGGTGCGATTTCTCAAGGTGTTTGGACAGGTTGAGCGGGGTGGGGTTGGGGCAATCTCGTTCGCCACGGGGTCATTTCGTGCGAGGCGGAGAGGGATTTTTCTTCAGGACACCTATGCGGAGGAGTTCCCGTGGGTGTCCTCCGCTCCGAACATCGAAAAATGCCCCCCGGGAGTGAAGAGCGCTTAGAGGAACCGTTGGCTGGGCAATCTCAGGCCCAACCTCCTTCGACGCGGCGCTAAATCCGCTTTGCTACTACGAGTAATGATACCAATCCATGAATAGCATTCGAGAGCTATTCTAGCCGCTGAAAAGGAAGCTCAAAGAATAGCTTCTAACGGCGAGAAGAATAGCGAACAGACACTTTTGCAGGAATTTTTAGAGCCAATAAATCATATAGGTTTAGCGCATTAGCAAAAAAATGAATTGCACGGAAATAGCTAAATTACGGAAGTCACTCCGGAGGTTATACAGTAATAAAATTGTCGTACAAAATATTTACAATGAATAGACATAATAAAATAGTTATTCAAGGTATGCCCAACTGTTCCAAGGGAAAGAGCATTAAAACTATTTTAAAACAAAATATTTTTCCAACCGGAAATATTTTTTTTTTTAATTCACTACTACTCATTCTCAAAATAACACAAATATATTGTGGGGAACGCCATAGCCTACTAATCACTTATCAACTAGCACAACTTTTATTAGTCGCGATAAATTTTATCGTAAAATAAAACTTGTGACGAATTTCGCAAGAAAGAGGCAATGACTGATTACGAAGTAAGGCAACATACTATCTGTTACCACCAGAAATAATATCAAAGATGACTGTATAACACACCCTAGACGAAATATAACTTTTTTCTATCAAAAAGGCGACAAACGAGTCAATCTTCCGAAGTTGCATTAGTGAAATGACAATGAATCACAGCAATTCCTGTTTTAAAGGCGAAAGGATCCATGTCATGCCCACGACATCTAGAAAGCAAACATAACCTGAAAAAAAGGAGCAAACATTGGAGAAACGTAACCAGATCCTTCCACGAATACCGTACTTTCTCTGGCTCTTAGGGAGAACGTAAAAAAGGAAGGAAGTAATCGAAACAACCCGCGAGGCACACTCCGAACACAACCATCGAATTGAGTCCTCAATTTGGGACACGCGAAGCGTTTTAGCTATCGTGGAATGAACACATCTCTGTTAACTCCAATTTCCGTCCGAACGCAGATATGAAGTTCAACTGGTCTCCATGGAGCTATCGGGAGGGTCGACGGTCCTTAAAGGGGGTGGTCGTTGGCTTCGGATGGGGTTGATCCTGGGATATTATCGGGGTAATGCCGGTGAGCCCTGCCGATTCGAGTCAGGCAGTGGAGGGGGAGAAAACGAGGACAAACGACGAGAGAAAGGGACAACTGCGACCAAAACAGTGAAGCGAGTAATACGAGATGAGAAAATTACAGTGGTTGAGTCCGCTGAGAACGCTCGTGTTCCCAGCGGAGAGACCATTCGCGGTTCGAACACTGGCACCGCTCTTTCCACCAAACTCAAAAGCACCGAATTTTGACGTTGACATATCTTTCCCCCAAACCCATGAAGCAGCAGCACATTCAACGTCCCTTCTGAGTTTATGTAACTGAGAACTTGAAGCATCGATTAACTCAGTTTCGTTATTGACCCGTTTCTAATATTATTATCTCAAAACTGGCAGGTGAGTCCCCCAACATTGTCGGCTATTCCCCAACCATGCCCGATGATCTTAAAACTTCCTAGACAAATCGCGTTTTCTAGATGAAATAAAGCCACTTTTCATACTTCTGCCTGACTTCATGCTACCCAGAATATCTATTCATTTCTACCTCTTCCGTGTCTACTCAACGTTCACTCATGTATCATCCTTTCACAATCAACATACCTCATTCTGCCGACTAAAACAGCTAGTAAAAATTTATAAATTATACATATATAGGTATATAATTTATAACTTTTATAAATTATATTATATATTAATATATATAATCATATTATGTACATTATGACCACACATATAATTATAATATATAAATAATTATTATAAATATCCTATTCAAATCGATAGATTCGGCTTTCACTTGATGAAAATTCATGCTGAATGAGAAGATGCAACCTATGTAAATTTTCACAGACTTTATTTTGCTGGTACAACGCGTTTCGACGCTAAGTATTCTCAAGTACGCGTTGTAGTCGTCAATGTAGGCATCATTCTCAAGCACGCGTTGTAGTCGTCAATGTAGGCGTCATTCTCAAGTACGCGTAAATAAGTCGAAACGCGTTGTACCAGCAAAATAAAGTCTGTGAAAATTTACAGAGGTTGCATCTTCTCAATCATCCCATCTTGATTGTAATCATGATTGCGGTGGTATTACCGTTGCCGGGAAGTATAAAAATTTACTGAGGGATCAACATTCAAGTGCTGCCCAACAGAGCAGAGTCGCATACAGATATGTATTCAGCTTGCTCACTGCTTGTGGATTGACGTACCTTACGAGAGCTTTGCCTAGGTCTCTACTTATCAACCTAAACGGGAAAATGGATACGATACACTACCGATAGGAAAGGGGGGTCCAGCCTTCCGTTGCGTATGAAGAACGAAACATAATAAATTCATTTTTTCCATAGTAAGGATGATACACAATCGATAATAATATTGAAAAATAAATAAGGTACACATTTCTAAAGAAAGTTTGTTCTGTTTTTCGCAAAATTTAAGAGTTAATTTGGCAGCACCACGTAATTTATGGGAGGAGGGGTTCAGAGTAAGTTACAGAGCGTTGTAGTGGCGAATGGGGGAGAATGCAAAAATAAGCGATGCGTAACATACGGATTGCCTCTATTTTTTCTCCTGCCAACACCATTCGATAAGGTATCGCTACTAGCCATTTCCTCCTCCAAGTGAAGATACTAACGATTTACCTTACATACTATCACTCAACAACGCAGTGAGGAGAACAAATCGTTTACAGACTCGTATGATTTTGTATTGCAACAACGTCGGCGATACGCCAGAATGTGCTACTCATAAATCAAAGAGATTCTGCAAACAAAGAGTCTCTTATTGTAATGTAAGCAGAGAAAAACCCAGAACATGAGTAGTTATCGACATTATGCACCTTCCAACTACGTGGGATTAGGGAAGAACATAAACCTTCCTCGGAGATTATGTAAACGAGAGCCACAGATTCAGAATGAGGTTTCCAAGTTTGAATCGCAAGTGATCAGGAGTAATGAGGTAAGAAGCCCAAAGGGTCGAAAGGCTACGAAAAGAAAAAATTAAAGGATTGAAAGACGAGAATGAGAGAGAAAGGTAATGGCAGAGGTGCAAGAACAGAGCTGAAACTTAATTTACGCAAGTACTCAGTCGCACAAGGACTGAAGGGGAAGGAAGAAAGGAGAGCAATTTATACGCGAAGGGAATAACTGCCGGGAATGTGGGGTTCAGAAAGGGGTGAAGCGAACAGAAGTTGCAGGCGAATGAGCAAACGCATATTGCAGCTTTTAATAGGATCATATGACCGTGATTACCATCACTGTAACGGGCAAAAACGAGAACGATCTAAATCTACTCGAGCATCTCCGAGAAAGAGTTCCCCGGAGCAAAATAAATATTGGGTTAAGAAATGGTCAGTTCGGTCAAGTGAATACAATACCAAGCGAAGGAACGCTTCTGGAAGAGTACTGTCTTCAAATCCCTAAAGGCCAGGGTTAGAATCCCTGAGGTAGGAGAGATTTTTCAGTGAAACATTGGTCCCCAACTGAATGTGGTGCGGAGAGCACTTCATGTGTAGTAGTACTTCGTCCAGTAAATTATACGTTAAATTGGACCCCTCGGCGCCTTTCATTCAGTCTCATGATTGACTGATGGTCTCTTTAAGAGTCCATAACGTACTACACAAAGAAATTTCGTCACCAGGAACAGAATACATTAAAATGTTGTGCATTGAATGTGCTTATGGTAGCAAAAGCCAATGGAGGGTTTCACTCCATTCCTCCGCAATTCCCTATCAATCCAACTTAGCCAAAATACCTTTACTAATTCAAATGACCTCATCTGTGAGTGACCTTGCTAGAATAAATAACCGAAGTCGGGAGACTAAATTAGAATGGATAAGAGTCCAAACACCAAAGACCGTTTCAAATTAGTTTATCCCAGAGAGAAAATAAAAAAACACAGCAGAATCAAATATATAAAACGTAAAACAGGAAGCCAGAGTCCTACTAATAGGAAAAATTCCACGACGAAATAGTCCAAGGGAGAAAAGGCGGAAAACAACTCTAAGAGCGGAGGAAGAGGTAGAGACTATGAGAGATGATTGGGGGAAAGGAACCCGCGGGAAGCCGAGACCGCAATTTCCAATCAGTGCAGGCGATTTTGCGAAGCGACGCCATCAATCAATCCCTCCTGCTCCTTTCTTGCAGGATGGGTGGAGGCATAGGGTGGGGCGTATCAAAGGGGGGGGGGGAGCACCAGGAAGTCTTTGCTGCGCAGCCTCCACGCCCCGCGAGCGCGCGTGGGCCGCACTCGAACGCCCTTGGCAACGGCGTGGGCCGCACCGCGGACCGAGATTGAAGACGGGGGGAAAGCGGGACGAGGAACCGAGGGGACGTGAAGGGTGACCCCTACGACAAACCTTCACAACTAGCTACGTCGCACAAGGGGCCCATGCACGCACCAATAGGTTGACCGAAGATCTTATTTTGGGAAAGACCATGGTAAGGTGGTGGGAATATTCAAGTACCGAACGGCGACTACATGATGACTATGATATTAGATTTAAATCAAGAACCCCTGCGTATTATCCTAGGCTTGATGAGATTAAAAAGATTAGAGAGATAGATTGTCGTACCGATAAAATGTCATTTTTCCCGCGTACCATAAGAGAGCAAAATATGCAGCATAGCAAAGGGATAGGTACGGGAAATATTGTTAGAATAACCTGCAGTGCAAGATGCGTGTATTAAAACCTAATCCCTTTATTACTATGTAGATACTTCTACGATACTCTTCACTATGGTTTTATTAAAGGACAGCAACCAAAAACATGGGTTTTAGAGCAAGTTTTTGCAATAATAAGTGCATATGTATATCTCGCTATTGATCAGATAAAATATGCTCTGGTCTTACGCTTCACTGAGCAGATACGATTTGTACAGGTGCACAAACACATGAGAGAAGAACGGAAACGCAATCATTGGAACTTGAATGCCTCTTACTGCGTGAACTAAAATATAGAGTACGCTCATTTGCGGGACATATCAAAGCTTGTAAATATTTCTTTAGCACTAATCAGAAAACGAAGCATGACCTCTTCCGTGATTCATCTGTTTGGCTACTCAAACGATTTGCTCTCCAGCAATTCACGCCACGGTAGCGACATAACTAAGGTGACCAGATTTCTGATCTGCTAAACCGGGACAAACTCACTTCTCCTGAAGCATAGGCAAATTTACATGTGTGTAATTATGCATGTTTCTTTGGTCAAGTGAAGCGTTAGAAAAGTGGTCACTCTGAGTCCTACACAACTCGCTTTTCCAGCACCCGAATTGGTGCAACTTCCTGCTGCTACATATGTACGGGTTAAGTATATTATAAATATAGGAATGTCTACTTATTAAGCATTTTTAATTCATAATAACAATAAATAAATCAAATATTAAGGAAAAAGATTTTTAATTCATTTTAATGCTCATAAAATTATATTTTATTATACTTTTCAAATAGATTTTTATTCACAAAAATTACTTTATTTTTTAATATTTTTCAGATGCAAGAACTTTTTTAAGCAAAATTTTATTCTTCAGGACTCTATCAAAAATGACTTACAACTTTCATCTTTAGAATTTACTCTATATTTCATTATTACTTCTATTGCATCTACTTAAGTTTCCACTTCACATTCCATCCAAAAAAGTATTAACTGTTTTATAGAATGTCTCAGATACCGATTCACCTTCAAGTGATTCAGCCATCTATGACACCTTTGTCCCAACAGACTTGGCTTCTTGTTTTTCTACCAACTGGTTTCTCAAATCGGTCAGGATAACAGATATTTCCATTAAAGATATATTCTTATTTTCAATTCTAAGAACAGTGTCATTAAATAGTTTAAATTGAATCACTAAAGAGTGTAGCCATAATTCGTATAGCATAAAGTATTTCACCATTACTAGAACCAATTTTAAATCATGATGGTTTAAAGTATCTGCGGATAACGACATAAAGTTACATTCATTCAGATCAGCTTTAACTTCCTCTTCCATAAATGGATCAAGTACATTTAAAAATATTGCCTCAGCTTTTGTACGGGCACAGCTAAATCCTTTTTCATACATGGCTTTAATAAGTTGAGATGCACAGTCCATAGACCTGAAGCTGTGGCCATGCATTACTGAGTGATAGAAAAATGTAGCTTCTTTTGCCACTAAAACAAAATCAGATTCTCTCATTTCCTTCCTTTTAAAAAAAGTCAGATGTGTTTGGCTTGAACTTGCTACATTCAGAGCTCTTTCATGCTTTTTTGATGATATGTGATCAGTAAAAATCAGTACGACCACCATGGGCAACTGAAAAGTTTGTTTTACAAACTGTACATCACACTTCATGTTCATCTTCAGGTTTTACTTTTTTAATAAATTCCAACTCTTGTATCATTGAATTTACATTTCCTACAAGGTGCCATGATATTATAGGGGTATTTTCCTCTTATTTAAAATCTAAATAAAGAAAAAGACCATACTTTTCCTGTGGACGTTTCACACCATGAAATCAGACCTAAAGGAATAGAACATGTTATTTACACAATGAAGTACAATGCAATGTTTCATTGTATACGAGTTGATGTTCAAAAAACCCTCTTAGTTGAGAAAGTCATAATGCATACTGCAGTTTAAAGGAAATAATTTCAACTTCATTTTAATTAGTTGTTAAAAATATCTTACCTCGTGGAACCAATTAAAATTATATACGTCTTCATATCCTAGATGAGCAAGTTAAACATCCTGGAATACTGCAGAATAAACAGAACAAAAATAAAATGGCAAATGAAAATGAATAAAAATGAAATCTTATAAATAGTTACAGAACAGGTACTGACATTTCAGTGCACTGCTGAAGTACGTGATTCTTTACTGCTCCAACGCAATTTGCCAGCACGAAACAATTCCAAATCACCTTCTTTCACAAATAATTTCTTCATGAGTACAGTTCCACCACACTATAAATTACCACTCCAATCAGCATTCATCGAGAAGGAGCGAATAAGAATCTTTTACAAGTTATTCCCCCACACACGCAGTTCCGCCACTCGTCAAGTAAGCGGTTCTCGACGGGAGCCATATGGCCTTCAAGACCACTGGATTACATTAAAAACAGTGCAGCTGATAAAGTATCTTTTTTACAGTAACAATGACAACAACAAAGGTTAAAAAAACACTGCGTTAAATAACATACCAAAATCACGCACTTTAGACCAAAGACCGGTACAAATTAGTATTTTTGTTTAGTCTTTCGGGACACCGGGACAAGCACCCGAAAACCGGTACTGTCCCGGCCAAACCGGTACGTATGGTCACCTTAAATATATTCCTTGCTTTAAAAAATCTGCATCACAATGGGGTCGTTTACCATATTATTTTTATTGCCGAATCTGATCGAGTTTGTAAAATAAAAAGACCCGTATTTTTCCGTTTTTAGACCCGTCACTTAGTTCTCGAGTTATAAGCGGCGAAAAACTTATGTTTTTAACCCTTTCGGAAAAGGGTTAAAAACATCAGTTCGATGTTCGATTCAGGTGTGCATGCGACCTCTTACGTCATCCACTTCGTCCAATCACAACTGAACCCGCGAAGCTACTCCACCTAATCTCAATGGGGGACACACAGCTGACTCTGCCAACGGAAGCGGTTGCGACAGGATTTGTGCGACCAGACCTTCCGACTCCACTCCCTTCTCTAAAAGCAGTCAAGGACGGGAGTTGGATGGCGTAAATGGTCTCAAAGCAGCTTCTTCGATGGGCGTCCCCTTTTGATTATTTAAATTTTTGATTTATGAGTGAATATCTCTGATTAGACGATTAATTATTTCACTAAAATTCATTTTTCGTTTCCATCTAACGATTTCGGTTCCGATTAAAAGTCCCCATTATCGCCGCGAAAGCGACAGTTGATCACGAGTAACATTAATCTCTCTTCTCAGCACGAAGTCATCGCACAATGCAAACCAGGATTCAAATATCGATTGAGAAATGGAATACAGTCTGTAGAAACGTTTTAGGGTTTCGGCGTTCATGATACCCTTACTTGGTGGCCATAGCTTTCCCGAGAACTAATCAGGAAGGGTGTGTATCTCTTATGCCATCGACTAAAATGCGATGGGCGGAAACGCGGACGAATGAAGAGTTGCTGAACAAGGCTTGGGAGAAAAGTTGATTGCTGGCAAAAGCTGGAAGGCTGAGTGGATGCATGGATAATATGTCAAGTTGAGTAGCAGAACGCCATCAAAATCTACCCAAACCGGTAGAGGACGAACAATCATTCATCAAAACATAATTTGGCTCACGTATGGAAATAAGCTGCCAGTTGACGTTGATGACACTACGTATTACTGAAATCGACATACTCATTATAAGCCTTGAAATAAAATAATAACCAGTTGATCAGGTACAATAATAATCAGTACAGGTACTGAAGAACCACTCGTCCACCTAGAATATTCCAATTTTAAGTACCTACATAATTTAAAATTAAATAAATTATGACAAACACCAACACGTTTCATAGCCGTTAACACAAGTATGGGTTAGAGTAGTGTTTAGAGTACTGGCTTCTCACCACGCCCGGGTTCAAATCTCGGAAGCGCAAGATATTTTCCATAGGTAATACGGCCCCTACTTGAGTGCTTTGTGGACAACATTCAAGTGTGTACAGTACTCCGTCCGTTGAATGGGACGTTAGGCCGTGGGTCCCTTTGGCGCCTTGTCGTTAAGAGTAGGATAATGACGACGCCGGGTTTCTCTCCACCCTCCTCTTTTCCCATATTAGTACCTACCTTTCCTCCCGATCTGAAGCGCCAATTAGTGCGGAAAGAGACGGATATGATGATTCATTATCTCCCCAACATTTTTCCGAACTTAAAAATGTAACAAGTTTAGAAAAAATATCCTCGTATAGTAGCAACCTTGTTTAATTTACGAAATTAAATTTACAGAAAAATCTGGCGAAGGATCAAAATGTCAGGGATCTTACAAATTGAGGGAGCGTTAAAATAATCGAGGCTAATCTCGAACATAAAAACATCTTCACGGAACCTGATACACGCAGCATGACGTCCGCAAAGGAAGGGCGTTCTAACGAAGGATTTGTTATCTCACTAACGTTCAACTTCCATTTGTTTGGCACTGCTTAAATTTGTCTCGTCTTCTTAGGTTGAGATGGAAATATCACAAGTCGTGCGGTCTGCGACCCATGATAAGCGTTCATGAACCACACACAAAAACATTAGTTATCGAAACTAATTAGATATCACAATAAAATCATTACTTTCATGGGTGCACCTATAGTATCAAAATTGAAAAAGAAAATGATTATAATGGATTTACCTGCATTTATAAATACACTAGTTACAATTCTGAAGCATTCATGGCGCACATATAAGCTTGCCCTACGTGTTAAACCGTGTGTATAACCTGTATCTAATCGACCTGTCGAACTACTTTCGACGACGGCTATCCAGCGTTTCTTCGCTAACAACAGCCTGATGGGAGGCCTTATGTATACAGCTGCTGGCTTGCATTAATTCGTTAGTGATAATTAATTTTACAACATATGGACACCGGTATTTCGCACAATGAAAACATTTCCCCAATTACCATTCTGTGGCTAAAAATAAGCATGACCATTATGACTATGCATATTCTTTCAACTACAGGAGAGATAAACAAGAGTTTCCTCAATAATGTGCCCGTGAATGTGCCAATCGCCAAAAAATGTTTTCGTCGCTGCCAATACCCAAAAATGCTACTGTTCATTAAGTCCATACAATGGTGATCGAATTCTAGCAACTGATCAAGGCGTTAACTGTGATAAGCAGTTCCTGATAATCAGTTCTCAATAATTATTTTTATAATTAATTTTTAGCATTATAAAATTTACAAAAATAATATAAAACTCATATCCTGGTGAAATAGCTACATGGAAGCCAAAAACCCCATATTCCCTTCCCGTTCTCCTGCCGTTCCCTAGCTTGTTGTGTATTCTTTCTAGAAAGCGGGACTTTCTTAAAACCCCGCGGGACGCGGGATAACTTGTTAAAAATCGGGACTGTCCCGCTAAAAGCGGGACGTCTGGTCACCTTAGACATAACACTATTTCGCACTTTTCGATCAAAGGAACATTCCATCAACGCCATTAAATTATTCATTTCTCAATCAATGCTCCAAAAACTTACTATGAACACCTCCGAGGTGACCCATTCGTACGACATTCAGCCTGCGAAATATGACGCTACAGTAAAAAAAACAAGATTTGCGACATGGTGGAGAGGAGTACACTATGAAATGATCTTATATCAACACGATTAATACATTTGAAGTTTCTTTGGTCGAAAACTTAAGATTCCCTACAGCTACGTTTCCCAAACTGCTCCGTGAAGACCATGGGGCTCCACGAGTGATTCATTCCTTTTTCATAATTGTTTCCTTTATAAATATATAGTCATCATCGATCAACGATCCTAGGATTCATTTGACGCAGCCCTCCACTTGATATTTCTTTCGAACAACCTCTCCATATTAACGTAATTCCTCTACTTTTCTACCTTTACAACTTGCTCTACATATCTCATACGAGGCCTGCCTTTTCCATTTTACCCGTTCACTTTTCCCTCGACAAATTTTTAGCAGCCATCTCTTTTCTCCCACTTTTCTTAAGACTTCTTCGTTTTTCACTCGGTTGATCCATTTTGTCTTCATCATTCTTTGGTAGCACCGCATTTCAAATGCTTCCAGCCTTAACCCCCCTGCTGCTGTTATCGCACATACTTCGATGCCATATAGTAGCATGCTCCACATATATGTCCCAATGAAATGTTTTCTCGCTTCCACGCTTGTATTTGCAGCTGTAAGGAGAATCTAAATGAATATATATGCACCTTAATATCTATACTTTTGCACACGTATCGTGTGTATTATGCCTCACACCATATAAGCAGATAGAACTAAACATCTCCTTGGGATCCACAAAAACCTTAAGCTTCAAAAAGGCTTCCGTGGCTGAACAATTTTGGAAACCACAGTCCCATAGGATTATACTTGTTGATCTTCGTATTCAATCATGCAACACAATGGTTACAGGAAATCTCATGCATACAAAAGGCATACAGCTGTTGTTTTCATACTCGCGAAAGGCATATATTCACATCGAATCGATCTCAAGCCCAAGCGATTACATCCTGCCCAACTCGACGATACAACTGAAATCGATTCAACGACGATTTTGTATTAATAGAAAGATTTCGTCAAATCTATTAATCGCCATTTGATCCGAATCCTGAGCCTTACAACTGAATCCCTTGTTCCATTTCGCTGAGAGTAGGCTGGTACCGAATTTCAGTTTCGCTGAACTCTCAGGCCTCTCACAAAAATCCTCCATTCACTAAGCCGATCATTATCCTACGTTTTCCCACACGTGCGAGAAAAACATTTTGAAAACATTATTACCAAAGTCTTACATCAACATTTACTGTATTGCATTCTATCTTTGTAAAATCACACCACCCACTCATATTAAACGAGTTATATCACCCCGCGAAACCGACGCGGGTCAGATAAAATAATAAGCAATTACCTACAGATATCCTGCTTCGAATAAATATGTTAAACTTATTGAATTTCGTCAGTCCTTCAAAGACCTAGACAAAATATGTCGCTCGCCTCCGGTAGCAACTTAAGTAAAAAGAACGACCAGAAACTGTACCACGGAATCAATACTCCGATGTAATCATCGAACTCAAACTTCGAGGAAGAGAAAGAGAGAGATGGGAGAGGGTTGGAGAGGGAGGAGAAGACGCGCCAACGCATAAACAAAACTGAATCGCGAGGCGGCGGATGCCAACTTCCCCAAACACGCACCCACGCGGCGAAGCGCGAAAACACCCACCTGAGAGAACAACTTCCACACACCCTGCGCATCGACCCTCCCAACACGAGAGCTCCCGCACTGCCCCCCTTCTCCAACCATCACTTGATTTCCATCGCGGGTCGTTCCGCCTCCAGAGATGAAACGGCCCGATAGCGCGGCGCTGCGCATTGATTCACGGCGGACGATTTTTTCTCTTCGGCGCCGCACCGCGGATTAAAGGGTGAATCCGCCAGATTCGCTCCCAAGACCCCCCCAGGGGGAAGATCTGAAGGCAGACTGAGAGCACCAGCTCCAAACTTCACCTCAAGAGTTTCGGCGGGTTGAGAGATCATATTCCAGTTTCAACAAGCTTCTTGCCAAGTTTCCCTCGTGCGAAACTATACGCACACACGTCGATGGGCAAAACCGTTGAGCTCGGAAATGCAACCAGACGACATGTTTCGCAGCTCTTTCGACCATTTAAAATGTCTATTTCTACGCAGACTTTTAAGTCGAAAGAAGGAAATATTCGAGAAGAAAACCACGGCACCACTGCGACGCAGAAACAAAAATCAAAATGCGAATTACAGCTGCACCCAACGCGGTAAAATATTCCTGAACCTCTAACGGTTTTTCATGCAAACATAAAGATAATTAATAGGCTTGTAGCACTTTTTCCGATACCAAACCGATACCAGTGGCCGATACTGAGAGTATTATTTGCCGATACATTATTTATTTTTTTTTTAAATTTTGATACGTGCTTTCCTTCCCATATAGTAATAAAAATCAACTCAGAAATCAAAAGTGTTTTAAAAGAGCACGTAATTATTGAGAGAAATGACATTGTGACATCTCTTTTATTTTGCTACTCTTACAATTATCACTGGAATTGGATTTTATACACTAAACCCTTTTGCATTTATAAACACTAAAAATTCTTTTTAAGAAATAAGAGCTGCTGAGCATGATCAGCAGCTCATATTTGAATGTATTGCTCATTGACATATTATTGACACGGCTGCTGAACATGCTCAGCAGTTAAGAGGGTTCTTCTATCTGGACCATAGCACTAGTTTCTGAAAACATTTGGTCAGAAAACTCTAAACCTGCAGGTACACCCAAATACAGTGGACTCTCGTTAACACGTTTTTGTAGGGACCTGAAATCCTGAACATGGTAACGAGGAATACTTGCTGAACATGTTAGGCCTTCTCGGGTAATGTTGAAGACGTATGTACTGGTTGCATAACTCCCAGGGGACCATTACTCCTGCCATCAAGTTAGTTCATTGCTGGCATTAACTTATTGTAACAAAGTTTCATTTTCAATTATTACGCCTCCCAAAAGATACATACGATGCCTTGCGTTGATGTTCACTCAATAATTAATGATGACTATATGACTAAATAGCACGTTTTGTGTATACTATTCACGCAAAAAAGTATAGGTATATAGACTCGACTTTGAGGCTTGATATCCCAAAAGGGGAAGAAGACGCGAAATTCATAGAGAGCATATCAGCGTGTAGATAATTTAGCCTTTCGTTAAATCAGGCACCAGATTTTTTTTAATAAACAAGTTTGAGGCATGTTTTTGCAGAGCGGACGGCACATTTCTTCGAGTCCCAGAGGCCAGCGTCACTTTGGAGATTGTCATAACAATATGAAATGCATAGATGAAAGTAAATTTTGATAGAATATGAATCGTACTTTTGCCATGACGTTCGATAAGTTTCAAATATTTACTTACATTCGTTTAAGTTATTCTAGTTAATTTACGAAACCGGCTTTTCTCCGTAAGTATGGAACATTGGAGGCACGCGAGCACCTTCGTCTTCACTTTAAATTTTTTAATGCGAATTCATTGAGGTCATAACACTTGACTATGCCACAATACTTTATTTGCATTTCATATTTTTTGAAATCGAGTTCGGAACGTAGGCGCGGAACGCGGAACAACGTATGCGTTGAGCAGAACGAACTTGAGTTGACGGCACAAGTTTAATTTTTGCCGCTATTTCAGCAAACTTTCTTCTTATGAGGATTTTCGCCTACTTTTCGGAGGAGATTGAGCTTTTCGCCTCAGGCTTTCCCATAGCAAAATTCTAAGCACTTGTCTCGCTTTTACTTTTACGAAGATCGCAGCTAAGTAAACAAATACGCGACACGTTGGTAAGTCAGTTGAAGAAGGCGGGATTTCAAAATTGTATGTTTTTAGATGATTTTCACCGAACGAATACTTTCCAGTAAAAGTACCCAAAAAATCGAAAGTATCGGAGTATCGGGGAAATGGCCGATCCCCGATACTCGCTATCGGTATCGGCGCAAGTCTAAAAAATAACTCCATTAAAATAAAAGTATTTACAAGAAAATAATCGCAAGGTACGGAAACTATGGGAATGTGTAAATCGTAATTAGCAGCAGGCGGTGCCGACTGATACGGTTAGATCAAAGCACACCGGCACAGATACTTCTAGCTTGAATTAAGTACCATTCTGATGATCAATTTTTCTCAAATTGAAGGAATCATTATCATTATCGAGGATCAATAGTCACTAAAAAAAGTATAAAATCGCTAAGTTAATGGGTTCCCGAGATTTACCTTGGCACTAACATATTATCGTTATCTGTATTCACGCATAATACATCGAGTGCCCCACTGAGATCAATCATAAATAATATAGACATGAATTTTCTCAAATTTTTTAAATAAACCAAGCTTTACTCTGATTTTACGATGGTATGATGAAGACAGTTGATTTCAGGGGAAAAGTGGTCAAAAAAATAGCAACGAAGACCTCGTATGAATTTTATTTAGCAAAATAGGGAAGGGCGTTAAAGTCTTGATGTACTTGCAAATAAAGAGATTAGGAGTTTGGAGAATTCAGCGGTGAGCTGCGCCAAACCAATATACATTGGGATTGATTGTACTTGAGATGATTATCATATATTTCATCACTGATATGAAAATATCTATAAAATGGCCAGTTTCCATGTTTCGACAGATGTTTGTAAGTTTCGTATATTTGTGTTATTAAACGCATTAAAGGGAAATGCTACTTAACGTAACAACACCCAAGGGACAAAGTGACATCGCGGTGGTACGTACGAGTTCATTCATTTACCTACATATATCGTGTTTCATCAGTTCTCATGAACGGAAAAAAGCTTTAGCATAATAAATACCCTACCATGTAAATGTGTGACACTGAAAATCACTTATATTGTATACAATGTAAAAACAACAGTTAGTCGTTTTGTATACCTACATACTGTGAGACTGTATTTATCTTTCTTACATTTGATGAAGGGATTTCTGAGAACCCACACTGAAGTCCTATGCATGGGACATAAATGGGAAATATATGACCATGTATTCCCTTACGACACGTAACCGTATCAAGAAACATAAATAATGAAGAATACAACATTAAGAATCTGAGATTCTGAGAACCCAGACTGAAGCCCTATGTATGAGATATGGGAAATATATGTCAAATATTTAGTAAATGAACCACTGTTTATTTACTAAATCTTTGGCATGTACCCTTAGAAACACGTAACCGTATTAAGAAACATAAATAATGAAGAATACATCATTAAGAATCGTAATCGCATTCGATACAAGATGATTATCGTCAACTAATTTGAACAACCGCCATCACAACACTTCTCCCGCAAAAGATCGCATGCTGCGACATCTATTGCATCTTCCATGCACTGAGCTTCCACCGAAGCTTACTCCCTCAACTCCTGCCGCCTTACGGCCGAAACATGAACTGCTTGCTCTAGCGGATGACGAGTCATTTGAATTTGATGGCGCGAACATATGAAACTAGTCTACGAGTTATTTTCAGGCGAAAAGAGAAAATAAGAATGTGGATCACGCAAATGAAATGAATAATGATACATTGCTGTAAAATTAAAGAGAGTGAGAGCAATAATCGTATGAGAAAACACTTCTAACCCAAGTGCAGTCTTACGGCGCGAGCGACTTCTACTCCGGGAACGTATTGATTGCGGCTGCGGTGTAATCACCCTGAGCTCTCATCGAGTGCACGAATTATCATTTTTTTAAGCGTGGCGGAAGAGAAACCAACGATGCACCAAATATGCTATACTACTGATTAAATTTCATTCCTTCACACAACCTAGCACATATTTAACATATTGGGTAAGGACAAGATGAACCCAATGTACTGCTTAATACATTTTACGAAACCAACAGGTCACTTTTGGCCAATTGAGTAAACCTAACATATAGTCTTTAAAATAAATTGATCTAAAAAAAGTAGCTCTCACAACTGACGATACATGCTAGGATAAATTTAATGCATTTGAAAGATAATATTCCTACCGATCTTGAGCAGTTTGAATGATATGTATTCATAAGGTAAAAGATACATAGGGACCAAGGGTTTAAAAAAAAGGGCAGTTGAGCATTTAGGTCTAGCTATACAATCCAAAAGAAGTCGGTAAAATTAATGTCAACGAAGCCCAAAAAAAGTATTAAGTTTACGGAACACAAGTGTTCATCAAATAACTGACCTACGTAGTAAAGTTGAAGTAACATATTTTTAATACTCATCATCATTATCATCGGTCAACAATGCTAGTATTGGTTTGGCGCAGCTTTCCACTCTATTCTTCTGTAGGCCAACCTTTTAATACTATTTTTAATTTTTAACTTTTTTTTAATACCATTTCCTGAAAAAGCGTAACACTTGGAAGAGTAAAACTTTACCTATATTCAGCAAACCGGCCAAGGACGGATGGCTGCACTGATTGAATAAAGTGAGAGGTCTGATTTAACGGGGACAAAGTATAAAAAGAAGACAGGACAACCTAATCGGCCACATCTTAAGACACGATGGCCTGATGAAGACAATCCTCGAAGGAAAAGTGAACGGAAAGAATGGAAAAGGCAGGCCTCGTATGAGTTACTTAGAACAGGTCCTAAAGGACGTGAAAGAGAGGAATTGTGTTAATATGAAGAGGTTGGCCGATAGAAGAATGGAATGGAGGAAACCAATCCTAGGATTGCAGATCCATGATGATGATGAGAGTTACGGTACAGTAACGGTTGACAGCGAATACTAAATCAATTGCCCATAAAAATGCTGATCCACTTAACAATACGAGATAATCATTTTTCCACCGAAAGTGAGTATCCTAACTGAACGTAAAATTTCAGCTGATGAGCTCATTGCACATTTACAATTGTTTACAACCTTTCCCCACCGAACAATCACGGTTCAATAAAGGGCATGGGTTCAAATTCAGCATAGGTTTCGTATTGTAATACCATTCACGCCTTGATTATCTGTATAGTGAAGGTCAGTACTCCGTCCGTCGGATGGTACGTTGAACCGTTGATATATTCCTTAGACGTAGTATATACTTAAACAGTACTTTCATAAAATACTTATGGAACTCATTTCCTGGCTGAAATAACGCAGTTTTAGAGAATACATAACACTTTGAGGTGATATATTGAACCAAGTGAGGTGAATTTAACATTATTTGACATTATCATATACTGGTTTATTTTATTCACTGTCCATCTTTTATAATGCAAGGGAAAATTATTACCGAAACTTCAATTTAAGCACCCATATTTAAGATTAATGCACATTCTCGCCTTCCACACACCCTCGAGGTAGTTCGTAGATTACTCCGCGGATGTTAATGAATATCGAAACGTCATCGTGAGGTCGAGAAAGTTGGAAAGGAGCAATGGGAAGATGCCTTCCGGAGGCAAACGAAACATGTCAAGTCGACGAGAGAAAATACATACTTATGCAAACTAGCAGAGGGCGGCTTTTACTGCCGCTCCATTTATTTCGCATGGTTCGGGGGGCGTCCGTGGCGAAAGGGAGGTCAGCAACGTCGTTTTACGGCCGGGCGGGAAAACTGGACTTCGCCCTTCTCCCACGCGACCCAACAGCTGTCCCCCAACACCCTCCCAGCATTCAGAACAGAGATGGAATCCCAAAGATGGAGGTCAAACCTCAGCCATCCATCCTCAGCTCAAGTTCGGATCATGCGAAAGGAATATTCTCATTCGTCTCCGAGCTGAGGATGACAATCGTCCGGGGATGGAGACGATACCCTAACAATAGTCATCCCATATGGGGAACGTTACAAGTTAGGCCCCACCTACAATATGTAGCCAGTGTATGGGATCCGAATGAATCAGGTTTGATCAGAGAGCTAAACAGTGTGCAGCGTAGAGCAGCTAGGTTTGTTAAAAGGTGTTACAATATGTTAAGTAATGTAACAGAATTAGCAGAAAAATCAATTGGGAATCATTATCAGATCATAGATTAAAATACAGATTAAATCTGAAACAGAAATTTTAATCAGATAGTTTTACTGAAGATGTTCGATGTATATTAAAAACACCAGCATAGTATGCTAGATTCTACCAGATAAATAGGATTAGAGAGATAGATTGTCGTACTGATAGATTCAAAAATGTTATTTTTCCCCCACACTATAAGAGAACACAATAGGAAGCACAGAAAAGGGTTAGGTATGTGAAATATTGTTACATCTACATCATCAACGCAATACCCTGAAAGCCACAGCGAGGGTGTGTGGCAGAGGATGTTGGAGTAGTCTGTAGCGCATGATCCATGTATTAACCACCAATTCCTTCAGTACTATGTAGATACTAACCATCTAGCAGAACGTGACCCTATTGCGTGGCATGTTTCCATGTGGAACCCAAGTAAAATTCTGCAAGTCAATAGTGCATGTTTGGTTATATTCACCCCCTGCCACACACCCTCGCGGTGCTTTGCAGGGTGTCGCATGGATCTGGATGCATTATTTTTTTCATAACTCTCTGAACGAGAAGTTCATTAGCTAAAATGTGCTTGGCAGAAATTTTGCTAAAGATTTAAGCGATGTTACAAAGATAATAAATACTCATTAAAAATTTTTCGTTTTCAGAAGCTTAAAAACACGACGTCATCGCATGACGTCTTGCCACGGTATCACTATGGGCGTTGTGTATCTGTTGTCCGTGTAGGTAAGTGGCTTAATGAATACTTGGCGAAAACGTGTGCATTTATCTCATTTATTTAATGCGATAAACTAATATACTTATTTCGATTTTTTATTTAAGTAATGAGCAAATCGTTAGTAAAATATACAATACCTATATGTTACACTGTTTATTTTTACTCCGCGAATCTGCAACGACAAAACATACGCGTTTTTTTAAATAAGGATGCCACCATAAGGGAGTCAGCCAGAAAACCAGATTGTCGAATTGCTTTTTAAAATCCCTTTTCAGTCATTGCTTTCATCAAGAAACGGCTTAAAACCTCTAAGCAATATGGCACATGTAGGCTTCCGGGAGTCTTCGTGCAGAGCAAGTTTTGGCCGAGCCTAATTACCACGTGAATTTTATGGAACCGAAAATCCTCGCCAATGAAAAATGCCTTAAGCATGAGAAATCATGTTTTATTCAACCACTGCATTCACATACCAACCGACAAGCTTAGAGGACAGAAAAATTAGCAATAAACAGCAAAATTAGGTGCATGGAGCGTTTACATCCAATAATAAGGTATCACAGTATCTCAAGAAATATTAATACCTATGTGTAAGTCAATCATTCTTGCAAAAGCAATACATGGAATTATTTTCTGGTATTCTTCTCCAACTGCGTTGAATAAGGTGTTTTTAATGCAAAATATACTTATAAGATGCGTGTTAAGACAACCAGCTCGTACTCATGGTAAACTCTTGTTCCTTAAATTAAAAATTCTGACTATTCCTTGTTTGTATATTTATCACTTGACTGTTTATATAAAATCCAACTATAATTTATGTACCTACTGCAAGTAATATTTTTCACACCTATTATAGAGAAGGGTCCTCGAATATTCATGCTATTATTCATAAGAGAAGGTTGCCTACCAGAAGTTCTTTGGCTTTGGAACAAGATTTTTTATAAAATTTAATTGTTTGAGGAGCATCGGCTCAATAAGAAAATATAAGTTGGAATTGAATAAATTTCCGCAAGATAAATGTTATTATCTAACTGCAAAGTTTCTCAATGAAGGTGTATAAAAATAAAATATTATGGTAAGGAGAAAAAAGAAAATTTGGAAAGAAAAACTGGAATTATTTTACCCAGGATGTATAACGTCTACGGTGTAAATTGGGTGACCAATTATATTTAATTTGGCTTGTCCTATACGCACAGCGTACGCCAACATGATTAATAAAATATTATTATTATTAACCTTCTTTTCCATCCTTTTCTTCCTACCATGATCTCTTATCTCTTAATTAATTTTTCATCAAAGCAATACCACATAACGTGAAATTTAGTCTTGGGAACTTTCTTTTGAGGCGATAGGCGAGAACTTCTCACTGTTGAACTTTAAAGTGTGGCAATGGATCCAAGGAAAACTTCCGGATCAAGACGGAGCACGGAAGATAATTTGAAACAGAATTGCTGAAAGCCAGGACATATCATACCCGGAAATTCTTAGGAAAGTGGTGAGAAGGAAAATGGGATAATGCAGTTCGAATGCTTGAGGGAAAATATTGGAGTGGAACGTTCGTTGAGTTAAATTTGCAACCACAGAGCATAAAACCGTTTATGGGCAAGGGGGTTAAGGCGAGGGTGCTCCAAGAAGCCTATTAAGATAAGGTAACGGAGTCTCACCCCCTTTTTCCACCCCTTCATTAGAAATTTCCGAACCGCGGGGAAAAATCACTGAGAATTCCAACGAAAACTTATTGCACAGCACCAAAACGTGACAATTGAAGCACCGTTAGGATCTCAATATCACTTTAAAACAATACACGTCGGCATCCATCGCCAATTTTCTCCTCGGCACAATTTTTTGACGACGATTTAAAGGTGCAAAATAAAATTTTTGGGGTTTACGAACGTTGCAACTAGGTTAAATAACCGCCGACAGTTCTCTGTCATAATAAGCTTACTGCGTAATGATTTGCAGCAGCTGCTCAACGTATCCTGTTCCCTGCTAGCCACCCACATCACTCCTTCACAGTTACTTTCATCCACCGCTGGCTTCTCGGAATGCCACCAAGGTCTTCCGTTGTGTTCCTTTTTTCACTGGGACTGCTTCAATTACTGGCTTCAGCAATCCGATGTCCGCTGAGTTTTCCTCTTTTCCTTGTCAGCGCCTTCTTTAGCCTTATCGCCTCGGTCCCTTATCAAAGGACTTCATTATCCACTCGGTTCACTGGATTTTCATCCAAGGAGCGCTTCGCGACATTACCGTCACTTATAATCATACCGGTCGGTTATCTCGCCTCCCAGTTACACAGAAGAGTAGATGAATGACGGAAGCTAATGCGCTACTTCCTTACAGCACCTTCTGAAGTTTGATATCTGTAGTACTACGCTTTCATTAGACATTTGATTTGACAGGGGTAGTAATTTGCCTCTAACATAATCAATGAGGGGTAAATTGCTTACTTGTAAAACTTAAGATTAAATATTTTTACTCTGGCTAACCGCAATGCCTCAGAGAACTGTAAAAGCAGAGCGTTACTCCAAATGAGAAATTGGGTACTGAAGGCCAATATCGAAATAAGAGCACTGGGTGAAGTCGAAAAAAGGGGAATTTTGGATAGTAAGGAGGAAGGAAGTATGCTGATCTGTTAACTGAATTACTACACAGAATAACACGTATAGAATGTTTATTTCCGTCTCTTACCCTACCTGAAACTCGTCCGAAGGCTTTTTCAGCGGTATATTATGAAAGGTTCCACTTTCGGATTTCACCGCGTGGAAATATTTAGCACAATATGTATGCACTGGTTACAACAGAGCAAAAAAACTCATCATCATCATCGGCCAACAATCCTCAGATTGGTTTGACGCAGTCCTCCACTCAATTCTTCTCTATCGGCCAATCTCTTCATATTGACGTAACTCCTCTCTTTTAAATCCTTCACGACATGTACCATATACCTCCTACAAGACCTTCCTTTTCCGTTCTTCCCGTTTAATTTTCCCTCGACGATTGTCTTCATCAGGCCATCGTGTCTTAAGATATGGCCGATTAAGTTGTCCCGTCTTCTTCTTATAGTTTTCAGCAGACTTCTCTTATCTCCCACTCTTCTTAAGACTTCTTCGTTTGTCACTTGGTCAATCCATTTTATCTTCATCATTCTTCGCTATTACCACATTTCAAATGCTTCCAGCCTTTTCTTCTCCACTGCTGTTATCGTCCATGCTTCGTATCCATATAGTAGCATGCTCCATACGTATGACATTTTTCGTCACGTCCGCGCTAATTTTGCAGCCGTAATCAAAGATCATCAAACAACTACATGGCCTATTTCGGCCATTTTTCATATGCTTTTATAGCATTTACTTTACTATAACGCAAGAGAAACATTTGTCAATTAGATGTTTCTGAGAACTGGATTCCGAAAACGTACCTGCTCCCCTATCTGGTTGAAAACTGATAACTATATATAGCTAACTATAACCATTAATACATATGCTTCACAACTAAGAGCTGGATAGTAAAAATGGAAGCGATATAAAACGTTCAGTTGTGACCGTGTTGCGTGGATGAACAATACAGGGAATAATTTTTTTTAAATATTTAAGATCGTTAGTAACGACTTTCGGGTGAAATACTGCGGATCCTCTGCGTTAGGTTGTCATTCGGTGACGACAGTTTTTGTAGCTATTCTGTCAGAGTCTTCAGGTCAAAGGAACGCTCAAGATCCGTTACTATTGAGGCAAAACGCCTTGGAAACCATAGATCCTAATATTTAGCATGCAGCATCCAACAAAGAAGGACCAATGATTACAATGGGGAATATACATGAAACTTGTTTCTCGTGTACTGTCGATGTACTCGATACGAAATATTTCTCCCAAATTTAAAAATATAAGCCAACAATTTCTATGCTGTCCCCAAACATTAACAAAATGATATTAAAATTTTCCCGTAAATTGACGAAAGACACGTGATCTGAAACGTAGTTTGACGTCACCGGACGGTATAGCTTTCGTGTTACCGCGGAAACACGTTTATTTTAGAGGAAAACGAAGCGAATAAGTATATTGTTTTGAGGATTTTAGACGCTCCTGGATTGAAACAATGACTGAAAATGGGATTTAAAAAAATCAAAATCTTGCAATTTGCCTTAGGTCGAATCCCTTATGGAGCATCTTTCCTAAAAACCAGCTTTTTCACAGCAGAGATTCGCGTAGTGAAAACAAAGTATGAACTATACTGGTATTATAAATGTTATGGAGGATTTTCTCGTTAAGATCCACACTACTTAAACATAAAATCGAATTAAATTAGTATACTATAGCAAACAAATGAAATAAATAAAGAGTTTCGCCAAATATTCATTAAAGAACATACCTCCACGCACAACAGATAAACAACGCCCATAGTGATACCTTTCCGTGACGTCATGCCTTGGATACCCGGATGACGTCGTGCTTTTAAGCTGCCGAAAGCTCACAATTTTTAAAGATAAAATCTTTTTAGCACAACTTTATTTTTCAAAAACATTTTCGCCAAGCACATTTTGCATGATAAACTTCTAGTTTAACGAGTTGCAAAAGTTAAGGCATGTTTCCCATTCGTGCATAATTTTTCGAAACGATAGAAAGTTTTCCTCGCAATCGCGATGCATCCGTTTTGACACTCCCGCCGAGGAAATCACTACGTTAATTTCAAAGAGGCAAACGGCTTTGTGACCCGTTTTTATCCGCCAATCATCATCCTCGGAGTGCGCCAACTGCCTCGATAACCAGAGGGCACTGATTTCACGCACGGTTGCCCGGGGGAACAAGGCCGAGAGCCGGCAATAACCCTGCCTCATTTGCCTTGTCGCTCGGATTGCGACAAAGGAAGATCGCGTGCCGTGGATTTCCACACTGCGGCGCTGGCGATTGCCCGCCAGGGGTGGTGGAGCGGATCGGGATCAGAATGCAGGCTGGCTATTGAGTGCCCAGGGGCGTAAATCGCGTCCGGATGACACGAAGGTGCGCCAGAAATGGGAGGGACAATGCGGCCATTCTACGCCACACACATGGGAGTCGCACTGGTATCAGTTCCAGATCCGAGCATCGTCGACGACGACACTAGCCGCAACCACTCATTTTCGAGAGCGCTTTTCCTTGTCCATGACCAATACTCATCTAGGGAAACCGAAAATCAGATCTCCAAAGATAAAATTTTGACACTAAACAGCGAATGAGCAATAAGAGGCCAAAAATTATTTAATGCTAATTAACAACAATATAACTTAATACTGATTCTCTACTTTTTTCAGTACCCCCATCACTCCCTATAACGATCCTAAACATTTCTAAAGGAATCATCCCCCTTAATTACGCAACGCCTTATCTCTTAACCTCTTTTTTGTGAGTGATGAAAACGGAAGGCGAATCCCGTCTTGAGTTACGCAAAACATTAGCGTACGGACTTGCCGAATTTGAATAAACGTGAAATTCAATTCGATTAAGAGCGCAATGTCGTAGTCGTTCGTTTCAGTGCCTTTTTTCAGTGCATTGTAAATATTTGCCATGTATCATGGGAAGAAAACATAATGGGATGAAAAATGTACAATAGAGGTCCACTCCCTATTCCTAAATGGATAGATGGCATTCAGACCATGATATTTTTCTATAAACGCACAAGGGGGGCTGTGTTTGAAGCCATCGGGATAATTTCGAATAGGTAACCAAGGAGTCACGTGGTACAAACACGAATGGTTTGCAAATTTATTGTATTTGAATTGCTCGTTACAATTTTATTAATTGTTTTCAATCAAGTTTTTCTCATCCGTTCAACTACAGAGCCCCCAGATGAGTTAAACAAAAGCGTAAACAATGAATGAGGTTGTAATCAGCGGTTTTAACATATAAAATTTGCGAACCATTCGTGTTTGTACCACATGACTACTTGGTTAATTGGGTTACCTATTCGAGATAATCCCGACGGTTTCAAACCCCCCGCCCCAGGGACGTTAAGTTTAGTTCCGTTAAGTTTCGTTTTCTTCACTTAATTTCGGTTTACGTGAACAATGGAATTAAAACTGCATTTATTACAATACTAGCGGAAGGATCCCGTTGAAATTCAACGGGTGTGAGAAAAGTAAAATTTATGCAAAATAATAAGATTGTAACATTTATTGCAAAGGATGAATTCCAAATTTGAATATGGAGCTATATTTCGCTCCAAAACAAAATAAATCACCGGAAATACATAAATACTATCAGTAGTCAAACCATCACCTTTAGAAAAATGGGAATGCTGTTCCAATAATTCTAGCTGAAGGTGCCCATTGATATTTGGCTGGAGGGATTAATATAATAATTACCCATTGTCATTAGGTGTTTAAACATTTTTCATGAAGGGGCGGAAAAACTTGTTTTACAAGGTTGAGCATGGCAGCATGTCAGTATCGGAACCATAAACATTATTTAAACCATTGTAAACTTATCATTACTGCAAGGAATAATATTAAGCCCTATTATAAAAATACTTACATGTTGTACCTACACGTATTATTAAGTTCCATATTTAAGCGTACGTATAATACAAATTATGTTTTGCGTTGGTGCTCAAGTTTTTGTTAAACTATTTCAAATCTCAAACTACATCAATCCATGACGTTTTTGAAGAACTTCCATATTGGCCTTTTATAACTCAGGTCGATGAAAATGCACAAACCCGTAAAGAAATTTCAACAAAAATTTTAAAATACTTCTAATTTTAGCGAACGTTAATCAAATAAATCTATGAAGAACGCTAGCAGTCAGCGCGGATGTATGTGCAGAAAGAAATGGCCGACCACGCCTCAAGAATCAGCGGCAAAAACCTCCTTCCTATCATCTTCCATTATCCTCGTGAAAAGCGTAATGCAGTTCACGGCATACTACGCTATGCATAAGCATTCACGATCTCGGGAACGACAATGGAAAAGGCCTTAGCAACGCTCCGAAAAGGACCGAAAAAACAGTAACTTTCTACGTAAATTACATGATTCACAGAAAATTCGAAAGCACGGAGAAAATTGGTTGAAAGAATAAGAAAGTTTGAACATTTTTCCGTTAAATGCAAAAAGAATTAAAGAAATCGATTAACACTTAGTAATTTTACTGAGCGAAAGAAAAAACCCTTGCACTTTCATAAATTGAAAAAGTCAATTTGAACCAATCTAAACACATTATTGGCGCCAGGAATCGAACCCGGGACTTGGCAAAAATGGGAATAGTTTTCCCGGGCCTTTCAGAGGGCTAGAAACACAATGCAGTTTACGGCATCTCTCTAGGATGAACCGTTTGCGAGATAGAGGGGGGAACGGACGGACGGACGGACACTTCCCAAATTATATATTTATAGATTCCGTCAATGTGAACAAAGGGTTGACGCCAACTACAGGTCATCACCATATTTATTAAAGGACATCGTGCTCATGCCAGCTCAAGCTGCCGGAGAATACTGAAACAATTTTTATCAACTACCGTAATTTAAATTTGTTTCTTCTCAGAACGGAAAATAGCATCACTGTCACCCGCCAGAATCCAGGGATTCGAACCAATGGGAACTGAGTCAAAGGACAAGAGAATTTGCACGCGAAATCCCAATAAGGGTTGTAAAAAGCTTAAATATAGCCCTGAAAATCTATTCCTATCATGGCCATGGGTAAAATGGAAGAGGTTATCCACTCCAGAGCGGATTTCAGCAGAGTTTCCCTAATTACATTGGAAACTTTGTTAAGCCCTCAAGAACACGAAGACAGCGGAAAATACGCCGACAAAATTAGCACTGTACGATTCAGGAAGATGGGAGGGTAAACGCGGACACAAGGGTAAGATTAAAAAACTATATGAAAGTTACTTGAAACCAAATATAGTACAGATGGAGCTCGAAAGAGATACGGGAAACTATGAAAAGCTGATCGCAAGAGGAGATTACATAGAGTACATTAGCTCAATATCAACACGAACTTTTAATTGAATATAACGATGCTTAGGTCACTTAAAAATACTCGCAATAAGCTCTTAGAGACTGCTGAAACTGTAGCAGGGGACTTGAGATCATACAAGTCAAAAGTAATATCAAGTTCCCAACACCAATATCTCATCTCCCTCGCAGCTATCATGAAGCACCAGCGATGTTATCTAGCCTTACATATATGATGCACAAATTAAAGAAATATCAATTATGTATATTCATATCCATAATGCTTATTTTTACCTTGAAATGGATACAGCATAACAAGTGCAGAAATCACCGCATTATCGGTCAGTTAAAATTAGTTCTCGCAACGTCGTGATTCTAATCAGTTCGTGAATCTATCTCGGTATCATCCATATCGTGAATCACCAGAAAATCGAGAGTTTACTGAAGTTCATCATGCGTTAAACATAAAATAAAATGCACTTGATGATATAGGTACATGCAGAAATGGAAGAGAATAAGTCGATTATTAAAAAGGGATTAGCCTAAACCACCCATTAGTATCCCGGTTCGACGCTTTTCGTAGCAGGGTGAGCGAAGAAACTCCCTTGCAGTTGGAGCAGTCGGCAAGCGATATTTTTCCTCTGAGGAGAATCGGAAATAATTAAAAGATAATTACCACAACCGATGCCTTAGTGACTTGCAGAATGGTGGCGGCCAATACAGCCGCCGCCCTCTGAGAACGTTGTATTGGGAAGGGTTCGCTGACCGCTAACTCTCGCAAAACGGGAGCTGATGACAGCTAGATTGATACTTTAAGCACACGGCCCGAATAAAACTATGCCTCCTTAAAATCTCCCGACTCAAGAAAAATTGCAATTCACGTAAAAAGACGGAGCGAAAGGTACTCTTCAATGACAGGTCCTCCGTATACTTTCGCCGAGTAATTGCAGGGAAGAGAAAGGAAGTACTTACAACGTTGGGGAAACGAAAAACCCACCCTTCTACACTTAAACCAGTTTAATTAATTAATAAACTGTTTGAAAATGTTGGCCAAGCTTGGAAGCAGAGGAAACTCGTTCTCAAGCATCCGAAAGCATAATGGGACATCTCCCGCTACTGTTCCGGCGAATTACATTCAAGCTTCCACTCGGTTCTCATTGAAACAATTGCTGCAATTATTTTCGTTAATGGAACCGCACAACTGTGCTGAAAGTAAGCAATTGAATACACGGGAGGTAAAAGAGCGCACCATCTCATCACTTACGGAAGAATGCTTCCGGGACAATCACATTATGTTCCAAAGTAGGTTCACTTCAGCAAAAGGGGAAATGAATTTTAATCTCCAGCTGAAGGTCCAAAATCTTCCCAGAAAATGCGACTTTGAAGCGAAAAACGGTTTCTCGTTCGTATTTCTCAGAAGCAGTAAGACGTGGGGGGACACGACACCGGAGTTAAATGAGCTATTATTGCGTCACAGCGTGAAAATCAATACAGAAGTCTACCTAGTTCCGTAAACATGAAACGCAAGTTAAGCCATTCCAGCAATTAAGTTGAACTCTGGAGCGTCGTTTGCAAATTAATGTTTCTTTCATGCCCAAAAAAGAGTATTTAATTAATTTAGGCACCTGAAGCAAAATATCAAGATACAACAGAGCTAAATAGATGCCAAAGAAAAACGGCATATTTGTATTCGAACATTCGGAAAGTAGGTCTGTGTAAATAAATTCTGTATAAATTATTCTAGGAGAACAATTTCGTTGATATGAAGAGGTTGACCGATAGAAGATTCGAGTGGAGGGCTGCGTCAAACCAATCCTAGGATTGTTGAGCGATGAAGATGATGAGGTAAACGGCCGACAAATGTTTTAACCGGCTACATGACCATAAGGACCATTGACTACTAGTTAATACCATCCGTAAGTACAAAATACATTACAATATGCAAGAAGAAAGAAGTTTGAGCCGCTCAGCGCTTAGCTCTCAGGAGTGCAAGGCCTTGCACAAAAAATCAACAGTAAAGTTCCAGCCTAAATCGACTTTAATATCAAATGCCCAACCCTAACCTGATAATTTAGAACACTCTTTCCAATGCACCCTCAATCGCATTACCATCGCGACTATCATCAGTGTCTGGCTAGCAGTAGGTTCTTTGATATTTTCTACCTGATCTACAATTCATCATTACTCCGCAGTCATCCCTGTCACATGATAAAGCTAATGTTACATGCTAATAATATTTACTGTTGCTTAATGCTATCGAGCTGCAAGCTAGACAATAATGCTACATTCAATTCATTTTATATGCGATGCTATGGTATAAAACAAAGTTTATATCCCGCCAACAGGTTAAGCCTGATGGAACTATATGGTTACTAGGAGAAATATATAAATAAAATAAATACATAACATCTAAAATAATAATTGCCAAATGTTGTTTCTTGTCTGTCCAATCTTCCGCCCCCATTCGCTATCTCGGACAAGGTTTGTCCTATAGTGAAGATATAAACAGAATTATCTTTGTAGCACCCAGAAAGGCCCAGGGAAATGGTTACCAATTCTGTAAAAGTATGGGTTCCGTGACTGTGGTTATTATGGGTTTGCATTTGTTTAACGTAGGTTTCTCAGTTTATGAGAGCACAAAACTTTTTTATTTCGCTTAGTAAAATGCTTAAATTTTTTTCATGCTCTCTTTATTTTACGGGACGTCCGACTTTGCTGTTTTTTTTCGGTTATTTTCCGATCGATGCTAAGTCTATTGCCATTGTTGCCTCCGAATGTTTAAACATTAAATATCGATTACGCTTTGACATTTTGTTCAGGAGAGATGCTGTAAACTGCATTGTAGCAACAGAACATAACATCAGCTTCGTAATTTTATGAAAAATTTTAAAAATCCGAAATCAGTGTGCATTTCCACTTTTTATCTCTTCAGTTGAATTTCAACGGATACCTTCAGCTAATAAATATTTATAGTCCAATTAAACAGTTCAACCCTTCTACAACAACGTAATCATAAATCTCATATTGAAATGCATAATATAGGTAAACTTTAACATCTCCAATCTTTCGACCAAAATTCGAGGAAGCCCATTCCTACGATTTGATGACACCTTGTAATTTTCCACTTAAATTTTCTGGCGAAGGTTTATTTAAATAGCGAAGGCTCATATTTAAATAGGCCAACAATAATTTCAATGACTACTCGTGTTAATAACCAAAGTTTCACTGGCATAACCAAATTAAGTGTACCTTTAAATAATTCCAATCATGGTAGGGTAACATTAAACATTTTGATGGAAAAGTAAAAGGCTTAATCATTTCGTATCAATTTAATCCATCATCCACCAACGTTAATGACTCGAACGGAATTGAATTACGAAAGGAACCTAATCCCACAATGGTCCGTTTAACATCAGCATTAAGGAACATCATGCTTCCTTCACAGTAACCGATGCATGAAATTAAAATAATTTCTATTTGGATCTAATTGCAAGTGGATAGAGTTTCCGAAAATGATTAGTGGTCCAATGAAGGAGGCTCATCTTAATAAACGAGCCTTTTTGAAATGATGCCTCCGTTCACAAAGCATTAATTGCATCACTTCCACTCGTTGTAAATATACCGAACACGATAGTAAAATATCCATCATACCTATCAAGGAGGTAGATAGTTCCGAGTTACACCCGAAAAAAAAATGCTGGAAAACAATGGTCAAAATCATTCATCAAAGCGGTAATTAAGTACAAGTAAATGATACCATTAATCATAATGTCTTTGATTGAAATAGCAGGTGCATTCAGAGTGAGTAATTACCACAGCAGCCGAGCGTGAACGAATTTCAGCGGCTTCACTCCAATTTGAAATGCAAAGCAACTTGAAGTTGTATACAACGTGATACGGAACCGCGTGTGAAAAAATGGGCACACCTTAAATAGGTAGGGGCGGAATTAGCATTTTGATAGACCAAGTTCACAGAATGCATGACGTATTGGTAATTACGAAAGGAATATGTAATTAAGAACAATTCGCTACTGTTAAATATTAGTTCAGTACATGTTAACTACAGATTATTCATCTTGTAGGATGTGAACATATAAGTAACTTCCCTACAATTTAGTGCAATATTCTTACATAAAGTAATGTTAAACTAAGAAACCCCACAAAAATGCAATGTTCAAGAAATTCAATATATAATTGGTCGTATAGGAGCAGCTTCTCTGTGATAATTGGCATCCCATTTTTTAATAGATGATGACTCAAGTCCCTCCTGTCTAGTATATAATGCAATATATTTTTAATTTGCGTTGCATACATGGCACGGGTCCAATACGCACTTGTAGAATAAATTTCAACTTGATTGGTGATACCTTCTTCACGATGATCCATATTACAACTTCGACTAAAAGGAACAAAATGAACCCAAATCGTTTGGCGGTAGTCGCCAAACGATTGGTTAAGGTGGCTCCGCTATGACTCCACGCGGCAAAATCCCTTAAAAGAGCTATGTTATCATACGAATTAATGCCGATTCAGAAAAATGCCAACATGGAAATTCACCTATAGTCTGGAAACGAATATACAAAGATTATATGAGTACGCGAATGCATAGCATATTTTAGTAGAATTCCATTTTTTACATGCTCCTTTAAATCATTTTGACTTCGGAACATGGATGACGTCTTGTTGCCACGTTTAATTTCCCACAGATAATATATTAAACATTACCAATGACCTCAAAGCCCTTTTAGATTTATGTTTATGCGAAAATTATTTTTTCCAAAATTGTTTTTACCACCATTCGAAGGGCCTTACCATGGGATCACCGATTTCACCAGTCCTGGCAGAAATCTTCACGAACTATTTAGAATTGTAACTCTACGAATCCTCACATCCACTTAATAAAAACGTTAATTATTGGTTTAGATATGTGGGTGATATTACTTGCATGTGGACAAGTACAAAGCGACAGCTAGACGCTTTCTTGGTTTTCTTGAATTCTTTATATAAAAATATTACTTTTACTTTGGAATTTGGTGGAAGTGAGACAAACCTTTTAGACTTAACAATTAATGTTAAAAAGGGCTACCATGAATTTTCTATTTATCGCAAGCCAAGCTTTATTGACGCGATAATCCCAAGTGACTCGCTAGCCACCTTGAAGGCCACGGCTCATAGACTGGTAAATATACTCATACCTCGTTGTAATTATGACAAATAACGGTCTATAATTTATACGATTGCCACCAGAAACGGTTATACACAGGCCCGGGTCGATAAAGTGATTAAAGATGTGGAAAAATCTAAAGCTATACTATTGTTAACTACCATCTCCCCGGACAATAGAGTAAACAAATGATATTCATTGCCTTTTTTCCAAGGTACGGCACACAAACTCGAGAAGCTTATTTCCGACGAAACACGATTGTCATTTTATAATTTAGGCACTGTGGAGAAAATCCTTTTTAACTCTAGAGACAGATATGCGATGGAAGGCCAAATTGGAGTGTATAAACTGAAGCGCGAGGAATGTGGCATTTGTTATATTGGCCAAGCTGGACGGAAATTCAGCGACCGAGTGAGAGAACATAGAAGTCCCTATATAAATAGAAATGGTAACTCAAAATTTGCAGAACATTTATGTTTTAACAACCATTTTATCGATTTTAATTACGAAATTTTACATACTGTTATTGACAAAGGCTATAAGCTGAATTTTTTAGAACAGTCTGAAATTGTTGTGAAAATATTTTATGTAATCACCATGCACTCGTAATTTTCTCCACCCATTCACCTCTCCTAAAAATCACTGCTCCCCTTCCCACAACCTTCGGCTCTCCAGCTAATCTCCTTACCCTGGCCGCTCATACTCCTCCACAAAAACAACCTCATAATGAGTCACCTTCCATTTCCCTGTTTCACCCCAACCCAACCCCCCCCCCCCCCTTTTTCTCTCACTCTTTCATCTCCTCCTCCTTCCACCTTTAAACTATATATACCCAACCGCCACATGACTCTGTACCTAGAAAATGGCACTGAGTTGCCGAAACCCGGGTAGGTTGATATGAAATTAAGCGTGGAGTACTGTGATTAATTATGAATATACTGCAAGAGCCATGCTCTGCCGTATAACCACGCATAAAATTGCTGATTTTTAACGTCTTTTGTTCTCTAAATATATAATGGAAAGGGTACCTTATTCTGTTGTCAATCGATATAGGGGCAAAAAAATGATACTTACCGAAATTTTCAGAAAAATGGCATTTAGGTACCTACTTAATAATTCGGTGGAATCTTCTTACCCCTCAATACCGAGTCATAGAATAGTACAGCCCATTCGTAATACCATTGGAACCAGGCTAAGAATTTGATACAAACCGGGCTTTCTCCCATGAGACAAAACTCTGGAGAACCCATTATGCCAGGCGTTCCTCTGTACATTAATCTTGGATTACGAAAATCGAGACAGACAGGAGAGAAACAGGTGTCGATTAAATTTGGCAACGCAGAAGCTACGTCACTATCAAAACTGCGAACAAAATTCGAACGGACTGTAGCGATTGAAAAAATTAAGCCGAGGATTGACAGAGGGCCCGGGAAGTCGTGATGCAGGAGGTGGGGAAGAGTAGGGGAGAGGGGAAAGAATATATGAGAATACCATAATAAAGAGCGTCTACTCACCACGGAAGCCTTGCCGACTTTGACACCGTTGTCCCCTATGGATTCCCGGGCCTGTGAACTGTTGGGATGCATGGGTCCGGAAGCAGGGTGGCCACCCCTACGGAGAAAGGTAAAGAGATAAAGGAGGGATTAGACACTTTGATGGAAAAAATATTTGAACACTCTGGAATTTTCAAATGCATCAACCTCTTATAAAGAACAAAAAGTTGTTATAAAAATCGGGATAACATTCACGCAAAACAATGTGTGTAAAAAACGCTTCCCCTCTGTTTCCGGAGGTTTTTAAAGGGCATAACGATCATAAATAGATAGAAGCCTGCAGAATTATAGGTGATTTTTTTTCAAAATATTTTGTCTGAAGAGGATAATAACCAAAAATTATGGTTCTTTATCAGTCACGTCGTCTCTGAAATGTTTAATCAGTAACCATGTAAACAGCTGAAAATTAAATAACAACAACCATCACAGTGAAGTTAAGGAAACGAAATCAATAAAATATCGTAAAAAATAAAAGCGTAGGCACATGATTTAAGAATATAGCAAGAGATATACTTTATGTGTGAATAATATTGGCTTAACAGCGAATCGATCTATCAATCTTGACATTTCGATAACAATTTCAAAAGGAAAAACTCGAAATACATATTTTTTTGGAAAATAACAACATACCTAATACTGGCAATGCCATTTATTTCGCTAAAACAAACTATTTTTTACACCGTATCACTTTGGGGCGTTCCTTCTCATGCCTCCATTAAATTACTAAATTCAATAGAATAATTATTATTGCACGTGAAAACTTCTATTTATCCCATTTTTGGTCTATACCATTGTTTTAAGGCCAATTTCTAGTACATACATTACCGTACGGTTTTGTTTTCATGGCATGCATTGCTTTTGAAAGGAGACGAACAATGGAAAGACATAATACTAACAACGACAATAAGTACAATTTACAGAAATCATGTACGTACGCGGAAAAATAAGGTTTGTTGACTACATTACATCAAATGATGAAAGACACGTACGTAAATGTGAAAAGATTAGCTGATATGCCTCTTCTACACGTCCGCCTGCGCTCAGCGTACTTGGCTAATACAGCCTGATTACAGCTTGGTACAGCCTGAACGTTGAGCCACCTTCCTTTCTACACGAAGCACTTAAATCGACGCTTCGCCATCTGGTGCCGAAGTTTACAAATGACATTGTAAACACTCAACATGAATGGCATAGAAAATTATTTGGAGAATGAGATAATTCTACTGGTATATTATCACTTTCTATTACCTTCGGTACTTTCCGGAACTTTTTCCCTGTTTCCTTCCATTGATTGAGAATCTTATTTATCCAAGTTTTAAATAGCAACCGCGTTTTCGCGCCACACGAGTTGTTTAATCCGAACAAAAACAAAGCGTATTACTTAAGCTGGGGTCCCGAGGATTGCTGTGCCTACCCCTCGGCCATTACGGACCTTGCCCTCGGCTGAACAATGGTGGCGCCTCTACACGGTGGGATCAGCCGTTATGTCGGCTGATCCGGGCCGCTCATCCTAGCGTGTAGAGGTAGCAATAGAAGAATTCAGGGGGGAGCTGCGTCACACCAACCTCAGGATTGCTGACTAATAATGATGATGATGATAACTATTTCGCAGCATACAATAATGTAATCCTAACATATCAGTAGCATCAATTGTTTCGGTTCCTACTCCCATTGAACCTGGAACACAATTTCTTCGCCACGAAATATGGTATAATACAATACATAGAGCATGTTCTAACAATGCTGAAAAATCGCCTCAAAACAAAGAAAAAGAAACTGCTTTCTCTGACGGTGTCGGGCAAACGAATGGTAGACCTTGGAATAATCTTACAATTAAACCACTTTAACAAGCGTAAATGGCATTTCATAATTTTTTCCACATTGAATTATCTTACAACTAAACCACTTTAACAAGTGTAAAAGGCATTTTCCACAATGAATAATCATATGAAAATCACATTCAAGAATTGCGAAATAGCAGTGAAAAACCTTTTTCTCTCTGGAAATTCTGCAAATAAGAAACAAGTATAAGTGATATGAAGTACTGAACCATAAGAACGGGGGTATTGCTAATGTAACGTTAAAGGGGTTCAGGGCAACTGATACGAAGCTTGAACGACAGAGGAGGGTGCAGCCTTCCGTTACGTTGGGATATATGCACTCATTTTTTCTTCAAATAAAAATGATGGTACACATTATAATTAGTGAATAAACAAAAGTTTAGGGAAATTAAGAAGTTATTTTTTAAGAATTTACTTTATCATTAAAAAAAAAAGATATGGTTCATCGGCCACATCACGTATTTTAGGGAGGGTCTTAGAGAATCGTTGTGGTGGGGTGGAGGGTTTAAAGAAGTGGAAAAATCAATGCTATGCAATATATGGATGGTCCTATTCGTATATGCGTGTATTTTCCCAATAGGAATCTTTTTTCTTCTTAGCTATCCATTTAGAAGCCTTACATAAAGGTGCCAGCTGACTTGCTATAAAAAAACTACTCCAATAAATTACGCTTTTACGCTTTCTACGAATCATCATTGACGTACGCACCATGCGGATTATATTTACGTGCCGAAAAAAGGGGATAATGGAAAAAGTTCAGGTGAATATACGCCTAATGTTTGGAGGGAAAAGAGAAAGGAAATATCAGCCAAAATGAAGCTTTGCCTTTAAAATCCTTTCCTTCACTCCCAGAATCAATTAACGGGCTCAACAGTGAGTGCTCCATTTTGCTGATCATTAAACCCAAAACAATTAGCGAACTGTTCAGCAAAAAGTTTTGAAAGCTTGTGTACTTAAGGTCAGGTCGAAATACCCTCACTGAGTGAAGAAGGAGGCGTGGGTGGCATAAGTAAGTGCCTGTGAAGCGAAACTATCAATCTTCTTCAACCGATGCCACTTTTTTTTCAGTGTCCCATTTCGGAAAATGGACCAAACGTTGGGCCAGTTTTTGCGTATTTTGAGCAGAGGAGCCTCACCCTAAATCACAATTAGCTCCCAAGAGTCGTTCGTCGCAAATGTTTGGACGCGCTCGCCGTATTTGGGAGATGCATGCGTTAATTTCAACCTTTTCGACTTCAACTGAGACGTATCCAACACAAATGACAACATATCCGATAGCAAAAAAGATTTTTCTAGGCCCAACTTCCTTTTAAATCATCAGTAACTGTTTTAGCTGGCGATGCTTCACGTATCATTAGCAGTCCTAAATATAGGTCTTTGCAAATATCGGTTTCCGGCAATATACAGTACAATCTTTTCAAATTTCATCATTTTGTTTCCTTTTCTTCCCGTCTACCATTACTCACCCGATATTTTCTTCACTCCTTGTCATTTCCAACCCTTCCATTACTGTCGCAATAATACGGTTATGCCTCTAAATGAACTCATCTCTTTCACGCGGATCTTTCATGAGACTACTACTCATTTCTTCACAGTATTTATGTATTCATTCGTTTTCCGGTTAATCTATTTCATTTCATGATAGCACTAGCAAAAAAATCCATTTTCATAAGATTCCATTCCAGATGCCTTTTTCCTTTTTCGTGCATACATTTAGTCCACCCTCAAATCCATAGCTAAGATTACTCGGTATAAGGTTTAAGAAAGTGTTTTCTCTGCGTTGTATTGCGAATACATGCAGTGTTTTTTTAGAATCCCTTCTCTAAGATAACGGGAATTTCTTGCGATTAAGCTTTTCCTCGATGATCAAGAATTGTTAGCCATTTATTTTCAAATATCTCAAATCTTCACCAAAATAACTTAAGAAGAAAAGGAAAATACTTTAAACTTAGTATATTGAACACTTAATTTTGGCCGACCATGTTTTCGACACACATTATCATTTTAAAGGTATGCATACCAACAGCATTGTCGGCAAAAATAGAGTGGAATATTAAAGCTATACATATTTTCCCATTTAACTCTGAAAATTTAATACGTAGATATTAAAATACAACGCAGATTTACTTACTTGAGAAACGTAGACGTGATTATGATGCGTTATATACAAGTAAGCGTTGTGCATAGAAAACTCTGAAACAGAGTTGCGTAAAAAGTTTTAACAAACGATGATATTATTGACTCATGATATTATTTTGAAGTTAGAGAGACCCAAAAAAAAATCCTGGCCTTCCCAATGAATGAACAACGAAACAACGAAATATATGTGTGTTTCGATTGCAATAGTTAATTTGGTATATATTATTACTATTCATGAAATAAAAAATATTCCCTGCAGAATATTATGTTGAGCCGAGCAAGGTTTCCAGCGCTGTTCGATCACTAAGCGGAGAAAACAAGTTAAAGCCATCATACAGGTCATCATCATTAGCCAGCAATCCCTAGACTGGTTTGACGAAGCTCTCCACTCCATTCTTCTATCAGCTAATCTCTTCATATTTACGGAAATATTCACTTTCACATCCTTAATTACTTGTTCTATATATCTCATACGAGTCCTTCCATTGCCGTTCTTCGTGTCCACATGTCCTTTAACAATTGTCTTCATCAGGCATCATGTCTCATGTGATGCGGCCGATTAAGTTGTCCCGTCTGCTTCTTAGGGTACGGGTAATGTGTCAAAAGAATGGAACGGCAGTATAAAGGTGCAATGTGAAATTTTAGCAGCTTGGTAGCCCAGTAGGTAGAGCTAGACACAAATTACATAGCGACCTCCTTCCTGTCTGAAGTTCCCAGGTTGGCATTCGCGGAGAGGATTTAGGGCATGTCCAGCCGAATCCAAGCATTGGCAAGTATTTTGGGCATTAGATCTTTCTGATAAATTAAAGGCGGCACATGAAAATGAACTTTTCTGGATGAAAATGAAGACTGGACCATAATCATAAAATTAGAGAAATGGATTGCCGAACTGATAGATTCAAAATGTCCTTTTTCCTTCGTACAATTAGAAAGTTGAATAACGGTAAATATGTCCAATCGGAGAGAAGCAATGTATAGCATTGGTAGCTGCATGTTGGTATGAGTACTTAAAGCTAACCCTACTAACAGAATATTTTTGCATGTTTGCTTTGCAATTTCTATCTTTTTTAAATAGTGAAGTTCTGACTACTATATTGATACTTTTTCTTTTTTATGCATGATATGTAGTACATGTTCGGTGAGAGTTCACCCCCTGCCACACACCTTTATGGTGGCTTGTAGGGTATTATGTAGATGCATTATAGTTAGAAATAAAATGTTACCCTAGCGTAAAACTCCAATAATTTCGGGTAGCATAACCAGGGTTCACACCAACTTTCCATTTTCAATATTTCCCTGACTTTTTCCTGATTTCCAGTCCCAATTTTTGAAATTTCCCCGACTTTATATCGATGGCAAAGCAGTCGTATATAGGTATTTCATGGAAAAATTGTGGTGTATTCAAGGTGTATTGTGAAAAAAATTTATTTATTTCCAGGAGAGTGACATATTCCAGTCAAAATTCAAAAACAAAACAACGGACGAGCAGTCCACGCAGCCAGATCCAGAGTCCGATCAAGCCGCCAAGTCGGCACTACCCCGTGCCGACCAGCCACAACGGCAACAAAATGCTCACCTCGCCGCTCAAGCGCAGCAACGCTCCGTGCGCTCAACCACGATTTTCATTTTTTTGCTGCGCCTCTGACGTTTTTCCCTGACCACAATCTAATTTCCCTGACATTTCCATGACTTCCCTGACCGGTATGAACCCTGATAACGTTTAAAAATTCACCCACATCAAAAACCTGAATCTTCCCAATTAGCAAGCATTGGGATTCTTTGAAGAAGTTGATTTACCCCATTCCATCTCATAATCACAGGGGATCTCGTGAACAAGAAGAGACACAAATCCCGAGATCGCTTTCCTTCCGAGAACAACATCAGCGGAGGAGAGTGGAGAGCTTTGTACGTGGTTAACCTTAAAACCCCCATAAAAACTTTAGAATCCTGCGAAAAGGGAACCACTTGACGATTTTAATTAAGACCAGAGGGATGTATGTCGGAAAACAGGGAGGGGATGGGGGAAAGAAAGGTGGATAAAGGAAAAAAAAAAATTTCCTGGGGGAAGGAAAGAAAAGGGAGATGGGAAAGGGGTGAGTGGGGTATGAGGGAGTGTTCCGGATGGAAGGGCACTTGTCTTGGGCCTGGATCCTGGGAAATATATGTCAACTCGCCCCCCTGACCCGCCTTCGCAATCCTCGATAGCATCCATTCACGACAACAAATAATATTAAGCGATGACAACATCTCATTAATTTCACGGCGCGAAATATCGATCGGGAAGTAAATTTTTTTTCTAAAGCCCAAACAGAATACGGCCACAGAAACGCCGGGGCAGGATACGGTATCCGAAATAAATATTAAACGGGGTAGGAAGCAGGAGAAGAGGGGGGTAGGAGGGACATGCCGAGGCATATAATGAAGGGAACGAAGCCAGCGGTCGGTAGGTACACTCGTAAACGGCGATAAGTGCGCACGGGAAAAAAATACTCTTTTTATTCCAGCAAACACCCATTTGCTGGCCCAGTTTTTGCTCCGACTCTTAACCGTTCGTCCCTTTCACAAACGGTCCAGTGCTCTGACAAGATGTCGCTCAGACTGACGCAAATATTGTTGATACGCTCACATTTGCCACGGAAACAAATGACTTATGCATAACGATAAATTATTTCCTGCCCGGAATCCGGGAATGCTCTAAACAATAACTCCGCATTCGACCTCAGGTACATTGCAAGGAAATATCTGAACCGCAGGGTAACAGAAATGCATTATTTAAAAATGTGCCAAAGCGTATTTTTCTTAACACTTTTTGAATAACTCAATTTGCCACCAGGCAACATTCATTTAAATTTTTCCGAGAAAGGCCTCAAAAGAACAAAAAAGAATGAGTTTCTGTTTGGTAATGACAACTGTTTAAATTCAATTCCATGTTACATAGCGAGGCTGTCAGTTATTGCAATGAGGTGGAATATTTTAATAGGTTTCATTTGTTTCGGTGTTAACAGCGTTGACAAAATAACAACCCACAGGATTGTAATTGATTATGACGGCCACTGAGGATAACTATGCTATGCAACGCCAATTATTTGTCCCCTTTTATTTCGAAGTTATCTTTCAAAGTTGCGTAAATCTTACACATAGCGGTTTAATTGGAAGCGTTTTCGCTCTAGATCGAATATTCTAAATTATAGAATTTCATTGTTGACATCAATGAAGTTAAGAGTTTCGAAAATTTTGCCCATTTCCCGTACCTCAGTGGGAATTTGGACATGAACTGCAGCTATTTTGTACGCTGTATCCATGACGTGCTCGACGTTAGTTAGCAGGAGCTGATTATCGCTCAGCCGGCGTAAAAAATCTCTCGGCTGAAAGAACACATAAATTGGATAGTGACTGTTGTCTTTGCTGTTATAACAAATCACACATCTGGTGGAGCGATTCACGATAGCTAGGAGAAGTAGTGCATTTTGTACAACATTGGCTAAATCAGCACAACATGCACCAAATTTACTGTGATAACAAGCAGAATAGAATTGGAGCGTGGTGGCCTAGTGGCTCTATAGAGCGCTTGGCTACTGACCGAAGGGTCCCGGGTTCAAATCTGGGTGAACGAAAAAATCTTCGAGTGCGAGGTGGCCCGGGGAAAGTAACTGGCCCCCCTACCCTGACTGTGTGAAATTCACACGCCTGTGTCTTAGTTCGGGGTGAGCTCTACCCTCTCCTATCCAAACCAACCTTCGTGCTGAATCACTGATTGTGATTGAACAAGCAGAATAGCTGTCACTATTATAATAAATGATTTCAGCTGCAGGAGCAAAGAGACGGCAAAAGTTACAGGTTTTTAATTTTGGTATATATTATTTATATTTGAGCAATGAAATGGAACGAGGGTAATCTAAAAGGTAGGATGTATTTTGCATAACCGGGCTCAAAAATTCTCCAACTGCTAACGTTGAAGTGAATCGTAAAATATAATCACTACGCAACCACAACACCAATCGGGGATTCGAACTTTTGACTTTTGGGTGAACAAGCCTGTAGGTCACCGACCTGAATACCACGGTCGACTAAGATAAAATTCACTTCACTCAACTAGTTAGGTCTGAAGTTACCGGGAATGGCCTTCAGAGAATCCAATTCCAACTCTACAGGGGTATCTTGTAGAGTTGGAATTGTATTCTCACTGTATTGAAAAAGGAGTTTTATGCATTTAAATAGTACGACTCCCCTGCAGGCCACCTTGAGAGTGAGTGTACCTGAGAGCGGTGAGAGTAGTGTAGTTATGACTAAACGTAAACTACATACGTGCTCTAATGTTTGCATAAAAAACAATGAGATTTTACAATTTATATCAATGATGTATATCATTGGGGAAAGGGTTTGTGCTGACATACTTGAATCATTAAAAAATTCAAATTTTTAATCGTAAGAGATAGGTATATGTGGAGAAAGTAGTGAAGGATGTGAAAGAGAAGTATTACGCGAATATGAAGAGTTTAGCCGATTGGAGAATCGAGTAGAGAACTGCGTCAAAAAAAACTTAGGTAAGATTTTATTTTTCCAGTTTGCATGGCTGGCGTGTTGAAAATTCAAAGGTCCGTGGTTCGATTCCGAGTCCAGGAAAAAATTTTCATCTGGCAATTTTCACAATCTTAGGATTTTTGACTTACGAATACCCTAATATTAATGTTATCTCTTGGATATTCCCTTAATCTACATTAATCTATAATGTGTAATGTGTGATATAATATTTCTCTGTTACGGGAGGTTATTTTCAAGAAGTCATCTTAGTTTCACGCTAAATAAAATCCTCGCAAAGAGCTGAAGAATTGGCAGATTCTACAATTCCTAATAGAATTAGAAACTAGTTCCTAATAGAATTTTAATAAAATTAATCGCTGAAGGTAGTAGGAGTCTCGACTCTTTTCCGTAAGCATGGAATGGACTGGTTTCGGAGAAAGAAACCTTAGTGAATTTGAAGTGTCGCTGGAAGGGATGAAAACTTCCCAAAATGATTAAATCTTGAAAAGGAGAAGGCACGCGAAAGGAAACCTTGGGGAGGAAACGCACGCAGGGAACAATAAAACACTTAAATGAAAGAAGTTTTGATGAAAAAACCAAGAACCAACTACTTTTTTTCTGCAAGAAACAGTTTGCAAAATGCGACGAAAAGATAAGATTAGCCGAAAAGAAATACCCCAAGCAGACACCTGCGAATATCATGAGTGATGAATAGAAGGGAAATTTAAAACCAGAGCACGAGAACACGGAACAATTATCCACCCACGTGACACAGCAATGCGAAGAATGCGTTGATCCTTATCTCTGCCTTTATATCTCATACATAAATACTCATGTTAAAAACCACAGAATTTAATCCTAAAAACGACCGCAACTAAAATATTCAAGATAGCAGGCGTTCAGCATTCTAATTACATGTCATATTACAAATGATTTATTTCCTTAATAAAAAAAGATGACTAGATTCTAATTATAAACCACGATTCTCACAGAACGTCCGGAGAGGTAAGTGAGAAACCTTAATGAGATTGATTTCCGCGTGAGATTGAGGTTTTAATTTTATTTCAACAAAAGATAACACACCTTAGTGTGCCTTCCTCATTTGGACAATCTTTGCGAGAACAATATTGAAAGCAGCAGGGAATTAGCGAAGCGCTTTCTATAAAATTACACATTATTTGTGTTCATAATATCCCGTTCTCCCATAGTGTCTTGCAGTGGCGAAGCTGAAGGGTCTGGGAGCCTGAGAATACCCAATACCACTCACTCAGTGATTCAACCCGAAGGTTAGTCTTTGATAGGTGAGAGAAGAGCTCACCCCGTACTAAGCCAATGGCGTGTGACATTCATACATTCAGGGTAGGGGGGCCTGGGCCCTGGGCCACCTGCGACTTCCTACGAAGTTCTGACACGCAGAAAATCGAATCGCGAGGATTTTAGATGGGGGTGTCCAGAAAGGCTCTTGCCCGGGATTTGAGCCCTGGAGCCTCCGGTCAGTGGCTCATTGCTCTACCCACTAGGCCACCCTATACCCAATATAATTACACTAAAACATTTACTATTTTTTCAGCTCTACCATGAATTTTATGTTGCCGAGAAAGCAAGGGAATAATAAAATTAGCCTATATTTCCACACATTACGTTGCGTTGAAGTGTTTTGGATGCTTTGTGGGCTTGGGAGTCTGGCTGTTGGTAGACTCAAAATGGCCGGATGACGCATGCGCATACGCTTATTCACCGCCGCACGCTCGCATCTGAAGCTGCGTGATTCTTTCGCGCTGAGAGCCTAGACACTCGCGCGTAGTACTCGCGTCCTTCCGAGTCTCAGGGAATGATCAAGAGATGGCTAGGCGGAGGGAAATTAAGAGAGGCTGATTCTGGAAGAATAAGTTTCGCTGCGAGTGAATGTTTTCTTCGTTTAGTGGTTGGAAAATAACAAGTCAACTTACGGCTAAAGGACTGAACGACAACAACCAGGGTGGACTAGACACGTTTAACTAATTCAGAAGGCTCGATTTTGAAGTAATTGACACATTAGTGGTTGAAATGGAATCTCGTTCTGAAGACTTAAAACTTCTATTTTGCAGAAATACTAGATGAAAAACAGTTTCCTGAGTACAGTACATCATTTACCTCAGCGAAATTGAGAAGCCTGATAAAATGTACCCATCTTTAATAGTGAACAGCTAAAAAATGAACTCATTAATGTCTATTCCAACGAGAGTAAACACTTGCCTGCACATTTGTTACTATAATATGTTTTGGACAATGGCCTGCATAAAGTGTATCAAGAAACCACGGGAATCATAAGACTGATTCAGACATTTCCTGTATCAACTATATCGTCCGAAAGAAGTATGAGTACGCTGAACGGACTGAAGAAATTTATAAGAAACTTCATGACGGACTCGAGGCTAAGCAATTTGAGCACCCCGGAGATTGAAAAGGCTTTACTGAACAACCTTTCGAGAAACGGAAGTTTCAAGGAACGCGTAATTGACACCTTTGTCCAATGGAAAACCCGCCGAATCGAGTTGATCTACAGAAAACAATAAGGTAAGTCATTTAGCCCCTCAGTGCTGATCTCTGTGCATGGTTGGGTACCGGAATTTTATTTCAAGTTAACAGTGGGGCGAGAGGTAAAGAAGTGATAAAGCATTCTTGAAGCATTTAGAGTTCTCTTCGTATGCCATGCACGTTCAAAAACTAGATGTTAAAAAACCGCCGGAACGGAGGGTTAAAACCCATTTGAATACTCCGGTACACAACGTGTTAAGGCGATTGATATTTGCCGACTGGAATATTTGAGTCTCTGAAGGAGTGAATTAAGGGGCCAATGAGCTATAATACCCAATTCGAATATCTTAGCTTCGTCACTGGTGTCTTGTAATACGTCATTTATCGATTTCTCAATATATTCAAATATATATGGAAATTAAAAAAAATAATTCTAAGGCCTGTATTCATAGTCAGGTCTCAAGTTATGACTTGAGACCGTCTTGATGAAGATCGCCTTAATGGTCAAGGTGTGCTTATTTCGAGTCAGCTTTCATAGTTGTCGAATAAGACCGTCTTGATGAAGATGAACTTGACAAAGGTCATCTCATTTTCAATAAGACGTGCTTCATGAAGCATTGGCTAAAGCAAATGCTTGTTCATTCAACCAATCACCTTCAACGTTACATTTATTTACTTGACAACCGTTGCCACCCCGAAGTGGTAAATTCGAATCTGAAAATGGACTCAACCTCGGACAAGCATCGGCATTACACGCCATTGGAGAAGAAAATGTTTCTCAACACTCTTGCTAATTATAAAAAACATAGAAAGCAAGAAAGGGGATACTGCGCCACTCAAGGAAAAGGAAGAAGCATGGAAGAAAATTGCGGATACATACAGTAATTCGCACAGCATAACGTAAGAGGTGAGATCTGGGTTTTATATGGAATTAGTATATCTATTATGATTGCGTGATGAATATTGATGGCAAGAGCATGCAAATCACTTAAATTCTATGGTGGTTTGTTTAATTTCACTGTTGCAGAGGACAGTTCAACAGCTAAAAAATTTATGGTCGAATTTAAAGCAAACGCAAAGAAATGCTATAACGAAGGAGAGGCAGAATCGTATGGCTGCAGGCAGGGGACCAGCTCCTAAAGAGATGGAAATAGATCCTGATGTGGAGAATATTGTGCCAAACTGAATGGCTAAGGTGCCGACAATATTCTCCTCCAACATTTCGGTTGAAGAACTTATGGGTAAATATGGGAATGATATCCTTTTCATATGAGATTTTCTTCTAAGTTGCTATCCTATTTTTCAATGAAATTTGTGTAAACGTGTGTTTCCTTGATTTTAGTCACATTCATCATACTTCAAACATAACTAATAATTTCCAGTATTGCATTTGTATTTCATCCCAGAGCAAGAAGAGAGTGTAATTAACGGACTATATTCCATCCATAGTAATGTGACTGACGAAACGAATGATAGTGGTAACTTATGTGTAAGTCTTTAGAGGCATTATTATTGTGGATATTAAACTAATATGTCTGTGCATTCAATATAACTAGTTCAACGCTATCATAAGATACTACCCAAAGATAAGTTTTCCGGTAAATTGTATTACACCAGTCACACGATGTGTTTGAATTTAGCGGGTCCCCCAAGAAGAAAATAACGAATGTCACAAGTTGCTACAATGTCGTGGCAATAGTGGTTTATCCATGATTCAACGTAAAAAGTTGTACATTAAACACTTGGAAACATGAAACTGAGAAAATTTTATAATTATCAGGTAATAAGTTTACCCATTCTGCTTTCTTATTCATAGACTTGAAGCAATGACAAATTTTATTTCAGGGCCAATGCCACCGAAGCAGTCATACTTTGAAAAAATAAATTTGAAGTCTGAGCTTGCGCTGAAACGAGAGTGAATTGAAAGGCTCATAAAGTACGATGAAGACTTGGCTTCAGTGCGACTAGATGCAGAGAGGGAAATGACACAACTGCAAGTGAACCATTTGAAGGTTATTCATGCCCTTGAAATAAGAGCTGCTACAGCGAAAGCTGAACTGCAGGAGTTCCTCCTCAGAAAGGTAATGAATGAATCATGATTTATTTTCTTTTATGTTTTGTTGATTTTTTTGTGTTGTATTCAGAAAAAAACACAAAATAAAAACAGGTTAAAAATACATGATTTTGAGAAAATAATTTAATATCCATGAAAAACTACATGCATGGATAAAAGTCAATGAAAAATTCTTTCGATAAGAGCATGTCGCAGGGCAAAACCATCTCCTGGCTGCCAGTTTGGTGGTTCTACTGGCACCACTTCATCTTCAACACTCACCATCCAAAGGAACTTCATTGAAGATTAAACTTAAGTTATGTAGGATGGCACAAGCTACGACTATTGTGGTAGAGCATTTGAGCTTTGTTGATAGGCCTTTAGAAAGGCAAGGGAATCTCCTCTTCCAGGTACCAAAGGCACTCTCTACAATTATCCTTGTTCTGGTTAGAACACCATTATGCCTAAACATTTAAGGATTAAAATTTAAGTACTGTACCATAAATCACTGGAATACCTACTACTTTGGAGTACCTTCCTTTCATTTAATAATTCTATAGAAATGGATATGGTAAGTAAACAGTTTCCATAAAAGGCGAGGCATTTTGATTATAGTGGGTCAAAATACTTCATTAATAATGTCCATTAAACTTTGTACTAATAATATCCTGTCGCTAGTCAAAATAAATTCTCTGTGCCTCAGTCTCAGGGTTTGCAATTGGTGCCAGTAAAAAAGGTAAGCATGGGTACCCAGCATCACTAACTAGACACCCATCAAGGTGCCCTCCCAAGTACCTCATATGGAGACAGGAATTTTGAAAAATTCGGCTATCATGCTGACTTCCTGGTCATTCAGGAACTAGGTTCAGAAACTCCATAGAAGGACCAACAACTGCCTATTGAAAGTGATGGGAATTGAACATACAATTCCTATTTGTCATGCGCTTCCGATCAAATCTTTTTACATTACAAACATACTGCTGCATCTCCGGAGGAATCGGGAGGCCTCGGTTGTTTGGTTTTTGTAATGGCACCTTGATATGAGGCAATTTCCCATTAATTACCGAATTTCTGGAGAATCTATACCTCTCTTTAAACTCTCCTTCCCGATACCCATTGAAGGGATTCTGTGTATTCCTCACGTATCGTTTTTGCAATCTTTCGACCGGTAAGTCAATGGGATCACCGCGAGGATCATACAAAACACCATTTAACTCCATTCGGGAGATTCGAGTGATAGACAGAACAAAACAGTAAACGATACCTTTGCTCAAGATGAGGTTGATGACGACTTGATGAAGGCGACTTATTTGTGGACTTATTCGATCAACAAGACCAGCTTCAGCGACTATGAATCCACGCATGCTTGAGCATTTGCTCGTTTTCAATGAGACACAACTATGAAACCTAATAAGCTCCGCTTGAAACAAGATGATCTTGATCAAGCTCACCTCATTCGACAATGCTTGAGACTGTCTTGTTTAGCGACTACGAAACGAAAATCGGGATTAAGCTTGAACTTGGGGCGAACTTATTCAAGCAAATGCTTAAGTTCCGACTATGAATACGAGCCTAAGAATAATTTCTCCTGCCCACTCAAAAGGCGTCGGTCGTCGATGCACGATGGCGATTTATGGAAAATGGACATTTTTGATTTCATACCTTTACTAGGCACCTGCAGCAATAAACGAGAATGACACTTTTATTCAAACTATTTTTAGTCAACTGGCACATCATTGTTGGAGACTTACGTTTGTTTATCTATACACGTTTCATTTCCATAATTTATATTTGAATTATGAACACAAACATTCATTATAGCACCAACATCTTCATGTTGTTTTCCTTTTCCCATTCTGTAACCGCATCATCCAATTGACGCTGATTAATGTATCTTTATCATTGATGGATGCCCTCGACTTGACTTGATCTCGCCGATCTGGACTTATGCCTTTAAGCCGGTCTAGTGTTATTATTTCTCAATATTCCATTAAAAACTATAATACTCGCTTAATAGGACGATCATTTAAACTAAATGAACAAGATTTCCCATGTACTAAATACAAGTATATACGCTATTGAATTTTCTACTCATTACTACTTTAGACTTATCCGTTTCTAACATCTCACTACACTTTTTCCGTCGGAATTTTCAACATAACATTTCCGTATTTTTCGTTCGCTACGTTTTCAGAATAATATTCGATTAGGCTTCCACTTCAGTTTTTTATTATATTTCCAATTCAAATGTTTTCCTTACTTGTAAAATAAAGCATATAAACTTTACAGTTAACAACCAAATCACTGACCTTGGTAGCCAGGTCGATAACGTAGTAGTTTTAGGTAGATTTAGTTTTTTTAAGGCGTTTCGATAGCTTAGGTCATACAACCCTATTCACATCGATGGACTTCACTCGGCATTCGAAATATGGTGCTTTCGAGGAATGATGAAGATAAAATGGATCGACCGAGTGACAAATGAAGAAGTCCTAAGAAGAGTGGGAGAAAAGAGAAGTCTGATGAAAACTTTAAAAAGAAGACGGGACAACTTAATCGGCCACATCTTAAGACACGATGGCATGATGAAGACAATCGTCGAGGGGAAAGTGAACGGGAAGAATGGAAAAGGCAGACCTCGTATGAGTTACATAGAACAGGTCGTAAAGGACGTGAAAGAGAGGAACTGCGTTAATATGAGGAGGTTGGCCGATAGAAGAATGGAGTGGAGGGCTGCGTCAAACCAATCCTAGGATCGTTGACCCTTAATGATGATGATGGACGTCATTCATAACGTTTTTTTTACAATTCAATCGTGAGATATATTTAAAGCGTACTGTTAACGTATTACGCCTCAATTTTTTTAAAGCCCTGTTATTTTTAGAAACTCGAAAACGCGTGAGATATTTTCAGGATTGTCACCTATGATGATTTTTAGGTCTCCTATTATGTTTATATTTAGTAACGTGCTGTCCTGGTAAGCCAAAGGTTGCGGTTCGAATCCCCCCCATGGTATGGACGTTATGCTCGTCTTAGGATTTAAACTATCAGGTTGCACGAAGCGATAGCGCGGCCGTAGTATGCAAAAACTTACGATATCACAGCGTTCCACTCTGTCTTCATTATTATTGACTTTCCCTTCAGCTTGAGATTAGTAGGACAGGTCCAGAGCCTCGTCCCTGAATTAATACTCTTTCCCTCCAGTAAGGCTCAAGCACGCCACGTCTGCGAGATTTATAATTCACACACAAAATACGCATGCATATAATTTTATGCCGAAAAGGGTGAATTGCAACACTTATTCCCCTGAAGACCAGATCCAAAAGCGGCCAACAGAGCGGTGCACAGCCGTTATATTCACCAAGCTGGCGGGCACCAGACTGAAAGGCAAAACCACCACCACCACTAATGAGACCTTAGGAGGAAAGACCGAAAAAGGGATTCGCCTCCTTTGAACATCCTCGTGACGGGCATTCAGATGAACTCGGATCACGTGGCGCGCGAGAGTATTCGAGCTCGTGCGAGCGCTGCGTTTGGAAACGCTCTCGGGGTGATGGAGAGGAGGGAGATGAAAGGAGCATAAGACTGCTGCGATACATTGGCCGCGATGCGCTACATGAAAGTTGTTTGCAAATACTAATTGGAGACGGTAGCCGACGCTAAGGGCCATATTCACAGTCTCAACTACAGTCTCACTCCGACTGCAAACGTCATAAAATCCCTACAGCGAACCAAATCGGTGTACCAATGGGGAACATGCACTATTTTTTATAACTCTTTGAATGTGAAGTTTATCAGCTAAAATGTTTTTGGCGAAAATTTAGCTGAAGAATTAAGTTGTGTTACAAAGATATTACTCTTTGAAAATTGTACCTTTTCGGCAGCTTAAAAACATGACGTCACGGCACGGTATCACCATAGGCGTTGTTTATCTGTTTACGCTTGGGGGTAAGTTGTTAAATAAATACTTGGTGATAACGTATGTATTTATCTCATTTGTTTAATGAAATAAACGATTGTATTTCGTATTTTTATTTACCTAGTATGGACTGTAACGAGCAAATAGTCCATTAATTATATAATGCCTGTTTAGTGCCCAAGAATTTCTACTACGTCTATGCTGTTTTTTTTAAGAAGGACGGAGTCAACCAAAGGAAATTGTCGGAATGTGCTTTTTTTAAGTATTTTTTCGGTCATCGTTTCGTTCGAGAAACGGCTAAAAACTTCAAAACAATATATTCACTTCCTTTTCGGTTAAAAATAAATGGCTATCTCCGTAGCAATATAAAACCTATACCGTGCAGTGACGTCAGAAGGCGTTTTAGGTCACGTGACTTTCGTCAATTTCCGGGAACATTTGAAATTCATTTAATAATCTTTGTGGTGGGCGTAGAAAAATTTGGCTTACATATTTAAATTGGTGAGAAAATTCCGCATCAAGTACATCATTAATCTTCGAGAAACAAATTTCATGCATATTCCCCATTGTACCTGCAAAGGTGGTATTATTTCTCAGCGTGACGCTGACATCTGAGTTGAGATTCTGAATATGGCTGGGAAACATAAGAGTATAAACTACAGTTCCGCTTCTACTGCATACGTCATGAAATCCCTACACGAAATAGACATTCCTTCGGAATAGACTCAGAATATAGCCCAGCCATATTCAGAGCCTCACTTCCTCTGCTTACATCATAAAATCTCTATCACGAGTACCAAAGGGTATACAGATTCGCCTTGATTCGGTACGAAGCGGTATTCAGCGTGGCGCTAAGAAGTAATACCAAATAGAGGAAATTAATTCCGGCGAGATATGGTGGAAGTTTTCCATTACGGATACTTGAAAGTACTTAGTGAACTCCACAGTAAGTTTTAATGGGACGACCTAGGTTTCGACACGTAGTTTCATCTTCAGGTAATACATACAATTCGAATGAACCTGAAGTTCGAATATGTTACCTGAATATGACATAACGTGTCGAAACCAAGGTCGTCCCAATAAAACTTACCGTGGAGTTCACTAAGTTCTTTCATTTATCCATAAGTAATATCAACTTAGCAGGATGAACATTGGACGCGAAGCAGAGATTATAGGAAGTAAGCAGTGGAAGCGAGGCTATAGTTGAGCTTATGCATATGGCCTAAAACGCGATATTACGCACAATGTAAAGTATGAAAAGCAGCCTTAATAAAACCTTTTTTGCCTTCCATTCCCATCCTTATACCTTTCCTACCGGTCTGAAGCGCGTATTAGTACGGAAACAGACTTGAAAACACCCATGTGAAGATCAGTATTGCTTTGGATGAACTCCTAAATGTGTGACGCAGGCGCATTATTTGTTTCTGTCATATTGTTGCATGGTGTACAAGAATATGAACTTTCAAATCTCTGTACCGTATGATGTCAATAAGTAATATCTGATTAGGAAACAGTCTACCAGCAGGGTAGCTATGCATGTAGTCCATGGTTGGTGAATACTCATCCCATATCACACTCCCAACGGATGACTAGCAGGATGCTAAGCAAATGTAGATGCAGATATGCAGTAACAAACGATGCGCGATAAATGATATCATAAGAAACGCTATATCACGTTAGTGTGCGCAATCTCGTCCTATGCTATTTCATGCGATATTGCAAATACACATTGCGACGTTGACATGTCAACGATTATTATTAATTCTTTATTTATATTTAATACTAATCCTTCTTATGCATCATATGTACATAATGCATGTTTGGCGTGAATTCACCCCCTGCCACACACCTTTATGGTGGCCTACAGGGTATTATGTGGATGCGCATGATTATCCGATATGCAGTTGATATCATAGGGTGATATTCAAATGCGCACATTGCACATCCACATCTCATGTGTGGTTTTCAAGTCTGTACGCACACTTATAGGCGCTCTAGACCGGGAGGAAAGGTACAAGGACTGGTATGAAAAGGTGAAGAGAAACCAGACTTCATCATTAGGTTGCTCTTGACGAAGGGCGCCAAGGGGACCATGGCTTAACGTCCCATCCGACAGACGGAGTACTGACATCGAACGTTCTCCACAAAGCTCACAAGTAGGGGTGGGTTTACCAAAGAAAAATACCTTCCAAACCCGGGAGCCCGGGCCCTTTGGGAGAGGGGCCAGAATTCCCGAACCCCTGAACCTGAACCCCTGAAAATTCATGCATCTCCATCGGAGTCGCCTCGCTCACCTTATGTCGCTGGTGCCGTTCATGGCGACGGTGACTCCTCCTCCCCTCGGCCCTCCTCCTAATTGGCTCTGCTGTTGGGGCGAGGGCCCCCCGGCGTTCACCACGAGGCTGCTGCCCCCGGTGCCGCCCCTTAGCCCCATGGCCGAGTTCATGGGGGGGGCTGGAGACTTGGGTTTTGGCGGATTCCCCACACCTCCCTTGCCGCCGCTCTGAGCGCCGTTGCTGCGGGGAGAGGAAGATGGAGAGAAAGTCAGAACAAACTCAAGTAATGAAACTAACAAGCAAAACACCTACGTCTACGTATATAATAATGTATAATAATACATTATTAAGTAGAACCATTACTACTAGCATAGAGTAAGTATAGGTAATATAGAGGGCTCACCCCATAGGGCAAAACTGTTATACGTTTTGGACGTAGTACAGGAAGGTTTCCATAGATGGCGTGGTAAGAATTTTTCTCGTTATGTCACAAACGATTTATATCGTTTCCATCGCTTTCGTTTTTCTTATCGACTTGAGAAGCACATAACATATGCTATTGTTGCAGTTTTGATATTTTAGTACAATGGTGCGATATGCCTTATCTAACGCCAACATTCATAATGGGCAAGTTAACATTTCGCCCACTACTGAAGGAAACATTTCTTGTCACAGGAATGATTCCTTGTTGTTTCATGAAAAACACAATCCACCGCTGCAAGGAACAGACTACAAGACACTTCTCAATTACCCGCTGAAGTTGATTAGAAAAACGTAAGCGATGGAAGCGATATAAATCATTTGTGACGAAACGCGATAAATTCTTCCCACGTCATCTATGGAAACCTTCCAGTACTACGTCCAAAACGTATAACATTTTTGCCATATGCGGTAAGCCCTCTACTAGACAATGAACTACTACGATGATGCTACTAGATAATGATACAACACATGATGTATTATCACAAAACAATATATTACAAGAAATATCTGGTGCTTTCCCGCCATATCGGAAAAGTCAAGTCTTCTCGGGTCTTCCACCGTGTTACTGTGTCCATTTCCGCCAACGCTTCGATTCACGACTTCGGCGCTACGGTATTCAGAACCCCTGAAGACGATGAGCGAGTCAGGAGTCAAAACGTCGGCGGAATGGACGCAGTAACCCGACGGCAGACCCGAGAAGATTTCACTCAGTACATTACAACACATAAGACGCATTATTAGATAATAATATATACAATCAATCATGCACACACGCTCTGAGACGAATCGAAATTTCCCAAGGATAGGTCAAGGAAAATGGAGAAGTAACATATAAAAGAACAAACTATGTTTCCTATCCATTTTCCTTATCCTATCCTTGGTAAATTTAAATAATAGGTAATATAGATATGCAATACACACCTACTTCTACGTAATAACGATGAGTAATATTGTATTAATCAACCTACTAACCGCCACAAGCGAGAATGGGATGGTTTTACCTACGGCATACAAAACAATATATACAACGTACCTATGACGTTAAAACGATAAAAAAAGAGAATTGAGATAATGAAGGTGTACATCTAGAGCCGCAAAAGGAGATATTCAAAATTAAACCCTGAAAAAACCACATGATCTCCACGCAAAAGATTGAGAAGATCGGGCAATTTTCATATTTCACATTGCGCAGTTTTTAAAATGCCACCTTCATTCACCATCCGCAATCAAAAGAAACTTGTCTGAATGAGATGAAAATATAGTTCTTGAAAAGATGTCATTTGCGACGAATTTTCAATTTATTAACAATTACAGAAAAATGTTTTGATAAAGAAAATGTTTTGATAAAGAAAATGTTTAAGGAAAAACGATAAGCTATACTGAAACGGTGGTCACATCAAATAAATTCCTAAAGAGTCATTTTTAAGTCTTTTCCATTGATCGCAATTGAAAAAAAATTCAGCGATCAAAAAACGTTGACATTTCCCACCTTTTGATTACATCCACAAAAAATTGCAAGAAAAACTACCACCAGATGTAGGATACGGCAAGCACACGAGGGGATTATACAGTGTCCTGCCACACACATTATACAGTGTCCTGCCGGCGAGAGGGAATGACATCGCTGCGGATAGTTTCAATTCGTGTTAATCATTCACCAAAACGAACGCCCTGACCCGAAGTCGCCGTGAAGCTCTTATCGATCCTCACACGACAGCGCTGCCAGCTCTTTTATTAAATTTGGGGTCCTGGCACCACCTCCATTGGATTAGGAGAACGATTAAAGCCACTAGAGAATAGAGAAACCTTACACCCATGCGTGCCAACATATAAAACGTGGCTTATCAGAAGAATAAACGAATCCACGGCTGCTAAAATCAGGTTAAGAAGGAAACGACACCAAAATCCATATTTTTTTAAGGACACAAGGAGATGGAGGTAAATTGAAAAAGGAAATAAAAAAAAAATACACGCACTAACGGAAACGGGAAGCCAAATAAAATGTTCCACATAACCTAAACGTCAACAGACACAATAAGAGAGAAAAAAGTACCTACATAAAATTATAATATAATCCTCACGCACTCATATACTTAAGGATATGGAACATAGGGATTTTTGTAGGTTCCAAACGCTTGTTCACAGATTTTTCGACATACTCCTACGATAGGTACCCTTCAATTACGCAAAAAGAATAAGGATAATGACAAAATTTACAGCCAAATAGGAGACAGACTCCCGCTACTAAGAGGTGTTTTGGATACGTTTGATGAGAACAAGAACGTCATGAAATTCATATAAATACGTTTACACAAAATAAGACTGTTCAAAGGCTTCTCTTTCACTGAATAAAAGAAAAAAACAATCTTCGTAACTATGGTGGGATTAATGATGATTTTCCAGGACACAAACGCAATATTTTGATAATAGTAGACTTCGTTTCATAGGTTCTCATCCGGCTAACGCTGTATCATGCAATTTAACCTAAATCCTATATCCCTAATACACACTAAATGTCGGAGGCTGGATCCGACCCGCGATCTAAAAGGTTCTAGGACGATGTATTAAAAGACTGGCCAGAACAATATGTAGATGTCGTCTTTACACAATCGTTATCGGAAATATACGTATACAAGAACACGGCGATGTCTTCCTACATGATCGTACCAAGATTCCATAGTTACATGCGGTAAGTATTTTTATCCCTGAATATAAATACCAGAAGTTACTAACATTACGCAATAGAAACTACAATAATATATCCAAGCAACCTCCATCAAAAGCAAGGAGCGAGAAAAACTCCTGTCTGCTAAAGAGTAAGAAACAAACTTGAGGATGAAACCGGAAGAAAATTAATACCACAAGCTAAACATTAAAGACAGAAAATTTGTATTCAAAAATATCAGAGTGTAAATTTCCCGCTGAGAGTTCCTTTCACTTAAGAGACATTAACTGAAGGCAATTTTGAGTTGAGAAGAGCGAATTAAGATGAAGCCCTTCCGGCCGGAAGACGTTCTCCCCTCTTCAGCTCCACTTTAAGCTCGGGGAGGGTGAAATATCGACGACAGGGCATGCCAACGGCTCACCATACCTATTCAAAGCTTCCGAAAAACCATTCATAAGAGGTGTGCGGGGACGCGCAAACCACCACGCATGTCAAAGCATTGTCATGGCTGAAAGAGGGGCCAAAGACATCAAAATCACATGGGAAGGAGAAACGAAGAGCAATTTTGCCGGATGCCGGCAGAAGTTGAATCGAAATATATCGACATCCCAGACGAAAGGGTACCCGGCATATCACTTGGAGGACGTGTGGTAGGAGGTGACTCTCAAAGCATGCAATAGGCATACATACCTAAAAGATATATTAATACGTAATAGAGAAACCAACAGCAGCGCTGATTTAGCCCTTCACCATTACGAGCTAAGAAATGACTAGAACCTACGAAGGTGAGCATGTTTTAAAATTGGTCTAGCGCTTAAGTAAATTTAAAGCTATTGGTTCAACAGTAGACATGCATGTGTGAAGTTAACCTTTGTTAATAGAACTTTAAAGTTCTTCAGATGCATGCATGGACCATTAACTAAGCTATCTACCTATCTATCCCGTTTCAATGTTGTCCATAATTATCTCTCATTACTCTCTATAAGAGATTATTATCTTATTCTCTGTTTTATATTCATTCTTAATAATTATTGCGTATTCTAATAAACAGATCAATAAAATCAATTAATTAAAATACTTTAATATATCACGGATTTCAATAATATTAATATTATTATTGTTTTTGATATATACAAACCGATCCCACTAATTATGAAATTTACTAAAATGGGACAAGAATTAAAAATAGCTCTTGCAGACTTGAATATGTATTCACCATCCGCGATAATGAAAGAAACTTAAGTGATGGCAAGCATATCATATAATTGTCTCCTTTAGAAACAGACCGAGGAAATGAAGTTCAAACATCCTGAAATTTACAAACACATCGGAACTGGGGAACATTAACTTTGCGAATTTAAAAAGATGCAAGAAAGAGATGATTGGTTGGAAAGTTACCAATCAGAACCATAAAAATTATGAAACAAAGAAATAATTTTTATTTTACTGGTCAAAAATGAATAAAAAGTTTTTTTTTCTAAGTGACGCAATACATTTACAAAAAGACTAGAAAGCTATCAAAGCCCCCAAAAGGCCTTAAAGAAGTTTAGGCTAAGTATTTGGCGACGTAAAAATGGAAAGATTTGGGTGAAACTAAGCGCACATAGCTTCGAAAGAAATAGTCCTTAGGCTTAAAATTTGCAACATCTCTATCTCACAAGCGAGGTCAAAACCCATCACCCCTGAATAAAAAGGTCCTTCCGCCGCTGGAATCGAATCAAACTACACACGCGGATGTAAGGAACGCGAATTGATACCAAAGGTGCAGGCTCCTCCTTTACGGTGTAGACCTACCGAGGCGACCCAAGGCGAGGAAACGCCAAAGTCGACCCGCATGCATTATGCATCACCTCATGGGGGTCCTTCGCCGTGAGATGGCTGGCAATTATTTTCTCCCACAAGCATTACTCAAGCCCAGACAAAAACCAGGCAACTACGGGTCTTATATAAAGCCTCACCTCTAAAAATTGTGCATTTTCGCTACGGCAGGCAATTTTCAAAATGGGCCATGCTCTAAAACTTAAATCAAGTGGTGATTCTTGCACTTATAACAAAGGAGACTTCTATTTCGCAGGTAAAGGCAATTTCGAACATTTTTTAAAATCCATAATTTTTTCGCCTTTGGAACTTTGGTTATTGATATATGTAAGCAGAATACTTTTGTTTTTGTTCCTAGGTATACAAGCTCTTTTCTTCCCCCTTTTCATTTAAGAAGAAATCGCCTGGCCTACAGGTATATGCCGTAAACTGAGATGTTTCCACGAGCCAAGAAGGCCCACGAAAAACAATTTTATTCCCTGCCAAGGCCCGGTTTTGATTGATATACGACTTCTCATTCGTCAGAGACCAAGCCATTCTCTTTCCAATCAGTAAAATATGTAAAAGTCAAACCACTTCGGTCATTATTTCATTTATCGACCGACGGAAATGTACAAATTTTCTTATTTTTGGAATGCAATTAATGTGCGTTTCTGAATTCGTTGTTAAAAAAACATTTACTTTCATGTAACTCGATGCTATATTTGGTATAATATATTTCGTGTCCTTTCCAAACAGTGCTGAGTCGACCGACATTTATTGGGTCTGAATGAATCGGTGCTGATTTAGCTATCAGTAGATGAAACCAAACTGGAGACATCATCACCAAATCCAAATGGATATTGAATGGAAATTACATGGAATGACATGGACATTTTGAATACTTAAGAAAATATATTAGCCCACCAGCATATTGTGTGATCAATGCATCGCATACACAACTCTGCTTGTAAGGAGTCTTAGAACTAGGCAGCTCATGGGGTTAGAATTGTAGAAAGCACACATGAAGCACTGGACGATAACAGCAGCAGAGAAGTCAATCCAGAAGCATCCAAAATGTGACGCTAAAGTAGATTAATGAAGATAAAATGGATCGATATCTTAAGAAGAATATCAAAATGAGAAAATCAACATCAAAAAGAATATCAATATAGATGCAATGCAGCTACACTTATGTGTTAGTGTGGCCAGAACCTTCGACTCTACAGCCTGGACCCGGAGCTCTTCGGGACCCGGTGGGGGGCCCAAAAAGAAATCGAGCAACTGCTAAGCAGCGAAAGACCATAATTTTGAAAGAATGGAAAGATGCATTCGGTTTATAAAAATATCGACGAAAATAACTAAAATTTACAACCACGAATTTACGCATCAAAGTAAAATTTGGTACATCTACTCTGTGAGCGATGCCAATGAGAAAAGACAAGTATATTTCCGGAAAATGTTATCATTTTCTCCGCTTTTAATCCTTCCCCTAAGATTTTATAGCCAGATTCATTACCCTTTAGCTCTTATTCTTCCTTTTCCGTTTTCTTTTTTATAATAGGCATCATTTATTTTTTTCCTCCTTATTGGCTACTGAATCAAAATCCGAATAATGCGTTATTGAAAATATTAAATAAGGTAAATCAGACTAGATTGAAGGTGGTAAAATTAGACAAACTCCGCTCATTTATGACTTTCGAGTCTTACCCGAGAGATTATCCGATAATCGACCATGCGTCACTGACTTCCCCAAGTTTTTCTTACGCCTTTTCGTCATTGACATTGTGTTCCCTTCATTATAGCCCCTATAAAGATCCGCCTGAAGGAGTCCCCCAGTTCTCACGGCGATATCGAACCGCATACTTGCGACACCGATGGCGAAGAGAGAAAAAAATCGATGAAGACAACGAGGAAGAGTATCGCTTCCAGGTGACATTGTCGCTGCACCCCTCTTCGACCCTTTCAAGACTTGGGTCACCTCCAAAGGAGGAGAAAATTCGCCCCCCCTCGCGCACCACAGGGGGGCGAATTCGAGGGCGGAGAGGGTGGGAGGTAAGGTCGAAGGGGGCGCCGAGGACGTCCCCCTTCCCCCGCACAAACAAGCCAAGTTGCGTCACAAGACGCCCCAGCGCCACGCCCACTCGCGTCATCTCACGATCGCGGTCTCGACGTCTTCGGGCGGAGGAGGAGGAGGAGGGAAAGAAAAGAGGGGGCGGGAAGATGGGAAGGATGCGGAAGGGTGTCAGGGAAGGAAGAGACCGAGGGAGAGGCGCAAAATGCTTTAAATAGTTCCGCGCCAGGGACTCCACCACCTTCGTCTCACGAGAGGAGGTAGCAATCAGCGGAACGGACGTGGGGGGGACAAGGAATACGTCGTTTACGCAAGACAGGAGGAGGTTGCATCCGAGCTGGGAGATGGCGCAAAGGCCGGAGCAGGCATTCGAACCGCGAAAATTCTCGGGATTACAATCAGGGATGTGATCCGAAAAGGCACTTTACGTTTCGTGCCGTACCTGGGAGGCACAAATTTACACGCTTTAGTAATTTAATGTACATTAAACTGGCTTGGTTTACTAATGCAAGTAAAATGGTTAATATATATCGTATAACTGTGTTTAAAAAACCATTTTCATCAACGAGAATAGTACAACACAAAGATGAACGGTCGTGATCAGGCCCGGATGGGTCAGGCTTCAGACCACATCCTTCGGACCCCATCCCTTCCATCCCTATCCTTATACCTTTCCTCCCGGTCTGAAGCGCCTATTAGTGCGGAAACAGACTTGAAAACACCCATGAACAAAGATGAACATAATTGTGCAATTTATGTTTAACTTTAAGAAGTTATAAACTATAGTGTGACAGCTCAGTTGGTGCTATAAACCACCCGTGGTGAAGGGTTGGGTCTCTTTCAACGCCGAGGCTCGGACTCCGAGTTCGGGTGCCTCCCAGGTACGGCACGAAACGAAAAGTGCCTTTTCGGATCAATCCCTGATTACAATCCGCGCATTTATGCGACGCGGGAATCATTATGGAGAGTTGGCTATAGCACTGGCCTCCCAACTTGGGGGCCAGAGTTCAATTCTTTTATGAGTGTGTCAGGCTGGAATCCCCTTTGCCTTCGAACTCGGTGTCAAATGGTGGCCGAGACGACCCGGCCTAGCGGCGATGACCAAGAGTGGTCGATGTCGGTACAACCCGCGTTAGCCAGAGTAGAGCTGATAAGGTGTGCAAGCTAAGTACCTCAATAAACCTCTTCAGTTTAAAAGCTGAAGTCTAACTTTATTTCTAACAAGTACAGCGCATTCCGTCAGATGGGATGCTAAACCCTGGAACCCTTAGTTAGCGCTTTTCTTAAGGAGTAGGCAAATGCCAACGCCGGGTTTCTCTCCGCGCTTCCTCCGTTTCCTGGAAAATCCTCCTTACTCCCAATTATGAGCCGGTCCTACATTAGCGCAAATTACTATTGCTGTCAGTCGCCACCTCCGAATACCTATTACTACCATATGTTTAGGCAACGTTTAGCATTTGGAACTATTCTATGGGTATTTCTTCAGTGCGTAAAAAGGTGTCAGACGCGCATCGAGGTAGTCTTATTATAATATGACAGGAAAGCACTTGTACTCCTCTGCTGAAGCTGCACTAATCTAAAGCCAGTCAAATCCAATAAGTTATAGTTTCGACATGGGTCACCCGTTTTTGTATGTCTTCAACTCTCTCATAAATGAAAACAATAAAACGCGAAAACGGATTCGATTTTCTTGTGCGTCCAAGTTTTGGAAGAGGAATCCCAGGACGAAATCTGTTGATCTGCTTCTACGAACATAAGGTAGTCTGATCGGAAGTTAATTCAGCATATATATGTGAAAACACACACACATAATGTATGGGAACTATTTAATTTAAAGAATTTCGGGGAATGTAACGTTCATAAGGCTGTGTTTTCTGAGCTACTGATAATGAAGTATTAGGAAAATGAAAGTGTTCAAATATGTAAAATACATAAAAAAAGAACAAAGAGACAAAGAAAACAACGTGTATTATCGTATCAAATAAATTTTTATACGTCACACTTTTTACGTATTCAATTTTTTAAAATTATAACGTGCATATTTCGTTAATCAATAGTAATTTCGTATTTACGTAACTCGCGCTAATTATTCCGTCGTAAAATCCAATTTATACTGCAGTGAAATTATGATGTCGTCCTCTTCTACCATTGGCGGAGCGCGGTAAACTGTCTCATCCGGAAAGAAATGTCGCTGTCTTTTCATGTTCCGTTTAAAACGAGTTTCACTGTCGCTGATTCCGAACAATGAATTGAAAAAGGGTGGGAGAACAGGATTACCGAGCCATTGAAGATAGGTATACGTCGCAATTTCCAACGACGCAATGAGAGTGGGATGCCTGGAAAACGTTCTAACCCACAACAATGCCAAGATTGCACACGTCGAATACGCCCACGACTAACTATGCAACAGCACTGGAATTTTGCCGTCAATCATTTCGGGAAATTATTCCAAACGCAGAAAAAGTAGTGAATCAATTAAGCAAACGCACTGACATGTTGATAAAATAATAAGTGTTCATCCTGAAGGTTCGTTTTCGATAGGAGAACGGTTCACCTAACGAAAGGACTCACCATTGCCACCGTACTAAGCCATTTGGGTGTGAAATTCAGACATTCAGGGTAGGGTGGCCAGTTCCTTTCCCTGGGCGACCTGCTATTTCCTACGAAGTTCTGCAGAAAGTAGAATAGCGGGGATTTTTTAGGTGGGGATGTCCAGAAAGCCCGAGAATTGAACTCAGCACCCTCTTATCTTTAGTCCAGCACTCTACCTCTTTAGGGGTTAGATGGAAGAGGCGACTTTTAGTCTCAATCTCGCCCCAATAAAGACGCTTATCTATCTATCTACCCACTAGGCCACCACACCCCTCTGCTTGTTGCTGAAACGCATTTGAGAATCATACTAGTCACCAAGAGACTACGTGGCAAGGGGTAAAATATTATCAGACAAGCACCGAATAGGTGGAAATAAAATATTTGCTCTCGGGGTAATAAAGAACGTCCATTTGTAAAACAATGTCAATTTATTTTTACAACTCCGAAGTTCGCGAAGGCTTTTAAATACGAAGCTTGTCGTTGTTGCAACAGCAATAGGATACGGTTTTAGGAGTCCCAACTCCTATGGTCACCCTCCGTCTACATCTACATCTACATAATACCCTGCAAGCCACCACAAGGGTGTGTGGCAGGGGGTGATTGCTCACCAAACATGCACTACATATCATGCATAAAAAAGGAATAGTATTAATATAGTAGTCAGAACTACACTATTTAAAAAAGATAGAGATTGAAAAGCAAACATGCAAAAACATTCTGTTAGTAGGGTTAGCTTTAAGTACTCATACCTAAATGCAGCTACCAATGCTATTCATTGCTACTCTCCGATTGGACATATTTACCGTTATTCGTATCTCTTATTGTGCGAGGGAAAAAGGACATTTTGAATCGGTCAGTTCGGCAATCAATTTCTCTAACTTTATGATTATGGTCCAGTCTGCCATAGTAAGTTGGGGTTCGTAAAATATTTTTAACTTCATCACTGAAAATATTGCCTTGGAATTTGTTTAAGAGATTAAGTCTAAATTTCAACCTGCGATCTGACAATGATTCCCATTTCAATTCATTTAATAGACTGGATACGCTAATATAATTATCGTATCGTCCCTTTACAAATCTTGCCGATCTTCGCTGCACACGTTCAAGTTCATTACTTAGACCGATTTCGTAGGATTCCCATACACTGGCAGCATATTCCAAATGAGGTCTAACAAGGGAAAAGTAGCTGATTTCTCGTACATGATCGTCACATTTACCCAATACTCTTTTAATGAAACCCAGTTTGCGATTCGCTTGACCCATTATTTCACGAATGTGTTTACCCCAGGAAATTTCATTTGTCAGTCTTATTCCAAGATATTTAATGGATTCCACGTTTGTTAATTCATTATTACTTATTTTGTAAGTGGTAGGAGGAGAGCTATTCTTTTTCCAAAAATTCATTACAAGACATTTCTTAAAGTTTAATTCTAACTGCCATGTATCACACCAAGTTTCAATTGCTTGTAGGTCAATATTTAAATATTCTTTATCGTTCGGGCATAGAATTTCCCTGTACACTACTACGTCATCGGCAAATAGACGAAGCTTACTTTTTACCACCTTTTGGATATCATTAATATACAAAAGGAATAGGAGTGGACCTATCACACTACCTTGTGGGACACCCGAAGTGACTTTAATTGCCGGTGAGGAAACACCGTCCAAAACAACCCTTTGAACCCGATCATGCAGAAAATCATTAATCCATGATATAATGTTAGTCTAACCCAAGCATAACTGAAGCATAAACCTAGAGTCAAAGACAACATCGAAGACCAAGTGGGATTCAAACCAGTAACGTTTGGGTTGCCAGTCCAGCGCATTCAGGACTTGGCTATCGCGATTGCAGGCGGAAGCCCTTAATTAGGTGCTAAAGGAATATTTGCATCCGGCATAGCAACGAATCTCGTGGAAGAATTCTCAAGTTCGTACATCATCGGCATCGCGGAAAAAAACAACCAAACACGCTTGACACGCTTTCACTGTCCGCAATGATACTCGGAACCGAAACCACTATTTTATTCACGAAATCGTTGGATGGAAACGAAACATGAGTTTTAGTGAAAAAAAAATAATATCCTCACCAGAGTCATTCACTCATAAATTGAAAGTTAAAATGCGCAAAAGGTGACGCCCACCGAACGAGCTGTGCTGAGAATATCTACGTCACCCACCTCCCCTCTTTCGCTGTTTTGGGTGGGGAAACTGGAGAGGAGTGGAGGTCTGCCTGAACAGATGCTGTCGCATTTAGTAAATAACCCAAAACTACTGAACAGCATTTATCCTTATTACATGTTACATAACATAACAGCCGCTGAATTTTCGTACACATTTTGTGGTGACTGAAAGGGTTCTTAAGTTTATTTACTTATTCATAAATTGCGATATAGTATAATATACAAAACCTTTCGAAATACACTTCAAGGAGTCTATCAACCACTTCCATTGGTAGAATCAGCTGTGTGTCCCCGTATGGAGACGAACGAGCTGCGCAATCTCATCTCTGTTTGGACGAAGGAATGACGTATGAGGCTTTCGCAAGCCCACTTTTCCGAAAGGGTTAAAAACATCGGTTTTTCACCGCTTGTAGCTCAAGCTCTACATGACGGATCAAAGAACGGAAAAATACGGATCTATTTATTACACAATCACCTGGCAATAAAAAATATGGTAAAGATCCCATTCAGCGCTGCTTCAAGCTGCGCAGTTTAACTACTTGTGTGAAATGGAATTTAAAAAACTACGAAGAAATAATCTTTCATTTAAGAAATGAGCACTCATTTCGAATCAATGACGATTTCACCACAGCAAACGTGAAAGAGTTCATCATCAGTATTTCAATCCTAGGACTGGTTTTACTGCAGTCCTCTATTCTGCCCTATTCAGTGTTAATTCCCTCATCCCCTGATATGTTTTCTCTTACACATTTATTTGCTCTATATACTTGTCCCATGGTCTTCCTCGCGGGCCCTTCCCTTCAATTTTCCCTTCTATTATATTTCTTACTAATTCATTGTAACTCAAGGCATGTCCAATCCATCTGGTTTTTCTTTGCCGTAGGGTTTTCCATATTGTCCTTATGCAGGAGTTAGGATGAGTAAATAATGTTAAGAGCTATGCACATATAGACTAGCTAAGCTACCGGGATTAAATATACCTCTGAGATAGACCCTAATTAAAGCATATAAACATAGTTTGCTACCTAACACATTAGCCTTCTATCCCTCTGTCGACCCTTTGCTTCGAAAAAGAAAACAGCACTTTGTACGGCGGACGATTGCCGAGAAGTTTGTGGGCGAATTAAATACAGATTTCAATTAGTGACTCCTCGAATTAAGTTGAGGGGGAAGGCAACCGGACACCGGTGAGATCTCTCCAGGAACGGAGATTGGAGGTGCGAGGGAAAAAGGAACGCGAGGCCGTAAACGCGTTTCTTTGCGAGTCGGCGCGATTTTACGAAGGGTTGCGTGCTTACGTCGTCGGCAACTACAGGTTTTCTGCCGGAAGACGAGGATTAAAAATAAAAAAAAAAAGTTGTATGACGATCAACCGGAAAAGGAGGTTGAATTTTGAGGAGTGGGGGGCGACTTGACTCAAGTTCAACAGAGAAATTCATTCCGGGTAGGAGGGAGGACAAGAAAACGATTACTTTCACCAAGGAAGTGAACGCCACGGGTGAAGAAGATTTACGACAAAAACCAAATTTAAATTTAAAAAAATAGAACTATACAGTATTGCGCTAATTATCAACTTCGATAAAAAGACACCACTGACAGTAATAGGCAGTAAGCTTACTTTTCTCCTTTGAAAACAAACTCAATGTATTAAAAATCCTAACGCACTATGGCAGGATAGATCATTATGAAGACATCAGAAACATAGATATCCAGAAGGGTTTTTAAGCCATCTTTACCTCCCAAAATAACGACACTACATTAAATGTAAGTTCCACAGAGGATAACGAGGACAGGTTCTTTAGATTTTAGGCTTATTTTTGCATTTATGCAAGAACCTACAAATTTAAACGCTAGAGTGTGATTCATGCAGACATTTTATATTTTTGAACTATGTATGCGTTGTCTATTATTTTGTCGGCATTTTTGTGGCCGTAACACGTAAATACGCCACTTTCCCTTGATGAACCTCAACAATGAAACCTATAACGTGGTCACTAACAATGGGAGTAATCAGAGCCAACCCCTGCCACACACCATTCTTAAAAGACGTGGCTACAGATGGGAAGACAACCCGACTAACAGTGGATATGAAAGGTAGCGGTGGAAGAAGACCTGAGCCAATGATCCTAAAGGTTGTATTTCATGATTTATTCGTATTGGGTCATGAAGTATTACGTGCATATGCACCGAAGTATTCACGGGATATATTATGACCTGGTTTTACGATTCTGATCATGTTAATCATAATTAGATTATAGAGTTTAGTTACCTTAATCATGGGTGATGGGTGTTTTCAAGTCTGTTTCCGCACTAATAGGCGCTTCAGACCGGGAGGAAAGGTACATATAAGGATAGGGATGGAAGGGATGGGGATCGAGAGTTTCTTCGTTTAGTTACCTACAACCTCAAGCTGAGGAAAATACATGTTCAACAAATAGCAGATTCATGATTGTTTTCAAGTCTGTTTCCGCACTAATAGGCGCCTCAGACCGGGAGGAAATGGTATGAGGATGGGAATGGAAGGGATAGGTATTTACCTCTCAGTAACAAGGTATTAGACCACATCCATTTAGGTACAATCACCAACGGATTAAAATATCTTCCACTGTATGCAACTTCTGCCACTAACGCCAACTAGGTGAGAAAGGTGCGAAATGGAGTTGATTTAGATGAAGGTAAAATTAAGCGGGAAGCAAAGGTTTGGAAATGATGTCGTATTGGGGTGAGGGAAAAGAGAAAATCATTTGGGGAAATTCGACGAGAGGATGAAAAAGTGGACGTTGAAGGTACTAAGTTGATGTCACATGACACATATCGATGAACCTCAAATTTTGGCCGAGAGGTGGAGAACATGAATCGTGGCTACTTTCTCTTGACGCATACTTGAGTCGTTAAATTCTTGGTTGATCCCTCGCAAGGAAATACTAAGCACCCATTGTTAGCCCATCACGAAAGAGAATAAATACTATCTAAACCCTTCTCGAGCACCATATACTGTCGACCGTCGAAATTCTCGTCACTTGCGTTCCTTGAGCACCAGCAAATTGTGATAAAACGCTAATTTTGATGCGGTTAAAAAAATACCTGCAATGCCCTTTTTTAAAGTTAAAACTCTAAAATTACCCAAAGACACTTTCATTTTTTATGCCCATACATTTTCATTCGGTCATTTGGCTAGGAATAAAACTTAGACAAATAAATTTTATCTGTTTTACCTTCAATTTTTTTTTACAGAATATAAGGAAATATATTTTAATATATACCTACAGAGAAAAGTCACAGTAAAAAATTTCCTTATAATCATGTTAGATCAATTACAAGGTCATAGGTCAATTTTATGTAAATACAATAAGGAAACAAAAAAAATTCTTTCCCTTATAGGTCAAGCTAAGCTATAAATAGCTTGTCAGCAGGTTCCTATATTTAACTCATTATAATTACAAAAACAAATTCGTGGGAACAACAAATCATCAAAACAACTACCTTTGGTTTAATATTTCATGAGTATATTATTTGAATTTGTGGAGAGCATCGAAACAGTCAGCAATCTATATAATTAACATTCTAAGAGCCATATTTTTATTTCTTTCTTAACTTAACTTATGGTTTAAATTTTTTAAATTATTTGGCATATTATTGAATATAGTAGGTACATTTATAAAAAAATTTCTCTGTCCGTGCAACTAGTGACTATTTTTTTTACTAACATAGGTATCTGATATTGCCCCTGAGTGCTGATTTTTTTTGTCCTTATCCATAACTTTATATTAGTCACTAAAATAGTTTTCCGTAATGATCACATGCTTGAATAGCTTGTCAATTGGTAGTGTACCCAAAATTTTGTATTTATCCTTTTCTATCCAATTTTTGAAATTGTTTTTAAATATTTTGCTAACGATATTATTTTCTTACGTTTTAGGGTATTGATCAAGGTTGTCCCACAAGATCCCCAAACTGTGATTCCATACCTTAAAATACTCTCCACCAATGCGAAGTATAGGATAATCATGTTTTTTAGAGTCAATGAAAAAGTTAAGTAGTGGAATTGACATATTATACTATTTAGAGTGCTCTTTATTTCAGTGATTTGAGCCTTGAAGTTGATATTCTGGTCTATTATTATTCCTAGGCATTTGTATTTCTCAACCTGTTCAATTCTGTGAGAGTGGGACTTTTTCCCCAATATGTGTAAGCAAGTGTGCGAATGTATCTTCACATTGATGTATTTAATATAATTCGTTTTCGGTTTTGCACGCATTATCTTAGATTTACTTTCATTAATTATTAAACTATTATCATTCGCCCATTTACAGATTACATTGCAATCTTTAGTAATTTGTTGTATTGCATTTTGAAAGCCTCTATGTCTTGATATAAACACTACGTCATCAGCATATACTACCATTTCTACAAACTTACATTACTTAACTTACATTTACTTGCTTTTACTTTACATTTAAATTTACAACAAACTTACATTTTGAAATTTCATTTCAAACACCGTGATACTTTACCTTTAAAAAAATGTAAAGGTAAAGTTCCACAGTACTTATCTATCGCAGAACTAGAAATAAAAGAACCAACCAGGTACCTACCTAATAGTACTAAATTAATTAAAGCTCGTTTTCTACTTATTTATCATTAAATGCACGAAAATTTACAAACTTACATAAAAAACTATCTATAGCCATGACAAGCTCTATGTTGCCACGATAAAGGATATTTACTCTTTAGGCGAACACTGATGTGATACTTCAAGGGGGTCGACCGTTCACAACTGCACACAAATGAACAAATGAATTTAATGAAGCAGTGTAAGAAGGAATTTTTGCATCCATTGATAATGATGAATAGTCATATCACAGTACTCGTCTAAATTCACTCCATACCTTTCCCGAGAACCCAAATCACACAGTAAGAGAGTATTATTTTCCTTAAATATATTATTTGCCCACCAGAAAAAATTACATACGATCAACGGAACACTTAGATGTAGATAATAACAACTCCAAAAGACCCTCAGTGGAAAAGAAAATTTCCATTACTCGGAAATTATTTCACATTCTTGAATCAAAAACAATTATAATAGTCATAATTATAATGGTACAGTCAGTGGTAAAAAATATATATTTATAAAAAGAATCGGAAATCAATCATTGGCTAATTGACAGAGGATATCAAGGAAAATGCAATAAAACTGTCCAAATGAATTAACGTGATGATTATAACGACATGTATTAACAGGCGAAGACATACCAATGACAGCTGGAAAATTATTAAAAAACAGTTATTGCACGGTCGCATAACTCAAATTGCGACAACTCGATTGAGGCTATTTTGTCATTCTCGAGGATAATTTAAAAGCGCGGCCAGTTTTTCCGTTAGAAGGAATAGTCTAAAAAAATGTTGAGAAAGTACGATTATGGCAAATTTATGAAAGAAAGAAGAAAAACAATCGCTTTCCTTGAACAAAAATAAACCTTAGGGCAACCAACTCAAACATCCATAAATAATACAATATCTATAAGGTATAGTAATTCCTCGCCGCAATGCGATTTGCAGGATTGGTTTCGTGTGGCGACTGTAGTGCTGGCTTCACGTCACGATGGCCTGAGTTCCTGCCTTGACAGAGTGACAATTTTCGAATAGTTTATCCGTCCCTGCTTGAGTACTGTGAGGTGAGTATTTCATACTTAATACTCCGTCTGTTATATGAAACGTTGAACAAAGGACTAATCGTTTACGTCTACGTAATACCCTGCAAGCCACCGCGAGGGTGAGTGGCAGGGGGTGAAGATCACCGAAAATGCACTACTTACATGCAATTACGAGATGCAGTGCTATTGAATGGACACATGTTAGATAAAAAGGTCGCGTGCAACTAGGTCGTTAGTAACTACACATTAATGAATTGATTACTGGTAAGCAAAACATTTTCCTAAATACATTTATCGGTATTTCCCTATCATGTATGTGTAAATAATGCTTAAACAATATCGTTCAATCCATTACTTAATCGTTAAGGCCCTTCGTTAAGTGCAATGATACCGGAGCTAGGTTTCACTTTACCCTTGCTCTCTTCGAAGAAATTTTCCTGCCTTTACCCAATCATTTACCGATCCTCTATGTCCAAAATCACCTCAAATATCGATCTCACGACAAACTCTTCCAATCCAGATGCCTCTGCCGAATAAGTAAACATCACTGACAGATGCCGATATAGAGAGAATATAAGAACAGTTAACCACATTTAATCGTATCCGAACTATAAGTACATCAGAACCCATGCGACACTGAATATATAATAAGGTGAAAATATCTGCTTAAGTTTAACCTGGGAAAGTGCAATAAGAAACGACCTCGAAGGACGATACACAGCTTGGAATAGGACAAGGCGGAAAGGTCAAGGATCCGAAAGAGGGAAAGACGGAACGCGGGAGCATTAAAAGAAAGGAGGTTGAGGGAAAATGGGAAACAGGAGACGAAGTGCAGTGGGAACATTTCTCACCAGACGAGGAAGCGTATCCCAACGCTTGACGCACCGTAAAAATATGAAAGGCATTCGAAGAAGACGAGAAGTTGGAACTAAGGGGAAGGGTGAAAGAAGCCAATTTCGCTGACGTAAAGGGAGAATTATTTGATGAGTCTAGTTTTGCGTTGCAGAGAGGAGAAAGCAGGGAGGCCCGTTACCCTACCCATCGAAGGCGCAAGCAACGAAAGAGGCATTAAAAAAAAACAAACGCGCGATGCCCAAGGCCGTTACTACTCAGCCAGGCACACGGGGAGATTCGACTAATGGATTCGCGGGAAACCGCCAACCAGCGCAGCGATATTTCGCACAGGAAGACATTCGCTTGGAGAGTTTGGCCTTAATGGGGTTTACAGTAAACAGAGAAACGACTTTGCGGAACACTGAAAACAACAGCGAATGCTGCGTATGGCCGTGGCGCTAAGGACACCTGATATGCTAGGAAATACTAGCAGAATTAGGGTTCAGGATAAGATGTTCCAACGACTGAGGATATATCGCACCGCCTAAGCTAAGATAAACACAAAAACCACACCCTAATTAGGATTCGAACACGCGACCTCAGTGATGTTCAGGCTATGGCGGCCAGCATATGCTAGGAGTACCGAAAATAAATACAAGTAGAAGTCTACACACGAGGTTTTTTCACCTGCTGCTCCGCAAAAAGATAGGAAGTACGAATTACTCAACAGATAATAGTAAAGTATAATTATTATCGTATTAGCAACATGAGATGATGCTGTGCATTTCAACAGGAACGATGACATTTACGAAAAGCCTTAATAATGCAATTACACCACTATCATACGTTAAGTCCACATTTCTATTCAGACTATGTTGTACATTTTCCTGGTAACGGAAGCATGGCTGGAAGTGTATGACAAGAAAATAGGAGGAAACAAAAATGAGCGGCTGGTAAAGGGAGACTTAACATGAATAATCGGCACGTAGATTATCGCAAAGAAAGGCAGATGGAAGAAGGAGGAGGGAGGAGTAGGCTAAAAGTGGTACGAAGAAGAGGGAAAAACTTTGAACATATCGGATAGACTATCCTAGAGTGAAGGCAGACACTGTACAATGAAAAACAGGGGAGGAAATAGGGAAATCAAAAGGGAGTAGAAATATGTGACGCGAGGAATTGAGGGGCAGTGAAAGAAATATACCACGCGACAGGAGACGCAAGATGAAGTCGCCGAAAACAACCAAAGGGTTTATGACCGCTGTAAAAGGTGGCTCTTCGGTGGCGGCAATAAAAGCATGGAAAGTAAAACTCCAAGACGTTTTCCTGGGTGTTATTTCCGAATTTCTCCACGTATCTTCATACCCTCAGTCAATATAGTTCTTTTTTTCCCCATGTTTCACGTTATTATCCTTCAAATATAGGCATCGATATCGTTTTCCCAGAGACATGAAACTTTCCACTGGGAATAAGGCCACCTTAAAGTTACAGATAAAGAGATGATAAATAAAGATTTGATGACGATTCCGTATTCTCGAACCTCGACAATACCGGCGTTGTTGGCGTTGCAGCACCAATGAAAATCGTAACGTGCACTCCACATCTCAGGGATTTAAGGAAGCTGTGACGTCAAATTGTTGTCACTCTCGAAGCTCGAATGGAGTACTTACTCGAAGATTAAAAGTTTCGAACTGTCGCTGCGGGGCATAGTATTTATTTACAGGGAGATAGGCATTCAGCACGGACACAGGCTAATGAGACTCGACGAAGGGAAACGAGATAAGACACCTGACGTTCTCGCCGAGAGGCTTGGACAAAACAAGTGACGATCATTGCCACGCAAAATAGAGCAGACGTCGAAAGAGGGTTGGGAACGTTGATGGGAATGGAACAGAAAAGGTGGAAGAAAATAGGGTCGCTGGCTTTAAATAATATCTCATTACATATTAATTTTCTTCACCATGCACATGTTAAGCGCTCTTTATCCAGGAAATACGTACTTCACGAAACGATATATCTTCTTCTCTTTTAAAAAATATGTATTCATGTACCTGTGTAAAAATAGGGATCCATTAGTTTACTAAAAAATCAAAAAAGAAGGTTCATTTAAGTTGCCGCTCACTAGCAATTGGTTGGATTACTAATGTCCAGTTTCATCGACGAAGATAATTCAACTCTGTTAATTTTGGGATTAACCGAGTTAATGTGACTTTTCTGTTTCACCAGCACTATTAACTCGGTTTTGGGGCATTTTCTCAGTAAATATTTTTACGGGAGGTTTACGTCAGGTGAAAGCTTACTATCCGAGATAATGTTGTAGAAGCAATAATACGCGCAGACGATTTCATGAATTACTTTTGGATATTAGTGACATTTACGTAACATTTGAACTCATTTATCGTTATTTAAGGCGATCAATAGGTGGATTAAGGGACGAGCTAATTGATTTTAACCCGAAAGCTGAGGTTTTACTTATTTTGAATTAATATACGCAACGAAAAGCACATTGCAACAAGTTCTTTATAGTTGACTTTATTGAGTTTACTTTCTCAGTACTGCGAATCCTCTATATGGCAGGGCGAATTGGTGAATTTCTCGAAATGAAAAACTTACCTAAATATTTTTGGTTAGTTTCACTATTTCTCATGCCGAAAGATATCACATTGCCTTAATGTTCTGTTTTTAGTTATATACACGGAGTTTGTAGTTACACTAATAAGTAGTGCCCGACATTATATTACCATGAGATAGTAAACTGTTGAATTAACTACAGGTGACTTATGCTCTTGGTTGTATTTTTTATATTACTCGATTTGTGTTAGAATAGCTAAATATGGCGCGCTTCATTGGTTTTCCAGCGTAAACATACACGAAAATGTAGTCAAAAGAATGATAGGTAAGGATATACATGAGAAAAGCGGCCAAAAATATTTATTTGGTGTTGGGAAAGAAGTCTTCGCTCTGCTCCAATGACAACGATGAAGGAAATGCTAAGTTTTAATTGAACGAAAGATATTATAGGAGTTACTGTACGTTTTCGAGACGTTGTAAATAAAGACAATGTCATTAAAGTCAATGCCAGTATTTTATTTATGTATCTCCTAAAAGTAACAGTGAAGACAATAAGTGATATTTAATAGAAGATGTTTAGTAGAAATAGGGAAAGCGGGTATATCTTATAAACATATAGATGATATCTACGAGTGATTATAGATGTTTTATAGATATACGCAGGAGATAATGTAGATATTTCGTGGACGTTTAGTTAATATTTTGTCCTTCGTGGCCCTATTGGAAATGCATTTAGTTACAATATGTACGAAGTTAAATCAGCAGAATCAGAAATAGGTTAGGCGATTTTATCTGTTAGTTGACGTCAAGGGTATGAGAAATTTACTAACCTAAACGTTCTCAGAGAAATCTCGGTTTATAAAACCGAGATAATAATAACAGTGGTGGAACGCAAAACGATAGATTATAAAGATAGTATTTTTTACGGAGATAATGTTAACTGCGATAATGGGAAATTTTACCGTCGTTGGAGAAACTGACCTTAAGTCCTCAAACAAGGCTCGTCTGTGGCAACACTGCTGTGGTGACTGGACCCGGCCACCAGTGACGTAATAACTAGCATCCTGCTCAGGGTTGGGAAAAACTTTGATTCTTCGCCACTTACGACTCTGAAAGGAGGCAACGCAACGAAGAGAGGATACGGAGATGTATTTTTCTTTTCCGAAGCTCTGTCGGCGACGGATATTTAAAGAAAAAAAAACGCAGTGAGCGAGCCAGACGGAGCAACGCCCTGTGGGAAGGGGTGAGGGGGATGAGACAAATGGCGGAAGATGAGCCGTCGGCGGCCCGCCTTTTATTTTGAGTGAGGGCTTGGAGCGGTGGAAGGAGGAGTGAGCACTTCATCAACCAACTTTCGCCCGCCGCCGCTCCGGAAGTGACAGGTGACACCGGGCCAGTCGTGGTGAAGGGAGCCTGCGTTTGGTGAGGTGGGGGAGGGGGGGGGAGTGGAGAGCGTGGAACAGACGAGTGTAGATGTGAGGACCAAGGGCTGAGGTGAAGGGGAGGGGGATGAAATTAGTAGATGGCAGGTGAGGGAAGTAAAGAGAGGACGTGAAGAGGAGCCAGAGGTCATGTCGCCGCGGGGAGCTTACACCGGAGAAACGGCTTCTCTCCCCGAACCGAGAACACGTTCCCTAAGTGGTCGCGGCCTTTGGAATCAAAGACGTTTTTCGAGACTGCCTCGCGGGTTAAGTTACCCCCCTCAAATACGAAGTGACGCCTCATGCATCCGAGATCTCGCGAGAAGAATGCGTGACGCAGAGTGCTCACTCTAAAATCACAACAACGTCGCATCACTCAAATTCCGGTACAGACAATGGTGTATTCTTGAAGGCCAGAGCGACAAATATTTACCATATGTTCTGCAAAACACAAAAATAACATCGGTGCTCAATTTCCATACAGTTTTAGCGACTACGTATGGTAAAAACACATCGTGTGCAGAAGGGCAGTGGCAATATACCTTCCATATTCTGAACTATTTACCACGACCGAACTCTCAATAAGAGACTCTGAAAGCCTTATTTTAATATGGCCTCCAAATAAAAAATTTGCCTTCTCAAGCACAATGTAAGAACGAAAAAAATGACTTTCCATACACTTCTCAAAACAATAATGATAAACACAGTCACAGTATCAGTAAACGTTCAGTAAGTAAGTATCTGTTCATCATTCTCTATTAAATATGAAAAAAGGTACTCATGAGTAAAATTAAATAATTTACGTTACATTTTTTACCCCGCGGCAGGTGGAACAGCAATATACACAGTACAACATGAACAAAATGAATTATTCATGGCTACCATTAAAAAAATTAACATTCAGCAGCTACGTGGTTCAAAGAGGAATTCATCTGGTGAAAGAGGCATTTAATCGTTGATATCTAATGTCGTAGAGTCGGGACATATAGAATAGGCTGGTGGAAAATCTGATACGGTGCGTTGCACTGTCTGGACCCAAAACATGGGTTTTAAGGAAGGATGAAGGATGACATAGATCTTTTGAGATGTGGGCATGGAGGAGTATGATTTGGCAGGAACTGAACGACAAATGGCTGGGTGGGTCAGGGGAGAAAAGAGCGTTGATAGAGAAAATTAGGAGATGGCAGAGGGAGCGTATACAGTGGGTTTTAAGGGTTCAAAGTGTTTTTTGAAAGACGCGACAGAGGGAAGAATGATGGATGTGTGACGTTGAGAGAGGAGAAGTGGGGGTAGTTTAACACAAGAAGCAGTAGTTTAACACAAGAAGCAGTAGTCATAGATTTTGGTTTTAGGTGATACAATTGCTAAGTTTATCTCGCACCGCGTAAACTAATCTTAAGCCTGAACTTAAACCTAGGAAAACGTAAGACCAATTCTCAAAGTGGGATTACAACCTTTGCAAAAAACGAAGAGATGAACGAAATATGCGTAACTAAAGATAAAGACCAAATGAGAAAGTAAGGGCCGAGGGAGAAATTGGGATATCCATTTAAACCTACGTGAATTATAGAAACAGTGACAATAATATCAGTTCTAGTGCGTCAGCAGCTGTACGTGAGCCAACATATGTTAATTTATCCGGTTCAATCGGGAATTAAGGTGGTGGGGACTTCCATACAAAAGCCTGCCACCTGGTGACGAGCACACAGCAGACTTTCTACAGAAAAGGAAGTCGGAATGCACTGGAGGCGACAAAGACAGGCCAGCCTATGGGTGACAATGAAGCCAGAATAGGGGTGCTTGGGAACGATTAGGCCCCCCTCCTCTGTACAAAACACGGCGTTTTATACGACCACTTATAGAGATTGCATGTCTATTAAAACTTTAAAAAAAAAAATGAAATCGTACCCAAACTTCATCGAATCGGCGTCAATTAATCTTTCTAAGGTAATTTAAGGGAAGTGTTAATGTGATTGATTCCTCTGGGAGTTCATTTTATCCGTGAAAATAGTTCAAATTAAACAACATATTTGCCACATCGAGTGTTTATTCACACCTTCCTCTGTTCAACAAATGTAAAAAATGCAATCCATTATTCATCTTACTATTCTAGGTTTTACCGCGTGCAGAAAATACGTCGCCAGTATGTGTATCGTAAACTGGGATTCATCAGATTACTTCAAAATATTACGGGGCAAATGAGACGATCATGTACGAAAAATCAGCTATTTTTACCTTGTTAGACCTCATTAGGAATACGCTTCCAGTATAAGGGATCCTTACGAAAAAATGCCTCAATAATGAACTTGAACGTGTGCAGCGAATATCGGAAAGATTTGTAAAGGGACGGTATGATAACTATATTAGCGTAACCAATTTATTAAATGAACTAAAATGGAATCATTATCAGAACGTAGGTTAAAATTTAGACTTCATCTCTTAACTTAAGTCCAAGACAATATTTTAACTGATGACATTAAAAAATATTTTGCGAGCTCCAACTTACTATGGAAGACTGGACCGTAATCATAAAATTAGAGAAATTGCTTGCCGATCTGGCAGATTCAAAATGCCCTTCCTTCCTCGCACAATTAGGAACATGGATAGCTGTAAATATATCCAATAGCATAAATACGAGTGTATCAATGGGTAGCATAAGTAGTTGGATGTCGATATAAGGACTTTAAGCTAACACAACTAACAGCACATTTTTGCATGCTTGCTTTGCTAATTTTTTCTTTTTTAAATAGTGAACTTTAGACTAGAATATAAATACTAATCCTTTTTATGCATGTTATTTAATGCGTCTTTGGTGTGAATCCACCCCCGGCCACATACCTTTTTACATCTAAATTATACCCACCAAGCCACCATTAAGGTGTCTGGCAGGGGGAACCTTTATGGTGGCATGCAGGGCATTATGTAGATGTATGTGTATCATCTACATCTACTAATACCCTGCAAGCCACCATAAAGGTGTGTGGCATGGGGTGAATTCTCACCAAACATGCACTACATATCATGTATAAAAAAGGATTAGTATTTATATACTGTTCAAAACTACACAATTTAAAAAAAGATAAAAATCGCAAAGCACACATGCAAAAACATGCTGTTAGTTGGGTTAGCTTTAAGCCCTTACACCAACATGCAGCTACCAATGTTATCCATTGCTACACTCGTACTGGATATATTTACCGTTATTCATATCGCTAATTGTACGAGGAAAAAAAGACATTTTGAATCTGTCAGTTCGGCAATCAATTTCTCTAATTTTGTGATTATGGTCCAGTCTACCATAGTAAGTTGGGGTCCGCAAAATATTTTTAACATCATCACTGAAAATATGGTCTTGGAATTTGCTTAAGAGATTAAGACCGTCCCTGCCTACAAAGATTGCCGCTGCTTCTCAGAGTTGCGATGTCTCCTCAAGTACATTCTAACCTCCTTGGTTACACAAGTGCGCGCTTGCAGTGAGGAACGCCAACGCACGGGCGATTCCACTCGCTGCCTACTCCCGACATCTCCTACGTGAGGGGAGGGAGGGGGTTTGCAATGAAGAGGAAGGGGGGGATAGGATAAAGACGCATCACTAAGTCCTCGAGAAAGAACGTCTTGCACATCGGCGCGGGGAGGGATTTGAAAAAAAACATCAACGAGGGAGCGAGCGTAGAGGCGGTCATGATAAATCTTCGATCGCCACATCGTCAGCCCAGAAGCGGGAAGATAAGGGGTGACTTAAAAAGGAGACGGCTCACGCATTATTGAGACGGAAGGGCACGTGCGCTCGCGAACTCATCTCGTCCTGCACGCCAGACTGAATGCCGCTTTGAAGAATACTCGCTCAGCATGAGTTTTTCAGGATCTTTCATGTTGAGGATGAAATAAGAAGGGCGTATTCTTGAGGAAAATTGTCTTGAGAAAAAAAGATACATATAATATGCATTCTGAAGATCAAATTTCATCCCCAGAATGGGGTTGACGGATATGTAAAAGCGTATCAGGCTGTACGCTGTGGAAGAACTTGACGTCCATTTCAAATTGAAAACAGTTGTAACTTTCCACACACAATATATATTTAAACAACTTAAACGACCATGTTTTCAGCACGTAGTGCCATTATCAAGGTACACATTTTTTTAAGGTACAAGTTTTCATATGAAATTGCTCATAGCCCGGCTAAGTTATGTAATGACGTCGTTTTTAATGATAGATTGCCTCTTTTAAACCTTGGTTCTCCCTTCCGTCCGACAGCCCCATGACCATGCTATCTGACCCCGACCTTCACCACCAACGGCTTTCTGTGTTTCACTTACCTCCCTTCCCTCCCCTTTCACCCTCTCTTTCTGACCCCATTTCCTGAGTATATATATGGTGGAGTTTTGCGAAAATTTGTACCTTGGTAATGGCATTACGTGCTGAAACCATGGTCGGTTACGCAGTTTAAATATATTGTGTGTGGAGAGTTACAACTGTTTTCAATTTGAAATTTGAAATAGGGTTCATGGGCATGAACACCGATCACTTAAAACGAACTACGTTGATTAACCGTAATTTTTAACTTTCCATCATAGTTTGGTTCTCCATCTTTTAGTTGGTGCTGGTATACGTCCTCTCTCCCAACTCAGTGTTCGACTGATGAGAGTTGAAAGCAGCAAGTACGCAAGATCAACGCTATGTGGAAATCACACATATCAGGGTAGTGGTGCTGTTCTTTCCCATTTGCCCGATATGATTTACCAGATGATCTGGTACTCGGAAAATCACACAGATTGGTTATCTGGGCGTGATCAAAGTCCCCTTCAAGATTCCAGAACGCATGACCGCCCACACATCAGTGACCCAACCCTCTACCTACTCGGCTACCGCGACGTAGCCGTTACTAAGAGCAACAATGAAAACACTCTAGGGATAAGTAAGGGGTTGTGACAAGAGTACTTGTTACCCTATCCCGAAGGCCAGGTTCGAGTCCAGAAATTGGCAGATTTATCAGCGCAAGCCGATCCTTAATTAACTTCCTTGTGAATAATACTTTCAGTAGAACAATATAAGTTCAGCACTCCCACAATCTGATGAGATGTAAAACAGAGAGTTCCTTGGGTCCTTCCGTTAAGAGCAGGCTATTGCAGACGCCGGGTTCCTCTGCAACTCCACAGTTGCCTTCCAAACTTTTTACCTCCACTTACGAAGTTGCGGGTCGCGAACTTTCCGCGAAAAACTTAACGGCGTTACCTGCTGAATTTTCCCAATGGCAGAAAGTCCACCGCGAAAAAAAACCATACGTGCTGACCGGGACTCGAACCCGGATACCTCTGACTTCCGGCCAGGTTCTCCAACCCATTAACCCCAACCTGTGGAAATTTTAACGCCTCCAAAATTTCCACCGGGAATGAGGACGTCTCGGTAGCTTAATTGGTTAAAGCAACTGACCGGAAATCAGGGGATTCGGGTTTGAGACCAGGCAAAGACATGATTTATCTTCTCTGAGGAATTTGTGCTATTTCACCTCTTCCTAAATACCGCTAAAATTACTACAGCTGTCGGCCGCATATTCTAATAAAAACAACACCAAGAAAGCGCTCTCCTTCAAATCCTCCCCGGTAACTTAGGACGCCAGTTTCTGTCTGAAATGAGAGTGGTAAGGAAATTTGTTTCCGCTCCAGGAGAGGTTGGCGTATTGGATAACACTTGCGAGGTAACCCCCACGCAATCTTCATTCCAGAATCGCCTCCCCAGTAAAAAGGAATATCTTTTCTTGAATACCTCTTTTGCCTAATTTCAGCCTTCATGTTATTCCATATTTATTTAAAATGGAATAAAACGAAATGCCTCAGGCCTCTTGTCAACCAGGTACTCAAGCAAAGCGCGACAAGAGCGACGAATCCAAGGTGACTGAATGTTGGAAGACTGAGCTCTCCGTCGGAAACCCTACACACCAAAACTTCAAAGTAGTTTTCAGGTATATAAAAATGTGACACAAAGCTTTCGAAAAGCAGGTTTAAGTATTTTTTTTTGACTCGGAACACAATTATGAAAAAAATTGTGATTCGCATTTCAGAAATAAGTCGGCCTCCGAAAGTCCTTGGGAATCTCCACCAATAAAAAATAAAATTCACCGCCACTACTTTTCCCTCTTGTAACTACGAAGCTTTTATTCGACTCGGGCAACTTAAGGAGGAAGTAGAATTCAATGGGAGCGAGAACGCTCGACCGTAAGAGCTGAATAACGAGAACGACAGATACTCCACCCGGCTGAGAATTATTATTCAGACGGCCGTGAGATTCACAAAAATAAAGCGTCAGTTTCAATTTTAATTTCGGTTGTGGATTTTTCTACAGCCATCAAGTTCCATTTTTATCACTTCAGTAATTCATCATGTGAATGAACTTATTGATTGACAGTATAAATCACTGCGTGATCAATTTCCAGGAGAGCTAATTCTCTTTCTTTTTGCCGTAGAAACGAAATTAGACTAAAATAGTAATAAAAGGGTAGGTATTTTATTGTTGATACGTGACATTAAATTGAATGAAAATACAACTTCGATGCGACAGGTGAGTGCTATAACGAATTAACCAGTAATGTTATGATTGAAAATATTAGGCTACAAACACATGCTCAAGATTGTATTAGACAAATAATTCGTGTTACATTTCGACGGAGTAGGAAAGAACTAGGACATCGGAACGTCCTTTTATCATATATGTACGACATATATACTTTAAAGTACGACACACATCAAGTCCAACTAAAATAACAACGATCCTAAACACTTATGTGGTACCACGAATTACAGCAGTCTTTGTATGGTTGAAGAATTTCTACAATGAATACTTGCATTAATTTTGTTGGCGATAGAGAGAGCTAGAAAAAAAACTAGAGGACATTTTACTGTTGACGAGCAATTTTCTTTATTTTTTTAACGAATTGTGGAAATGCGTTTACGTACCCTCAGCTGGAAGATGACCTTGAGGAGTGCAGGACTCACCGAGGTTGGCGATTTGGTTCGACCCACTAAAGCCACACCTTTCGCTCAGTATTCGATCCAAAGTCGTGCGACGGCTTTGTATTGCACTGCCATTCCAGGTCGTTCATTAAAAAAGTATGTACAACAGTTAACTCGAATATACCCCCTAGGATACAGACTTAAAAACCTCAGCTTTGAGTAATCCGTAGTACTAAGGTGGTAGGTGGAGGTGGTAGTAGTTAAGGTGCTCCGGCTTTGTGAGTGAACGGAATATAGCTTGCCAACAGTTTAAAATATCCTCCAGTAGTGATGAACGATATAGCGCAAACTGTGAAGTCACAGATATGTAAAATTAACAATCACAATCTGTACTCCGTTCCGGCGAATGCTGTGAATCATGATTAGGAGTTACTGCGTACTATGGCGTTGGTGCTGACAACTACCGCACGTACCGCTAGACGTTTGAGATAAGGTCACTGTGAGCACTGATTAATCTGTGATTACATTGTGCTTGTTGCCAATATTAACAATAAAGAAGAGGAGGAAAGACCGGTGAATTGTTTTTGTTTTCAAGTTAGCATTTAAGGGGAAGAGTTGTATTTTTTATATATTTTGCCATATATATATTTCAAGTTTCATCAAATTCATGTCATATATATTTCTTCCAAAGTTCATGATTTACATTATTTACGTTAACTTATGTCATTTATTGAACGAAGGGTATTCATAAACTTTTGGATATATTTATAATCGGGGCTCACAGAGAGCTTTGGAACGCTGACGTAACGAAATGACGTCTTCAGCTCTTTAAAATGTGATCGCAATCCCATTTTACTATCACAATTATTTAAACAGAACAGTCGCATTTTAGGGAGTGACAATGAAGTCACAGTGTATGCCATCACTATCCTCCAGGGTTTTTCAAATTCTCTTTACCGGCAGCAAATTGAATTCCACTTAATAGATATTACTCGCACAGTTCATCGATATTAAATGGTAGTACTAACAGTCGTAACTTTTAGCCATCACAAAAAAATTGTTATTATTACTATGACATAAGATTATTGGATTAATGTTTTTTTCATGGGTGTTTTCTAGTCTGTTTCCGCACTATTAGGCGCTTCAGACCGGGAGGAAAGGTAAAAGGATAGGGATGGAGGGGATGGGGGCGATTTTCAATTCTATGTCGCATACAATTATGGGCGCCATAGCATCCACTTCTGAGTATGAGACAAGTAGTGTGTGAACACCATTTCCCCAGCGGAGGTTATAACTACCAAAAAGTCACAGTTCAAGTATATTCTCGTTTCGTTAAGAACTGGGAAGGAAAAAAATCAGCCACAACTGGCCCACTATATTTTTAGAACGCGGCGATACAGTAATTTCCCAGATTTTCCGCCAGTGACACCTAGTTACTAAAGAAAAAAATTGAGCGTCGTGAAGCACTCGCCATCGATTGCATCCCAAGTGTGAGAGCCGTTAAAATTTTTAGAATATTATAAAATGCTCAAAAACGGAAGCACCGCAGGCATGGAATTAACGGGGCAACCTCGGGCGCGAATGACGCGGAGCAAGTACACACAAAGGGCTTTCACGCCTTCATTGATGCTAAGGTTAAGTTCAAGGTCTCCGCTCGCTTCCGAGACGTTGAGAATGCCGTCTCAGAATTGGGAATTTCACGGCTAGGAATAAGAGGAAAAGGAAGGAGTTGAGATAACGCAAGAAAACTCGAGAGAAGCGTACCAAACTGATTCCGGCACACGAGCACCAGCCGTTAAAAGACTATATATGGAGGTTCAACCGAATATAGAGGACGTGAACTTCCGTTGAACTTGATTACTTATTCTACCACGTCCTATTACGTAAGGGAAATATTCAGAATATCAACTACAGTCCCGCTTTCACTGCTTACCTCTTAACATTCATACGACGAGTCAAACTGATGTAGAGATTCTACCTGAAGAGGTGCTATTACTTCTCAGCGTGATGCTGAGAACTGAGTTGAGATTCTGAATATGGCGCAGAATCTCAACTACACTCTCACTTCTACTGCTTTGTTTTTACACCCAGTGAAATTTTAGTTTTTAATTTTACGCCCAGTGAAATTCTGCAAAGTTTTTATTTTTACTCCCAGTGAAATTTTTAGGTTTTTAATTTTAATCCCAGTGAAATTTTACAAAGATTTAATGTTTACACCCATTGAAATTTTACAAAGTTTATATTTTTGATAACGATGAGATTTCACAAATGTGAGCCTAATTCTATAGAATCTTCTCGGGACCTCCACCAGGTTAATTCGTCCATTTCCGTCAAAGTTTCGATTCCCGACTCGGGACAATTTAGGTGATACGGCATTAAGAAGCCCTGAAGACGATGACCGAGTCGGAAATCGAAACGTCGGCGGAAATGGACGCAGTAACCGAGTGAAGGACCCGAGAAGGCTTCACTCAGCAGATTAATCGGCAATCCTGAGAATGGTCTGACGCAGCTCTCCACTGAATTCTTCTATCGGCTAATCTCTGCATATTTACGTATTTCTTCTCTTTCACATCCTTCAATAAAGGTATCTATTATAATTACGCATGCAGGCCCAGAGATCCAAGCACGCTTCCGTCGATTTGGCTACTGGTCGAAATTGGTGCCCACCATTTACAACTTCTTCACCGTTCAATGACCTGAGTAAATATTCCATACACACACGCAACGTCTTTTTCCAGGTATGAAATCGTTTGCGGAAATGCGTAGAGATAGGACTCACACTAAAGGAGGTGTGTTTTTATACTGCCGGGATTATCTCGAATAGGTAACCAAGGAGTCACGTGATACAAGCACGACTGCTTCGAAATTTTGGTGTATTTTAATCGCTCTTATAATAATATCAATCATCAGTTTTTACTTGAGTTTTTCTCTTTCGGGGACCCTATACTCGAGGTTCATGGCAAAAACTCAGATGAAAACCATGAGTGAGACTGAAAAAACGATTAAAACGCCAAAATTTGCGAATCATTCGTGTGTGTACTACGTGACTCCTTGGTTACCAATTCCAGATAATTCCGACAGTTCAAACATAGCCCCCATGAACGTGATAAAATATAACGAGAGGAAAAAATTTAAACGGAAATTCTCATTTTCTGCGTACCGTTTGATAAGAAATGGGATGATATCACCGATTCTGTCATAGGGTTTCACAGTGCACACAAGGCTTAGACACGTGAGTTATTACCGAACGAAGTGAAACATTTTAAGATGTTGTGCAATGCAGAATAATAACCTCTAACCACCAACCCTAGCCTAAGGTCATCAACAGATGTCGTCTTCTATTCCTCGCTATGAATACTGGGCGGGAGAGCTCCGGTACCACTTGATTCATTCACTAACTTTCCGAGACGTCACGAAGAGCAAAATCACATCCTGTCCGTCATCTTGCACGCACGCCGAAACAGAACCTACCGTAACCCGAAATGTGGCACGCCATATTTGAAGGTGCGCCTACAGCCGTTGGTCAAAACATCATGGCCGAAATGTACTTCAGTATATTTTAGAGATATTATATACGACCTCTGCACACAAGTAGTTACTCCTTTTTCACCGAATGCCCCACATTTCTGTTCTATTTGCTCCCGTCGCACCGATTCCTACCTTTTCTTCATCCGTGGCGCAATTCCGTTTTCGACAGAACACTTCGATTTTACCAAAGTAAATCACTGAATGAAACTTCATGACATCATTTTAACGTATCGTCACATTTTGTGCTTTTAGAATAGAAGAGCCCAAAAACTCATGGAAAAAACTTTGAGCCGGTCAATCAGTGATAAGCTTGCAATTTATTTTAGGCCATGTTTCAACAATCTCCACAGTTAGCACTGAATACGATCGCACAGTATTTTAAAGAGTAAAATAAACTTAACGTAATGATCAAATGTAGGTGAGTTTTTCCGCACTCTGAACGCAAAGATGAGAAAGGCAAGGTCAAATCATGAACACTGAATTATAATTTCTTTCAGCGCCATCCGCGCCCTTATCAATTAGCAGATTTGACAGCCGGAAAGGCCGAATTTCAATATTTTTCCCGGTGCAGGCAGGCGGTTTCCTGCCTTTACCGTTGCGTCCCAGCGTGCGTGCCCCAGACCGAAAGAAGCAGTCCTCGGAAGGCGTCTCGGCCGGCATCTTCCGGCTTTTAGCTTGTCACGGGTAGCGTGAGGAGCGGCGGCCCATTAAATGGATATCCCCGTATTATTACGCGTCTGCCGGCACAATCCTGCCAAGGTCCGATGCGGAGATTAATTGCCAACGACCGTATCCACGATGAGCACACCCGGTCTAACCACGCCCTCACCGTACAGGATCGGATAGTTATTTTACCGCGACGATGCAAGTTTCAAGAATTTACACGCGCGCCTAAAACAAAATGAAAATTAGAGGGAATCACATTAGCCATTCAATCTCTACCAAAATAACTTCTAAATCCTCGTCTGGCATAAAATCAAAAACTCAACGCTTCCTTATCTTCCTGACAAACATCCCAACCACGACCAGAAAGGGTACAGAGCCTACATCTACGCCATACCCTGCAAGCCACCACGAGGGTGTGTGGCAGGAGGTGAAGATCACCAAACATGTACTACTGACATGCAAATAGGCTACTACGATGACCCGGCATGCCGATATAGGATAACTGTCAGAGTTCCGACCCCTTGATTACAGTTCTCCAGAACCCATGGAAAACGACAGTAAAATTGTCGAAAAAAATCCCAAGACAATACATTTTAACCTCAAAAAAACCACCGGGTTCAACCCAAGATCAGCCTGGTAGGAGAGAACATTAAAAGCCTACGACATTCACACCACTTGCTTTACACTGCACATTTAGTAAGACCTATACATTAAAGAGATACCGCTTTGATGACGAAATGTTCTCAAATGTCACCACTTGCAAACCCTAACATGGAAGTCTTCATGCAGGAATGTTTTCCATGGAAATTCTTAACCATCAAATTTTCTCCCCTAATACGGCAAGGGCCAACCAATCGTATAAACCCTTTGAAATCAGTTCAAATCCTTTAAATGGATACTTAGTATAAAATGATTATTAAGATAAAGAAAACGAATATATAAGAATAATCTTAGTCGTGAAGAAAATACACTAGATGAGGCCCTTAAACCCGGAAAGCCATGAGTGAAATTTAATCTACCTGAAAATCTCTTCCATAGATTTGAAAGGGGAAATTAAATCTCTTTTGAAGTATTTCCTATCAATTTCAATAAAATCAATCAATCAATAAAATAACCTTACAATTGTTTCCTGAACAGTTTACACATTCTTCCCAACGCTGTTTCTTAACATTTTAGAACCTGTACCGCTATACACAAAGAATGAATTCATGACTTCTCTCTGATGCTAAATTATCATTTGTAAATAATTTAGCAGGAAGTTTTCTCGAGAGCATAATTAAATTTTTCCCTCAGAGCATTACACTTTCATTGCTGCGAGATCAAAACAAGCAGTTGACAACTAATGCAAAAGGAGAAAAAAATACCTTCGGGTACTGCAGACAATACTGAAAAATATTATCGCCAAACAGAGGCGCAGGGAAGGCGATCACGCCTGCACCCAAGACTTCGACGACTCTTCTAGGAGAGGGCACGGCTATCTTTGGACAGACACGCTCCGAAATTCCAGGAGTTGCTGACATGTGGCTTTACTCATGAAAATGTGTTCGAAATGTTGGTTAACGCGAGGGAGGAGGAAATGGGAAATAGAACGCCCTTCGGGGGAAAAACGTACGAGCGGAGGAACCTGATACTTCCGGAATGAAAAGCAGAAGCAATTTAATGCATGGTCGAGGAATGCTCCGTAACGAGTCTACATTTCACACGAACTTTGGGGAGTTCTCAAAGTAACACATGGAACGAGAGAGCCAACACCAAATGCCATAGATCTTTCATGAGCCATTTAAAATTCATCAACGGGACAAAAATAAGTTTTCCTACTCGTATATTCATTAGGCATTTCATTAATGAGGCACATGTATAATTAATCTAAAACATTATTTAGAAATTAATAATCTACGGACAGTTCTAATTAAATAATCAATAGGTGAAAACTTACATTTAAAGTTTTAGTCATTCCACTTTTCATACTAAGAATAACTAAGGTTATTAAGCTACAAAGAAAGTTTGTAGTATTAAGTTTTTTCAAAAAGCTAATGGAATAAATTCTCAGTTAAAAAGTGCCGAAGTTATACAATATCCAATCACAAATAACGGAATGACTGAACGATTTCAGGTATTGTCTGTTTGAATTAAGTCATATGCACGCATACGCATACATGCTAGGGCACTAAACAGAGTCATTATGAATGTGGAGTGCACTGTCGTGGAAGCGCCATAAATTAGGGAGTGATAAAATACGGCCAACTGGCTTTTATAGGGCTATTTTTCAAGATTTAACGTACAAGGAATTATAAAATCAAAAATTACAAGAGATTTAAGGAATATTGCCATTCACAATAGACTAGACTATAATTGCCCATCTATTTCAAACAAATGAACGGTATGATGATTTTCATCCACAGAATAATTTTAATTATTATTATAACGCATACTCCGCTCTATTACCGTTTCAATAATTAATGTACGAAATAAGACACCCAGCGGCTAATTGTGAATCTGCTACCGGAAAATTAGCTCGACTCAAGAACGAAGTGAAAGATAAATTAATCACTATGGCAACTAACTGTCGCTAAATAAAACATAAACAAAATATAACAAAACAAATCATCCGAAGGCTAAGAATTAATCCTTCCCTTACCGGAAAATTAGTAATTCACATAAACAAAGAGGAGAGCTTTAATGAATCATTGCTTCAAACGAAAGAAACGTGCATAATGGAGTACGGTAACGACATTATAGGTGCCTCGCTAGATAAACCTCGCAGCAAGACAAACATTCCCGTAAGTGGAAGTCGAGAGGAGTTCCGCTTCCTCCTCCCGCTAACCCTTTTCATCGGCAGTTCGGGCGCCCCTGAACGCATTCCACGAAGAAATTCGCTCCTCTCTTGAGAGCCCGATATGAATTACCCGCGGCCATCAATCACTCGCCAGGCGAAGCACTCAGCACACATTAGTTGGGAAGCCTGCAGCCGAGCCGCAGTCCAACACTTCGAATAGCCCATGACCCAACGACCCCTCAAAGTCACCTTCTTCATGAAACCCTCCTTCTGCTCGACATCTCGCTTGATTGAGCGAATTCCGTCACCCTGTCCCAAAAATTTGTTTTTAAGGTTCTCCAACTGATAAGACCCTTGGTCTAACCTGAGTTAACCTTAAGGCTAAACATCAGGTTTAATTACAAATTTAGTCTATAGCCTGATCCTTAGACTTCAGACAAGCACAACACTAGTGCTAGTAAAACCAAAGTATTAGACTTGAGGTGCAGCAACTGTTAAGGTTATACTGAATCTATACTCTTCATCTCTCTCAAGAAATTGGTTTGAAGGTGCTCGAACGGCGAAGACCCTAGGTTTAGCCTAGTTAAACCCTAACACAAACTAGCTCTAAGGTTTAATCCTCAGGTTTAAGGAAACTACATCTACGTAATACCTCGCGAGCCACAGCGAGGGTGATTGACAATGAGTGAAATATCACCGAGTATGCACTAGTTACATATAACTAAGAGGTACAATAGTGCCAACAAGAAGTGCACAACATTTGTCCTAGAACTGCTAAGTATACCGAGCTGCCGCACAATACTTAAGCTATCTTAAGTTCAATCCTTAGACTTCAATAACAAAAGACGGCAAACCATAATCCTTATTTAAAAAAAAACACACAAGACGTATGTCCGAGGCTTGATCCAAGCCCGCGACAGTCTGTTGTTCAGGCACGTTCTCAATTTTATTTGAATTTATATTTCCAAATTAAGGTAAAAGAGGAGTCTTCCTGCATTATGGATTCGAGTAAGTGGTAAAGAGCACTTTTGACAATTGAATACGAAAGTAACTTCCTTGTTCTGAAGAAGATATGCCGGGAACCATTCGGAAATCATTTTAATTGATGATTGACAAATGAACTATTTGGCTTCGAGCATTACTCTCGATGCTGTAGATATAGAGAAGAAAGCATTCAAAAGTTTTAGAAACACGGATTATGCATTTATAAGGGCCCCACTAATTCGGTAACATGTTAGCCATACGAATCGATTCACGATCATGATTTCCATTCGTTGGAGTTCATACCAGTGTTAGTTGGAAAATATAATATCATCCGATGAAACAAGCAAAATATAAAACAGCTACTACCAATACAAGCAAGTTAACAACTCGCTCCTAAGTACGCGGTGTTAATCATTTTAGAGCCAAGTGAATTAATTCAGTGAATCAATAAGGATATAATTATAATTTTTCCCCGAACAAAAGCTCGCATATCTCGCGTAGTTACTTCCATGAATTCAGTTTTACAGAAACATTCTTAGCTGAACTTTTGGGCACCAATAGTAAAGTAAAATTCCTAAACCAAGTTAATTTGTACGACTGAGTGATGATGAATATAGTCTTCCTGTACACGTTAATGTAGCACCGAACACATTGAAAATTAAATGGGGTCCCCAACGCATGGTAAAGTGCGAGGATACAATTCGTATGCCTATAACAGCGCAATAAAACCACGAGCCCTACCGCAGGTTTAACACCTCTTTATGCAAATGATACATACGCAATTAACGAACTACGATCAAACACGATAGCCTTTTAGCATACTTAAAAGCTCAACGAATCAGTATGCATACGTGACGCGGTTACCATTCTTTGACAATGATCCAAAAGGCACACTTTTTCCCGACGGTATGGCGGTAAGGAGGAAGGATTTAAAAGAAAAGACTTGAGGAAATATGAAGAGTTGAGCTTAGAACAGAAATAAAGACATAAACATAAAGAGGAGAGCTACGTCAAAACACACTTAGGATTGATGTCTGGTGATGATGATGATGGCGGTAAGGGATCAAGAGGTGTCTCCGATAAAGTCCCGTCAAGAGATGGGACGGAATTCACTGATGAGACGCGCATCGGAATGAAGAAGAGTAGAGCGAGCGGTCGCGGGCATCCGATAACCGGCGGCGTGTTTGCCCGGCAGTTAGCACCGCACCTGAAAGAAAGCGCCGTCTCATAACGTACGCCCCCGCGCGGCGGCTCAAAAGGGAAGCAAGCACGCATTCGGAATGAGACGGAGTTGCGGAGAACGCGGAGATTCCGCTGCAGAGGCAAGGAAGAGAGAGCTCAGGGGGGCTTTAAGACTCTTTTATGACCCTGGCCATAAAAGGATGCACGCGCGAAAGAGACACAATGGGTAATTGAGTGCCGGGAGCACACGAATGATTCAGCCTTCATTAAGACGGCAATATTTCGAGCCATTCTAACCCAGGATGAGGAAAAGTAGGAAAATATTCCCTTCCTTGGCAACGCCGTTCCCTTCCCGTAAATATATTAACTCCAGGAATGTTCCAAACACTTGAGCAGCCTTGAGTAGCTAAAGTATTGTCTTATTATAAGGGCGCGGTTATAATCTAGGCGGTGCCAAGACTTTCTTTCACTGTAATACCGGTCCTACTTGATTGTTGTTAGCATTTCGAGTCCTTCTGGGCACCTCCCGCTAGTATAGTAAGCTCCTACTAACTACGAGTTTCACTTCACCCTGTCCTTTTGAAAATTCCTATTACTACCAATTTTTCCTACCCATCTTTAATGGCACAAATGACTCACTCGGTTGCCTCCACGAGCGACATTCCCAATACTGCCTTAACAGCCTTGTTTAGGGTTGAAAGGGCAGCGAATGGAAAAGGCAGGCCTCGTATGAGATATATGGAGTAAGTTGTGAAGGATGTAAAAGAGAAAAATTACCTTGATATGAAGAGATTGACCGATAGAAGAATCGAGTGGAGGGCTGCGTCAAACCAATCCTAGGATTGTAGACCGATGACGATGAATTGACACATTAAGCTATGTCAAAGTTATGGTCACAAAAAATTCTAGTTAGTGCGGAGGTTTGATCCCTGATTTCCCATAACGAGGTTCCTGAGTTTGGAGTCCCGGCAATAATTGAGATTTTCCGATGGTATACCGGTTCCTATTCAAGTTCTGAGTGAAGAGTACTTAAAGATACGAAACACGTCTGTCGGATGAGATGTTCAAGTACATACCAACCCCGTGGAACCTTCCTTTAACAGTAGAATTATGCCAACACCCAATTTTTCCCCATCGTTGTGGTCAACATTGCCCCAGCAACATTAAACATTAGACGTTACCTATTTGTCTCCTATATTATTTTGACTATACTTGCAATGACGGCTTAATTCCGGAAGCTTTTTATCCTGCTTTCTTTTAAAATTTAAACTACCATGATAGAACTTTAAAGTTCTCTTCGTCTGTCCCAGGTCAAGTCAACATCTTCGTTCCATGTAAAAGTCCAATCATTACCGAACATCCCTGCAATCGTCAATGAAGTAAATGTCTAAAGCTAAGAACGCCTCCTCTGAACAACTTCTTACTTTATCAACTTTATCTTAAAAGAATTAACGGGTAAAATCGGGGTTTAATTCTTTCCCTACCATGCTGGTGCCGTGCCGACCAGATACTCGCAGTGGATTCGTGAAAACATGAGTGAGCATACATATTTATTATCATTTACAGAAATCACACAAATATGCATAAAGAGCATGATAATTAGGATGCTCTAAAAGACTGGCTGGGCTGAACCTCATCAATTGGCACCGAAAGCTGCCAAATTGGGTAGTTTACGGAGAAAATTCGGTTTAAAACTCACCTTGACCTGGGACAGACGAAGAGATCTTTAAAGTTCTATTATGGTAGTTTAAATTTTAAAAGAAAGCACGATAAAAAGCTTCCGGAATTCAGCCGTCATTACAAGTATAGTCAAAATAATGTAGGAGACAACTAACGTCTAATGTTTAATGTTGCTGGGGCAATGTTGATCACAACAGCGTAAAATGGGCCGGAAAAGTAAACGAAATACATGCTCAACATTCGTCAACCACGCTAGAAATTATTAAAATACGGTCCCCAGCGACAACGTAAGTTAGAAAAATAACGAATTTCCTCTTGAAAGAATTAGGTATAGATAGAAATACCGGACGTTAACTAGCGGAAGCCGATTCATTTTTCTTTCCTTCCACCGAAGCTACAAATAGATTCTTGACTCTAAACCATTCCGTTCCTGTTTTGGCTTAAAGCACTGAATAACTGAAGGATGATTATTAGCTTCAGTCCTAAAACCAGTTGCCAGGACCATTAATGAATGCGGTGATTATATGCGCTGTAAGTCTTACTAGTGGGGGGGCAATAACGCGCATTTATGGTGTAGAAGAGTTGAAATTTGAAAGCTTTGGGAACTGTAAGCAGGAAATGCACGACTCTGGGTGACCACAGCGGACACGGTCGTTACCTCTGGACAGGAGGACACGCCCCATCAATGAGTTGCCCGCCCTTTTGTGGGTTCCATGCGCCAGCGGCGACGGCTTTGAAGACCCTTTCTTGTGTTAGGGCGACGAAAGGTCCCGCGGAGCAAAGCTGACCACATCCTAATAAATGCATTTGACTGCAGCGACGCCCTATGAAATGCGGTGGGAGGTAGCACGAAGCGGAAGTTACAGATCGTTTTGAGTCACTGCAGCATTTTGAAATTCGCTAAAATATAAAAGGCTAACTCCCATTTGTCCCAAACATGGATAAGCATAATATTCGACGTAAACGTCCGTTTGATAAAGGAGAGAAAACCCCATCTTGGGAAATTAATAGAGAGAAATGTTCGGAATTCACACGCATGCGGGGAAATCAGTTCCTTTCCCTACGCCATAACCACGTGTTTATACGCAGAAAAATCATCGTAGAAAATCACTAAATTTGCACGAGCTAGGGGTTTTTGGGGGGGTCATGGTGGCCTAATGGGTTGAGCGCGGGCTATGGACAGGAGGATCCCGGGTTCATATCCGGGTGAATTCTCTTCTAGTAACACCTACCTAATCTCCTCGGGATGCGATTTTCTGATAGGTACTGGGCCCCCTAACCCAAATGCGTAAATGCCACACGTCAATGGCTTACGGGGTGAGCTCCACCCTTACTTATCAAACCAACCCGTGGGTTGAATACTAAATGAGAGATTTTTGAAGACTCCGTTGGGTTTCGAATCCAAATGATGCGATGTCACTTGAGATTAAAGCATCAAGACCACGCCACGAGATTTTATTGAGAGACGGAAAACAATGAGTTTACGTATGATTCTTCGTACCTTCACTGAGGCTAAGAATTTCCCCGGCACACATTAACAGAACCGTCATTACCGTTAAATACTTCGATTTTCACACTGACACACAAAGGATTTCGGAGTTCGGATTTCCATTCAAATGTTACCTGTAACAATTATCAAGCGAAAAATCAGAATCTGTTAAGTTACAAATTTCATCCAACCGTTGGCATCAGTATTCAGACACAAAGGCGACAAAATGAATTTCGCATGACTGAGGAATGTTTTTTTTTCGAAATTAGAATTCATTTTCACCCTAGCATCCGAATAAAATATAAGTGCAATAGTAGCCATGAAACTTCCCGGTCTCAGACCTACAGAGCCAAAATAACTTCCATAGAACAACAAACTTCAAAACGTTCTACCTAAGCCATACAAATTCCTCGGAACATTAGGTTTATCTCCGCTTGCTTAGCAGAGCCCAAATGAAATAAGGATCTCTCATTTTCATTTTCCATTTACATTTCCAGAAAAAAATATTTGGAAACTAGGCGAATAACACTCCAGGGATAAAAATACATCAAAAAACGATTTAAAAAAAGCCGTTTAGATGATTAAAAAAGGAGTTTGCCACCATTATCTTTTCTGCAACCCTACCGGTAAAAATTTAATCTCTTGCATGAAAATTCACCCAAATGGGAAAAATAAATTTGAATACCAAGCAAGGATACTAGAAGCAGCATGCACGACATTTTTTTTAATATCCCCGAATGCTCTCGAGGAACTGAAATGATGAGTTGCCCCGCATCTAGTAAATGCGTGGGATCTCTCATTGTAGAAATTCTATGCCATGAATTCTACGAGAGAAACAGAAAAACAAAAAAAAATCAGGAGAAGACGTAGCGGAAATATTACGCCCACGATCCAAGCTCGATTTCCATTGCACCGTGGAAAAAATACTCCCCAGATAAAATATTATTTATTATAATGAAACTCGCAGCATGACAGTGGCAGTTTTAAACGGTATTTGCGGTTGAAACTAAGCCCGACATTTTCAGCATGAACACGGAAAAGACATTCACATGATTTAGCACAACTTCCTCGGCCCCAAACGCCCGGAATCACGGTAGGACGGATACAAACACCATTAACACTGTTACAAAGGGTGCGCTGGAACCAAATCCACCCATCAGAGCGAGCCCTGCTCTAAAACACTAGGTAACTAGGATGCTTTCACAGAATCAATGTAACTGACATTTTTGACCAACGAGACTTTTTTAAAAAAAGAGTTCTCGGTGCTTTTAAGATTCAAACATTAGTTCTCCGTCTCTCTTTGCAGACTACATACGAAACATATTGAATAGAAGTTAAAAAATCGCGATACAGTCACCATCGACCCCGACTGAGAAGAAAAATAAGCGAAGTATCTAAGCCCGTATGAATAAAAATATATTCAAGATCAACTAACTGTTGACAAGGATGTAAACTTTATGGCGTGATAGTCTACAAATCATGTTTCGTGGAGGGTACCAGAATGGCACAATCAAAACACGGAGAAGAAAGAAATGAAAACTTGATCGCCTAAGCTTTTTCGATGCTTTCGCTCTTTGACACTAACTCAGGCCACGCGCCATAATTTTGAATGAGGGGAATCAGGAAAACGATTCCGATTAGTACTGATTCCGGTAGGTACGGAATAAATCCCGAACGCAAAGTAATACCGGAGGTGTGAGTTCTTAGTGACTTACCGGAATTAATCTCGAACAATTCGAGCACACCTCCAGGTGGCACTTGCGACGAATGCGAACCCCGAATTCGAGATATATTCACCTCGATCACTAGAGATAAAACAATGGAGTAATCGCTCTGAAGAAACATGGGAAATACAGCGCTTTTTTCACTACCGGCTCAGAATCGAATAGACGAGTCAGGCAGCGGTGGATGGTAGTCTTGGGGACTAAAGACGGAAGTTTGGAATTAGATGAGTCAGAAGAAAACTCATTCGTAAAAATACAATCATTCGGAAAAAAACTGCTAATAGAACAGTGACCGGATTAATTGAGAATCTTCGATATGAGAACATAAAATACTCGAACGAATACATGTGTACATGACGAATACAGGAATATATACGGACGCCTCGATGAGAACATGAGTATTCGAATGAATAGTAGGGTAACAACTTAAGAGCCTCGGCGAATACTCGAATGCTTGTTTAAACTAAAGAGGTAAGAATGTACTGGAGGAGGCATCGCGGCTGATTTAAGAAGCCAGGGACCGGACAGTATGGACATACTGGCTTTCTACTCGCGATGCTCGTACGGATGGAGTTGTTTTTCAAGTAGTAAAACTAAGTATTTTTAACATTCATCAAATAAACAGGAAAGTACGCCGAATATGTAACAAAGGAGTCAAGTGGTATAAACACTAATGGTTCGAAAATATGGTGTTCAAACCTCTGATTACAAGCTCATTCATTGTTTAAATTTGTGTTCTATCTCATCTGTGGGCTCTATAGTCTAGCCAGATGAGAAAAAATGAAGAGAAAACAATTAATGATATTGTAACGGGCGATTCACCCACAATAAATGTACAAATCATTCGTGTTCGTGCCACGTGACTCCTTGGTTACCTATTCGAGTTAATCCCGATAACTTCAAACACACCTACTCGGGACACGATAATCCACTATAACAGGTACTCCGGCGAACACCCGAGCAGCTCGATAAATACCAGTGTCTGGGTGAATACTGCTGTTTTCATTCGACCACTAGCGAACCCACAACTCCCACATGCCTTCCCACTATCATCTATGTCTCGAGTATCCGGAATACTGAAGGAAACAGTTGAATGCAAAGTATTTGGATACTCAAATACATATGAATGAATACATGTGGCACACACCTACTTCTGACACCGAAAGATAATTAAGCTCCTATTCTGCCTTCTATATAATCTCTTCAACGTAGTTTTTGAACACGCATTATAATTGCTGATAGACTGAAAAAAAACTCCTTATCACTCCCACAATAATAGAACACAACAGCAGAAAGGCATAACACCCAAAGATCCACGTGGAGCACTATTATATGTTCACAAAAAACACCCTTTCACTGCAAAAAATGACAATTTCCTAACGCGCCATGCTGCACGAACGGTGCATATAAGGTATGTGATGGGTGTAAATATAGACAGCATCCTATTGCATACGAATGGCAAAACACTTACGCATGTCCCGAGGGCCTCGAATCGCTCAAAATCCGAACGGAGGTCATGGCGTAAGCTCCGCGCGTCGCACAACGGGAAGCGGCATCGAAAAACAGCGGCTCGGATGGAGACGGTGTTCCACCGGCACAGCAGGTGGAGGAATTCACTCCAAAAGTCCAAAAATCGAGGCGGGCATTGCAGGAAGGCAAGGGGAGAGAAGGGGGTTGGAAGGGGGCGAGCGTTCGAATTGCCCCTCCGCGGACCGTCCGTTAAAGAAAAAAAAAACGAGGAACGATGTCCGCTCAGCGAGTCGAAAAACTTCACTTTATGGCCTAAAAATCAAAGAGTAATTGGATGAAGATGGAGGTTATAAACGCGACGCATGAGAGGGCACCTCTTTCAGTCTTGGGCCCAGAAGCGCATCCGACAGGGTGATTTCCTACAATTCAAGTACGCCCGCTCAAGTTCGGCAATTAAAACCGAAGTTGGACGTCGTGTTTACGGCCGCACAAGAACGATGGAGTCGTATGTGGACCACGCGGTCAACCATCGTCATGGACGCGTTGGAAAGAAGACACATCGAAATCACACACACAAGTGGCACAAAAATTCTCGACTCCAACACGAATGATTGCAGTCCTTGTAGAAGGACACCCACGCCACGGGGCGACCTTAGATTCTCCGTAATGTTTTACGCGAGTTGTTCACAGACGCGGACGCGGAATTTCACTTCAAGGAACTGAATTGTCACAGCTCGAGTTTTTCGTACGCGGAGCCCTCCTTACACTCGCGCCGTTAGATATCTCCTACGAAGGATGTCACGATTTAAGCAAAAATGTCAACTTCACGTCTCACACAAAGGCCACACCTTCTTGCTCGACTGGATGTCAACTGCAGAAAGAAATGAAAAAGATCCTGCCACATTTTCTCGGGAGAAAACGGTATTAAGAATATCACACTCAGCAAGAAGGACGGAGGTGACATCGTGGTGATACTAGCAGCATGACAAAATTACATAAGTTCCTCTTCCTCTTATAAGTAAAGACATACAATAACTACTACGGAAAGTTTTCAGCTTTTTCAAGGAGCAAGATATACTAAGTGCCATTAGATGTAATTGTTGCAAAACCTTGGAGTGAGTTATCAAGGAAAATTCCTACAGAATTTCAATAAAAACTGTCCAAAAATGTCTTTGCGATCGGAAAAATGCAGTCGGAAACACGGAAATAAAAACTTTACGAGCCACTCCTCGAACACTAATTAAAACAATTACTAAGGATATGTGGTAAAGCGAAAAAAAAGGAAATTACTTCATTTGGACAAGAAGACAATGAGGTTGGAGGGTCTGATACATAAACGGCTTGCAAGGTCAGCATCGAAGATATGAAAGGCAGTGGAAGTGGCGGAAGGTGGAGACTAGAGTCGGTATGTTGTGCGAGAGAGCGAGAGGGAGGAAGAGAATTCGTATTAGTGGACGGAGGGAACGAGGGCAGGGAAAGTCAAGAGTGAAGATGGCAGAGGTGGATGGAAAGGTTATTGGGTTAGGCTATTATGAAACATTTCCTTTTTCCTCTTAAGGAGGTTTTAAGTAGAAAAATAGAACTCCATATCGTCCAAGGCCAAAACTCCCTTACACCCTTGTGATCGAGGGCATTGAAAGACCAAGTGTACGCTGATAAAAAAAACAAATCCCATGTGGATTGTTAATTATGCCTCATTGTACACTTTTAATTCAAGTAGGTACATAAAGAACTTACTTTCATCAGCAGCATGACCCTGTGTTTCTGATAATTTCAGTCACCACCTAAATTCTTTTCATTACGCTCGAATATTCAAGGTTGATAAAGTAGAACAAAAAGTGAGTTTCGATCAAGAAAAACATGCTAGCACGAGCAACAATGAGTGTCCGTAAGGTAAGAACAGTACATTATTTTGCACCTAAAACAGCGCGTATGTTCGAGTAGGCTTGATTTATTACTTTAAAACTAAGCTATCATATCGACCTATCATCTTATAGAGAACACCTCAAGTACTTCTATCATGCTTTATTAACCTTCATATCTTTCATGTCCTTGAGCTAGAAGTAAACATACTTGGCTGCCATAGATGTGAGCTCCTTCATCAACAATAGACACCTGTTGAAGCCTCGCTAATTTCGGAGTTAAAATATTTATACTATGTGTCCACCTCGCATTGTATTTTTGTTGTTATTTGTGGAAGGTGACCGACAACTGAATCCATCTGCGAAGGAGAGGATAGGTGGGTAGCTGGGTAAAGGTAGGAGTTTACAAGTTTTACTGAACTCGAAGTGCTCTTTAAGAGGCACTCAAGTAGAGATAGGTAAACCAATGAAAAAATCCACCTTGCCCCGAAATTAGACCCGGGCCCTCAAGATGGATTATCCATTGTGTGTATTATCCATTAGTACGTGTACTTTGTGAATGTACGGTGCCACACACCCTTAACGTGGCTTGTACAGCAGTCTGGACCATATTCAGAATGTTAACTACAATCTCATTTCCACTGCTTACGTCTTAAAAACTCTACTTCGAGTCCAAAAGGTGTGCAGATTCACCCTGCAAAGTTAGTATTACCACTCTGTATACCGCTTCGAAAAATAAGGAGGAGAATCTGTACGCCCTTTCGATCTCGTATCAGAGATTTTACGACGCACACAGTAGAAGTGAGACCGTAGTTGATATTCCGAATACGGCTCACCCATATTCAGAATCTAAACTCAGTTCTCAGCGTCGCGCTGAGAAGTAATACCACCTTTGCAGGTAGAATCTGTACACCAATTTGACTCGTTGTAGGGGTTTTCGGACGTAAGTAGAAGAAGGAGACTGCAGTCGAGATTCTGAGCACGGCCCTCAGTGGAAACAGATGCAGGCAGAGAAAGCAAGGCAGAAACACTTTCGCCAGCGTCTCAACGATTATGCCCTCACACCTCCTTGGTCGGGATAGCTTCAATCCGCAGCCGGCCTTTAAAAAAAAAAAAAACTAAAAAAAAAACAAAAGACGATCACACCGCGATGGCTGATAGACCACGACTCCGAGACTGCATCGTCGTAACCCAGGGGAGGCTTCGTCCCCAGCTCGTTTTTCTAGCCTGAAATCCGTCGCGAAGCTCGGTAGAGCGTCGGGTTTTCACTCGGTAAGAGCGCGCTAAAGCCTTTAAAGGCACGCGACGGCCAAGTGGTGGCAAAACACCTTCTCCCCTTCGCGGACTGAGTGAGTGAGTGAGTGAGAGAGGTTCCCATTCGGACCCAAGGGCATTCGGGTGCGAGCGCGTCAAAAGTGGGCCGCCTCTGAGAGCAGTGCTTCGGATTCCATGCGAACGAGTCACTCCACGCGTCCAAGGGGTCAGGAGACTAGGTCCTCGAATCATCCGCCGGGCAGTCCACACGTACATACACGACTCCAGGAAAGTGTTTTTCTTTTTTTCAAAAGCGTACGGCAAGGGATGGCGTTCGCCCGAGGGAGAGAGGAGTATTAAAACTCCACAGCTACCGCGGCACATCAACCCTTCCCAAGAGTTCTCACGTAACCTCTGGAGTCAAACGACTCACAACACTTCGGAATTCAGCAAGGCATCCACCTTTCAAGACAAAACTCATTGAGCTGCCTCTACCAAAACTAATATCACAACAGTGCTCAATTCTACAAGGTTGCTACAGTGGGCGAGGGCACACCTCATCAAAAATGAAAAACCACAAGCTTCCACTGAAATGTGACCATTTAAGTAGTGATAAAATACAAACTTCTCACATTCCTCTAATGGAAATACGGTAAATAGTAGCGTTACTAAATAAAATTTAAAATCCAGTCACTACACAAGTGAGTGATCAGGAACACGGGGACGGAAACTATTTTCACTGGAAGGAGGGGTGGCTACCCTTGAAAAGCCCGGCCCGCTCCTGAGTAAAGGGCACGCAATTTTTGGCGCATAGGAGAGGTTAGAGACTAGAATTTCGCTGAAAGAGCAAATGAAGGAGTGAGAATGTGTGTCAGAAGGGAAAAAGCATGCTGGAAACAAGTGAATTTTCATTTTTATTAATGATAACTATTCATTTCTTATAAGTTTTTACAGGCCTAAAAGGGCCCGGGGCAAATTCTGGGAGGACCTTCTACCCCTCCTGCCACCCACTTCCGACGCCGCTAATCAGGAATAACTCTAAGAGGTATAATCATTAAACTTTGTGGTCACACAGTGTTAATCAATGCCAATACAAATTGCTAACAAGTAATTCTCATTCTTTCATCAAGGTATCTCGCTAGATAGTCTATTGTATATAATTTTATGCGTTTCCTGACAAAAGGCCCAAATATTGGTCGTAAATAATGAAATCCAAAAGAAACAGCATAATCATGGTGGCATGCATTCCATGGAACAACCATTCGCGATGATCATTAAGTATGAAATAAGTTTGAAAATCAGTTTGGGAAATTTAGTTCAAATTCTTAGCACTGGACGATGGCAACAAATATGTTATAGTCACAGAACAACGAAGGAGTTCACATCGTAAAATACTGCAACCACTCTTTTACCATCAGAGACAACTCGATTGCACTAAATACAAGAAATATTAAATCAGAATATTAATAGAATTATGATGCTGGCAGCCTAAAATTTATAATGAAAATGTTTTATTCTCTACCCGGTTTAAATAAAGAATATCATGGTAAAGTGAAGCTTAATTAATGGAAAATGTAAATGAAGCAATTAAATTGAGAAATGGTTGAAACTGAAAAATAGACGTGAATTAATTGCTTGGAGAAGAAATAAATACCGCAACGTTATTCTTACCTAATGTGTACGCCCTATAAGAGATTCATACAGATTGATTCCTCTAGAAAATGATTGATGAGACACGGAGGCTCCGAGGAAACGACAACAGCAGCCAGACGATTGGCGAGAAACATTACCCGCTTGACCGGCCCTCGTCACAACAAACGAAAACCTTTTATTTTTTAACTTGAAATCCATATTCCTTTTAAAAAATTCCATTTAGGAAATCCTGCCGTGCTTCTAGAAAAACCAACGCTGCCTTTTAATACACATTACCAATTTAAAAAAAAATGTTTTAAGCGGGTCAAAGTACGATATCTTAGCTTAAAAGGATCTCCTTATCCACAGTATACCTGTGAATGTGGAGAATGGAAGGATTTACATTTCTCTAAGCTCTCTGCTTTATGTTCCAACTTACTTGTTAGTGATATGAAATTCGCAGGCAAAATTTTACTTTATCCCAGGGTTGCATAAAAAACCGGAACTCTTATACAGTGGGTGAGATTTCCATACATAAATCAGGCGCACTAATACAGGAAATGTACGCAGAAGTATGAGGTAGGGCTTACTGCCTTATTAATCGGCCGACTATAATGACAGGACATGAATAATGCGTGGAAAATATTCTCAAGAAATCCTGCTTTTTGTGACCTATTCGTATCATCTGCTCAAGGAAATGCTGCCACGAATGAGGTCTTACGAGTCACGCAAGCTATCACCCCAATCACATTCGCCAACCCATTAATGTAGATACGCTATAGAATACATTATTTTCCCACGATACACAGGACCATGGTTTTCATAAAGCACGTCATGTATCACGAAAAGAACTCATTGCGGATATCACATCAGAAATCAGACACCTCATTCGTCAGAGACAGTAAAAAAAACGCAATGACTAATCACAATCAGTTAATTAGGAAACCGAAGGAGTACGAAGATACCGGCCAGATCAATGCGGCCGGTAAAAATATATGTACACCTCTACCAAGACCGACGTACTTAAAATTTCAAGGACGTTACTATGTCGTGTTAACAAGCCAAAGACATGTTTGCATCATCGTTTTATGCTATCTACATCAGATTAAGCCATAGAGCCTGAATGTAAAAAATCATAAACACAAAGAATTGAGGAAAAGAAGAAAAATTCCAATAGGCAACTTTGACAATGGCTATGCTATCAGGACCGATACGCAAACGGTACACTTGTTCTACAACTGATATCTCGTTGACATAGAGATAAGGTTTTGTTAACAACAGATCATGATACGGAGTAGCATTTTCCTGAACTGATGGGTACAGTAAGGGATGCAGAGCAGAAGAAAAGCTTCAATGGTGGACTTCAACGATAAGTTTTTCAAATGGGATCATTAAAATGTTTATTCACGAACACTTTCAAACCATTCGTGCGTTCGAACTGGCAAATGATAAATATCTACGGCATTGAGCTGTACGTGTCACCGTTACCGATTATCTTGAAAGACTTCGAAATGAAGGGAAGACGTTTTATGCTGTTTAGTGAAGGGGATCACACCAGAAGGCGTTAGGTTTTTGATGAAGCATTTTTACCTAAATAAAAACACTTCTCTGCAACAGTCACACGATAAAAAAGGCAAGAAACGGATTTCATCTCCATGGTAATTACACTACGTTTAAAGGGAAATAGGGTAGGATAACTAATTAGCATTAAAGCTAAATCGAAATGCTAAAACAAGCGAAAGGTAAAAGTTACAGCAGAACGCGAATGGCCTGAAAAAGGACGTTTTGCGTAAGGAAGGTACACTGACAGTAGCGAAGCAGAAAACATGACAGGAAAATGATCTATTAAGGATAGCAATATCGTAATTGCCAAATTACTGTAATAAGGACAGAGAGAAAAACAAGGATACAGTTCAGCATAAACAATTTATTGATTACTACAAAACTGACTTATTACGTGCTGTGGTATCCCTTTCCGAAACCTAAACTGCTGATCACCTATACCTACACTCTTTCCTCTAGTTTCTGTTTATATCGCCAAGTACAACCTATTCTGCATTAGAAATTAAACTGGCCTACTTTAATGAACTTCGTAAATTTTCGCTTTTCTCTTTTTCGAGATACCGGTCCCCCTACCTTGATGTGTGAATTTCACACGCCGCTGGACTTAATCAGTAGTTGGTGAGCTACTGACCAGACCAAACTTCGAGTCGAACATAACTTTACTCTTCGTTTTTTACGGGAAAGGTATCAATATCATCTTATACGAAATCTTCAACCGAAATTCCTTCATGTAAAGAAGCCAATTTATGGTTTCTATTTCTTCCTAAATTTTTCAGCAGTCCAACAAGGATATCAGTCATTTCCCACCACTTTCTCACGTTCGTTTTCATCGCTGCTTTCTCTGAATAGGAATTTAATATTCCTTGTCTCACACTATCCTTATCTTCTTCCAATTTAGGGCATCTATTAGAGTACATATAATAGTCCACAGTAGCATTTTATTGGATTCTTCCCATATCTACTTACTGCGAGAAAAGGAAGCAGACGACTCAATGCGATATTTCATTACACACTAGTGTATACTGAACGAAAAACTATACGGGAACGACTGTTTTCTGTAATGAAATACATCTTGCCTTTCAACGATGGATAGTCAAAGAGCAAGACCTAAAATTGAACGGGATGGCAGATCAATCAATGGAAACTGATCATGGAATCACCGAAAGCTTCCACAAAGAGCGAAATATGAAAACCACCGCCAAAAGGAAAAAATAACATTTTCCAACATCATTTTCTGAAGACGGACGATGGCCAAGGATAGAGATTTTTCGGTCATTAGCTTGGCAACCATTTCCACTGAGAACTTTAAGCATTTATCAAAGTTGGCATGCCCCTTCCGGATTTGAAGAATCGAAGGATTCTCTAGTTACCTATTGCCCAACTGTGATATGGGCACATTTTTCATGCCATAAAATCATCCCAAATCTTTATCTACGAATGGAACGTTCAGTTTCTAACGTATAAATTATGTAAATTCACATGTAAGGAAAATAAATAAATACCAGTTAAGTTGTGAATAGTTATCGCATAACTGAAAGCCTGCTATCAATTGGACTAGTTTGAACCGAAGGTCCTGCAGTATACACGCCGGCGTGAAGTGAGAGGAGAAAAACAATTTGATCCTAGAAGTTCAGTTGACCTGATGACCCTTTCAAACGTAATCTTAGGAATGCTGTACTGCGCTGAGAAAAGGATACAGAGGGAAAAATCTATGCCATTTGAGATAAAAATATCCATTAGTCCGTTCCGTTTTTTAGCCTTATTCCGTAAGCACTAACGACCGCTTCATATGATGCCATGGCAAGCGACCCGAAAGATGAATACGAAGAGATAGACTCAGGAGCTGGGATGATTGCCTCCGTTCGGTCAAAACGGTAAATTGAAAAAAAGTTCAAATGCCTAACAGTTCAATCCTATACTTCGAGCGCGTTTCCAGTATCTCCCAGAAAACATTGAGTCAACTTATTCCAATTAAGGCAAAGCAGAAGGCAAGGGGGGAGGGGGAAGAAAATGATTTTGACATACGAATGAAGATGGGAGGGAGCTAAGTCAGCAAGTTGACGATCAAACCAAAGTTAGGCAGCAAAATAATTACACAGCAGCAATCGCTAACAGCATTAAAAATCGGCGTGACATTCAAAGTTTTATAGCAATTAAAAATAAAAGGAAATAATTAAAATTAAAGTTATTTATCATTAATTAAAGGAAATTTACGAAATTACCCACAAAAATGGCTTGGGGTTGGTATGGGATTGCGCCGAAAATAGGCGTGATGTGTTGAACATCAGGTGGGGAATGGCGTTGAACAAAAAAGGCGTTCAAGATGAGGGAACTAACTACAGGAAACTTGAGTGCAAGCGCAAATGAAAGAAAACCTGTGACTGAGGTACTGAATGATTCCCAAACCTGGAATTGTATCAGGTTATAAGCTTGGGTATGGGTAAGAACAGTGGATAGAAAAAAAGAAGATAAGCTACGAATTGTAACAGAATAAAGAAAGCAGCGGAAAGAAATCCAGAGTAATATAACAAAAGACGCTGGTGGAGACTTAAAGGGCAAATGTAACGTTTAAGTCAAGAGAAAGAAAATAAGAAAGGACTTAAACATTTCGGTATCAGGAAGGTAGGCATATGGTATACCAGGAAACAAATGAATCAGACATTTAATGAGACAAAAATAGGACAAGAGGTAACAACTTAAGCATGAAGTAGCATTACGTCTTTCATTTTCCATCCATTACTTTGTAGTACCTAGCTGAATGTGGATACAAAACAATAAAAATACTACTTTGCTGAAAGTAACTTTATCGCCCAACAGTTGAAATGCAAACCCAAAGAAAAGTCCCGGAAAAAAATGACCATTTATTTAACGAGATTAATAGGTCATGTTAATGCACTTAAAGAGCATTTTCAACGGCATTGCAGACCCGAAAAGGGGCACAGGAGTATGTATATAGCCAAATAAATACGGGATCTTGGTGCCGTCAACAATATTTTTTTTGCTTTCAGAAAGCATACATACCATATGAAGTGGACGGAATCTACTTACTGCGAGACTGTAAGTAGTAATCTAGTAAGCATTCCGTACTGTAATGCTTACTTACTAGAAAGTTACTGCTAATGCATATATGTCCGACCGCAGAGTATTTGCGACACTACGAACTAGCTTGCATAGTTATCAAAAAGAGTAAAGCTTAATTAGCGTGACAGCCAAACTATTTCAGTTTAGTTGATTGCGTTACAAACATCGGGATAACTTAATGTAAGCAATCCCGTATCTGGAATGCGGTGACAAAAAATCGTAGTTAAAGACCGCAAGTAAGTCAACGACACTATCTAATACATTATTTCCGAGTCTTAAAAAACTGATGTCCCAAATGGGCACTCGGATAACATACTTAGACCCTTGAATGCTTGCTGTAGAGGGTGTCGCGGTGAATTCAGAAAAATTCTTGACCTCAATATGAATGTCTTATTCCAGCAAAATTTCCATTTTTTAAACTGCCATATGCCTTATTGAACCAAGTATTTTTTGCAGGGTAAAAGCACATATTTATCAGCGTCAGATGGCGTGCAGGGTATAGTGAGTTGTTGTTAATTTAATATACAAGTACCAATACACAATTTATCATCACCCTTTCAAAAAGAGTGAGGGAATACTATACTTTCTTTAACTACAATTTTTGGAGCTATCTTAAAATGATTTTAACACTTGAAACATGGGTTCTTAAGTACGATTGAAGATAGTCTTCGTGTGATTCTTAATAGATATTTATATGTGATTACATGAGACTCCTATTTAATCAATTGCAAAAGATACTTCTGTACTTTGCCACCGAGGTTAAAAACAACCCTACTTCATGACAATGATAAATTATCGCTGGAGATTATTCCCTAGGGGGTAAAGCGTGTTTAAACATCGAAGCGATTATCGTGCCCGCCACGCGTACCGACACAGGAAAAACGGCAAATTTGAAGAAACTAAGTCTCGTCACCAGAGGAATTTCGGAGCTTCCCAAAAACAAACATGCAATAGGCACACGATAGGTTCCGTTACGAGGTTCCCACAGAGAGATATAGAGACCGGCAGTTTCACCTTCCATCCACATTATCAACCTCGAAACATCTGAATTCAATGGGCGGTGGAATTTTCCAACGAGACACCGCATCGGAGGGATGCATTATATGCACACTCCCGACAAGGCAAAGTCAGCAAGTCGAAGAGTGTTTGCGTTTCAATTTGCACGGCGACGGAGTTAAACATGTTTCGTGCTTGTCAACGTCGGGGATAACTGTGCTCCACTGACTCTTGTGTCCGCCCTTGAGAAAGCTCTGCCCTGCTCCATCTAATCTTGGCATATGATCACACTTCCCTGAGACTTTTGAAACGATTGCGTCCCGCTAAGTTTCCCTAATTCGTTCGAAGAGCTGGTTTTCATGAGGTAACTTACAGCAACTCGAGTTGAAAACGCACACTGAAAGCAAGACGAGAAACATAATAAATGGCGACATGTCTGTCGGACCCTGCAAATCCGAAACCCAAAATATGGCTGAATGTTTATGAGCATAATTATGCGCACAAATGAGGTGAGAGTTATTGCTGGAGTGATTAGTCTTGCTCTGAGATGATCCTGAATTACGCTAGAGGATAAAGGAGTATTAATATTAGCAAGATATTCCACAGAGAAAAAAAATTATTCGCCCTGACCGAGACTCGAACCCGGACACCCTGATTTCCCGCCAGGTGCTCTACCAGTTAAGCTACTAAGACATCCTTTTTCTTCGTGGAATTTTTCTTAGTGGAATGTCTTGCTATTGTGCTATTTCCGCGGGTAACGTCGATAAAGTTTTAGCGGCCAGTACGCGAACTTTGAATTTGAGTATTAATATCTATCGGTTGTGGTATACATACATTACCCCAGTAGAGTACGTGCACGGCTTGACACAGTACACACATTATACCTTCCTCGATTCTGATGTAATGCAACATTGGGCCCAGTTCAATGTTCAATAAAGTATTCAAATAAGTGAAATGCGAGTCGCAGTAAGTTTGTGGACTTCCGTTTATAAATTAATTCACTTTTACAAACCACAGGGTCAAGAATTAAGTGAAACCATCCGGATTTCAATGCAATGGGATCATCCTCGGGTGCATAAATGACCGTGTCGTACGAAATGACCGGTCAAGATAGTGCATTTATGCACCAGATGATGATGCCAATGCATTTAAATCCGGATTGCGCCACTGTATTCTTTACCCTATGGTTGGTAAAAGTGAATTGATTCATATTCAAAAAAGGCTTAGGCCGCAAAGTAAACGGGGTAATAGTGTAGTATATAAATATAAAAGTGCAGGCATAAATTTCCCTTCTCGTAAAGAGTAGTGGAACCTAATACATAACACATTGTAGGAGCCAACAAATATATGTAATTAGGTGCACGTAGTTGTTTTAATGCGTGCTAAAGCAATGAAGTTCAAGTGAAAGATTTCGCTGAAAGGGACGAATATGGTAAATCACCTTCAAAGAGTGAAAACAGAAATGCGTGCAAACTAACTCGCACAGCACGCTAACCCGTAGCACTCGCGAATCACGCCCGCAAACAGTGGCGCTGTGCTGACGGCCGCGGGGGCGGGGCGACTCTCGCCTTACCGAGCGACGGGCCCGCAGGACTGCGTCCTCCTCGGAGGGTGTCGGCCTGGGTGCGCGGCGCCTTTGGGAGGCGCCGGCGAGGGGCGCCTGCACCGCGGGCAAGACTGCGCTCCTTCGGAGACCGTGGCCGAGGCGAAGAGGGCGTCCGGGAGACACGGGCCCGGCCCGGAGAGCGTCCGCTCCGTGATCCGGAAACGGAGAGGGGTCTGCGGAGGTCGGAACATCATCTTGGGCTGACTTTACGGGACAGCAACTTCTTGTTGATGACGGGGGTTTAGGACCCCCGGGTATTGTTCTGGGAACTCAGGGGACAACCAGGGAGATGGACAGAAGCTGAAGACCTCGTCCACTACTAAGCGACGCGCAGAAGATCCTGAAGGGACAGCTTCTACGTGCTACCTCCACAAAGAAAACAAACAGCACATCGAAGTACCACGAGAAATAGGTTCATCTCGCCGAAGACACCAACAGAACGGCCACTTTCAGATGATGTCCCCAGTAGAACAACCTCAACACAATAAAGATCCTAGAGAGATCGGAGAATCTGGAGAGGTAGCCCAACACTCTTGAGTACTCAGATACCCGCGGGATATCTTTGAAAGGACAAACTTCAGCACGTTGAAGTCTATGAGATAGGACCTTCGGAGAACTCACTAACACCTTGATGAAGAACCCTGTAGGGTCATTCTACGACAGTGACGCAACCCTTCCAGAGTCGAAATGTAGCGACCGGTAAACACAGACACCACAGCACTTCGCGTGGGCGGAGACACAAGCGGGACGGACGGGTGGCACTGGGTCTCCCTTCCGGAGTAACTCACGTTGGACTGAATGGATTCACAACTTGGCACGCGGATTGCGAGGGAGTCGGAGAGAGGGAGAGAGATAAGAGGAAGTGGTGCGATCGGTGGAAAGGGGGAGGAAGGAGCAAACAAAGAGTAGAAAGGGGGGGGGGGGCGGAGGGGTTGTAAGTTGAGCGATAGAGAGAGAGAGAGAAGAAAAGAAAGGGAAGTGCAAAAACACACACTCACACACACGAGGGGGGGACCCGCTCATGAAAGGAGAAGATCCCCTCTTGATGAGGCCATATTGCGGGAGTGGAGGGAGGCGATGAAGGGGTTGGCCGGCAGACTCTGTGGAGTGGGGAGAGCAATCCAAGTCGCGGTGGAGACTGTGTGTGGAAGACGGATTTACAAGGGGTGGGTGGGTGGGAGGGAGGGAGTCGCTTGAGACGGCGAGGGGAGGGGTCACGGGGGAACGATATCACACTCGACGGAGCGGCGGCGTTGCCAGATCAGCGACAGCAGCTCCGTCGACCACAATCACTCACACACCCAAACGCACTCTTACCTGAGGCGAGCTCGAGATACATAATTACAGAGCGGCAAATCCACATGTTGTGCGAGGGTTCTAATAAGGATCTTGGTAATTGAAAATAATACCCGGAGCAAATTTGCGGAGACACTTCCATCTTCCCATTTCGAATTACCACTACCTCAACTGAGTTAGTTATTCAGGTGAGGCGACCGATAGCTGAGGTAATTTGCGCCATTTAGGACAGGTGGGTGATTGGGTAAAGGTAGGAGTTTTCAGGGAGCCGAGGAAGGGCGGAGAGAAACTCGGCGTCGGCATTAGCCTACTCTTAACGACAGGCGCCAAGGGGACCACGGCTTAACGTCCCATCCAACGGACGGAGTACTGAACTTGAAATGCCCTCCATTAGGCACTCAAGTAGGGACTGGTTGTCACTGAAAAATCCGCCACCGCCGGGAATCGAACCCGGGCCCTCGGGATGGGAGGCCAGTACTCCACCACACTAACCCGGTACCCACCTCAACTGACCCACCTAATGCCTGTTCGTCTTTGGACAGCATTTTACCAAATTCGGGGCGGGCGCTAACTTTTCTACTATATACATAGATTTTCGGGTGAGGCGACCGTCATGTGAGGTTATTTGCGCATTTAGGACAGGTAGGTAATCGGCGAAACTAGGTACTATCTATCTAAAGTTTACCTATAGGCCGGAACTTCTCGAAGAACGGAAGTAGGATGGACTGAAACCCGGAGTCGGCAGTACTCCTACTCTTAAAAGGCACCAAGGGGCCCACGGTTTAACGTCCCAACCGACCGTCACGACGGTCGGTTTAATGAACTCTAAAGTGATCTCCACACCAAATGGTGACTGAAAAATCTCCGCCAATAAAAAATCTTCCTCAAATGGGTTTCAAACCCGGGCCCTTGGCATGAGAAGCCAGTGCTCTTGTCGCTATTCCACCCTGTCCCTCCGCTACCTTTCCTTTAACACTGCAATACATTTCTGATACATTTCCCTCATAAATGCTCTTGTCTTTTTCGCCTAAAATACTCCTCACTAACCTTCCCGTTCTATTCATCACATTATGTTATATTTTATGGAACGTTTGGACCTAGACATATTATTCTAATTGCACTACTAGGTTTAGCCGGGGATTCGGAAGAAAATCTCTCTCGGAACTAGAACCCACCATTCTAACCACTGGGCTGCCAAACAGCTATCGATACGTCATATAGCAATTGAAATACCACCAAAGAGTAAGTTTTCCATAACACGATCAATTATTGGCACGGTAACGAGCCATAAGCCCTATTAAGGATGCTATTTTTTTTAACTCTACACAACACCAAAGCGATACGCAAAAAATCACGGGTGTCTGGTTCTGCGGAAATAAAACGTTACCATGTTTATAGGCAGAATAAAAAAACGGTTATGTGAAATGTGTGGGGTTACGTGGGAAATACGGTTAAGGGATAATGATTTAGTTGAAGAATGAAAAATGATATACACTACCAAGAATAAGGCGACCAAAATTTATGACAAAATGGGGTCTACATTTAAAACTTCACAGTACCAATTCTTATGAGAACGCGCAAAAACATTTTAAATTATATTACTGGAAACACGGTCGTGAGAGGCATTTTTTTTTCAACGAGATGCACGAGCACAATGGAAGTGAAAAATTGACTTATTCTTCCGAGAAAACGGAAAGAGGAGGCAGCATTCCTTTGTTACTCTGAGGTGCTTCTAAGTGACTGAAAGACAATCTCGGAATCAGAGAGAACAACGCAGTAAATAAGATAATAATGGGGAGCTACAGAATACTGATAGACGATGAGGGCTGAAAACACCGCTCATGACAAAGTCCAACTTAGAAGACGATTAAGAAATCCAATAGTGCATACGACAGAGAACGAAAATGTTGATATCTCACATGAAGGATAGGAATACAAAAGCAGGACCAGTGCCGGCAGAATTGGGTTTTGACATGCTCCAACTACTAATGGTATATCGCACCATCTAACGTAACTCACTTCTAAAGCAAAAACAAAACCGCTACCCTTGTAGGGATTTGAACCCATGATCCATGGGTTGTCCGGTCACCCTACCGACTTGACTACCACAGCTGGCAGTAAAAGTAATTGGCGGCCTTAAGTGCATTTGCAATAGAGGATAGAGGAAATGCGACTATTTCTAGCAGACTTTTACTAAAGGATATGTTAATGGTAGTAAAGAAAAAATTACAAAAGTATTTCTACCACGGTAGGCCAACAATGATTAAAGTGGCCAAAAAAGTAGAAAACAATAATATCCAGAGAAAACATATTCTGAGCTACAATTCCTTTAAAAAACGAGGAAGATTCAGCATAGTATCCACTACAAATTACATTTAGTGAATACGAAAAACGCCTACCCCTTATTTTGGCTATAATAATATTTACTTCAAAAATAAGTCCTATACTAAATTTAGATTAATTAGACATATACAGCGCATTTGGATCATAAATTACCATACCGCCATAAAATATGTACAAATAGTCGCAAAAATAGGCCACTTCAGCCATACTGCGTAAAAATTCTACAATTTAGCACAAATATTCCCATCTTCATTCACTAGCGAACCACTCACTCTAGTTTAAATGGTTTTCCTTAGGTACAAGGCACTCCGACCACAACTTAGAACTTAAATAGAAAAAAGTAACTCTTTACTACGAACTTTGTTAGATCCTTCGCTGACGATTTGCACATTTTAAAATTACTCATTTAAAACATTTATTGAGCCATAGGCGCAAAATCAATAGGAGAAATCATATTACAACGATTTCATATCGACTAAACAGTCAAAAAGATTTCTTACGCTTTCTGATTTGCTGACTACGTAGATGAGTGGCAGAGATATGCGTCGAATCCACAATTTGCAACGATTTACAATTGTTAAAATAATGGGAATCGTGCCTTCTTATCGATTGTATTTTGTTATCAATTTGGTCCCTCTTGTGCTAAATGCCCATAAGATATTACCATCTCCCCTTACGTTCAATATCAGACACATTTAAACTCATATTTGTACAGCGACTGCGATGTGACAGAAACAGCAAATATGAAACATTTGTTCAACTGTGCCAGGTTCAGGCGGCCGATTGAATTAATGGGCATTCTGGATTGACCAGAAACTCCTAGCCCCTCACAAAGAGGTCTACTGAGAATAGATGAAAGTTAAAATTCATGCATTCATGAGGGAGGCTGTACTAAAGTCTGAGGATTCCACTTCTCTTTTATCGCACGAAATTCCCTGACTTTTCCCGGTTTTCAAGGTCTCCCAGGTAGGCGCCCAGTGTTCGCCAGTCTCCAACCTCCGGGGCTACCTTTTCCATTCGCTGCGCCCGGAAGCGAGAACGCCGCAGAGGGAGAGGTTGGGGAGGGGGCGAGCTCCGGACGACTCGTTAGTCACGGTCCGGGTGAAGTCTCCGCCTCTCGCGGGAGGAGGAGGCGACGGATGCCAAGGGGGATGAAGATGTGAGCTGACCCACGATTCGCCTTCCTCAGGGGCGTTCGTCGCCGGCGGAGCTCTCAATCCACCCTCCCCCTTCCCTCTCGTCTCCGTTTCGCAACTAGGTGACCAAAGCGCAACAAAGAAACAACAATCAAGGGCGGAGTCACCACGCTACCCAATCATCATCTGCGTTTTCAACTCTGAACCCGCACATGCAACCAGGGCCACCGCGGGTGCGTAGGTTGTTTCTATCACAAACGCACCTCATCAAGGTGCACTATAATGCCTCTATAACTTGTTTTGTTTCACCTAACAAACTTTTCAATAGACAGGAAGCGCTGGAACCTCGAACCTTTGGCAGTAAACCTGTTACACCATCTCGAGCTATCCGCTCTTTCTGGCCGTGGTTGGTATGTTCAATTGAAAGATTGGGGAGGGAAGGGTGAGTAAAAGGATGGGATTTTTTTTGGCAGAAAGGTTATTTTATTAGGGTTAAGGAAGGGTTATTTTATTAGGGTTAGGGTATTATCATTTGAACCGTTTAGCAGGAATATTAGGTAAATACTGAGGGTATAGATGGGTTGTTTCGTTAAGGTGTAACTGGGTAAGGGTTTTCTTCGATGAGGTAGGATAGATCATGTAGGGTAGGATTTAATGAGGGGAGATCAATCTGGGAAAGGGGGTAATAGGTTTTTGAGGGTTGCCGCGCTTCTGCCGCAACCGGGATGAGGATTAATGTAGGAAGATTGGGTTTGAGGAATAGGAATGTTTGAGGAAGATGGTAATGAAAGGGAGGGGGTAGGAGACGTCTCAGGAAGCGCTGGAATTAAACTTGCGCCGCTTATATGGTGGGTAGTATTTAGAGCGCTGAGCAGCGGCGTCGGAAGTTGGGGTCAGGGGGGGCATTCGGCCCCCCCCCCAGAATTTGCGTCGTCTCCGTTTCGCAACTAGGTGACTGAAGCGCAACAAAGAAAGGACGACAATCGAGGGCGGAGTCATTATCAATCATCATTTGCGTTTTCAACTCTGAACCCGCACTTATAACCAGGGCCGCCGCGAGTGTGCAAGTTGTTCCTATCACAAACGCACCTCCTCTAGGTGCACTACAATGCCTCTATAAATGTGCTTTGTTTCACCTAACAAACTTGTCAATGGACAGGAAGAGCTGGAATTAAACTTGCGCTGCTTATATGGTGGCCTAGTGGGTAGAGCGCTGAGCAGCGGCGTCGGAAGTGGGGGCAGGGCTGGCATTCGCCCCCCCCCCCCCCCCCCCCAGAATTTGCCCCGGGCTCTTGAGAAATGAGTCTTCTTTAATAAAAATTAAATTTCACTTGTTTCCAGCTTGCCTTTTACTTTCGGACGCATATTTTACCACCTTCATATGCACTTTTGGCAGAGTTCTAGTCTCTACCCCCTCCAATCAGCAAAAAAATGCGGGCCCTTTTCTTAAGAGCCGGGCCCTTTTCAAGGTTGGCCCCTCCCAGCGAAAATAGATCCGACGCCCCTGGCGCTGAGCTACCGGCCAGAGGGTAACAAGTTCAAATCCTGGCAAGAGCCTTTCTGGACACCCACACCTAATATCCTAGCGATTCGATTTTTGGCGTGTCAGAAGTTCGTAGGAAACCGCAGGTGGTCTAGGGAAAGGAACAGGCCCCTATACCTTAAATGTGTGAATTTCTCACGCAATGGCTTAGTACGAGGTGAGCTCTACGCCTATTAAAAACCAACCTTTAGGCTGAACACTAAATTTTACCCACACTTATAGACTTATAGGTGCTTCAGACCGGAAGGAAATTAGTACAAGGATGGAATTGGAGGAACAAGGATGAAGGATGATATGAGAATATGTTTTTTTATGTACATTATGTTGTACATACAACTGACGAAATATGCACATCAAAGCTTCGGGTGGAGATTCCACCAGAGCGGGATTCGAACTCACGACCAAATGTTTGGCAGGCGAGGGGTTAACCCTGTAATCACATTGGCCCCCATTTCGGTTTATAAAGACCTCAAACTTCGAAAGAGCCATCCATACAAAACGTAATTCCCATTTTCCACTTTATTGACCCATTAGGCTTCAGCCTAATTCTAGCGAAAACGCATGGCCTATTTCCGCGACGGAATTGGAACCCCCAACCTTTGGGTTTTCGGTAGGAGAAAAGGTATCAACACTGCTGTTTCCACATACACGTTTATTAGGTACGACCATGGTTTCGTAGCAAGGCTACATCATAATTTGGGTTTTCGTTCCCGTGTTACCAAATTGAGTACCTCGACCGACCGTTAAATAACCTGAATACACAATAACATGGCGAAAATGACTCCACAATCTTTGATTTAATAAGGAAAATTAAAATTGCAGAACTGTTAAGATTCAAATCCCATTTTCGGCGAACTGGAGAAACATGACTGCGGCATCCACAATCACTCTTCATACCACGGGACTGAAAGCGGCGCATTCCAAAAACTAAGAGTTAAATACGAGAGGAAACAATTTCAATTGACACATATCCTGATGAGTACTCTTGACAAGGATCATTAAGGACTTGAAAGCGAAACATTTTGCGAAATCATTAGCATGGTATCATTTACGGACACAGTAATGTTACTAATTACACAGCCATCACAAAAGCAGATGTGCACTTCACACCTTGTTTTACACATTAAATGACACTTATGAAAGGAAAGTTTTGATTAGAGAGTCTTTAAGAAAATAATTTCTTTTTGCGCAAGTTACTGCTCGGTAATTAACGTATCTTAAAATAAGAATTCGTCACAGGCATATGGGCTGCAAACTACTATTGAAATAATTTCTCCTCTGATAAATGAGAAATTTGGTACCCAGTTATCTCAAATTGCAACTTGTTGAAAATGAGGACCTTAAACAACACAAGTAAAATGCCAACATAATAAAATAATAGAGCGACGCACAGTAGGAATGACAACTTCACGCGCCCTATACTTGAGTTTAGAATAGCATTTGGGACTTTTAGAAAACATCAGAAAGAAATGACATGAATATAACAATCAGTAAATGATTAACTCATTCTTAACTCAGCAACCTTCATCTTCTACCTGCACTCGCAGAGGAAGGTCGCGTGGTGAGAGCTCCCGTCTTGAGTTGTGACTTTCACTTTTTTACCTGGTCGCCAGTAGCAGCTTTATCGTTGCCTAGCTGGGTCCGTAGTTTTAGCTCTAAAATTGTGTCGTCCTAGGCTATCCCCTATTTCATAGTGTAGTGGTGTATTTAGTAGTGAGTGTTTATTTAGTTAGTAAGTGAGTGTGTTAGTGTGTGAGTTTTCTGTGCCTGCTGTGGCTGTAGTCCCTGCCATCCCGCGAGCGTCTGCCGAGAGTGTGTGCCGATAGCGATAAGTAGAACTAAACCAGTATCTTTATTACTTTTATATACTGAGATAAATACAAATCTTCCACTATTGTTTAACATCGTTGTGGCTATTCCATAGTTAGCGTATTTACGTTTCTTATTTATATTTTATCATCACCATAGTTTTGTTTTCTAAGTATTTCTCAGTTATAGAACCGTTCATTATAATCTATTGTTAACAATATATTTCTAGACTTCACTCGGCTTTAATTTAACTTTATTCGTTATAGCTACACTGCATTAGTTATTGTTTCATAATATCCGTGCTTCCGTACCGCTGTTTAATCTCCGTGATATATATAGACTTGTTCTCCTACAAGTGAATTTCTAATTTAATATTATCTTATTGTTATTTATTCATAGTCCTGTGTAGAACCGTATAATCCATCCTAACGTGTAAGGTGTAATTTGCACTTGTGTTATTATTCATATACAGTTTATAGTAACTCTGTAGTTTGCGTAACTTATTTTAACCTAGTAGATTCATATAGTTGATCTTTTTTATCGCTTATTGTTATTGAACTTAGTTGATAATAGTTTTTTTTAGACATATTTATATTTCCTTGACTAGTGCTTAATCTAGTTCGTCTTTCGTTGATTTTTAGTAGTAGATATTTAATACATTTACTTTAGCTTTATACACATAAATTTTATTTATACATATATAGTTTATACTAACTCTGTAGTTTGCGTAACTTATTTTAACCTAGTAGATTCATATAGTTGATTTTTTTATCGCTTATTGTTATTGAAGTTAGTTGGTGATAGTTTTTTTTAGATATATTTATATTTCCTTGACTAGTGCTTAATCTAGTTCGTCTTTTTCGTTGCTCCTTTAGTAGTAGATATTTAATACATTTACTTTAGCTTTATACACATAAAGTTTTATTTATACATTTATAGTTTATACTATCTCTGCAGTTTGCGTAACTTATTTTTTAACCTAGTAGATTACACAGTTTTTTTTAATCGCTTATTGTCATTGAAATAATTCGGTAATAGTGTTTTTTTTTATAGATATATTTATATTTCCTAGATTAGTGCTTAATTTAGCTCGTCTTTTTCGTTGCTTCTTTTAGTAGTAGATTTTTAATACATTTACTTTAGCTTTACTGTTGACACTTTTTGCTTCATCTCTTCGTAATCGCTGGTCTTGCGCATCCTACAGCCTACATTCCTCTCGTATACATTCCAGAGCTCCCCCCCCTCTCCCCCCCCGTGGTTCCCTTCCCAAACCTCAGCCTAACCAAGGTCAACCGTGACCCACCTCCCATCGCGACTCCCTACCGAGCGCTACCCTTGCAACCACTCACCCGTGTAGTTTTTCTACCTGTGTAGTTTACTCCTAGTCCCTGTCCCCTTTGGGTTAATTGTTTTCTGGTGATAATCTGTGGTCTGTATTTGCTTGCTTGCTCGTTTCTTCAAGAGCCTTGTTAGTTATTTATTAGTGTGTAGTAAATAGTAGATTCTTTTACCAGATAGCTCCGCTGCGAGTCTAAGGGAGAGAGATAGTTAGAGTTAGATTAGGATGACTCCCATTAGGTCAATTGTCAACCTCTTCCGTGACTCACCCGATAGCGAGCCCTTGCGGGCTCGAGTCGATGAGCTCGAGAAGACGGTGGATAGTCTTCGCTCTCTCGTGAAACGGCTGGTGACTACGTTGGAACGGTCGAGGGGGAGTGGGGGTCGGCCAAGGCCTTCCGCACGCGTTGGTGCGGGGGCGAGCCCTTACACTGGCGTGGGTTGGAGGGTTGAGGACGTTCCCCGCACACCCGAGCCTCTAGCGGAGCCTACCTCCGAATCCGGGGGAGAGTGGGAAGTGGTCCGTAGGAGGAGTCGTGGGGTCACACTACACAAACGGGGAAATGCAGAGGCAGAGGCTGAGCCTTTCCCCGTTAGTAATAGGTTCGATGGGCTGGCGGAGGTCGGCGCATCGAACGCTCCGCCTCCGGAGACTTCGCCGACTGGGAGTCGGGAGGGAAGGGAGGGAGTATTAGTGATAGGTAGCTCCAATGTCCGCCGAGTAGCGGACTCGATGCGTGCCAGGGCCCGTCGGGAAGGAGGTGGTGAATCCCGAGGGAAAGGTGACGAAGAACGGGTACGTTCCTGGTGTATACCAGGAGGTACGGTGCCCCAGGTGACGAAGGCGTTGAAAGCAACGGTCAGTGCCACTAACTGCTCCAAGCTGCACGTAGTCGCCCATGTCGGCACTAACGACGCCGCGAAACGGGGGTCCGAGGATGTAATGGATTCCGTAAGGGATCTATGCACCGAGTTCCACCGTGTTCGTGGAGGTCTGGGTATCGATATGAGGCTGACTATATGTAGCTTGGTACCTAGGACGGATCGGGGGTTGATGGTTTGGAGCCGAGTTTTAGGCATAAACCGGAGACTCCGTGAAGTCTGTGGGAGCGAGGGAGCTGAGTTTTTGGACCTCGGGCCGGAGCTGGAAACGTGTCGGGTGCCCCTGAATCGCTCGGGTGTCCACTACACGGACGAGGCATCGTCTAAGGTAGCGAGTAGGATACTGGAGCATACACGTAGGGTTTAGCTCAGGTGGTAGCCCAGAGTGCAGGTCAATCCGCGGGGGAAAAATCGTGCAAGAATTTGACAGAACATGCAGAGTAGTTTTAGAAGGTCAGAGAAAAACACATGGAGAGAACGAACATGATAATTCATCAAAGGTAAGAGGTAGACCAAATAGTTTGTCCGTCAAAAAATTATCGAGGAAAATTTTAGTTGGAAAGGAGCACCAAGAGAGAAACAGATTGGAAGAAAAAATTTCAGTGATAGTAGTGAATTGTCGTAGTATAAGAAATAAAGTAGCAGAATTTCACCACCTCATTAAGAGTACTAATGCAGATATAATCGTAGGTACAGAAAGCTGGCTTTCGAAGGACATATCAGATCATGAAGTATTTCCGAAGTGTTTTACAGTATACAGAAAGGATAGAGTAAGCAGAAACGGAGGAGGAGTTTTCATAGCTGTGAAGGACCCGTATGTCAGTAGAAGAGAACTTATTTCAGAGCGAAATGTAGAAAGTATTTGGTGTTCCGTTAAAAGTAAAAGTAGTAACGCAAAAAAGATATATGTAGGTGCATATTACAGGCCACCGGACGCAGACGTCAATTCTATAATAGAGCTAGAGTCAGAGATACGCACATTACTTTCTGGGAAGAATGATAGAGGAATAATAGTAGGCGGAGATTTCAATCTCCCCTCGATAGACTGGAATACGTGTAGTTTCATTGCAGGAGGTAAGGATAAGGAACATTGCGAATCACTGTTGAACACCTTTACGACACATTCTCTACAACAGCTAGTAACAGAGCCGACCAGGGGTAACAACATTCTAGACTTATTAGCAACAAATATACCCGAGAGAGTTCTAAATACAGTTACAGACACAGGAATTAGTGACCATAAAATAGTGCATGCGAAATTTATTGTAGGCGTTGAAAGACATTATAAACCAAGGAGGAGGGTGTACTTATTTGGCAAGGCAAATTACGACGGTATGAAAGAGGAATTAAGGGAAGCGTTTAATGTATTCAGCGAACAAAGCAAAGGATTAAATACAGAGGATTCGTGGAGAGAATTTCTTGAGGTCACCCGTAACGCAGTTCATAAATACATACCAAGTAAATATATTAGTGATAATACAGAGCCAAGGTGGTATAACGCGGAGGTTAGGAAATCACTAAAGCGACAAAGGGTATGCCACGCTAAGATGAAAAATGCCAGACGGGGTCTATCGGTAGAGGAAAAAAATGAGCTAGTTCAAAACTATAAAAAATCGAGAGCATTAGCAAGGAAATCATGTCGGCAAGCGTTATCACATTTCAAGAGCAAGATGTTAGGAGAATATTTAGATAGCAATCCTAAAGCGTTTTGGTCATATGTGAGAGAGCTTCAGGGAAATAAGTCCACAGTGCACACACTTAAAAATGATAAAGGAATCAGAGTCACCAGCAGTGTAGAAAAAGCCAACACTTTAAACACCTTCTTCCAAAGTGTATTCAACTCATCGTCACAAAACGCAGTGGAACCACCGCCGAACACTTTCAGTGAGCAAATGCCCGAAATAAAAATTTCATGTCGCGGAATAGAGCAGCAGTTAAAAAGCATAAGTAAAAACAAAGCACCAGGTCCCGATCAAATTCCTTCCAGAGTTTATAAAACATTAGCTTCTGAAATAGCCCCCTATCTAGAAATAATATTCAATAAAACACTAAAGAACCACACAGTACCCAAGGATTGGAAAGTAGCTAACATTACACCTATATTTAAAAGCGGTGATAGGGAAGAACCTAGTAACTACAGACCCATTTCACTCACGTCAATCTCTTGTAAGATATTTGAGCACATAGTAGTCAGTTCGATCATGGGGCATTTGGATAGTCAGGGATTACTCATAAACAGCCAGCATGGGTTCCGGAAAGGTAGATCTTGCGAGACACAATTAGCTTTATTCGTACACGATATTTTAGTCCACGGCGAAAGCAGTACTGAAGTTGATGCGATATTTTTAGATTTTAAAAAGGCTTTCGATAAAGTTCCTCATGACAAATTAATCTTGAAGTTAGAGAGTTTTGGTATAAATAAAGACGTTGTATGTTGGGTAAAAGAATTCTTAAGTGGGCGAGAGCAGAGGGTTGTCATAGATGGTATCATGTCGGACACAATCGAAGTCACATCGGGAGTTCCCCAGGGTAGCGTAGTAGGTCCGCTTCTATTTCTTTTATACATAAACGATTTGGGTACCGTAGTTAGTAGTAACCTTAGACTTTTTGCAGACGATGCGGTGGTGTACAGGGGTATATCAAACGAAGAGGACATGAAATCACTTAGCAAGGATTTAGATGCAATTGAAGAGTGGTGCGACAAATGGCAGTTAGAACTCAACCTTAAAAAGTGTGTAGCTATCAATTTTTGGAGGAGGAATAATTCGATAGAGCGATCCTATAGAATTAATAACACGAAGATCGAAAACGTTGAAACCGTAAGATATTTAGGTGTAACAATCACTAAAGATTTATCGTGGGGAAGACACATAAGGGAAATATGCGGCCGAGCGAAGAGAAAGCTAGGATTTATAAAAAGAGTACTTGGGAAATGTGATGAGAAGACAAAAGAGCGATGCTACTTTTCACTAGTTAGGCCCCACCTTGAGTATGCAGCCAGTGTATGGGATCCTAATGAATTAGGTTTGATGAGAGAACTAGACAGTGTGCAGCGTAGAGCAGCTAGGTTCGTCAAAAGGTGTTACGATAGGTTGAGTAGTGTATCAGAATTAATACAAGAATTAGGGTGGGAATCATTATCAGAGCGTAGATTAAAGTTCAGATTTAATCTATTGCAGAAATTTCAATCGGATAGCTTTACTGAAGATGTTAGGCACATATTGAAAACACCAGCGTATTATGCTAGATTCGACCAGATAAATAAGATTAGAGAGATAGATTGTCGTACAGATAGATTCAAAATGGCATTTTTCCCCCGTACTATAAGAGAACAGAATAGGCAGCATAGGAAAGGGATAGGTAGGGGAAATATTTTAGAGTATTCTGTAGTGCATGATGCATGTATTAACCCCTCAAATACTATAGATACTAACAATCTAGTTGCATGAGACCCTTTAGTTGCTTGCTTGCATGCTAGTAGTGAATGCTTGGTGACCTTCACCCCCTGCCACACACCCTCGCGGTGGCTTGCAGGGTATCGTGTAGATGTAGATGTAGATGCAACCTTAAAAATAGAGGGGTAACAGATAATGAGTTTCTCCTCTTTTTGGGTTTCCATGCTGTAGATCGCCTCACCCGAATAACTACTACCTAGGCTATAGTAACTACTATTTAGGCTTCCATTGTACACCAGCATGGGCGTGATGCCAAGTTAAAATATCCATAGGGTGCAATCAAACCCTTTACTCTCAACACAGCTCAACGCCAATCGACACCCTGTACGATCCGCACAAAGTAAGGTAGGTATTCTATTTGAGAGGATAGTAGTGTCAAATCGTTTCATTGCACACGAGTTTAAGATCTTTGACTGATATCAATCTATTCATATTTACTCGAGTTCCTAAGATCAATTATTATCACCATTTAAGCGGAAATACATTTCTGAGGTAACAAAAATGAAATAGCCCACGATCCTTCCTCCCACGAATAACTATCCTACCTATATCCGTTGGAAAAACTATATATCGTGACCTATAAATGATGATTAATATTATGACCAATAATAAACTATATATCAATGGCCTATATTTTTGGTCGTCTCTTACAGATTCTTAACCCATTATTAAAAACTATATTCCTTCGTAGTTTCCTATCATTTAGTCGCACTTTCCGGATGCAAACTAGGTGAAACATTCGTTTCTCTCTTTATATTACAACGTATCCTTTTGTTGAACGGACCTAATGCTTGGTTGCTTAAAGATTCAATACCAACCTCTCCTCAGATTAGATGTGGCTTACACAGAAGATCTTTAGATGGTGATGCATCCTAAGAATTGCTGATTAAATACTATAAATACCACAGTATTCAGATTCAGTCCCAGTCAAGACATAGCACACCAAATATAATGAAAGGTGTTATCTAAGGAATTAAACAAAATAAGCAAGAATTACAGTTATATTAAAAAAGGAAGAGGCTTCACGGACCGTTAGCCATGTCAAATGGCTGTCACAACAAATCACATTATTATTTTTTTTCTCGAATACAGAGGAGCTTTTTCGAATCCTCGCGGAGGAAACGCTGAGTCACATCGAAGGTAAATAAACTCTAAGAATGTCATCTTCTCACAAGCATTCGTGACTCAACGTTCGATTTAAGAATGAGAATTTTTATTCCTTAAGCCGGTGCGGGAGGGATGGTAGGACTGATGAAGTCGCGGCAGGACACAGAAACATGGCCAGGAGGATTTTATTCACAAACGAAGCGCAGTTAATGGATTAGACACCGAAATGGCGGAGTCTTTCCCTTCGCAGAAGTGACACAGGATTTAGTTGGGTTGCATAGGCTCCAAAGGGTATCTCTCGAAACAGCTACGCCCTGATATCTCCGACACACTTGTCGAACTTTACGGAGATCTCTTCACAGGATCCAAACGAAATACACAAAAAAACACAAGACGTGCACTTCATACGCATGCCTAGCTTAACCTTTAAAAGGGAATCACGTACGAATGGCTGTGGATCGAGTACTGGTTCTATAAACCACGGTATTAAATCAGGATGGTACACCTAAACAGTCAACGATGGTTGGCAGTAGTGCTGGAACAGCGGTCCAACAAAGATTAACTGCTGAGAGGAAAAGGAAAGGAAAGAGCGGGTGATAAAGAGTACCGGCTTCTCACGCACAGGGCCCGCCAGAATTGTGATATCCACTCTGTGGAGAGCTTTCTAATCTCAGAATATTTTCGGTATGGATCGGGTTGGTGCGGTGACAAGGGAATTGGTCTCCCATCCTAAGCTTCGAATATTAGCATGGGCAGAATATTTTACGGGAATACTGGAACTTGAATGCTGTGCAGAAAGCATTTAGAGTGCAGTACATCGTCCGTTAAATGGGACGTCAAACCGCAGACCCATGATGGCTTTCGTTAAGAGACGTCGCGAAAGTCGACGTCGGGTTTCTCTTCACACCTATTCGCTCCCTCAAAACCTATCTGTACTTAATTACAACCCAACAACCCAACCACCTGTAAGCCAAAAAAATGACATTGACGAATTATAGATTAGAAACTACCGCTGAAAACGGAAATGAATTAATTAAAATGGACGCGATGTTTAATGATAATTGTAATCATAATTGCAAACATTTTCAGATGAACATGAATTCACAATTAATTACATGACGGACACTGTCGCTTACCTTCAGTGATTTTGTCCATTAGTACTACTAGAGTTTATGACCAACGATTTTATTCGGGTCCAAATATGTGCTCATGTTCGGTTCTTCAATGTTTATCTATTTCATTACACGACAAAATTGTGGAATAAAATAATTGCTTAAAAGAGGAGCGATTACTTGGCTAGTTTAGCTGTCCAAAAAAAAAACAATTCTTTCCCGGTCCCCCAGATGGCATCGAAATCCAAACGCAACATTCAGATTCAATTCCACTAAAACTAGTTCCACTAGGACGTGAAACCTCTTAGTCATGGACGAGAAAGCAGCACGCCACGGCGCAACATCCTTTTAGAGAACAGCTGCATTTGGATTGACTCTCGTCATACCAACGACAACTTGGCCGATTAACCAAGATAGAGTCACCTCGCGCGCGGCTCAGTTCGTCCGGCCTCAATTCCATTAATTAAGCCTCCTAAATTATATCACATGCGCCGTTCCAATTTACAGGCCGAGCGATCCCAGTCAGCAGAGTCACTCAAATCGATTAGGCCCAGGGATGAAACAAAGAACCGGGGGACCACGCTTCGCCTTTTTTTTTCAATTTTCATCCTATCCACCACCGAATTGAGTTCTTATTGGGCTCGTAATAAATTCCGTCAAATTAGTCCAGAATGATCGTCATGACGAAGGGAGAGGTGGTGTTTTTTTTAATTGGCTAGCGCAGCTGCCGCGTGACAACGGCCGAAACGCACTTAGAACGGGGCTTTGAACTAAAAATTATATCGTTAAATTATTGTTCTCAAGCGTTAGTATATGAGCTTCAGAGTATAAAAATCATTAAACATCGCAAATAAAATGAAGCATTAAATTACTGTAAAAATAAAAAAAATATGAATTTTGGCATGAAATGTTATGCGCCGCGAAACGACTTTTCATTGGGCGCAGGACGAATGACGTCACTAGTCATATCAACGCCGAATACTGCTGACTCATTGAGTAAGACGCTTCAATATGTGTTCTTCGTTGTGTGTACGATGATTCTTTAGTAGTATATAAATCATGGATCAGGAAGAATTCGTTAAAGCTGATTCTGCCTTGGACATTTTTACTCTTCACGAGTTTATAAGACGAGATGATCGCTTTAACGCTGACGAGGTGAGAGGTCAATCCTGTGAGAACTGTATCCGCAAGCGGCGAAGGGACTAGACGCCAGATCTAAGGGTTGTGACGCTTGAAGGCGTGCGGACGGAAAGGAGACGCCTTTGAAGGGTTGGGTATGATAAGGGGAGGGTAAGGAAAGGGGGTGATATTCCTCTTACGGCCGGAGGAGTGCTCTAGAAGAGGGTAGCTTGAAGTATTGGAGAAATAGGGAGGAGGTTGGGCATAGATGTGGAGCAGGAGAGCATAGACGTGGAAAGGTGGGCGTATATGAGGAAGAAAGAGGACGTATATAAGAAAAATGTACTACTAAACATTAAGGTGGCATCAAGATTTGGATGACTACCGAGGTCAACCCGAATGTCGGACTAGATAGTGACGAAATCCTCGTAATATACGAATGTAAGTCTAACGGCGTGGCGCATCAAATTCATACCTTGAGGTAAGTACTCTATCCATAATAGCCAGATCCTTTCCGAATTTTCGCAGGTTTGTGAAATAAAGGCGAGAATACGCGGGGAAAGTATGTGATCTAACCTCTGAACCATGCGAGAGAACATTAAAACTGAGATCAATTAATTTAATTATGTAGTTGTAGCACATCTACGTAGACATGCAGTTAATGCACAAAATAGTAGATCTAGTCTGATTAATGTACATACTTTTAAATCTCGACATCTTAAGGAGGCTGGACCGAATTATGAAGTAAATTTCAGGACACATCAGTTTTTGGCCCTTCTATTGAGTGGCAATAAAATAATGAGGCCTTTCCATCATATATTTTAAGAAAAAAGACGTTGAAAATCAGCAATTTTTATGTGGTTATATGGCAGAGCATGGTTTTAGCAGTAAAATTTGCAGATTAATAATGTGAAGATAAATGTCGGTTTGACGAAAAACTAATAAAAGATGCGCGATTTTATGTAGCATTTAGTATTGTGAAAAAGTACCGGCCTTACCACACTTGTTTAATTGATATTTACAAATGTTTTCTCGAAAAAAAGCAGAAAAGTCTTAGTTACATGGAAGTGGCGCTACAGTATTTTGTTATCATTGGCAACGGTACTTGTGACGGAACATGTTTACAAGCTTATTCACTAACTTAATTTAGGAGTATACCTTACCAAGGTCCTTCTCATATTTTTTATGTAATTTAAATATTTCATTGGTTACTGACATGGTGTAATCAATACCAATGCTTCGAAATGGTAGCAGCGTTATTGTTGCCGAACAATTTTCAACAATATGAATATTAATAACATTGAAGACAAAGGGTTGTATTTGCAAGGGAATAGTTTAAAAATAAGTGAGAAAATATTTAACCTATTTTAGAATGCGTATTAACGGGATTGAGCATGTATTTTTAATTTGAAAAATAAACGTGGCAACAACACGTCAGTCATGTTCCGAAATCAAAATGAGTTAAAAGAGCTTGTAAAAAATAGAATGCAACTACAGCACGCTATATAATAGCATACTCATAGAATAATTATGTATGCGTTATCACCGTATAGATGTTTTCCATGTAGGTGTTTTTCTGGTTCGGTACTTAATCATTAAATAACATAGCTCTTTTATTTGAGTTTTAATCGCGGAGTCACGGTGGAACCTCCTTAAGCCCCGGGATGCTTAATTGGAGTAATTTCCAAGGTACTGGTAAACTTGACAATATAAACAAACTTCCCACAAAAACCCCCAATAGGTCCTCCTGTTATGGATGAAAATGAGAGCGTTCAAACAGTTGATCCAAATGTCAAATCGTTGTCGCTGACTCATTCGAACCGATCGTTGAGCAACGCCGAGTTCATTCCACGAAATATTTTTGTTCGTGAGCCCGAAGGAAAGAGGTGGAGGAGAGAGTGCACGTGCATGGAGTGAGAAAAGGCAGCGAACGCAACCTGTATAAACGAGGAATCCGTCAGGTCGGAAAAAAAGGCCTCCGCACACAGGCGATCCGCCCCCTGGTGGATGAACGACGAACTGAGGGTGGGAGATTGAGCGGTAGGCAGCGGAAGACAGAAATGGCACCCGACCGAACCTATGTCAAGCTGGCCTAAATTTAGCCGAGCTCTTTTATTAGCTAATTAGCCCTATTCTTTATGATAACACCATTTAATTGCAGCGATATAACCTCAAAAGCGTTGGTAGGCTGTTATTCGGCATGAAATAATTTTTAAAATAATAAGGGCACAAACTATACATTCTGTTGATTATGTAGAAATGACATTGAAGACTAATCGTCGTTATTATGAAAAAAGTTACGGGAGAGTTTTATAATTAATAATTGTTTAATTTTGAGAAAAATTGTTACTTTTTAATGGGATGTATATACGTATTTAATATCCCGTCATCCGAATATGCAGTTGCAGAAGGTAATATGGATCTTTTTAGGTTAACAAGATGTATGGAAGTTTACGCATTGAGTTTAATAGCAAAAAAGTATGCAATAGATTTAAAGCTTACATGTACATTTATTTTTTGCCCCTGAAATTTTGGGAAGGTACGCAAAATTTAGGCCATCTTGACATAGGTCCCGATCGAATAGTTTCCTTTTTACGGCGGTTTTCTGACCTTCACCGTCGACTCCTCGCCCGGCCCTTGGAAGAGTAAAAGGGGGGAGGGCCTGGAAGGGGGGCAGCGATTAACAAACACGTTTTACGCTCCTTCTGGCGACCCAATTGACTCCACTTTCACCCCGTCGTCACAGCGCACGCTCGCTTTTCTCACCGCGAGCTCGCCAAGCGGGAAGACTCTCGGAGGGGATGGGAATATTTATCTTCTTCCGAACGTCATGCGCAAGATACCGGAGCTCGCTCTCCAGATCCGCGTAGCAAGCAGCTAAGACCGCGGTCCGAAACCGCTGACCGGTTGGGGCCGAGAAACTTAGTGAAAGAATAAGGTTAATAAGGGGCTCCAACTGCTATGTAACGAGGTACCGTGTAACCTAACTTAATCCCAATACCATGATTAACAAGACACCCATGTACGCAGGGGCGTGAATAATTTTTTTTCTCTCTGCGGGGTTTCAGTACTCAATGAAGTACAAGAATTATCTTTTAGCATAATTGAATTCTGCTGGATAGTAACGAGTATAGTTGTCCATGTAACCATTCCTGATCTTTAAATTATTGTATGATACCTTGCTGACGCAAAATATGGAATTAGTGGATAATAAATATTTACGGACTTCCTACTTATTCATTTACACTCTTATTTTACATTAAGTGTTTCATGTTTGGGGGGTTTCAGACACAATCGACCACCCCACTTATCTACGACCCTGCATTTACGAAGCGGGGTTCGAACTCGTGACCTTTGGGTTGTTGGGCTGGAGCGTTACCGAACTCCACTCACTCCGATATTAATGTTGAGAAGACGTGCGAGAGACAATTCCTCCTCTCCCCCAAGAAGTCAGGGCACTGGGCACGTAAAGACCTGGATAATGCGTTGTCAGAACTCTTTCTTTTCGTAAACTCTGGACCAGGGAGGTTATGTTTGAAACCGTTAGGAATATCTGGAGTAGGTAAACCAGGTGTCACATGGAACAAACACGAATGGTTTGCCAAATTGATGTCTTTGATCACTCGTTCCAATCACACTTATGGTTTTCACTCTAGTTTTTTTTCTCCCCTGGGGTTCTTGGCCCGAAAATGATGAGAAAAACTCAAGGGAACACAATGAGTGGGATTGTAAAGACTGATTGAAAGACAACGAATTACCAAATTATACGTGTTTGTACCACGTGACTCCTTGGTTACCTATTCGAGATAATTCCGACGGTTTCAAAAATCCTCCAGGGGGGTTGTGCTTGGAAGCGTCGGAATTATCTCGAATATGTAACTAAGGAGTCACGTGGTACAAACAAGAATGATTGGCAAATTTGGCACTTTTGAATCGCTCACTACAATATTTTTCATCTTTTTCACACGAGTTTTATCTTATCAAGGGACTCTTATGTATATAATGGATGAGGAAATCTCAAGTAAAAACAATTAATGTTATTGTAATGGGCGCTTCACATATAAACTTTGCGAACCATTCGTGTTTGTTCTATGTGACTCCTCGGTAACTTGTTCGATATGATCCCGACGGTTTCAAACATCCTCCAGGATTCATATCCTGCATAAGCAAGTGTTTTCCAGAGTTATCTCGGTTCTTGCTGGAGGGACATGCGGAGAGCAGTCCGCCGGATAGAACGTTGCATTGTTGAACCCTCGGCGCCTTTCTCTGTTAGGCAAATGACGACGACGGATTCCTCTTCATCCTCTCTACGTTACCTACAGCATCACTACCTGTAACAATCGGTCCACACGTCCTACATGACTCAAGACTGTCTCAGGTATCGTTTTCCTGCTCCTCATAGCAACAGGACGATAATGATAAAAAAGAAGGGAAACAAGGGAGCGGTTTCTCACGGTAATTTTGAACATAATCAAAAAATTCCCACGCCGATAAAACCGGACATGAACGGGGGCGAGAGAAAGTTGTCGGAGGAAATGAGGAGGAAGAGTAGGAGAATGGGCAAAGTAATTAAAGGCAACAGGATGTTAATGGGGTAGATGGCTGGTAGAGAATCGGAGAAAAAGAGAAGGTATTTTATAAGGCATTTTGATGGGGTTGCAAGGTATGTTACACTGACTAGTAAATAGAATAAGAAAATAAACTACCATTAGTTGCAAACTGAACAAAGGTTGTTGAAAACAATAGCCTTCCTACGCAGGTAAAACAGCACTACGCTAATCTGACCTACATTGGTCCGAGATAATATACGAAATTTCCCCTTTTGAATCTTGGAACATATCTACTAAGAGAAATAATTGTGGGCCTTTTTCAATGAATATCTGCCCACAGAAACACATCAATCTCATCCCATTCCTTCACAGGATATGCATGGGTTTCGGGAGTCAAAATAGGCAAATTTGTAGATGTAACTGTGAGAACTGTGTAAGTTTTCCTGTTTTTTATTACAGAATTCAAATAAATAATTCCCGCTTTCATCACAATCCCTTTTTTACCCTAACTCCGGACGAAAAAAGAATTACCAACAATTTGTGACAGTGGCGAAAGAGAATCGAAATATGAGACCGACGATGATATTCATGGCAAGAAAACTGGGGAGTAGCACAAAATGATATTCCAGCATACGGCGAAAGTCCGATTAATTTCTCGCAGCCTAAGTATAAATGTTACCCCTTCTTTGTGCTAAGTTCCACCCCTGGCAATGCCCGGTGGTTGAACGTTTTTACCCTGTCATTATGAAGGTAATTAAATGAAAAAGGAAAAGTATTGTAATAGTTTCTTGTGTACATAACGAAAAGTAATTGATAAAACAAGTTCAGGAAGTAATTATATAGCGAGAGGTTATTTAAGTTCATCTTCGAATGTAAATTCAGAGTTTAATATCGATTACTCTCAAGAAGAGCGAAAATAATTGAGTATGAATCATCAAACCTTGTAAATTCGTCAAACAGATGGTGATTTAATAGTTTTTCCTTACCATTAGAATATCAATCATACAGGTAATATAAATATAGTATTAAATTCCTTCGTCGATTACTCGATGGCATACCATTACAAAAAAACCGCATTCACCACCTAACAAAATTGACGTTTACATAGCTTCATATTACTTCCTGGAATCTCAGTAGCGTTGATTGTTTTCAGGACAAATAGCAACCACAATGCCAATTCGACCTGAAGATATTCCCAGGATGAAGCGTAAAACTGTTGCCCTGAATACATTTAATGCGACGGAGATTCCCGAAAATAATCTACATAATATCCTGCAAGCCGCATTAATGGTGAGTGGCAGTGGGTGAATCAACTACAAAAATTAATTGCCTATCATACTAAAGGAGGATGAGTAGCTTAGTATTTTAGTAAAATTACAAGAATTTAAAATACATTGCAAAAGCAACTACCAACGCTACCTATCGATAAACTTGCGCATATACTATGGAATATATTCACAGTTACTCATCTCTAATATGAAGACATGCGTCACGGAAGCCTGAAGAGTAATTTACAAGTTTCCATGCACCACACAGAAAAACCAAAACTCTACATCAGGATTTCTATGCAGGATCATAATAATCTTCAGACCATTATCAGGCAATAATAATCTATTATATGAATCCTGGCTTTCGAAGAAATTATATTTAGTTGGAAAGAAATGGTCTGTACGGTCCGACGTCCCAGACGGACAGGACGTATCCAATCCCATCTCCTCTCCCAGATCGTAGGGCAGAACGTCAAACCCTTGACGACGCCCGACCAACTTCCCCTTCTCCGGCTCTCTATCGGCTCCATCTCTTTCAGTCCAACACCAGCGACCTCTCCTTAACTCACGCACAAGGACGCGGAGGAGAACGATTTTTTTTAGGTGGGCGAAATACGTGCGAGGAGAAGATGAATGAGGCGTCCAGAAGACATTCCGGGCACGACAAAAATAAAGGACGAAATAGATTTGAGCCTAATGACGCACATGATATTCCCGAATGATACGAGCGCGCTTACAACATCCAAGTCACGCCCATGGGCAACATGAAGGGTTATAACACAAGAGAGGACATGAGAAATACACACGAGGAGAATGACCTTCCCCAAACAAAACCAGTTAAAAAATCGATAGAATTTGAGGTCGCAATCTAATAAATTATCTTTATATTGGCAAAGTGTGACCATGCACTGCATAAAAAAAGTGAAAATTATGAATTAAAAATTCTAAACTTTTAAATAACATATCCACATCTACATGGTACCCTATGAGCCACTGTAAGGGATTGTGCAGGGGGTTGAAGGAGGCCACCAGCCATTAGTTGACTGTTAGCTAAAAGACTAAATTTTGAATATTTTAGCGTGAATTTCTTAAACCACGGCAATACTGTGATTTTAGAAAGACATACAGCGATACACAATATTAAATTGCAATACTTTTAGTACATTAAGGAACAACAAACGTTTAAGTCAAAGGATAAAAATGATAGGTAAATTAATTTTAGAATTTTTGTGAACGCCTAAATGACCTTGAGTAAAACTTTTTAGGCATCTCCCTGTGCATTAGGCATTTAAACAGAAAAGTTCCTTCAAGATTTGCGCTGTGTCTGCCCCGAATGATGGTAGTTCGAGGTAGAAGGCTGCGTGGCATGTATGATGTCACCTCCTGCCACACACCCTAACTGAGGTTTTCAGGATACTATGCCGCTAAGACAACTTCTTACGTTTTATGACACTTGAATGTATTTTTTGGAAGTTAATTTATTAGTCTTTTACTGCTTCTCTATAGAATAAAAATTTAATATTGTAATCTTTTGTTACATATTTGTCAATTTCTTTTAACTCAATTGATGTCGAATATTGATGCGCTTTTAATATCATTTTGTATTCAAAAGATATATTTAATTAATTATTATTTCATTTTTCGCTTTAAAAATCTTTGTTACTATTATTGACGAGGTATAAGTGATTGTTTAGCCTAAATATATCACCCAATAAAGACGGCATACAATTATTTTACATTGTGGAAAATCCACGAAGTATTCAACTTTCCAATGGCCACATAAAGAGGAATTTGATCATTTTCCAATTAGATCTTATACTTACTCCAAGAAGCATCAAACAAGAAGCAGAGGGAAGAGGACAACTCAAAACTCACCTGAAAAGACAAATAGTTTAAAATTAATCCAACAAGCATACAAAACTCTTGGTACGAAGAAATAATGCTTTTCGTATTCACACTTTTAAAAGAATCTTACAGAGAATGGGGCTGTATAAAAAATATAGGTATATTTAAAAACTCCAATTCAATTATTTTTACACTTAACCATGCCGGTTATCAATATCGCTTGGATGTGACATTATATTCACAAATTAGCTAAGAACAATATGCCAAAGAAGAAGAAGCAAAGAAGAAAAAGAAGTCTGATCAACATTTTCAAGAGAAAACGGGACCACCTACTAGGTAATTTATTGAGACGTTCCGATGAAGATCGACAGGAAGTGAACTGGAAGACTGGGAAAGGAAAGCTCCGTATGACATATATGCAGCAGGTACTGAAGGATATTAAAGATAAGACTAATATTAAGATGAAGAGTTTTGCCGTTAGGCGGTTTGAGTACAAAGTTGCGTCAAAAAATCGATGTGTTCATGGGTGTTTTCAAGTCTGTTTCCGCACTAATAGGCGCTTCAGACCGGGAGGAATGGTATAAGGATAGGAATGGAAGGGATGGGGATAGGATCACGTCAAAAAATCGATGTGATTGATGGATATTGATGATGATAATCTTACGACCGGAATTTTAACCGAATGAAGCGGTTAGCAATCCAATAAAGCATATGAATCTTCAATCTCTTTGGGCACTAGTTATAAGAAACTGACTTTTTTTTATCCCTATTAACCTGATTTGAATCAGTTACTTTATCGGCGTTTTTCTAACCGCGTAATGGATATGGAAACGCTCACTCCTTTGCGTAACAGCCCCCCCTATCGTAAAATTCATCTCACATTCATCCATTTATGACCCACTCCGCTCTCGTAATACCTAGTAACGTCATGACTCAACTGGATATGACGAACCTTTTAATCGATGGCTTCATCAATCATCCCTGACGCAGGCAAACATTTCGATGCGAGTACTCAGAAGCAGGCGAAGTAAAGAGATGATGGAAGAGCCTTAAGGGGAGGGACAGCATGAATGAAATAATTCGGCTCACTCATAGCGACGATATTTCCCATTTTTCGTCCTTTGAGATGCAGAGCAAAACAGAACTCGACCGGCAGACGTTCCCTCGAGAGAGAAAAAGCGACGGGAGTGGACCATCTTGGGCCCACTTCTTCAGAAGGGCCCTCGAGGACGAAAGCCCTTACCGTGGTGCATCCTTGGCGACTTAAGGGCCCTTCAAGACCACTCCGTCTTCTTTCATCCGCGGACGCATTAATGTGTGCAGACCGAGATACCAAGGTATGGCGTCCACATGGCGAAAGGCAGGGGATCAAAAGCCAAATGATACGCAAATAAGAAACCTCCGAGAAAATGAAAATGGGATTAAAAAACGCTACTTCTCCTTTGAGGCAACACACTTGCATTGGGATCCCCACTCACCATAAACATTTCCTTGATAAACACACTTATCTGGAAGTTCGATAAAAAAAGATTGCGCGCTTACTACGGACCGAGTATTTGCATGTTTTTCACGAGATGTTTGAAGTTCGAGGTCAAAGTCCTCTCAAAGCACATCAAGGAAATGTTCCGCCTCGTTTAGTGGCTCTGATTGCGACCACCCGTTTCTTTAATGAGCGTTTTAATGGCGTTTAAGAGCTTCAAATATCTTCCGACCCACCGCGGAAGATTCTAAGAAAAGTGCGAAGATGCGACGAATCTGATATCTATCTAACCACAAGCAGAGCCGCAAAGTGGTTTAATTCCCCGGGATTGGGTCCAAGTCTTTTATGTACCCAATTAAGCCATTCAATTACGCGTGAAAGACCCGTGTGAGATTACGGTGATTGTCTTGAGAGTGAGTAAACTGTACGGAAGCGAACAAAGAGTGAAACGTTCATCGCTGAGCGACCTTTGTGCGGCATTTGTAAAGATGACTCGACAACTCTTACCATGAAGTAGATGACAGGGATAGGTCTCAGAGATGTCAATGGCTGCAATAAATTCATGTACTACAAATTAAGATCATAAAACTTGAACAGGAAGGTTTGAAAAATCAATCACGAATATTAAGCACACATCAGTCTTTCTACTAATACATCACATCGCAAACGATAGCTAAAATCGCAAAAGAATAGGGATAGCAAATTGTTTGCGACAATATACGTATATTAATGTTTCTGGTAAAGGCAGCCAATTAAATTAGGATGGAGGTGATATGAAACCTAACTAGTAGTACAGCACATGATTACATGACTTACGAAAACTCTTTGCCTTCAAAATGGGCTCCAACGGATAAATAAAATTCGTCTAAACTGCATATTGCTTCTATTTTCAAAGATGAAGTGACAAGGAAAAATATCAATAAGGATGCAAGAAAAGCATAATGTGAGCTTAATAAACTCAATCGTTTCGGCAGTAACATTTTGGTATTTGCTAATCATATTGAAATAAAAAGCTTAACTTTGTAAAACCACATACCTACATTTATTTGCACGACCTAGGTTTTGACTACACAGTCATCTTCAGGTGATTGGTGGTTTATGTGGCGATTCAGGTGATTTATGTGGTTTTAAAAAGTTAAGCTTTTTATTTCAACATAATGTGAGATTATTATTGAAAAAGACGGGACGCTCCTCGTTATAACTAGGAAGAGTTAAGAGGTATAATTCATTTTTGTCAATTTATTATCTAGTTGAAAAATTGCCATATATGACCGCTAACCTCTTCTCCACACAAAGTTGACACACTACAATTAATCACCAATCAACATGCAGCAAAAAGTATCCAGATATTTGAGAGAGAATAGCCAGACCACTCGGCCGCAGAATTTCATCCAACATATTGAAACCTGTCGAGTTCACCACAACATACGGCAAATTTGAATTAATTTCCTGAATACAGCGCCAAACGCTAATAACAACACGCATGGAAAGCGGAAAGGATTCCCCACAGAGGAAAATCCATGAAAAACCTTAAAAAAGAGAGAAACTTACCTCCTAAATCGGTACGCAGTCATGTGATTGACAGGTTTTTAAAGAATAAGGATTCTGCTTGAACCAAAACAAGGATTGGGAACAAGCCGCGAATTCCTAAGCGGGATCACCCGCTGAAACGCACAATAGCGTATTTCAGAGAAAAAATTCCACCTCCTCCAGAGTAGCTGGCCTGATATCATGGGAATCCGGGTTCGATTCCCGGTCAAGGTGGATTTTTTTCTATGTGGGCATCCTGATAAAATGCTGTCATAAGCTAATAATAATAAGCGAAATGCAGGATACGATACGTGGTAGGCTAAAAGTACCTAAGAGCCCCTGCCCCTTTACCCCCTGCCACACACCCTTGTGGTGGCTTGCAGGGTATTATGTAGATGTAGAAGAGTATAACAGGATCTCCATGTAAGTTAGTTGGCTATTCAACCGACATCTAAGGTCATCTGCGCCATTTATTCTAGGTGAGTAATTGGATTCGGTCAGGAATATTTCAATGACCGAAGGAAGAATGGAGTGAAACTCGGCATCGGCAATCGCCTCCTCTAATGAAAGGCACCAAGGTGTTTACTGATTAATGTCCAATCCGACGGACGGAGTGCTGAACTTTAAGTGTTTTTCACGTAGCACGCAAGTCACTCGCTCAGTGATTCAACCCGTAGGGTGGTTTTGATAGGTGAGGGTAGAGCTCACCCCGGACTAAGTCACAGGCGCGTGGATTTCACACATTCAGGGTAGGGGGGCCAGTACCTTTCCCTGGGCCACCTCGCACTCCGAGGATTTTTCATTCGGGGGCGTCTTAAGGCTTCACCGGGATTTGAACCCGGGACCCTTCGATCAGTAGCCAAGCGCTCTACCCACTAGGCTACCATGCTCCACAGCATGCAAGCAGGGACTAGTATATCAATGAAAAATCTCTGCCACTGCTGGGACTCGAACCTGAGCCCTTGGGAGATGTGAAAAGTTGTTAGCTAGCTAGAGATAATGCTAAAGTACTCTAGCTACCACACCAACCTGATCCCCTTCCTAATTTTCTACTTAGGGAAGCATTCTGCACGATCTGAATAAACTGGCGGATATTTTGGCCCAAACCCTTTCACCGAAGCGAAGTAAAGGTGGTAATCATGCAGCGGATGTACGAAAATAATCCTTTACCGCTCAGAGCTGTGAGGGTTGGCTGAGAGCAATGCACCAAACAGACCAGTGTCGCGTCTGGAGTGCTCTTCTTTGCCTTTATCTGAAGTCGAGTCAAATGAGTCTCTGACACTAGTAACGGCCGGGACGGATTATGGGATGCAGTAGCGATGAATCATGGGACGGGACGAGGAGGGATGGCAAAACAAAAAAATCATATGAGACGATGGACGTTGACAAACAAAAGAGGACCGAATAAAAGAGATGGCGCTGTGAGCTAGCAGGACGAAAAAAATCGCGCGAGAATATCGACCAGCGGAGGTCGATATGAGCAGCCTGCAATGCAATGCCTCTGAGGTCAGTACCCCCAATGGTAGGTATTTCAATCCCTAAAGACGGTTAATTCCTAAGACAAACAAATGAATCATGAAACAGGAAGGATCGGCGATTGTGCTGCGAATAAAATTAAGACAATCGACAAGCAGTGATGACATATTAAAAAATTAACCAACTACCAACAGAGTGACCCTGTCGAATACTGAAAAAGTGTTTCACTTGGATGAAATGCTAGGACACTATGTGGAGCATAGATATGATGATAAGAAATAGACTATCCACCTGTTTGAATGGAATAGTACAAAGTTAATTTCCTTCCATCGAGGATATTTTTATCCATGATACATATTTTTGGCAATTCCAATATTAGAAATTTAGTCATCATCATCGGTAAACAATCCAAGGATTGGTTTGACACAGCCCTCCACTCGATTAATCTATCGGCCAACCTCTTCTAGAAATTTAGTCCTACGCAGAAAATTCTATGGTATTCCTTTCACCTTATGCACCCACTAACTAATTATTAGGGGCAGCTAAGGTCCTTTACACTATTTATGATAGGCTAGGTAGCTAACTGCATCGGAATTTTCCAACGTAGGAAGAAGAATGGAGTGAAACCCGGCGTCGGCATTATTATACTCTTGAGAAAAGGCGCCGAGGGGCCCACGGCTTAACGTCCCATACGACGGATGGAGTACTGAACTCAGTCTCTCCACATAGCAACCAACCAAGTGGGGATCGGTATGCCAATAAAAAAAATCTGCCTCAGACGATATTCGAACCCGGGAATTTGGTGTGGAAAGCAAGTACTACAGCCACCATACCAACTCGATACCCACTCAAATTTTATCGAGATGAAAAATTCCTTGAGCTAACTGAGACATTAACATCGGCGTCAAGTATTGAAATTTGAGGATAACTACTTACAAACAGAGAAATGAATGTTTTGCGACGACGCACCGTATCAATTTAGGAATTTTGTACTTTGGCCATCTACATCAGCTTCTGTGACCATGTGAGACGCTGTTGAATATTACACAACTCTATCTACGACACAGGAGTATTAAGGACTTAACGGACACGATCACACACAATGCACTGAATTCCAACAGAGCATTTCAGGTAATATAAAAATAATTACATGACCGAGGATTGAACTATTTAAGGCTAGGGTCAAGTTTTCTCCAACATAGCAATTATTTCAGGTGCTGAAATAACGCTGGCCGGTGGTCCTCCCCCATGACCGTGAAATTTTGGCTTTCCTGCATCACTGCGGGGGTCCATTAAGGATCTCGGGACAATTCTAGGCAATTGCCTGAAACGGGTACGTTTCGGAAACTCCAGCGATTAACGGTGGCGGCGCTCCGAGACGGAAAATATGACAGTCAGCTGGATTAGCTGGACGGTCTCTTTGCTCCGGTGGAAACCCAATTGCTACCGGTTCAGGGACGAGTGCGTCCTCAAACCCATCAGTCACGTCTAATCCACTTTTATGGCCGTGAAAAGACGCGCGGCGAGTGGTCTACACCGCAACTCAGCACACCTTAATTCACTTCCTCCACGATCACTTCCGAGGAAATCTTTCCTCGGTAGGCCGCAAGTAAACGTCGACTAACAATAATTAACTCTTAAGCAGCGTTTACACGTAGCAGTTGACTGCTATGACAGTTGCCAGATACGCGAAATATCTATATCGCTACAACTATGATGCGTCTGCGTTAACTTCTATGCAGCTTAAAGCCGATATTTAGGCGTTGTCATAACAAATAAAAAGCGTTTTATTCTATAGTGATTGATGCTTAAATTTTCATAATATTCTTCAAGCAATAAATTCCATTGACGATTATCTTTTGTTCCCATTCTTTAAAGAGAAGAATCTCCCCTTTTGGGGAGGGATATTCTTGTTATTATATCCAAATTCCCGATATCAAACGTCGTGTATTGCTTTCCGTTGCCGATTGTTGCGATTGTGTTGGATACATTTCTGCTGGAAAGTAGACGGACTTCAACTTTGCTAATAGCTAGTAAGATCGATAGTGTTCGACATATGTCCAGTATCGACCTGCATCGCGGTTGCTATTTACACATGCGAGTGGAGCGTAATAGTTGTTAGCAGTTGACTGTCATCGCAGTCAACTGCTACGTGTAAACGCACCTTTACAATTCACTTTTTCCACAGCGACTGTCTGTGCCAGACCATAATGCGATAACGATGTGGCCGATTCGATTGTACCGTCTTCGTTTTACAGTTTTCATAAGACTTCCTTTGTATCTTATTTTTCTATATTTATCTCCTTTTGTGACTTGGTCTGTGCATTCAATCATATATATCTTATTTCTAAGAGATGTTTATTTGTTTATTTCCCTTTGTCTCCCTTCATACGCAACCAAAATCGATAAATGAATTACCATTTTAAAGAATAAGATCACCGCTTCTGAAGAATCGTTAAGACAATTATTATTTCCGTGAGAAAATTGAAATTGAACAATTTTAATTTGTATTTCGCAGGGCACTGTTGTCGTGAGTTCTGTTTGATGCAAACTATGCAACAGTAACAAACCACGTTACTGCTGTAAATTTGCACTGACAATTATGCAGTCGGGGTAAACATAAAACCTGGAATACAGGAAGAAATTTGCACTAATTTTTGAGAACTCAAGAGGAAATGTCCCATGCAGTTATTCCTTTTTTCTTGAAATGCTTTTAATAGTGGCTCAGTTGAGCAGATGAACTACCGTTTTTAAACTATAAACTTCAATCTTTGTGAGAACCCTAGATTAAATTAAATTTTAACCGCTCATCGTATTTTCATTTTAATGCGCAGGCTGTGAACGGGCCCACTATTCACCACCTTATTTATATAACATCATGCTTGTAGTGCTTGCAGTGTTACCTATTCCGTAGGTGTGGTCCATATCTCAATAATGCGTAGGATATTATGTTCACTGAATCATCGCTGTTCAAACAGAACCAATGCTAAAAAGTTAACATAGTGGAGACGTGCTTTAGTTCATCATCACTGATCATCAACCAGAGGAACTGGTTGACCCAACCCCCCAAGCGATTCCTCCAACACCTGACCTCTTGATATCTGTTGTTTAGTGATCAAGTATGGCGAATAATGTGTTTAATATAATTATATCTTTCAAGCTTGTTTTTCTCTATAACCACTGATTTACATTTAATAAAATGCGAGGTTTCGAACGCGGTCAGCGAGAGGTCGCGCTTTATTAAATATCTGTGGTATCGAAAGCAAAACGAGCTTAAAATGCAACAAGATGCTGAAAAGCTTAAATCAACATAGAATTATCCTTTATTTTAATTTAGTCTAATATTGTGAGTGGGAAAAACGAATTCTCGCCTGATAGTGTCATATCCTCCGACAGTTCGGTATCGTGCCATTCATGATTGGCAGGAGTTTATAATAATATAAATGTTAATAGGCTCAGTTCTCTCCTATATCTGTAATTTAAACTGACTTTTACGTACGCTTTACCTCTGATGCCGCTGATGCCTTCGAGCAGTCGGGGATCGTTGTAATAAAAGACGACACTTGATTTGATAGTACAGAATTCATTAAGTCGTCCTAATTGGTAGTTTTTGATTGGTCTGTAACGAGAAGATATGAAACACTAACACTTGAAATCCTTAGAATAACCAAGAATGGCGCGACTCAGACGTAACCATCCTGGTAGTTAAGAACGTCTTACGCTGCGCATCACTAAAACACGAGTTTCTCGGATTTGGAAGCGGAGAGGGGTCCCAGATTTAATGACGCGGTGTCGAAGACATCAAGGTGTCAATAAAATGAGATGTGACAGCGAAGCGAAATAAGAAGCTTCCATAAATCCTCACCGGATACGTATTGACTCCAGAATAAGTCCACATGATGCAATTCCGGAACAAGCTTTTGCTTCGATCATCCTTCCGGCAAGGGCGGATGCTAAAAACCAAAGCGGACAGAAGGTCAAACGAACTAAAACGTGAAATAGTTAAAAACCGCTGCATGACCCAATGAAATATAACGTGGAGGAATAAGAAAGGCCATGCCACCTAGGAAAAGAAACAGTTTTGGTAACAAAGCTCGAGGAATTCATTGGAACAACAATTTTGTCAGCTTTCATGACTTTCAAATGCAAAGCAAACTAACTCACCTTTATGAAAATTTTATCATCATGTCAAGCATAGAGTTCCGCTACGTCCCACCTGTGTTTGGGATTTCAAAGACACCTTGGCTAATCAAAATAACGTAAACCGACACTGCCGGTTACTGGATTTAGTTTATATGGATTAAAAAGAAGGCGTACCAGCCGTACAGTCAATTTTATTCCTACAGGGCTTTCCCAATGAATTTATTTGCATCCTTTTACATTCCTGAACCACGGAAATGGCCACTGAGTCGTAAATGGCCATTGTTATCAGAACTCTGGCGAGGACAAACAGCCGCTACTGGCTAAACTCCGAAGAACTCCATCAGCTGGCGACATCGGGACCACGGGCACGTTTTCGCACGTAACTACGTCCCAACTCCACCCGGGCAACATATTCACGCGGCCGTATATCTGCAGCCGGGGCAAGAGGGGCGATATATCCAACGAGAGACGTGACTCTTTTCGGGAATGGGGTTGGAACCCTCGTGGGGGTGAATGAGGGAGGTGGAGGAGGAGGACGGCATCAGAAGGAGGGAAGAGGGATTAAATGGCAAGGGCAAAGAAGTGCGGAGGGAGGATCGGAAAGGATTCAGGAGGAATGCATGGGAAACTGTGAGGGAAAGGGAGAGACATCAGAAGACGAGAGACTCTCGGGAAATGAAGGATGAGTGAACCCTTGAAGAGGGTCTAAGCGAAACGCGGACGTCTACAACCACGAGAAGCAGCGGTTAAATGTAAGCAATCTACGTCTTGTCAAACGATCCGTCACATCGACGTGAGGAAAACTCTCTCTTTCACGAAGGACACACTAAACGTCCACGGTAAATGCAGACATTTAGAACGGATAGCTTTACTGAAGATGTTGGACATATATTAAAAACACCAGTGTATTAAGCCGCGTTTACACTATGAAGCAAAACCTGCTATATAGCATATTTGTATAACATATAGCAAGTTTATATAGCATTTGCTAAAAGTAGAAAAAGTCACTTCTGAAAAGTGCTATATAACATTGCTATATGTAGCAGATTCTGCTATATATAGCAAAAATTTTGCTATCCATTGGGAGTCGGTGAGGATCAAAAGAAATCCGTGCTATATCTAACTTCGCTATTTGTAGCAAAAGTTACATAACAATGTTATATAGCAAAAGTTATACCAATGCTTAATAGCAAAAGTTATATAGCAGGTTTTGCTACGGAGTGCAAACGCGTCTTTATGCTACATTCGACCAGGGAAATAAGATTAAAGAGATAGATTGTCGTACTGATAGACTCAAAATGTCATTTTTACCCCGTACTTTAAGAGATCACAATAGGCAGCATAGCAAAGGGATAGGTAGTTGAAACACTGTTGAGTAGTTTGTAGTGCATGATGCAGGTATTAAAAACCAATCCCTTTATTACTATGTAGATACTAACTATCTAGCTGCATGTGACCCTATTATGTAGCATGTTTCCGTGTAGTGGCTTGTTTGCATGTCAATAGTGCATGTTTGGTGATCTTCACCCCCTACCCCACACCCTCGCGGTGACTTGCAGGTATCCGCGTAGATGTATGAGGGACGCATTTAAAGCACAAAACAGCAATGCTCATTCAAGAAAATAGGTTAAGTTTAAAATAAAGTGGTAACACATTGCGGTGCGAGAAAAGTAAAAGTGAAAGCACGTCCTTTACAGTCCTGCAAGAGATTCTAGCAAATAAATCCCAACGAACGAGATGGAGTTCAAAATTTAAGAGATAAAGTGAAACGCACAGGGAATTTGAGTTGTTTTCTCCGGCATGGGACAGAGTCTTTATGTGTCAGGAACTTCAATTAGCCAGAAACAGTAAGAGGGATATGACCAGCACTGGATTAAAGACTCATTTTCATCCCCATATTAAGCAATTTGAACCAAATAACAAACCAGCGCCAAAAACATTAATTCTTATAAATCTAATGGCATTTTGAAGGCTACATTTAAACAAATCTATTCAAGATTCTTTAAGTAAAGGTAAGTATAATAACATTTCCACAGGTACATTTGTTGGTTCAATGAGTATTGTGTTGATGTGGATAGACGCAACCTACAAATTTATAGAATAGGCAATTGGCAAATCTTTGTCATCCAAGTCTTCGCGACATAATTTAAGGCAATGAAAACATCTAGATTACATTTATCAAACAATTCATTGGGCGTGGTGGCCACTATGACAATACCCGGCAACCCAAGGGTCACAGGTTCCTATCCTCCGACATGGTTGTCTCGTCCCTCCTGAGAGTAGCAGGAAATAAGATGGTGAGATGTAACTTTTGCAATTATAGCAACTGAAACCTTACTCTACCACTAGTAAAAAACATCAGAGAGCAATCTCATCCGATTGATTATTCATCTACATCTACATAATACCCTGCAACCCACCATAAAGCTGTGTGGCAGGGGGTGAACTCTCACCAAACATGCACTACATATCATGCATAAAATTTGTAATTAAAAATTAAAATAGCAAAGCATACATGCAAAAATATGCTGTTAGTTGGGTTAGTTTTAAGTCCTTATACAAACATGCAGCTATCAATGTTATCTATTGCTACACTCGTACTGGATACATTTACCGTTATTCATATCCCTAATACTACGAGGAAAAAAGGACATTTTAAATCTGTCAGTTCGGCGATCTATTTCTCTAATTTTGTGATTATGGTCCAGTCTACCATAGTAAGTTGGGGTTCGCAAAATATTTTTAACATCATCACTGAAAATATGGTCTTGGAATTTATTTAAGAGATTAAGTCTACATTTCAACCTGCGATCTGACAATGATTCCCAATTTAATTCATTTAATAGACTGGTTACGCTAATAAGGTTATCATACCGGCCCTTGACAAATCTTGCCGATCTTCGCTGCACAAGTTCGAGTTCGTTATTTAGACCGAAAATGATTATTGATGCGTGGTCAGAAATGTGCAATCCTCGACGTCTACGCATCCAAAATTATCGATAAAGATAAATTCCGAAATCCTCCAGCATGGCAACAATCTCATATATGAGGGTGTTTTGGCATTTACTTTGTGAAAACGATTGATAACCATGTTAAATAGAAAGATCACCGGTACAATTTCCACACTTCAATCCCTTCCATCACTCCGACCATGGTTTCGACATATTATGCCATCATCAGGGTAATACGCCATCATCAGGCAATACTCCAATCGCCTCGGCCTTCAGTTCTCCTTCCACCCACCTTGAGAATCTATAAAAGGCCGAGACGATTGGAGTATTGTACCCTGATGATGGCATTATGTGCCGAAACCATGGTCGAAAGTGTGGAACGGATTTAGGTCTGGAAATTGTACCAGTGATCATTTTATTTAACATGGATAACAACCTCATGTCATTGACACCACGAGATAGGTGGCACAATACATAGTCGGTATCTTAGGCATCTATTTGGTTCACAGTCAATAGTCCTTATCCGTACAAGAACTCCGCAGAAAAGGAGGGAGAAAAGAAACTTTTACGAGGTCGAGTGGACCAGAATTTAGAAAAAAAACAAGAGACACGCGAGGCGGCGACCTCTGTAGCACGGGCGGCACTTGAACAACTCCTCCCCCCCCCCTCCCCCCCTCTCTTCCCATTCCTCCTCGCCGGTCGAAACGGCGAGATATGGGATCGATAAGACCCTCGCGGAGATGCCAGGGAAAAGCGGCGTCGAGACGCCCGACAATTAGCCGAGATAGCGGGAGATGAGGACGTGGTGGGAGAGGCCTCTGGGGAAAGCGGGGGGAATGTTAGGGGAAGGGGGTCGCGCCGAAGACAGTTCCTCCCCCTCCCTCCAACGAGAGACCTTTCCTGACCCCCCTCTTCGTCCGCCACGAGCGTCGACCCGCCTCGCAAGCCTTTGACCGGTCGGTCGCCTGACTCGGGAACCGACAGGAATCTCAGATGTGAAAGCAAGTAAGATGGTCCCCTGCGATTTAAGACCGTAATTGGGTCCGCCACAACAACATCAGCCAACACAGCAGACGAGAAGAAGAAAAAGCAAGTATGCAGGGAATCGATCATTCTGCCGGAAAGAATATTCTTTACTCCGTTTTAATTTAAAAGCATTAGAAGAAAACGAACTTGTAAATTGAACGTATAAGCAGAAGTTCCACAGTGAAAAAAATCATTCGCTTAGTACGGGACTCGAACCCGGATACCCTGATTTCCGGCCAGATCTTCCTTTTAAAATTCCACAGTTCGGAATTAAGGGGATCCCGGATCGAGTCCCGGTCGAGGCGAATGATTTTTTTCTGTAAAAACTTCTTTTTTTGTGCAATTCCAGCGGGTAACGCTAGTAAGACTCTCGCGGCCAGTTCACAATCCTTCAATTTGAACGGATAAGGAAAATTAACCATTTACCACCAATATAAGGTAGAGCAAAAATCCTAACCTAAAAAATATCAAAACTCTTTTCGTGCGCAAATATTGGATTTTGAATCATCTTTACCATAGCAAAACGAATATTTCTTAAGGCATTACAAGATAGAAAAGGCATTTCTGAGGTCCTACGAAATATTTATTCATCATCATCATCATCGGTCAATAATCCTAGGATTGGTTTGACGCAGCTCTCCACTCGATTCTTCCATCGGCCAACCTCTTCATACGGACGTAACAACTCTCTTTCACTTCCTTCACAACTTGCTTCAATTAGGTATCCCATACGAGGCCTGCCTTTTCCATTCTTACCGTTTACTTTTCCCTCGACGATTGTCTTCATCAGTCCATCGTGTCTTAAGATGCGGCCTATTAAGTTGTCCCGTCTTCTTTTTAAGGTTTCAGCAGACATCTCTTCTCGCCTACTCTTCTTTAGACTTCGTTTGTCACTCGATCGATCCATTTTATCTTCATCATTCTTCGGTAGCACCACATTTCAAATACTTCCAGCCTGGACTTCTCTGCTGCTGTTATTGTCCATGCTTTGCTGTCATATAGTAGAATGCTCCAGATGTATGTTCTGATGAAATGTTTTCTCACTTCCACGCTTGTATTCGCAGCTGTAAGCAGAATCTTCTTCTGGTAAAATGCCCTTATTGCTTGGGCAATTCTACTGGTAATTTCTCTTTTACTTCGTCCATCGCTGGTTACTCGGCTTCCCAGGTAACAGAACTCTTTCACCACCTCGATATTATGTTTTCCTAGTTTAACACTGGTCCTGGATTCCTTTCTCCTACTGCATACCAATACCTTAGTTTAATTTTTTTAATTTTTTAACACAATAAAATTAGTACCTACTTGCTTCAGTGCGTAGTTTAATAAAGTTACTTTACGTATATTCCGTGGAACTGTACAGTTTTCTATTCTTCCAAAAACATAAAGGAATTCATTCCGAGCGGTGTGTAGCGGAAAATAAATGCCTCGACTTAGGAAAAAATTTTCCCCAAGCCATAGTCACACTAATAACTTCCAGAGACAAATGTAAGCATAACAGCTAGCTATTAGCTTAAGCCCCTAGACATTGGGATATGTTGCTTGGACGTTTTCCTTTGCAGACACGATATTTCCGACAATATCCGCAGAACAGTCGAGACAAGACGATTTACGGCAATAATTCCCACGCGGAGACAAAGAGGCCGGGCAAATTTACGCCAGCAGAGATTCATTCCTGGATCACGGATAAGGACACGGGACTTGAGTGATTGCCTCACATGGGACATTTCTGGGTTGCGCTCAACGGGGTATTTCGGAAACAAAGCGCACCTGAGCACATATATCAAAACACTGTGGGCGACACACACACGGTGCAAATATTTTACCCACAATACTCCGGGGAGGGGGCGCAGATATAACTGACTGCGACAATTAATTGATTTCAATGGGACTTGAGTGTTGGAGTGTTTAATTTAGGGGAACGTTCTTCTATCCAAAGAGCTTCGTTGCAACTGATTCTCCTTCACCATTTCGATCGGGGCGAAATTTTAGTTAGCTTCATGAGACTTCGACGGCAGCTGCCGTGATGGGGCTATGATGATGGAGACGAGAGCTGTGGCGGACGGAAGACGCTTATTTATTCAACCCCAATCGATTCGGACGAGGAGGAAGAGAGACAGCTTTATGCGACTGTATTGCGGTGGCAAAGAGAGAGGATGAATGCTACGAGCGTTCTCTTGATTAAGCTACGAGCACTGGGCTCCACGGATCTAAAAAAACACACTTGAAGACCAATGAACGGAAGCATATCAACATTTCTCGGATTAAAAAGTCAGGAATAGGAATTGAAAAACCAAACCGCCCGTATAACGTTCGTTCATGACAGCCGTCTGGCTTTCATGAAAGTTTCTGTGGATGATATTGAGCATTATGTAAAAAGCAGTATTCCATAGGGTAGTTTAGTAAAACCAACATTTACATCGCTTTGGGTATAACATTTACCAAATAATACGTCAAAACCATTCGATCGACCATTTAAAAAATGTTTAACGGAGGAGACTAATCGAACCTTGATAGTTTTCACGGGCTATTATTATTACATATTCACTAGAGCATAGAGGCTCTAAAATACAATGGTAAGTTCAGGAGACGAATATTTTCTATGCCTCACAACGTAAACTATACACCTGTTACATCAGCAACAAGGTATTTATAGAGGCAACAAGGTAAGAATACATTTATGATAGGGCACGAATCGCAATTAATGAATTTAGTTTTCTTTGATGAAGGAAACTGCCCTATTTGCATGAGTGTGAGAACAACATCAAGAGAAGAGGACTATCTGCACACAACACATTTGGGAAGTGAAATGTATGTCGAAAGGATAGGTTTCAAATGAGAGATGAACCATTTCGAAAAGGTTTTTTTTTTTTTTGCTTTCATTCTCTTCCATACTTTCAATGGACACAAAAAAAGCGTTCCACTTCTTCTCGCACCAAATTCATCGACTGCATTCCATGCCCCGTTCTAGAGACGGGATTAAATCTTCAAGCTTCATCGCACTGGTTCTGAAGTTCGCTTTTTTTAGGGCACAATGACGTACTCTTTTTTTATTTGAATAGCATCACACGGATTTCAGCCTCGTTGGTGAAAGAAAGGAAAATCAGTCACACATCCAAGTGATTCTTTTTTTTTAAACCTGCAAATTCTCGAACCCTGTGAGCTTTCACGGACGACAGTTGGGGTGAATTGTAAAGGGATAAAGAAACTCTATTCAGCGAGTCACGTCTTATTTTAACTTAGGCAACCAGCTTCCGAGTGGAAGTCATTCGCCAAAGATGAATGGATTGTGGACTCACGCCGACTGCGGGCGTAAAAATCCCAAATCTACATGTAACCCTACGAGCCACCGAAACGGCGTGTGGCAGGGGGTGGTGAGTCGCCAGCCATGAAAACGCCATTTTGTCGATAAGGAAAATATGAAAAAACTTTGGGACATTTTAATGAATTAGCAGCTGTATTTTTGACGTTGTAGTCTTGCACTGTAGGTCGCAAGCATCAGTATTTCAATCCTAGGATTGGTTTACTGCAGCCCTCCATTCTGTCTTATTAAATTTTAATTCCCTCACACCCTGATGTGTTTTCTCTTTCACGTCCATCATTATTTGCCCTATATACTTTTCTCTTGGTCTTCCTCGCGGGACCTTTCCTTCAATTTTCCCATATATTATATTTATTGCTACTTCATTTTAAGTCGAAAGCACGAATTTATTGATTTTATTTATCTGTAGTTATAGTCAGTGAGTTAACTTCTTTTTAAATCGTCGCTTCTGCCCGTCCTACTGATGCAGAATAGAGGTTAAAAATATCTCTGTAGCGCCAGCTTAAAATTCGTGTGACTAAAATTTTCCAAGTAACTGGAATCCTGCGAACAACCTTCTAGTCTCTAGGGCAGTGGTTCCCACCCGTTGTACCACGGCACTTCAGGGCCCCGGGAAAATAATTAGGGCTGCCGGGAGATCATTGCGGGTAAAAGAAGAATGATTGGCAGGACCAATATATTAAATGGTTACTCTCAGGCCCGACATGTACTGAAAGTAATGAATGTACTCATTCCAACCTAAGGAACAACTGTAAAGCTCCGATTATTTTTTTAATGGAGAGGAAAGCCCAATCGAATGAAGAAAAATAAATAAAAAAGGGTGCCCCAAGATTGTAACCTCAGTATGAAAGGTGCCACCAACACGAAATGTTGGGAATCACTGCTCTAGGCTTACTTAACTAAGCTCTTCCAATAGCAGAGGGTCGCTTTCCGCACGTTCATTGTAATTTGTTACGACACGCCCAACTTTTCTTTGGATTTTACTCAGTCCCTGAATTTAATATATTAAATAAAATATAACATAGGTTATCGAGTGTTTAGATTCGTAGAAATCTAAATACTCAATAACTACTTCAGGAGAGGTCTCACCAGTGCGAAATAACATCTCTCTTTTACTTTTTGGAGTCCAACAATTTTTTCAATAACTTATAGTCTATTCATCACTGAGCCACGAATATTTTCAATGCGTTTTTCCCAGCATAGATTCGAAGTTGAGATTGACCTTGATTCGGAGATAAGAGTGAACCTACATCCGCATTTCTACCTTGCGAGCCACCGCAAAGTCGCGTTATGGGAGATAGTAAGTACCAGCAAAGTGAAAATGACATTTCGCTGGAAAAGAAAGGCTGAAAAATCTTTAGGATATAATTATGAGGTTGGATTCGTTGCAGTCTTGTATTGCATGAGGGAAAGTACAAATTATTTTGACTCTCGAACGGATAGTTAAATCTCATACGTTTACTCCAGCATAGACTCGAAGTTAGAAATGATATTTCAGAGATATTTCTAGATATTCTAATTCAATTACTACGCATAATAAAACAAATGGTAATACTCCACACTAATTTAATGATAGTCGACCCGGGTTTCGGCAACTCGGTGCCATTTTCAAGGTTGCCTGAGTTGCCGAAATCCGGGTCGACTATCATCAAATTAGTGTGGAGTATCACCATTGCGTTTAATTATGCATATTAAAAACTTCCACAAAGTTACGCCTGCAAGACTTCTTATATTCGAGACGTCAATTGCTACGCTTACTTCTACTCCATCAGCATAAGGTGGAAGGAACTACAACTCTTTTCCACCCTGGGGGGTTATTTTGTAATCTCCCTTTAGTGAGAATACGTCATAAAATGTCACTTTTTTGTAGTTAAACTCCACCACCCAGGCGGCGTGACCATCTTCGGATCTCAAGCGGTGAACTGCCGGTCATGTGCTGGTCTTTTAGACGAGTCATCCGCTCTGATCCGTATCTTTCGACTCTCGATCCGTTTCATTATCTCCGCCTGCCATTAGTTTCCATCTCATCTTCATAAAGAACGTGAAATGGAACCACCATCGTTTCCACTTGAAGCTTGAGTTGGAAAAAAGCAAGAGCGAGAAAGATACAAACGATTTTAAATTGTATTTATGGAATTTGCACAACGTGAAGAACTTCAGCACACCAAGATCGATAACATATAGCGCTACCGACAGAAGCTTCGTCATTTCACGAACCGTTCGTGAGCCGATCATTAAGAGAGCGAAACGGATCTCCCGCCTTCCCGCAATGAGTCATTAAAAAGGTGAGATTACAAAATAACCCCCCTGAACTTGGATGATGTGTGCTTTTCCTATGACGTCATAGCTGCCCCCTGCTAGGCTAAGTCGGGATGTAGGTCTACGCTCGAGACCATCTCGAACGAACGAACCTTTTTATTTCTCACCCCGCGTGAAGTTCTTCTTCCCTCACACACCCGCCCCATTGGAAAACAAACAATCACACCCCTTTCCGGCGCGCCTTGCCGGCTCCAACTCTGCCACGGACGCCCTTCCGTCCTCCCCCTCCCCTTCCGAGCCCATCATGGGGAGGAATCGCGCGATAAGCGCCTGCATCAAACATTCATGCAGAGGGACTTCGCCCGTCCCTCCTCCACGCCAATTTCAACCCTCTCTCTCTCCCCCTCCTCCAAGCCCATCCATTCGTCTTCCTACCCCCTCCTCTACCCTCCCCCGACAGCAAACGAGAACAAATTGCCAAGTCCTTATGGTGCCATCTCTTTCCATCACCCCTAATGCACCCTCGGTTCTTCTACACCATCCTCCCCCTTACCAACTCACTCTCCAACCTCGTCCCTTAACGCCCTCCCCCCACTACTCTCCCTTTCCAACAACCCTTAAGCCTCCTTCGATGCTACAAACACATACATTCCCATTCCAATATACCTTCCCCCCACCCCGCTAATAAGGTCGTGCGATACGACAATATATCGAGGCCCAGACGATGTTTTTCACATCGACCGGCATAAAGTGGAAAAAGCGATTACGAATCCATCAGTAGATCAGGAAATTCGATATGACCTCTTTGAAAATATGACGACTTCTTCGACAATGACGCTGTCGACAATGAAAGAATAAAAAAAGCCAGCAATGGGAATTCATCATCATCTACTAGCCCTCAATCGTAATATTTTTCAGACATCTCCACTCGATTCTTCTTTAGCATGTCCTCATACATCATTCTTCTCCATCACATCCTTTACTTCTTGCTCTCTCACACGAATCCTTCCTTTGTATTTCTACCCATTTACTTTTTCCTCGACGATTGTCTTCTTCAGAAAATCATCAACGGTGCATATCATCAAAAAATTAAAAGATTGGACCGATAAAAACGAATTAGTGGATTTGGCAATACCCCCTTATTCGATGTCAGCTTTTTTTCTGCCCTGTATTTCTTATAAGTTGCATTCCTCTTACGTTCGTTCTAGGTAATAGTCACTTGGTCTTCATGGCGGGGATTTTCCCTTCCAGTATGTTATTTGCAAATCCATCGTGTCTCAAGGAGTGCTCTAGAATTCTTCTTTTCACTATGCTGCTCCATCGAGTCCTTTCTTCTTCCGTCCTTCCGTTTCGTTCTATAAAAATCGTCACGCCGATTTTCACAACGATACATCAGTGCGAGGTTTGTATCATAAGTCGATTCAATCACGTATCGCGCAGCTACTCTTTCCATCTCCTGTATCCACCCAGAACACCGGATTCCAAACCCTCTTAGGGCTTCACGAGAGGCATCCCGTCTTTGCTACCACACCCAACTGCGCCCCGTCACCCTTCCCAGAGTCCATTAGCAGATAAAGGAGGAGGAATGGCAACACCAGGGAATTATGGACCGGGAAGGAAGGCGGGAGATGCACGGATTTCATCGCCACGCGAAAGGTCGTGATAAACAGCTGCGGACAGAAGGTCTAGCCATAAGTAAACCACGCCGATCCCAGGAGAGACAGACTTGTTCTGGTTTTTGGGTACGCCCCGTAACATCTTTAGGGAGGACGAGACGAATTTCGGAAGACACGGCAGTTCATGACTCGCGAAGTGCTCATTTTCTCATCGGAATAGTTTCGTCATAAAATTGTAGTGACTATAAACTCCGAAGAGGAGGAAAAAATGGTTAATTTCACACTGATTTTTATCAGAAGAGAGCTAACAGTTAAGCAAATAAGCGAAATGATATCGGTCATGACAAAGTTATATGTTCACCTTGATACAGAAATTCTTCCGTTGAGGCCATGATCGGTATGGAGAGATAAAATACTTCACTTGCGCATTCTTCCTGAAAAATAGGTGATAAGCATTGATTGCTAAGGAGGGCACCTCATACTCTAAGTAACGTATCCTAAAAGTAGCTATGCATGAGCAAATACTAGGTATAATGTGCACCAAATAAATGAACCTGCACACGAAATGTACAGAAAAAATGGGAATAAACTGGCCAAGTTGGACGTTTAAAGGCACTCAGATGAGATAATTTTTTAAAAATATTTAGGGCTAAGTATAGCAAGCAAATAGAAGTATTTTTTATGGAAGTTGTTTTAATCAAGAAAACAGCATCATCAACCGGCTGTACTACCTTAAATACCTTTTATAAACTCACATATTTCATTGAGCGATAAAAACACCTCAAGAACTTAGCTTAACGTTTAATCAACGCTACACTCCAAAGCAATGAATACAAACCGCAGAAAAACTCTTTTGACCGTTCAGATAGTTAGTACCCCATTATTCACCCCGTCATCCAGCCTTTGAAAAGAGTTCTCCTGAGACAAAAATAGCACTATAAGATATCTAATCAAAACTGTACAGACATTAAATAATTGTGGCTACTTTGTATAATAAATTGAGAAAAAACATCAGAATACTACACCTGATGAGCAATTTAATGAACAACGAGGCAGAAGGAAACTCAAACGTTTTTAAATATCATTGATAATGAAAGTTCAAACATTAATGTGGGCAGAGTCATGAAAACGTTAACGCTGGGAGTTCAACATTAACTAAATATGACAACGTCGCTTAAGCTCCTCTATATGTCGTTCATATCAAGGATTAAAATTCTACTGTTTTACTGACACGTCTCTAGAAAGGAAATAAATAGATATTGTATAAGGAATGTGTTTATGTAACTTAGCCAATATGTCTTACAAACCGTTTTCCACATACTTTATACCATTATCAAAACATTGTAAACAGAGACCCGCCGTAGGCATTCAAGTCATTCAACCTTAATCTCCCATAGAGAAGCTAGAGGAATGTTTTCTAACGTGATTTTAACCCAGGATTAACTCAATAAAAATGACAAGCATACTGGAAGAAATCTATCCTGATCGGCTTACTGCTGTTGTTAGGCCCACCATGATTTTTTAAATATGTGCAATAATGACACGATGTAAAAAATGCATCGATATATAGTCAGAATATAGGATGTCATTCTTCTGGTTAATTGGCAATTAGTTGTGCTTCATTGAGTTCACGACGACACATCTTAACCCTCAGGTTTAATCTGATTACCAGCAAGCATAAGGGCTGAACTTACAAGTAACACAATGTTGTAAAAATATTTGGATACCTAGAAGCAATGATATTCAACATTTACTACTTATGGATGGATCATAAGCTACAAAGTAATCATATTAATTGTAAATTGAAATATTCCACGATATAAACATACTACTACTACTAATAATTTTACTAAGAAAGATTAATCAATCAAATGGTAAAACGAAAGTAAGACAAAACTTAAATATTGAGTGCCAAGCACTTACGTTATATTATAGAGACAAACGATTACTTGCACTCATGCCTAAAATTTTAAACTATGAACGAAATGTAATTCCTGATGATATTATCATAACCATAATTGAAAAAATACGTAAAAATACATTTATAGAAGAGCATGGGTTCAGCAAATGATTGTTCATGTTTATGATAAAGGTATATACTCGTATATTTAAATGTGTTGAATTGGCACTGAATTGAGCAGGTGTTACATTGGTACTGATGAACTTGACACCATATTGACAGTGTGTGCATAAAATACATTGATATGTAAACACTTATTGACGAACCATATGTACAAATAGACTTGTTGATCCTGTTCAATTATTAAATTAACTTATATCAGGTATTATTTGCTTGACCCATACTCGTAAATAGAAGTTGATGTATATTTATAAAACATCTCATTCCTACAGGCGAGGGGCAATATTTCACCTTTGATATCCATCTATTAAGAATTAGTTACCAGGATTTCGAAAGCTGTTCGATGTAAATTAGAACACATTACCAAATTATGTTTTAACTCTCGTGAAAATAATGCAGAGATACCAATCCCTAACAGCAATTAATTTTTATGAACCCGAAAATACAAATTGACAGACTATGGATTTAAATTAGAATAAAGATACTTTAAAATCAAGCAACGTGCAAGAAAACAAAAATAATGAAGAAATGAAAGAGAACAAAGGAATTTTATATACTTTGAAAAAATGAAAACGGGAAAAGTTTAGAGAGCGGTCTGCAATCCTCACCAAGTCCGGAAACCATAAAAAGTTTCCCTTCCAAACTTCTTAAAATTGACTCATGATTGAAACTTTAGACGCGTACTACGTATTAATTTATCTCAACACGATGCGTTTCGAAGTGTGCTCACATCCAATCGAGTTGTGTTTACAGAAAATCTGTGGAAACACAACTATCTAACGTCTGTTCAATTACCTTGATCTTCCACAATCTTGTACCTGAGACTGGGATTATGAACCATTGTCATCTTAACACTTTAAACTTACAGCTTTAGGCTCAAAATTAAAAATATTGAACATACCACTCGTGAAATAACACAGAGGGCTCCCAAAGAGAAAAAAGTCTGTTATTAAAAATGGGAAAAACATCCGCCACTCACTTTAACCATATGCGTAGCAGAAACGCATGCACACACGAAACTCTTAAGTCGCTAGTTAACATTCTCCATCTCCCATTTCATTTTACGAACGAGTAAACACAGAACTAGTCAAGGCCACACAGAACATCGTCGGGCCTGAACGGAGAAGTGGGACGAAAGGATAGGTGTCCCTTTTCACGGCAACCAACGAGGTAGTTCTCAACTTTGTTTATTTTTAAACATTGCTTCTAGCATTGTGACAAACCTCACAACATGGCTCCAGCCTTTATTTTCGCTCAGTTAACAAATGCAAGTGTCGACAGACGCGACTCTGTAACATACATATACACACACACACATATTTATATCATAAAAAGATTCAAAGAATCAAAGGGAGAGCGGTCCATTTCGTTTTTTTTAACGGCGGATTTGATTGCTGAGAAAAAATTACAAAGGTATCGCAATGGAACTATTATTAAAATATTTACAGCTGCACAACGATTTTAGTTCGTTTTATGCCCGTCGGAGTTGAGTAAAACAAGTTTTTGAAATTTTGAGTTGAAAAAAACAAGCGTCTCCTGACGCCAGCAAGAACCACATCATTATTTAATTACTCATATATATGCTTTTATACTATTTACGGTACTTATACCTAAATAACCTTGCCGAAAAACCTTTTACGCATGGCTTCGGGAAATCAAACTTCAGCTTTCTCTCTAAAGCACCACGAAGAATTCAAACACCAGTCGCGTCCGACCTTGGTGGCAGGCGAGCCACAATGAGTTCTTGGAAAACTCCAAAAATATTTAAATAAACAAATTACAGAAATGTAGACAAACGTAACTCGGCAAGCAATGGAAAAAGAGGCATTGCGGTAGCTTCTAAAAATATATTTGCCGGGCCAATTGTATAGAAAGCAGCTTGGGAAAGGTTTATAAGTTCATGGAATGGAGTCTTTTAGCTGGCGTATCATTACGGCTAAGCTTCATCATGGGAATTTATACACACCACTCATTCACAAGCTTCAAGAAAATACGTATGAGAATAGCAGCCATTAAAATTATAACTGTACGTGCCAACGAGAAAAATAGGGAGGAAGAAACCCACTAATAAGACGTGACGTGTGCACCAAAACATCGAATCTCACCAAAAACGAGTCACATATGAAACATGCAATATTGGAAGTGGTTGAAACAAAACAAAAAAATCCTTCCGGTTAACATGTGAGTACTCCAAAGTGAGAGGGCAAAGAACAGATCGCAGGACTGTTAATGTTCGATTCGCCCAAGATAACTCCACGGGATCCTCAAAAGTGGACTCACCCACAAGAGCGAAGAAGAAGTCGAGGTTTCCTCAACGGGCGTAACTGTCCTCTTCCACGAGAGACGCTGTCCAGGCGGAACTTGAGCGGAGCACAGCAGCGGGAGTAAGAGGCGATGGCCTCCACGAAACAAAGGCGCATCTGCCGTATCCGGGCAACGGGAGAGTGAGTGGCATCGGCCGGCAGCCGGCGTGCGCGTCGGTCGCCGAAGTGAGGCGCCGCGGGAGAAATCTCGGGAGGGAGAAATCGGATGATGACCCTGGCGTCGGGGGAGAAGAGAGCATCTTCTCCTCCTCTCGGCCGCGAGCTATGGGGGCCACAGCACGGAGCCCGGCCGACTCCACACGGCTTTCGATTTCTCCGAACACGATGGGGTGACCGTGGGGAGGAAGATCAGGGACCGGGAAAGAAGGTGGGAGATGAAGATGACGACCTCTCTCAATGGCGGGCGTCGAAGTCTCCGACAGCCACACCAAAGATAATACCAACCGTACCTCTAGGCTCAGGACCAATCGGCTGGCGACACTAACGGCGTGAGCCGCACTGTGATAAATAGTTGTCACTGAGGAAGGCGACCACGGCTCAGGGCATCTGCGCCGTAAACGATGGGCGGGTATTTGTGAAGAGATAGGATTGGTGAAAGGGTGAAGAGAAACCCAGAGTCGGCTGTTCTAAACGGAAAGCGTCAAGGTGACCATTAATTAACGTCCCATCTGACGGGTCGAGTACTGAATTTGAACACAAATAGGGATCGCAATTGCACTAAAAAAATGGAATATTGCCCGGACTCGAACCTTGGCCCTTAAATGGAAAATCCAGTGCACTAGCTACCAATCAATACCAGATTCCTCGCATGAATAGTATGACCATCATAGGCTACTGAGCATTACAATGTGAAGTAAGCTGTCCTCTTTTATCTTCCTATTTTTTGTTTACAAACCGAATAATATTTATAATCATTACCAAGTTAACTATGCTTATATCAATACTCAATGATACGATTAAATGGGAAATAAAGTGATTGACGTATTTTCATAAAGGAAACACGTTGAATATCATTAACGATGCCTTCGTTTAAGCTAAGATTACACGCATTAGTTCCTATTTAATAAAAATACACTGTTCTTCCAGAAGTTATATCTTTCTCATATCATAACTGTAACTTGAGAAGAGAATACGTAAGCTACAAAAAGAGAAGGCTGAATCATACGGTGGTTATATAATTTTTGAAAAAGCGTTAAGCGAACTAATTACGATTTTTAGTACATACAACAATGGTGTCACAGAATTATACATACTATACATACATACATTCGTAATGATTCCGATGAGACAGAAGGGCATGAGATCGGTTGAGAGCATCGTGAGATGCAAGGACTTGTTACGAGAATAATAGAATGGGAAACATGAAATGGTTACAGAATAGAGAACGAAAAAGTAATTCAAGAATAATGGGATAGAGGAACTGTCTCGATGATAGAGAAGCAGCATTGGTGAGAGGAACGATAGCAAGATTTAAGGAGGCTTGGATTTTCAGGTGCTCCAATTGCCAAGGTAATATAGCAGTATCGTATTAACTGGACAGAAGCAAAGAATAACTCATCCCTAGGCAAGAATGACAAAATGGGTTTCAAACTCGCGTTATTTCAATAACCAGACTGGCATCTTAATGACCAACACGCTTGATCATGTTATCAAATTTTACTTCCGCTTGGCAGGCTAAAGAATGTTATTATCTCTTTTCAAATTGCCTGGATTTTAAAGCCACATATTTCAATTTCCCGAACGAGTCGCAAGAGGAAAGAGACTTTGAGCAGTATCATGAACACGTTCAGTAAGGCGACAGCGACGACGCGGAGGAGAGACCTGTGATCGTTCTCCATGCTTATCAGTTATCTAGATAATCATTTTCTATATTGCAAAGAAAATGGCGGATTGAGTATATTGGGATGCAGGTTTTCTGAGAAGTTTTTCTTCAATTAGAGAGATAATGGCTTCGAATGAGCGAGGCATACTTGGGCCGCACTCAAGCGTTTTCCCCGTGTAAATCTGAAAGGTACCACAGGGCACGGCGGGCATTAAAGTCCCCGCCCAGATTCCCCGGCAATGCCGGGCTCACGGGAGCGAAACTACGGGGTCAGTGTCAACGCGTTTCCCCGGATGATAGGCACGCGACCGGTCACTCTCTCCCCGTTCCCCCGAGGGGGTGAGGGGGATTCCACTACGGCCGAGAGCCCCTGGGGAGGGGATAATGAAAGGATCGACGCGGCTCCCAGCGGAGAATGTCGATGGGGGACTTAAGTGGGCGTCTCCCATTAGGGCGTGCGAACGGTGAGGACAAGGGATGCATCCAGAGAGCAAGACAGAAGGGGCATGATACGGGTTGGTGACTACAGCACTGGTCTTCCCTCACGAAGGACCGGGTTCGAAACACGAGCAGTTTTTTTAGACAGTTTAGCAGAGAAGTTTCCTAGGAATCTGATGCTCTGATCTGATACACACCCTCGCAGTGGCTTGCACGGTATCGTGTACATGTCGTGTAGATGATGCTCTGGTAAATATAGTCCTCGAGGGCAGAGTGAACGACAAGAATAACAAAGGAAGGTCATGTAATACACGGAACCATTGGTGAAGTATGTAAAAGACTAGCGTAAATAAGAAGAGGTTAGTCAATTGTAGAAGCTAGTTGAGAGTTGCGTCACACCAATCTTGCGTCAAACCAATTCATAACTGGCTATGAAGATAAGGGTATATTTGAGTGCTGTGTGGAGAGCAATTCGAGTTCAGTACTTTGTCCGTCGGATAGGACGCTAAGCCGTGGCCCCTTTGGTACCTTTTTCCAAGAGCAGGTTAATGCTGACGCCGAGTTTCACTCCAACCTACCCTCGTTCCTTGAAAAAGTCTTACCTCTACCCAGTTACCCACCCATTCTAATGGGCGCAAATGACCTCAGCTGTCTGTGGCCTACCTCCCGAATGACAGCAACACAAGAATGGCGCACCAAACGCCAACGAGTCTCCCGAGCGGGGCATCGCGAAAGTCACGCACGCACGGGCAATTTCAAGACGATCGGAAAGTCACGGTCACGTCGAAGATCGCCGTCCGCTCTCCAAACGCCCGTTCGATGCGTTCGGGAAATTGCGTGCGACTTCCGCACGAGGAGGAGCTATAATTCCCTCCGAATCGTCCGTCCTAGCCGTGCCACGACCGAAACGCCCCTTTCGAGTCCCGGGCGCGGAAGAATAGCACGGGCAGAGGGGGAGCAACGGCCTCCGAGACCTGATTCACGCTCAGAAATTGCCGCCGCCGACGGGGCAGGTTCCGATGTTACGTGACAGCGAAATTTTCAGCTTTCCTCCCTCAATCACATCCCCCTGGGGATCACTAACGAAGAACGACTCTCTCTTTCTTGAGGTCGGTCTTTGCGGGATCAGCTCCAAGGAATGGAACACATACCTCAACCATTGTCCGGCGTTTCTCTTCTATAGTCACATCCATCAATCTCCAATCCGCAAACAATAACGAAAGTAATTTATCAAGGATAAAAAGAGATACGATTTTGCAAATTCCACTGCTAATTTTTTTGCTCGTACGTCACAGGTTTCAACAATGTATGCCTTATTCTGTCCTACCAGACCTTAGCTTTATAATATTAAACTTTAGCATCAATACATTAAGTCATGTCAAATAAGATAACAGAATGTACTTAGGCCGTGCCAATAAAATAACAGTAGTGGAATTAACCGATTCACACAATGTACACATTCAATTCATTCAATGTACACATATTGAATGATTCCAACAAAATTAAACCATAAAATTTTAAAACTCAGTTGAAAGCAAACGATGCTGCCAGGGAGGTAAACAGTGAAGGCGACGTATTTTTAAGCACATTTTGTGTGACCCCAAGAAGCTTCAAATGTGCAACACATGAGGGTTTTTGTTCTTGATTTATTCGCATGTGGGACTGTGACAACAAATCTGTTTAGACCACAGATGGTTTAGACCATTACTACCCTTAGAGCGTTACGCATCGCCTGTAACGCAAGAGGAGAATAATATTTAGAAATTAGTTGCATATAATGCGATACTGAGAATGTGAGGGACAGGACGAGGAGGAGAAAAAGATTTTACGATTATTTGTAACAAAGTAGTAAGGATAGCAGAAAGAGGAGAAAGAGGAATAGGCAGATTTGAAGAGAGAAATAACACTGGAAAGACAGGTGAATGGAAAGTAAAGAGTAGGGACATTTCATCAACACCTGGCGCACTGACTGTGCAATACTATCCGATAACATCAAATGAGTCTGCTTCGTTTCCTTCTTAACTAAGCAGCAGATACGATAATATGATATTAACAATATATTCGAGCGAGTGATGGTGGTACATTTGGAGTCACCTTCTGCCACAAGCCATTGCGGAGGCTTGCAGGGTACATAGCAGATGAAGTTAGTGCGATCGAAAATGTCAGTCAAAGTCTGGATGATTATATATCCTTGAGAATGAAGAGCGAATTCAGTTATCTTGAATTCAAGGGAAAGAGGAAATGATTTGAGGGGATAAAGGGTCAACGGTTCCCCGAGTTGAAAACTCTCATCCTGTGTGAGCCTGAATATTCAACCCGTACGTAAACCACAGGAATCCTTAATCTGTGCTGGGCTGTGGTAAAACCTGATGCACTACAAAAACGTTACGTTTCTTCCCTGTTCTTTACATGATTTTTAACCTTCATCCCAGTACCTTTATATGGATTAAATTGTTCAGTGAAATCCCTTTGTCCCACTTTCTATCAATGAATGGATAATCTGTCATGACATTCTGTTAATCAACATTTTAAAGAGAGAATAACAAGGAATTCCCAGACAGAGACAAACACGACAAAACATGTTACCACTGCCGCGCACTCCTTTTTTTAGACATCAGTAATTGCAGAAAAAAGTCATTTTTCAAGGGTTTAAGGGTAGTTTAAAACTGAAGTCGAATGTTAATACCCGCGGATAAGTCTGAGGAATTCAATACTTTCTCATAAAATGAGTAGTCGTGTATGTAACTCTAAACACTTGAGCATTTGTTGCTGCACTGAAATACCAAACACGAAACGTTCCTCGAAAGCTTCCAAAATAAAACTTTTTCACATTATAAACTTACCCACACACAACCACCGTTTAGTTTCGTTTTACTTTTTAGTCTCACATTATTATGTATAACGTTTCGAATCAACGGTGCCGGAGGCGGAAAGAAGGTGCCAGTGTCCTCATAATTTATGCGGCCTTGACCGCGAAGACCCATGGATGCTGTCCGATAGAGAATGTTATGAAAGGTAGAAAGCTAGCTGGACTAGCCAGCCGGCGAAGAGAAACTTCCGACGAACCGACAGAGGCGTAGAACTCGATGGTAGAGGACATTACATTTTGGGAAGACGGGAAACTCAAAACGCAAGAGGTTAATTCGGCAATAGAGGCGTGAAATACTCGCGCATAATCACATGGGTCAACATCGCATCATTCACCGCGGTTCCTTACCGCTAAAAGAGACACGTGGAACCATTCTCCGTAGTCTCCCGGGCGACGGAGACGCGGAGGTCCTCTCTGAGGAGGGATGCCCACTAACAAGGCAAATTGCTGAACGAGGGGAGTTATTTGCGAAGCACTTTTCACCCCGGCGTCCTTCCCGTCGCGGGCAAACAACCGCCGAACCACGACTTCCAGTCTGCGCGAGCACTTTCCCCGAATTACCGTCTCTAACCCCCGTCACTTCCGAGATATACTACCTCTCCATTCTCCCACTTGTTGATTGATGCCAAACCGGTCCACCAGAATGCCTGAGAATCATTTTAGCCTAATCTTTTTAGCTTTAGCATTTGATCTATCAATCTTCATGCTGCAATTCGCACCTTTATTCTAAAAATGAATCACTATTTTGTTCTTTGTTGGCCGATGTTCAGACTTGCCAGCACCGACTACTGGCCTTTAGTGTCAGTCCAAATATTTTGTCATCCATGTCTAAAGATATTTATTTTACGTGGTGATGTGGGATTTTTCATTTCATCTTATTCAGTCAACAATCCCGAGATTGGTTTGACGCAGCCCTCTGCTCGATTCTTCTATTGGCCAACCTCCTCATATTGACGTAACTCCTCTCTTTTACATCGTTCACAACCTACACAAGTGAAGAAACGTTTCATCCTTAGGGTCACTCTTTAGCGACTGTTTTTTTTTCTGAAATCCTTTTCACGGATAACGTTTTCAAGGATTTTCAAGACTAGGCTACCCGCCCTATCCCTTCATTCAATCCCCTTTCCCACCGTTCACACATATACATAGTGTGCAGGGCAATTCTATGCCCAAACGATAAATCATATTTAAATAATGACCTAAGAGCAATTGAAAAATGGTGTCATACGTGGCAGTTAAAATTATATTTAAAACAATGTGTAGTATTGAATTTTTGGAAAAATGAATAGTTCTCCACCTAGCACTTACAAAATAAGTAATAATAAATCAACAGTCGTGGAATCCATCAAATATCTTGGAATAAGACAGACACATGATCTTTCGTGGTGTAGTTCATGGAAGCAGCTGATACATTGTGAAAGTTCATTGCTAGCACGTGAAAAGCACACTTTTCAATTCCACTGCTAAGAACTGTTAACAGTGGATTGGCCATGTCTTTTTTTCACCTACTAGATCCTTCTTGGGGTAAACACATACGTGAAATTTTCGGTCTAACTAGTCGTAAACTGGGATTCATCAAAAGAGTACTGCGTAAATGAGACCATCATGTACGAGAAATCAGCTACTTTTCCCTTGTTGAACCTCATTTGGAATACGCTGTCAGTATATGGGATCCATACGAACTAGGACTATATAATGAACTTGAACGTGTGCAGCGATGATCGGCAATATTGGTGAAAGGACGGTACGATAACTATATTAGCGTAACCAGTCAATTAAATTAATTAAAAAAGGGAATCATTATCAGATCATACGTTGAACTTAGACTTAATCTCTCAAATAAATATAATGATTACATTTTCCCTGATGACGTTTAAAATATTTTGCAAACTCCAATTTATTATGGTAGACTGGACCATAATCACAAAATTAGAGAAATTTTATGCGGAACTGGCAGATTCAAAATGCCCTTCTTTCCTCGTACAATTACGGATATAAATATCTGTAAATACATCCAATAGCACAAATATGAGTGTATCAATGGGCAGCATAGGTAATTACATGTTGGTATAAGGACTTTAAGCTAACCGAACTAACAGCATGAAATGTTGCATGCTTGATGCAATTTTCATCTTTTTTAAACTATGAGGTTTATACTGGTATAGGTATTATTACTAATCCTATTTTATGCATGATATGTAATGCACGTTTGGTGTGATTCACCACACCTAAATGGTGGCTTTCATTGGCAGAGATTTTTCGACAAATCTACACTGATTCCTTCCCGAGCGCTTCCAATTCTCCCTTTCGACGATCTCATCACTTTGAGGGCCGACCCTCCCGAACTGCGGTTTCGACCGCAAGGATTCCATTTCCGAGAGGCGCTCATGCGAGAGGATAATCGCCTCGGAGCGTCTTCACGACGGTCGACTGCCGCGTTGGTCGCCTGCGGGGTACAAGACGCCCTTCCGGGAATTGCGTTGGAGAATTCCCGGCGGAAGAGGAAGGGAGAAGAGTTTTAATGATCTGCACTTGAGGAATGTAGGCAGGGGGAATGGATAAGAGAGAGAGGAGGAAATGGTGGAGATGTTAACTGTTGCTGTTATTGATAGAGGCGACCGGAAGCTGAGGGGAGTCGGGCTAGTGTTCTGACTTCCCATTTCGAGGGCCAAAGTTCGAATCCCGGAAGTGTAACAATGAAGTGAACGTTGAAGATGCTTGTCTTTCGGGATTCCCTCCGCGTTGGTCCATGGTTGCTCGGACGACAGTTTCGCCGGCGTTGCAGTCGGTTTCCTCAGGTCAGTGAAGTGATGTGCAGAGTTTTTGGCCGTCTTATATATTCATCCGTAGGGGATAAGTCCGTTGTGATTGGTTGTAGTAATGACAGACGCCAATGCAACAGCCAATCATGGGAGACCTAAACAGCCAATTACGGACACCAATACTACAACCAATGACAACGGACCTATCCCCTACGGATGAATATATAAGACGGCCAAAAACTCTGCAAGACATCACTTCACTGACCTGAGGAAGCCGACTGCAACGCCGGCGAAACTGTCGTCCGAGCAACCATGGACCAACGCGGAGGGAATCCCGAAAGACAAGCATCTTCAAGTAAGACAACCCGCGGAAGCCTACACAATGAAGTGAACGTCTCTACGGCTGTATGCAAAGTAAAATTGAAGAAGAAAATGTCCCCAAAGCCGTAATCTTTAAGGGCGGAGGAAAAAAAGAGGGGAGGAAGAAGTTGTTAGAATGGTACGTTCATCCACATCATTGGGTGGATGACCTATCAGGAATGATGGGAGGTGCTTTGTTTTTTTGTATTGTCGCTACTGCTGCCTAGCGATAGTGTGTAAATAAGAAATAAATAAAGTTGTTGTTCTTCATCTTACGCAACCTAAAAAGGAGTAAGTTTTATATTCCACATTCACCACGGCTAAGAGAAGTATATACAGATTAAGGGAGCTCTCAATCACTCGTACAAAATCAAGCATAGAAAGAATTTTAAATGTAAGCAAATGACACACTCGCACACTTACTCATTAGTCTGACAAAAAATCGTCGAACACAACATTAAGGGAATCAAGGTAAGAATACAAACGAACTGTGACTCACACGATCACTTACTCACTCAGGTTTGTATACTAAATGCAGTCACCTTCATGAGTTCAATTACATACACAAGCAAGGCTCACGAGCATTTCTCCAACGCCAGTAACCCGTCATACACACAAGATAAAAAATAAAAATGAGGTTCAAGAAATTGATGAGAAAGGAAAAAGAAAAAATAAAGTAAATAAAATAAAATAGATATAACCCGGCAGTGGCAGAGATTTTTCGTGGGTGAAAACGATCCCAACTAAAGTGCAGTGCGGAGAACACTTCAAGTTCATCTACATCTACGCAATACCCTGCAAGCAACCGCGAAGGTGTGTGGCAGGGAGTGAAGATCAGCAAGGCTACTACGTGGAAACATGTTATCGGTATGACAATCTATCTCTCTAATCTTATTGGTCTGGTAAAATCTTGTATAATACACAGGTTCTCTTAATATATATTTAACATCTTCAGTACCTAAAGCTATCAGTTTTTAAGTTTTTGCAGGAGATTAAATGTGTACCTTGACCTACGATCTGATAATGATTCCCAACCTAATTCATCTATTAATACCGATACGGATAGGCTACTAAACCTATTGTAACACCTTTTAACAAACCTAGCTGCTCTACGCTGCACACTGTCTAGTTCTCTGATCAAAGCTCATTCGTTCGAATCTCATATACTGGCTTCATATTCAAAGTGGGGTCCAATTACTACTTCAGTCGGTTGGAACGTAACACCATTGATCCCTTGGTGCCTTTTGTTAAGGGTACGTTGAAGCTGACGCTGGGTTTCTCCTACCCTTCCTCCATACCCTGAAAATAATATCAAATTACCCGCCTGTTCCAATGACCTTACGTTGTCAGTCGCCTCCTCCCCCCCTAAAGGACTACACCCGAAAGATGACTCAATTTCCAAAATTACTCTTGGGTGGGTTTTTTTTAATACAACCAAGAATATTTTTAAGGATAGGAGTAAGATAGGAGAGAGGCACTCATCTCTTCCTTCTTCGAGACATTCGATGAACGGAGAACTGAACTTCAAGCACTTTGCACAAGACACTCCCCTTCCTTCCCTAAATAATCTCCATGCATAAGCTTGGATAATATTACAAAAATATCCCGAGAAGAAGAACAATACCATTACATACCTACAATTCATAGGGAAATTAAAATAATAAAATTGGACAAATTTTAAAATACGAAAAAAATGTATTAACAGCAGAATAATCATTTTCAATAAAGTTTTAACTCATTAAAATTATTTTGTCAAAATATATAGCTATCACTTTATAACAGGCTTTCCTTGCCTAGTATCAAAATCATTCCCAGTACTCTCATCACAGAACTCATCTTCACCGGTACATATTTTATTCCGAAAAAAATAACCTGTGTTACAACAAAATAACATCACTGCCTAATATATCTTCTTCCTCACTAGACATCACAATGAAGCTAAACATGCATCACAACTCTCACAGGAATCTCACCCAGAAGAGCGCTAAGGAATACCACTCTCGTCACAAACAGGTCAGCGAGGAATGATGCACTTTGGCCCTTTCATGGACCGTTTTGGACTCTTAGAAAAGAAGGCCGCGCTGGTCCAGGTCAGTAACGCTTGGATAATATTACAAAAATATCCCGAGAAGAATAATAATATCAATACATACAATTTGTATGCATTGATATTGTTGAGTCCACCTGACGAGCTGGGCCAGCCAAGTCGTCAGGTGGACTCAACGCCAACACTTCTCCGCTCCTCAACTCAAGAGAGCGGCATCCCTGATGGCCGACGCATTTTGAATAGGCAGTCGATATTCAGTAAAAGCACACAAAAAAAGATGCGAAAAAATCATGCATGCATCTCCATGGTTGAGAGAGGAGATACGACTTAGATTCACGTCTGCACAGCTGCGAAACTCGGCATCTCCACAAAGGAAAGGCACGGATGCGATAGAACGAACAAAGTAGGAGAAAGAAAAACGGAGGTGGGCATATATACATTTCCGACCGCCGACATGCTAATGCGGAACGGAATACAAACACCCTCATCTACTCTTCCATCGCGGTGAACTTGGCGCAGATGGTAACACTCCCTGTCGAAGATAGGAAGGAGTATTGTCTGACGGAAAACACTCTGATTTTCATTCCAGATGACGAGGAGGAGGTCTGCGCAACACCTATCACGATGACATTTACATACTATGCATAACACAACTTATTGAGCACAACTGTGAGGTAAAAATATGTGAATGATCATACATGGCTACGAGAATATACATTACAATCCTTTCGAAACTACCATACATGATCGCTGTTAGGTAATCTGTGATTTTCACGAACGAATTAAGTAACAAAAATATGTACGAATAAAATTGGTAAGCCTCCGCCAATAAATCAATATTAAACGCAGGGAGCAGGGAACCAATAAGCTATGTTCAAGATTCATCCATTCTCCAACGTAAGTGATAACTTTTAATAATGCAAAATGATTTTTCACTTTTAACAGTCGTTTTGCGCTAGTTAAAATTAAAACAGAAATCAGAACGAAGGAAACATTATTTGGTTTCTCGAAAAATGTTTTTACAATTGAGGAGTAAGTTTTACAGTGAATTTAAACTATTTTTAATTCAAGCATTTTTAAAGTTAAAGAAATATTTAATGGCCATGTTATAATCACGAAAATTTTCACATTAAAAACGCTAATTTTAACCAAATTAATTACATTGCAAAAAATATTTTATCATTTTGATGAAAAAAATAATTAACTGAAAGCAGAAAAGGCGAGCCTCCTTTTCCCAAGGGCTTAAAGAGCAGTTTCCGCGAACCAGAAGCGCATAGCTACCAGAATCATATGCTCACGGTAAATCCTCAATGCAATTCCACGACCTTATTTACGGTGCACCATTACGCCGTGAATGCCTCATGAGACAAAACAAGGAATGAGAAATGGGTCTTTCGAACGGAAATATTTGTACGGCATGAGAACATGTATATCCCAAGCAATTGGCGGGCATTGTCACGTGAGAGATGTAGCAACCGGAAATGGAAGTATAATACATGGTGATTCAAGTCATTGAACCGTTTCGTAAGGCAATAACTCCGGGACCGCTCTACCATGTTTATTGAATCGCTGTCTACAGGAGAAAAGACAATCTCAATTTACATTTTGTTTATAGTAGAGGGCTCGTATTGGGAGAGGGGGAAGTGGGGTTTTCGTTAGTTGCTGTCGGCTTACCCACTCTTCAACACTGATACGAACATAAAGGTACTGCGTATTTGGAGGTGAATCATTGTCCACACTAACCTAGAAGTGAGCGATTACGCAAAAAAACTTTTTTTTGTATAGTCGGACAAAGATTCGAAGATTCAGATCCATGTATCTGAGATTCGATCGAATCCTGTCCTGAAATCGTCGACCTTAGAACACTAGTCGCCCAGGTTATACATACATGCGCTACGCCATGACATAGCACTCGTTCCTCTTACGTTCCGATTTTGGGAGAAGGTATGGGGCCTTGAAAACCAAAGAATTCAACCTTTTGATTTTTCATTGAAGAGGGCGATTTGTGATATTTGCGTCAGTTCGATACTCCGCAGAAATTCTTCTAAAACTACTAAAGCAATGAGGAAAAACGTAAAAAAGCAGTCACTTCCAGCATGTGAAGCAATAAAATCACGCAAGTTATCCGAAAAAGCCAAACAAGAAAATGACGAAACCCTCTTCTCTGTACACCTACACCTGCACGATATCCTGCAAACCACCGCGAGGGTGTGTGGCAGGGGGTGAAGATCACCAAGCATGCACTACCGACATGCAAACGAGCAACTATAGGGTCTCATGGAACTAGATTGTTAGTATCTACAGTATTTAAGGGATTAATACATGCATCGTGCACTACAGACTGCTCTAAAATATTTCCCCTACCTATCCCTTTGCTATGCTGCCTATTATGTTCTCTCATAGTAAGGGGGAAAAATGCTATTGTGAATCTATCAATACGACCATCTATCTCTCTAATCTTATTTATCTGGTCGAATCTAGCATAATACGCTGGTGTTTTTAATATGTGCCTAACATTTTCAGTAAAGCTATCCGATTGAAATTTCTCTAATAGATTTAATCTGTACTTTAACCTACACTCTGATAACGACTCTCACCCTAATTCTTGTATTAATTCTGAAACACTACTCAACCTAACGTAACACCTTTTAACGAACTTAGCTGCTCTACACTATACGCTGTACGTTAATATTTCAAAACTTAGTCTCGATACAGAGTTGAATCCTCCCGATGATGTGAGATATTCAAGCCTGCCGCGTGAACGGTGGTGAAAAACACATTAATTGCCATGAGAAAAAATTCACCTGGACCGGGAATCGAACCAGGGTCCTTTGACTTTCCGGGCCACTGCCCAGGCCCAGGCACTACGCTACCCAGGATACTTAATTCCCATGGCAATTTTACCGAGGTTCAAGGTATTAGATTTTGAGCCCTCGCGGTCCATCAAGGATGGCAACGCAAGGAAGAACACGCTGGATGGTGTTCACCATTGTCATGGTTTCTTTGAAGCCCTTTCTCCCTTGCGTTGCCATTCTTGATGGACCGCGAGGGCTCAAAATCTAGTAACTTGAACCTCGGTAAAATTGCCATGGTAATTAAGTATCCTGGGTGCGTAGTGGTCTGCGAAGTGGCCCCGAAAGTCAAAGGTTCGATTCCCGGTCCAGGTGAATTGTTTTCTCAAGGCAGTTAATGTGGCCTCCCAATTATGTATGTTTCTAATCCTTGTCTCCATTTATAAGTACTTAGGTGTAAAAGTTTTAGAATTGAATAAAAATAAGGAAGATACTTATTTGGGGTTTGGATTTGATGAAAAAAAAAGAGTTTCCGATTCGATCAAATTTTGGATTCGACCCATCACTAGTTTTTTTCAACCACTTTCGAGAGATTTGGAGGGACGGAAAAACACAAATATCCGCTGACATAATACACATGTGCTTCCCCCATGAGGGAGGACTTGGATGTGGAGGGCGAGTCCAGTATGGCCAGAGGGATTCATATTCAACATTAGCGAGCTAACTTTCTGAAACTTTATTACATTTACATACGTTTATTCCGTCATTTACCCCACCAAAATTCTTTTTTTAAAATATAGCTTCTTGAAATCGCCCAAAGACTTTTGAATCATTGACACAACTTCGGCTTTCACTTGGAGGAATTTTTTTTATAATCGAAAATACCTAAACTTCTTCATATTCCACAAAACCTTTTAAGCACCTTCATGGGGCAGTCACTTGAGAATGTCACTCATGAAGTGAAGCCGGTTTATTCCAAGAAGTTATGTTATTTACGACTTTTTAATCACACTGCAAGACGCAAGCTCTGATTTAAAAAAACTTCATATCCTCTCATGCAAGCATCGTAGTGTTTGTGATAAAATATACCTGTGGACGTTACCAAAAAAATCCACCCCTCGACATGGCAATATTCGCCACCCTATTTGTCGATGAGCGTTTGGGAGTCCGCAGGGATGGCTCAGCAAACAAATTCCCCAGCCACTCAAGTGTGATCCAGTGACCTGCGAAAGCTCCACCTCTCTCCTGCCACAGGGATAAACGCCCTCATCTCGTCCAGCGACCCCCCGGAGCAATTTGAGGAGGAGAGGATAGACCGTGCGAAGGAAGCTACACGGTTCATTCACGAGAATCCCTGCTCAAAGGCGCCCGGGACATATTAAATTGCCTGAAATCTGGAGAAGGAGCGATAGCATGTGGGTTTTGCTGTCGATAAGTCCCTCAAGTCCCTGGCTGAAGATCAATAAGAAGAAAACTAAGATATTGGTGTGCAGCAAAAGAAAAGAGGCCAAAACCAACGTTAAACTAGGAAAACAGAAACTGGAAGAGGTGAAAGAGTTCTATTACCTGGGAAGCAGAGTAACCAACGATGGACGAAGCAAGAAAGAAATAGTGAGTAGAATAGCCCAGGCAAAGAGGGCATTCTATCAAAAGAAGAACCTACTTACAGCTGGAAATACAAGCTTGGAAGTAAGGAAGCAATTCATCAAAACGTATATACGGAGCATGTTCCTTTACGGCAGTGAGGCATGGACGATGACAGCAGCGGAGAAGAAAAGGGTGGAAGCATTCGAAATATGGTGCTATCAAAGAATGATGAAGATTAAATGGATCGACCGAGTAAGTAACGAGGAAGTCCTACGAAGAGTGGGAGAAAAGAGAAGTCTGCTGAAAACTATAAAAAGAAGACGGGTCAACCTAATCGCCCATATCTTAAGGCACGATGGCCTGATGAAGACAATCGTCGAGGGAAAAGTGAACGGGAAAAATGGAAGAGGCAGGTCTCGTATGAGTTACATGGAGCAGGTCGTAAAGGACGTGAAAGAGAGGAACTACGTTGGTATGAAGAGGTTGGCCGATGGAAGAATCGAGTGGAGGGCTGCGTCAAACCAATCCTAGGATTGTTGACCCTTGATGATGATGTAGTCCCTCAACTTCGAATGATAGACCCCACAATATCGAGACTTGTAGCCAAAGGGATCACGCGGTCACAGTGAGCGAAAGGCGTTGTTGCTGGCGTTTATTACGTTTTTTTCAAGAAAGTGCGACTAGCCCCGGCGGGCGGGAGGAAGATACCAGAAATACCTGGAAAAACTCGGTAAAATTCTTGACCAGACGAATCCAGCCCACCCTGGCCATTGGTCAAGCCTTGTTCACGAAGCATTATGGGTTAAAACAATTAAAACATGACCTAGACGCTGATGGTCTCTGCTGCAGTTCCACGAGTTTTGATCAGATGTCCAAATTATTTCAAGCTTTTTTCATTTTCCAGACTGTCCTTCACTAATATAAACCGTAAGAGCAATCGACAAGAATAAAAATGGATTCCAATATTTTAAATTAAGCAGCTTGTATTGCTGTGCTATCACCAATGTTAAAGAACAAGCTTTGTATTCATTTTTATTCCTTACTTTTCGGGAAGCATTACTGATTCTTTAAGTAACATTTAATTTCAGAGCAAAACACCTACGTCTAGCCATATTCCTTTCAATTGACAAAGAAAAAATGTCGGAGGAACCGGATGGCATTTAGGTTCAACACTTCTTGGTTCCCCATTTCGATTAACCGTCTGCGAATGCTTCGCAGTTGCTGAGCCAATCCAAGAGGGAATCGGTCTTTACCTATTACTCCATAATTTCAAAAAAGATACTGCAACCAACAACAATGGCTATCTTACACGATTCACGTGATTGTGCACTACTGAGCATGCACAATAGTGCAGTGAAAACTGCGTCAGGTGAAGCAACGAATTGCAAGGAAAACTTTCCAAACACATTGACGACCGTTCCAAAAATAGCACCTGTTCCATTTCCAGGCATTACTGATACGATCAACTTCCACGAAATGACGCTGCTTCAAGTAGAGCAATTCAGTACTTTCTGTACAACGGACTTTAACCTAGTTTACATGTCATGGATTCAATTTCGAGTGTGTTTATTTCATTACCTACGCTCAAGGTTAGCGTTCTAACCAGAATCTCATTGTCTTTATAAGTTTCGTGCAAGACCGCAAGCGATCGAACGGAGCGCGGAAAAATTGAACCAACAGTTTGCCAATAAAAAAAATTGTTTCCAGCGAAATGCCGTGGAACATATCTGACAATGAAAAAGAAAAAAGTCACGTTTGTCCGCATTTTTATTTTAAATATTGAATTCACGGCGCGTTTCGACGCTTTACGTCACTATCAACTATGTCAGAAGTATAGACTTGACAATGACAATGCGTCGAAACACGTTGTAACTTTTATATTTAAAATAAAACCTTGGACAAATACGAAAACTTGTTCTTTTCAATGAAAACTTCACAGTTGGTGAAGAGGCCGAACAAGGGTTAATGCACTAAATGGAAAAGGGACCCAGGGGACCCGTCACAGTCCACTTCTCAACCAATGAATGCCATGTTCGAGCATAACGATTGTTCATGAAGACACTTTTCTTCGCGCTCTCCGACTGAAACAATCGCGAAAACGACAATGGCGTTGCGAGGCCGACCACTACGTTAAAACAATATCGCTAACGGAGCAAGGGGCAAGCCATTCAAACAGGAACTTTTCATGACCATTTCTAGACCTCTGGCATAGGCGTAGTTCGGAGGGAGAAAGAAAACTACTTCGTCGGCGAAGTGGAACAATAAGCTCTCAGAGACCCCCAAGAAATTTTAACAAACAATAAGTTGAGGAGGAGATTGTCGAAGAGACCTCGAAACTAGGTATGCACGGGGAAGGGTAAAGGTGCGCTTACACGTAGTAGTTCACTGCTATGACAGTCAACTGCTAACAATTATTAAGCCCCACTCGCATGTGTAAATAGCAACTGCGATGCGAGTTCAGGTCGATACTGGACACATGTCGAACACTATCGATCCACGTTCGAGCTGTTAGCAAAGTTGAAGTCCGTCTACTTTCCAGCGGAAATGTATCCAACACAATCGCAACAATCGCCAACGGAAAGCAATACACGACGATTTATACCGGGAATTTAGATATAATAACAAGGATATCCCTCCCCAAAGAGGAGATTCTGCTCTTTAAAGAATGGGAACAAAAGATAATCGTCAATGGAATTTATTGCTTGAAGAATTTCATGAAAATTTAAGCATCAATCACTACTGAAATAAAACGCTTTTTATTTGTTATGACAACGCCTAAATAGGGGCTTTAAGCTGCATAGAAGTTGGTGCAGACGCATCATAGCAGTAGCGATATAGATATATCGCTCATCTCGCAACTGTCACAGCAGTCAACTGCTACGTGTAAACGCTGCTTAAGGACGTGGGGGGAGGACTGCAAGTGCGACCTCGAATCGCGAGCTCTCGAATATCGACAGTGGAGGGGGCGGGGTGGGTGGGAGGGGGGGAGGTTTCCACCACTTCGGGAGGGGGTGACAGGAGGGAGGAATGTTGACAAGGGAGATGAGGGAGGGGGAGGGAGGGTGGTTGGTTGATTTGGGAAGGGACCCCTTTTTAATATTCCTGAAAGCCTCGGAGACAAATCTCCGGATTCGGAACCTCGCATTCGACTGGGGACGTGCGCTCAATCCTCGAGTCAATACGGGAGACGAGACCGCGGAGACGGAGAAGCGGGTCCGGGAATTACGCGCGCACGGACGGGAAACCGTCGATATGCACGGATTAGAGCGAGGACGGAGGAGGAGAGGGGAAAAAGGGATGCAAAACCGAGAAGATAGGGGAGGAAAGGGGGAACGGAAGAGGAAGGAAAAGGTGATGACGAGTTGGAAAGAGAGAGAACGGAAGAGAAAGGCGATGCGGCAGGAAAAGAAACAAGGGTTGAAATAATAACTAAGATAATCTATAATCGTAACAAATAAGGCTCAGCTAACTGAGGCTCGCGATACAAACGCGTTACGTAAGTATGCACATACGTGCGGGGCATATAATACGAAATGAAAGAAAAACTATCACAGTCTCATACATAACAGCATATATTTGGCTTTCGCAATGAAAATATTTTCGTTTCAAATCGAGAAATCATGCCTTAAATAAGCAACAACTTGGTGAAAACCGGACGAGTAGAAACTTTCTAAGGGACTGCAAGTCACTGGTTACACTGAGTGAAGACGATGAGTAACATTTTCGAGAGAATTTTTCAATTTAAATAAGATATAATAAATAATATTAACTACTTAGGATAAAATTGCAATATTAATGATTAAATTAACAGTGGTAACATATAGTGACTTTCCCTGATTTATAAAAAATATATTTTTTCCTCTGAATATATGTAAATTTTTGACAGTTTTGAAACTTCAAATTTGAAAGCTCGACGACCCCTGACTTTAGAATATCAGGAACTACACCTGCGACTATCGACCTCATCCAGCAACACAACCGACGACTCCAACAGAGGTAGTTCTTAAGCCTGGTACGGAGAGAAAAAATTGAATGGGTTCATTAAGGAACAGCGTGAACCGGACGACATCAGGTGACAGTGATTTAACTCGTCCAGTTACCGCCTGCATTGCACTGAAAACAGGTTAATATTTCAAGAGGAGGCATATAAAAAAGTGAATTCCCTGATAGCTTAGTAGTACCATAAGAATCATTTTTCAGCTAACGAGCTGCGACGGATGATGAAGCCAAGAATGAACGTTCCTCAAATATCTTGAATTCCTCTTGCTTTCACAGTTCGCTTTTTTCTTTCTTCAGGGCGGACACGAACAATTAATGGCCGAGTAACTGAAAGGGCAGAAAATAAACGGTCATGAAGGTTTAGCTCGGATACACTCCCTACCAAACACTGTTGCCATAGCTTGAGGAAACCTAGGTAGAATAAGATAAGACTTTTTGAGACATTTGGCAGAGGCGGACTACCCTACCGGTATCATGTCCGTTCTTAACCAACCAATTCGTTTACATCATCATCATAATCATAATCAGTCAGCAATCATGATATTGGTTTATAGCAGGTCTCCACTACATTCTCCTATTACTAATCTCTTCATATTTTCGTTTTTTTTCTCTTTTACACCCTTCATCAATTGTTCTATATATTTCGTAAGAGACCTTCCTCTGCTATTCTTCCCGTTCCTTGTCCTTCGAAAATTGTCTTCATCAGGCCATATCACATGATATGGCCGAAGTTGCGCTCGTAGGATTTTCATAAGACTTCTATTTTCTCCCACTCTTCTAAGGACTTCCTCGTTACTCACTCGGTATACAATATTTCCCCATTTCGTTCACCATATCTCCAAATGAGTTCTTGCACACTATATAGCCTCGACAGTTCTTATGCAGACAATTTGTTACTTTTTATTCAGTAGATACGGTAAAGACTATATAATCGACGGATTCAGGTGATACATTGCGGAAATTCATAATGATGGAAGATATATCAGATCTTTTCGTAATTTTCTACATTCTCTACTTACATGCTACACATTTGTACAAGTATTCATAGTACTTTCAGGCAACTATACGCCTAAATACGCGTAGTATGTAAAATTTGTGGAAAAGTATTAGAGGTTGACATCTTTTCCATCATTGACAGTCATTTTCTTTCCAATAGTATAAGCTAAAGCTAAATATAAATCGTACGAGATAATACGAAATTTTCATAGGAGTAATCAATACCAATAATTCCTGCAAAAAAATAAACACGTGGTTGCTTCGGGGTCAACAATATGAGATGTATACCCCTCAGATCCTTAGTACAGCATTTTTTTCGTAAATGATGTGCATCGTATCGTCTGGACACACGAATTAATAATTTGAATTGTTGCATAGTTCTAAAGAAACTTCTTCAGTAAATGTCATTAATTTTTCCTTTCGATTGCAAAACCAATGTTCACCAATACCAAAATAATTGTGGTTTTTTGAAAAAAAAAGTTATTCAGTTGTAACGAATCGACGCGGTTACGAGAGGAGGGGGATTTAAATGAGAGGAGAATATTATAGAGGAACCCAGTTTGTGGTTAAAACTGTATGTTTAGGGGCCATCCAAATTTTACGCAACGCTGAGTTTTCACTTTTTTACACCCTACCCCCACGTAAAGCTTCGTAACATTCGCCAATACTGCACCTAAATTACATAACACTGACAATGAATTCTCTTTTCTTCATGACAAAATAGACTTTGTTTTTACAATAACCTTATTTACTTCTCAATGCAATTATTATTCACTGATTAATATTTGAATCATGATTACTAGATGAAGATATAATGAATTTAAAATTTATGTATCTTCTCCCATCGCTACGGCTGGCTGGAATCCTTCCGCGTAGTGCACAATATGAGTTGGCTCGATCCTCTTTATCTTTCCGTAATATAAGGACAGCCCTAAAAAAAAGTCGGTGCATACGTCGCTCGGAAACTAGCCGGTTGCGAACAGGAATGAAAACGCCTGAAGCAAGGAAAAGGAGTGGAAAAAGGAGAGCCTACCGTACGCACAGCAGGCTTTTTCGCACGCCGTTTACGATTCACACTAAGAGCTCTTTAGTTGAACAACTCCACCCGGCGCATGGAGCCGCACATTCCAGAAGACGCGCTCAAAGAGGATCCGCGATGGAACCGAAAAAAAACACGACACCGCTGAGAATTTAAACCCTAGCCCTTGAGGTTTCACGCCGCCCAACTAAACATTACGACCGTGTCAAAAGTTAAATGAATACTTCACCTTTTTTTTCACGCCACGGAAATCCAAAGACCTCACTCAACTCCACGAAACTCCCATCCATTGATGCCTCAAATGTATTGAGACAGTTTTTATATTTCGGGGAACGAACCGGAAGATTCTCGATTCTAAAGCGAAGGGTAGAAAACCTTTTTGGGTTAAAAAAAAAGTTATGAAAAACTATCACTCGCAACGACAGAGAAAAAAACACTATAGAATTGACGCCCAGATAATTTGCTATTTAAGGACCTAGGATAAAATACATAGAACCTTAAGAGATAAAGAATCTTGAAAAAATATCAATGGATTTTCAAGTAGACCCTTAACGAGAGAAAATAAATATTAGCTCAAAAATCCAACACGTTCATGACCTCTGAAAATGAGATAAAGTAACGGATTAAAAATTTTTAATTCCTAATGGCGGCAGATCTTTTGGTACTTTAGTAATTTAATAACTTAGCCTTAGTATTTTGAATATTAGTTGTTAAGGTTCATCTTTCTGTCTTTGAAAATTGCTCAAAAACTGTTTTTTACTTTATTTAAAATGTATACGGGCGAAAAGCATGGGAATAAGTAACAAGAAGCCTCGTGACAACCAACGGAGATGGTTGGGTTGTTTATGGGGGAGTAAATGAACCGCCATATTCAAAGCAAAACGCGTTTTCTTTGGTGTGTGCAATTCTCAACCCCACACCTACTTTTGATGTTTCTTGAGCGACAAGGTTCGTATCAGTAAGATAGGACAGTATTAAATTATTCACTTGTTCTAAGCAAATTCCGCACATGCGTAAACATATAAAAAACGAAAACAAAAAAATATGATTAATACTAAGAGCTCGCATTTTTACTGCAAAGTGGGAATTTTATAGCAAATGCTAAGAAAGTAAAATTGGAACCACATATAGGGAATCGGCGAATTAAATGGCAAGATAAGCACGGTGAACCTCTCAAAGATACCAACTTTCAAGAAAAATCTTTACTCAGGATATACGTCGATAAAGCCTTCAACACCGACAATTTAAAATGGCAAGCAAAAGGGATGATAAAAAGATCTAACCCAATTGAATGAATTCGCTGATTGGCAGTTTAGGTGAGGAAAGTAAGCCAATGTTTACGACGCGCGTCCTGCACAGCAGCTGCCGCCTGCAAGAAAGAATTGCCGCCATTTGGCGCGTGACGCCATTCATTTGTTCGGGGGGCTTTAACGAGCAACCAACGCATACACACGTCGACGGCGAACGTCAGACGTCACCCGAAGTGTAATTTAAACAAAAGCCAGAGCGTGGTACATCCGATGAAAGCCTATAATGACGATTCCATTTCTTTTGTACATCGAACTAACAATGAGCTGCATCCTTCCGCTACGCAATAGCCCCGTCTTCAAACTTCGGAATAAAATAATGCCCAAGTACTACTGAACATAGGTCGAAGAACATACACCATCCGCACGTAGAGTGTATTACCGTCGGAGACTTGCAAAGCATGAACACCTGCAATTAGCGATGAAAGATATCAAAATTTAATCAGATCGTTTTCAGCACGAAAATTTCTCGATTACAGTCGGATATGTGTTAAAATCGAACAGTTCAGCCCTTAAGTGTACAGTACAAATGTAACTATCGAATTTACGAGAGAATAATTTATAAATATAACCCAACATGATAAAATGTGATCGTCACAATACAGTATCGACATATCATGAACAACATTTACACCAACACAAAAACCATATGAAATAGCAAAGGAAATATTTACCGGAGTGAGATGGTGGAAATAATTAAACACGGAAAATGAACATACCTTGTGAACTCTTAAGGTGAATTTCATTGAGACGACCCGGATTTCGACACTTTGTGTCATCGTCAGATCTCCGCTGACAGTGTCAACTGTCAGCTGAATAGGTAGCTGAATATAATAGACTGCTGAGTTGTAAATGTTCCAATTGTTCAGCTATATTGATCAAACAGGACGCGCTATCCGTACCAAGGTAAAATAACACCAGTATTGTTTAATTCAAGGTAATGTAAGCTCACAGTTTGCCAAGCACCTGATAGAAGAAGATCACCGAAGTGACCTCATTCCAAGAAAAATTTACTGTCGTTGAATGAAATGCTCTCTTTCTAATCTCCTCTCCTGACCTTAACTTCCCTCTCCCCCTCCCCTCCCAGATGGTGCAATTCTATTACTACAGTCAAACTCCCACTCCCCCCTTTATTTCGGACCAGTTATATACTCTCCGCCCTATGGATCCTTCGTCAATCTCTCCCTTACACCCTCACTCTTTATATAAGGGGCTAGTGGTGAACCAGTCACCTCGATAATGACTGTGCAATAGTCGAAACCATGGGTGGGAAGAAATAAATTTTTCAGTGGAATATTCCCGAGTGAAATTATTTCTGAACGAGAGCAATGCTGTTCCACCAAGCTTAAAAATTTGATATATTCTTTAATTCACAGTTTTCAACAATCTGTATAAAAAGAGCACCATGGTACACTCAACCTTTCTTCACGAGAAGGGTCTACCTCGGTACAAAAATTAAGCAATAAATAAAATAAACTCAAGGGCGAATGTGGCCGAAGAGCATCGCGAGAAGAAGAATATTAAAATAATTAGACACAAAATGGACGTAGTTGCAGTTATTTGAGGAAAACCGACAGCTAGGATTTTTTGCGCCATTGTAGGACAGATGGAAAATTTTATGGGTCTAATTGAGGATTATCTAATCTACTCTAATGGAGGAAGGGAGGAAATATACCCGGTTACGACATTAGCTACCTCTCAACGAAAGGCACCAAGGGGTCCCCGGTTTTACGTCTCAATCGACGGACAAAGTACTGAACTCGAAGTCTCTCACACAGCACTCCAGGTGTTCGTAAAATCTCTGCCACTGCTGAGATTCGAACCTGGACTCTCTGGGTCTTAAACCAGAAACAAGAGGGTGGGTATGAGGCAGTTTGTTTGTCAGGTTGTAACACGAGAAAAACATATGCACGAGGATAGGGTAGTACGGAGTAAATAATGAACAAGAACCGGTTCATTACATTTCACTTCTAATTAGGTAATTGCATGCTATCACTCGCAGAGTGAAAAGAGAGAAGAGTATGACACGCGCGCATGGATAAAAGTACGTAGAAAACAAAACAAACCTCTCAGCATGATTCATGGACATCATCAATGCAATGTAAATGCCAAACAACCGATGTAAATTGGGGAGAACAATTCGAACCGCGACATGATTTAAACACTGAAGGAAATGAACCGAGATACAAGCCACATGAGACGCCAACAATTACACGGCGTTTAATTCGGAAGAAAGCCAGAGAGCGGCTAGCAAACAGCTGTACTCATTCCGCATCGGTCTCTGATGGTTACACGCCTACTAAAAAAATGGTTTTATGGTGCTCCGACATCAATCGTCACTTGGCACCGAACTCATCCAAGTGAGTAAAATACAATCGTCCATGCCGCAAACCTGGATAGACAATCTCGCGAGGAAATAAAATTTTACACGAGAGTAAAAATAATAGCATTAGCAGGGATAGGGTTCAGAATTCAATCAATCGATTAAAAATTCTACTGATAATAAAAATCTCCGGAAATGGATACAACAGCATATCAAGGGCTTATCTTATTTATCAATGCCATGAGAGAAAGGAACAAATATTTCTTCTGATTACAACTATTTTATACACTAAGGAAAAACAGTCAAATGACTTAAGGGGCAAAAACAATCAGATAAGGAGCGAATGACCAACTGAAGAACAGATGGAAAAAATTGACTCACTAAAGCTTTAGCGTGTAGAACCAGATAGATTTCATAGCTAAAAAAAGAATTGGGAGTTTGGGACCGAGAAAGAGAAAATACTTTTCGATAACCCTGAAGGAAGAAGGTAATCCTCTTGCACTCAACAAGAAATGAGCATTGACATGTTTTCAATATTTTTTTCCAAAGAACGAAGAAAAAGACCTGAGGCACTTTAAAAAAATCCACTTCCTCATTATCAATTTTTGGATTGATCCTTTTGGAGATGGCAAAGAGAAAATTTATTCCACTCATTATGCATTCCTATAACCAGTTTCTTCCATTAATTTGAACGAGGTAAACGAACTCCATCACCGTTTACTCGGAACCGAAATAGCAATTTTGTACACGAAATCGTTATATGGAAACAAAAAATGAATTTTAGTGAAAAAAATTAATATTCTAACCAGAGCTATTCACTCATAAATCAAAATTTAAAAAAAGCAAAAGGTGACGCCCACCGAGCAAGCTGCTTTGAGACTATTGACGTCATTTACCTCCCGTCCAATGTACATTTAAATACACAGTTAAGGAGGCCAAAATAATTATATTTCTGCAACCATGGAACCATAGCTGGTAGTTAAAAATATAGACACAGGTAGAGTGAGCAAAAATATGGAATTTTTAATTTTCTTGTCGCTAGCGATCGAAATTCAAACTTATGCACTCTAATATCAGATTTTTATTCAGGTTTTACAAATGAAAGAGGCTCAATAAAATAATGTCACGTGAGGGTGTGTGCTTAGTTTTCAGGGACACGAAATACTATCTATAACCAACGACGGTAATTTGAAAATAGTTATGAATCTATGACAATGGGTGCGTTTACCGAAATCGCAACTTTGTACAGGAAATCGTTAGATGGAAACGAAAAATTAATTTTAGTGAAAAAATTGATCTAACCACACCCATTCACTTATAAATAAAAAATTAAAATAAGCAAAAGGTGACGCCCACAGAGCAAGCTGCTTTGAAACTATCGACGTCATTTACCTCCCGTCCTTGACTGCTTTTAGGGAAATAGAAGGGAGTGGAGGGGGCTGCCGGAATGTCTGCTCGCAAAGATCCTGTCGCAACCACTTCCATTGGCGAAGTAAGCTGTGTGTCCCCCACTGCGATAACGCGAAGTAGCTTCGCGGGCTCAGTTGTGATTGGATGAAGTGGATGACGCACTAAGTCGCGAGCACGCCCACTTTTCCGAAAGGGTTAAAAACATGTTTTTCGCCGCTTATAAATCAAGAAATAATTGACCGATCAAAAACGGAAAAATACGGGTCTTTTTATTTCACAAACTCTATCAGATTTGGCAATAAAAATATATGGTAAACGACCCCATTCAGATGGATGCTTTAATCCACGTTTAAAATAAAAAAAGCTAAAATTCGAGAATGTCATACAGCTCAAGACCTCTTGAAAATGGGGTCGTTTACCATATTATTTTATTGCCGAATATGATAGAGTTTGTAAAATAAAAAGACAAGTATTTTTCTGTTTTTTGATCCCTCAATTATTTCTCGAGTTATAGGCGTCGAAAAACTAACGTTTTTAACCCTTTCGGAAAAGTGGGTGTGGTGCAACCTCTGACGTATAACGACTTCGTCCAATCACAACTGAGCCCGCGAAGCTACTTCGCCTTATCGCAAAGGGGGGGGGACACAGCTGACTCTGCCAATCGGAGCAGTTACGACAGCATCTGTGCGAGCAGACCTTCCGAGAATCCCCCTCCACTCCCTCCCCTTCCCATAAGAGCAGTCAAGGACGGGAGGAAAGTGACGTCAATGTTATCACAGCAGCATTTTCGGTGGGCGTCACCTTTTGCTTATTTTAATTTTTGATTTATGAGTGAATGGTTGTGGTTAGAAGATTAATTTTTTCACTAAATTTCTTTTTTCGTTTTCATCTAACAATTTCGTGTACTAAATTGAGATTTCGGTTCCGAGTAAACGCCCCCATTGCGTCGATGCCCCAGGCACAAGAGCAGAAACACTACGACCGCAGCAGGATTTTACGAATCTGTCAAGGTCCATTTCCGCCATAAAGGTGGAGGAGATGTGATTTGGTGGAGGGCTAGAGGAGGAGGAGAGTATGGAAGGGGAATTCAGCGGAATGGGAAACTAGAAAGCTCGAACATCAATCGATAGATTCCCTTTATTCTTTCATCCCAAATCCAATCTCGCTCGAGCTGTATCCCGCGGAAATCGACACTTTCCGCTAACGAGGAGATTGAGAAGGGGTTGAGGGTGGGAGGGAAGTGGATGGAGAGTATTGCATTTGGAGAGCTCGACCATCCAGATTCCATCAGTTATCCCAATAAACGCATTGCAAATGCATGATGTCCATCCCTGACCTCTTACAATCAATGAGTTCCAATACGATCTTGAATATTTCGGATGGCAGAAAAAATAAAAACATTTCCTTAACACGCTGTTAGAGCATTACTGTCGCAGAATTAGAGAAATTGAATGGAAAACCAAAACAAATGGCAAAATATATTTTCACAGAGGTTAATACATCAAATATCGTTTGAGAAATATCCAATCGGGACATCCGCATGAATCCGCATTAAATTCTTTAAAAAAAGTGGTGTGTTGATCAATTCTTATTCGACAAATAGTTTTTCCAGCAACAACACTAACTCAATAATCAATTTTACGGATTTGAAACAACATTCAAAAACCACTAATAACGTAACATCTCACGGTCCTAGTTCACAGTAATCACATAAATTCGACAACGGCAACTGAAAAAGAATCCTGGGACTTATTTATGAAATACTAACCTTAATGTGGGGTTTCAAATTTTGGCAAAAAATCTTAAAAAACTTCGATGTAAGTACGTATGTATGCAAAATCGGGTCACTGAAGTACTTGTAGCAAATAGCATGAAAAGAGAGATGACGATCAGTGTCAGCCAATATACAGAAAACGACTCCGAATATTTATTGATGTAATTAATACAAATAACACCCGAATAAACTACCACTAGAGGTAATGCTTTTTTTCGTGATCATCATGCCTACACATGTTGAAAATTTCGTGAAATGGCTTATTCTTACGGAAATGTATCTAAAGTTAAGACCTGCTTATGCTTACTCCGTACTTATATATTTATTAAAAACCTTTTTGGTGGGTAATATTTTCCAAAATATTGGATAACGAAGGCATTTTTTACGAAGCATTACAGATATCTCCGGTGTACGTGGTTCTAAATGAATGACAATATCGTGTCCAAGGGCGTAACTGCGACTAAAATCAGAAGTGACTCCATAGACACCTGAATAATACCAAAGACTGAACATTGATACACATAAGTATAACTTAACTACCCGTCGAGGGCAAAATAAAGCCCTTAAATATAGAAAACACTTCAAAAGCCAGTTTAGCGACGAAAAATATCTTCCACAGCCAAGATTCGAACCCGGGCCTTTAGGGATAGGTATTCTGACCACTTCAACACCACCTTTGATTACGAAAACTCCTTCTAAAAGAATTAATATAATTCCATAAACTATAGCAGAATTATCGTATTCATCATGACAGGGGCTTGAACCCGGATCCCCATGACTACCGGCCAAGAGATTCCGGGTTCGATTCCCGGTCAAGGTGAATGATTTTTTTTCTGAAGAAATTTTACTATGTGCAAATCAGAGGGTAATTTCGTTATTTATTTTCGCGCTATAGTCCACAATCGAATGTTCTACATTAAATTTAGTAAAAGAGAGGAGAAAAAGTTTGTCAAAGAGGGGGATGATTAAGAAAAATATAGCTATACAATTCAACGGAATAGGCATGAAACATATGATACGAAATATTTATGTTTTAAAGCAAAATACGCAGTAAAACAATCGGACGACGGGAATTCAAACGGCAGCTTGTTGACGATGTCGCAACGGGCGCCATCTAGAGAGTACCACAGCAACTACCCGACTCACGGCCGAGGAAACATCCTGTTGATGAGGCAACCAGCGAAACAACATCGCTTTCACGGTAGCTAGTACCGATCCGCCGCCGATAGGTGGCAGCAGCGACGAGGGAGCGTTCCTCGCGCGCAAGAGATATGTTTTCGAAGGATCCCGGATGAAACGGAGGAAGCAGAGCGTGCAGGGACGGAGGAGAATGAGGAACTAGAGAGCAGAATCACATATATCGTGGGCGGGGTGAGGTTATTAATGAGGACCGGCCACCAGGTGGCAGGCAGGATGGGATTCACTCGGAGAAGGTAGCCGGACGAATTAAGGCTCCATCCGAGAAATGAGGTCCCGTAGGAAAGGTCCATATAACGAGATTGAATTCAATTTTTTTTCTCCTCTTTCCTGACGCGCGAAAGGTTTTGATGGAGCCGTATATTAAAACGTAGGCCGATTCAAAAGTGGCGGAATTATTTGTGTTATTTTCACAAAGGAAATGAGGAAACAAGTTCGACTCGGTTCAAACGAAAACAAAAAAGGTCGAAGGAAAAAAAAGCGTCCTTCCAAGGAGCCGCGCAATCGGCCCCCTCTTCTCGGCACCAAAAATTTGACAGCGTTGACACTTATATCGGAGGTTACGAAACGAGTTCCAAGGGCAAATACCTCAGAAAAAGCTAAGGGCGAGAAGAGGAGCAAGTTCGGGATGCTCGTGCCTCCATAACCTTAACCTGAAATGTGTCGCATGGAACAGTTGAGGTGCGCACTGCGTTGCTAATCAAACACTACGTCATCCTTCACCCATATTGCGACTCACCTATTCATATCTAGGCCCAGCTGGCCCTCCATTGTTTTCCATCTTCAATTAAAAAACACCACGGACCGATAACACGAGACAAAATTGGTATTTCGGTTGACATTTTAACGAGATTTCAAAAAATGTAAAACAGTTTCGCATCATTATATTCTAATGAAAACTGAAGAAAGAAAACAAATACTTAAAACCAAACGATTTAACCTAAAAATGAAAGAGCCAAATATAATTTCCTCGGCCTCCAATAATTATTAATTAGTTACGAATGAACTTTGCAGCTGAATAAAGACGAAGAGAAGTTTTAAAAAGTATATTAATATGACCAAATAAAGTTTTTTTGGCCTCTAATAATTATTAATTAGGTGCGAATGACATTTGCTATTGAATAAAGACATAATTTACATACATAATTTAAAAAATCTATAATCAATCAATATTTACATTTTAATTTGCTTAGATCCTCATATATTCTAGCAAAATCAGACTAAAAATCCAGTTCCTAAATAGAAGCACATGGGTTTCATTACCTACACTATCGGTTCATCATCAGTTTAACCTAAAAGGATGAAACAACTAAATACAGTTACTTCGGACTACAATAATTTTTTGTTAGGTGCGAATGACATTTGCCATAGAAGTACCCATAAATATATATCCTAATTAGTAATTAGAGATATTGTTTAGATATAAATGAGAAATAATAGACCCTGTTAACATACTTCTCATTACCTTTATACTCTTCTCAAGTAGCTTCAAGCCCATCTTCTAAGCACCAACGTTGAGAGAGTGTGGTTTTATTAGAAAACACACCGTAGCATTCGTGAAGGGATCATACATTGCATTTCATTTGCACTTCCGGTGACGCGCACTGGAGGCACCACATAAGCAAAAACGGTTGCCGGAGGAACAAGCTTAAAGAACAAAATTAAAATGACTGAGTCAGGGCTTCAAAGGCATAAAGATAATGTTACAATACTTCCTACTCACGCAATAATTGACACCCCATCTCACTTGCCTTGCCTTATATTATTTCGGTTCGTTTATGCCGTGATATTTGGCCCATAAATGTTTTGATCTAAAACTTAATATGATCGAAACTATGCAGGAGATCAAAGGCCAGTTTCAGATCCAAAAGCATTCTAAAAAGGACATGATATAACTTCAAAGTTAGTCGATGAATTAGAATCGCCAGCCAATTGAATATTTCCTAAAAATATTTGCAAAAAATCCTTTTATTTCATTTTCATCGACACAGAAGTCAACCTTGCCTTCCCTGATCTCCATTCAATCGCGTCATATCAGTGAATTAACTTTCACTCTATTGAATCTCGCGATACAGATTAGAATTATTGTTTTTTCTGCAGCAGGTAGCCATGAAACAATTAAAAAATAAACTAATCCCTTGTAACTTCCCCTTTATGCGCAATATGCTACGCCAAACACACAAACAAACGCACAATGTAACATACCATAAATATGTAATCTAGGTTATTGGCGAATAAACACAAACAAACACATATATATGCCTAATTGTCAACAAATCAAATGAAGGACACCAATGCACTTGATTTCACCATACATTGCCGACATTCATCCCTGTCTCGGAGATCGTTCGGCCGCACATCAGAACTCTCACCCACGGGATTCGCTGCCGCAGTCAGATTCACACTACACTTCCCAAAGCCAGCTCACTCGCAAGAGTCCCCCAGGAAGACAGACAAGTGCATTGTTGGAGTCTGGCGACAATGCGGCGTCAACAACACACTCGAGGAATTATTGAGGCGAGGCAGTGCGATCACATCGGGCCATTTTTGGTTAATTGTTTCGTTAAACCCTCATCCTACCTTCTCGAAACTCTTGGAAAGCTAGAATCTACACACGGTCATTTCTTTCCCAAATTACACGACCAAATGATAAACCAAGAAATCCCATCCATACCGAAGGGATACCTATTGCAATACGATGAATGTCGACACAACGACACAACGATGAGAAAAGACGGATTCCCGCGGCCCAGAACTGATTCATATTTCATGCTCCCACACATTGACAGGCAATACTTTTAATTAATGTTGAAAGCAACACTCTTTCCTGAGGGAAGAATCTCATCTCACGAGACGTTATTAGATAACCATGTTCTTTTTTTTTGAGTTTCGTCTTTCTTGCTTCCCGAAGCGAAAACGAAAGCACTTCCACTTCGTTGTATTAGACGGATATAACTTCACCTTCGGAGTAAACGAAAAAATACACTCTTACCTTGGAATTTTTCCACTAGCTGGGTAGAAACTCTTTAAAACACATCTTCTCACGAATGTTGAAGATAATTAAGTACATATCTGATTGAACACTACGGTACTTTGGCTTGGAAATATCGTTTGAGAATTATGCCCATTAAAATCCAAATACACTGCTTTTTTACAGGTAATTAGCGAATATTAGATACAATCTGGATTTCTTTACGAGCCAAGAAAATTAGTGCAGGGTAAAAAGGGTCGTGAGCAACAGCATAATGGTAAGAATCACTAAGTTTACCATGCAATTAAATCGAAGGTCTCACAAAAAGATAACGCTACAAATCAACTGGAAGAAATACAATATCCCACGCATTCATGAATACAGCAGAGGAGGTTGAAATTAAGAGTAATACCAAGCACCCGAGTTTAAACAAGAAATTAAACCATTGTCTCCCAAGCCCTCCCTAAATTCCAGTAAATATAACAACCACTTTAGAATCTCTAGACGAGGGGAATTTGAAAATAAGACCGAGCAGCTTAATCGGCCACGTGGTGAGATATGATGGTCTGATGAAACCATATTCGAGGGAAAAGTGAATGAGAAGAATGGAAAAGGAAGGTCTCTCAAGAGATATCTGGGGCAAGTCGTTAAGGATGGGAAAGAGAAGAATTACGTGAATAAGAGCATGTTGGCTGACAGAAGAAAAGAGCTGAGAGTTTCGTCAAACTAATCTAAGGATTACTGACTGATGACGATAAAACAGTAACCTGTACAAATATTTAATACTGCAGCGCCTTATAGGATCGACTTCTTTTCCTTACATGAGTGGCAACCATCACAGAAATAGATTTAACACCCACACCAATTAATTAAAAAAATATGTGTCTAAATAAATAATATCAGTTCAGAACAGTTCTTGATTACACAGAAATGCACAATTACATACTTTTCATAGCGCCGAGCAAAAATGAGAATGGACAAGGTAAACATAAATGGAAAATAAAAGAAGAGTAGGTAATCTGATGCTTAAAATAAAGAAAGCACTGGAGGAAGAAAAAGCAACGTCTTTCCCACACCAATTTCCAAAGTGTATTTGGGCGAAAATCGTTTCAGTGACATCCTTTCCGTCCTTAAAATTTGAAGGTTTTGGCGAATTTTGTAAATTCAACCATTAATGGGACTTTAGAGAACTTAATCATTAAAAAGATAAGAATTCATCTGTAAGATATGTGGGTTCCTTTCCACCTTTGACGATATGAAAATAATTTACGATTAAAAAGGTTCTATAGTACTCAATAATTGAAAAAAGAAGAGTTCACAAATAATATACCTATACGTGGGTTCGTTCCCCATCACATGGATGTTAGATTTTATAGGACTAAGCACCTAAGTCGTAATGGCATTAATGCGTAGCGAGCGGCAAGGTCCAAGGAAGGCATCCTATTTGATCAGCAAATAATGAGGAAAGACACTTAACTTGTATTTGGCCAAATTCCCACACAATAACTATCAGATTATCATGTGAGACATACGACGTGCATGTTGTTATTAACTAACTTACACCGCATGCAAATCGCTGTGTTGAACACCGGTTCGACCCAATCGAAACCGAATATTAACCAATCACGTCAAACGACTCCTTAGCATAATCCAATTAAAAACTGATTCCGATGAATGCCATCGATTAAATAGCTACAAAAGCGCTTGTTTCTCCACTTAATGGTTACGGACATTTTATCCACACAAGCCGGTTCTTTCCTATTCCCGAAAGACTCCCATAAAGGTACATAATTTTAGGCACGCGTTGCCAACAGGGCGAGGGGTCAGCACATAAAAATGCCGACCACGGACCGCTTAAGTTGACGCCGATGATTTCGGAAGTGGAGGCAGATGAGCGCTGAGGAATGCCGCTCCTCGGCTCCACCGAGGAATCCCCTCCAGAGAGAGTGATCTTGTGCGTCACCTTCAACTTGCCCACGGGCCAAAGGTCAAGGGAGAGGAGCGAAACGAGTTTCCGACGTCACGGGCCCATCGGTCTCTCCGGGCAACACACCGAGCAAGAAAAAGAAAACACTTCTCACATAAGCAACAGCTGCGATGGTGTTCAAACAGCGCCGTCGATACTCCCGGAACTGATATGTGAGGTCGGCCTGTCAATAAACGGCTCCAGCTCGCCAGTATTGCAGTCGAGGTGCCTCGGGACGTATTCAGAATCTCAACTACAGTCTCGCTTCCACTACTTACGTCCTGAAATCCCGACGACTCAAACTGGTGCGCGGATTCACCCAGGAAAGTTGGTATTACCACGTTGTATACCGATTCGAATTATGTCGATGAGAATCTATGTACCCTTTCGATCCCGTAATTATGATCTTATGTAGTAAGCAGTAGAAGTGAGACTGTAGTTGATATTCTGAGCCATATTCAGAATCTCAACTCTGTTCTCAGCATCACGCTGAGAAGTAATACCACCTTTGCAGGTAAAATGTCATTTTCCCCCGTACTAGAGAAGAACACAATAGGCAGCTAAGCAAAGTAATAGGTAGGTGAAATATTTTAGAGTAGTCTGTAGTGCATGATGCAGGTATTAACAACCAATCCCTTTATTACTATGTACCTAGATACTAACCATCTAGTTGCCTGAGAGACTATTATGTACCATATTTCCATTTGGTTGTTTGTTTGCATGTCAATATTGTCTTCTTGATGATCTTCACCCCATGCCACACGCACGGTGGCTTCATCTACATCTACACGATACCCTGAAAGCCACCGCGAGGGTGTGTGGAAGGGGTTGAAGATTACCAAGCATGCACTACCGAATTGCAAACAAGCAAATATAAGGTCTCATGCAACTAGATTGTTAGTATCTATAGTACTCAAGGGATTAATACATGCATCATGCACTACATACTACTCGAAAATATTTTCCCTTCCTATCCCTTTGCTATGCTGCCTATTCTGTTCTCTTATAGTACGAAGGGAAAATGCCATTTTGAACCTATCAGTACGACAATCTATCTCTCTAATCTTATTTATCTTGTCGAATATAGCATAATACTCTGGTGTTTTTAATACGTGCCTGACATCTTCAGTAAAGCTATCCGATTGAAATTTCTCTAATACATTTAATCTGTACTTTAACCTGCGCTCTGATAATGATTCCCACCCTAATTCTTGTATTAATTCTGAAACACTTCCCAACCTATCGTAACACCTTTTAACGAACCTAGCTGCTCTACGCTACACACTGTCTAGTTCTATGGTCAAACCTAATTCATTCGGATCCCATACACTGGCTGCATACTTAAGGTGGGGCCTAACTAGAGAAAAGCATCATGGCTTTCAGGGTATCACGTAGATGTAGATGAATCTGTACGCCAATTTGACTCGTTGTAGGTATTTTAGGACGTAAGCAGTAGAAACGATACGATGCGGCAACATGACAAGAGCTTACGCTGTTCGGGTTAATTTCCACTTAGTGTGATAGATTAGCTTTAAGCAAAGCGAAGTGACCTTAGTAAGTTAGTTAGTTACTCAGGGGAGGCGACCGACAGCGGAGGTCATTTGCGCCATTTTAGGATAGGTGGTGATTGGGTAATGGTAGGAGTTTTCAGGGAACGGAGGAAGGGTGGAGAGAACCCGGCGTCGGCATTAGCCTACTCTTAACGACAGGCGCTAAGGCAGGGGCGTCGGAACTATTTTCACAGGGAGGGGCCAACCTTGAAAAGGGCCCGGCTCTGAAGAAAAGGGCCCGCATTTTTTGCGGATAGGAATGGGTTAGAGACTAGAATTCCGCTAAAGTGCATATGAAAGTGGTCGAATATGCGTCAGAAGGGAATAGGCAAGCTGGATACAAGTGAAATTTCATTTTTACTGATGAAGACTCATTTCTAATGGCCCGGGGCAAATTCTGGGGGGGCCGAATGCTCCCCCTGCCCCCCACTTCCGACGCCGCTGCGCCAAAGGGACCTCGGCTTAACGTCCCATCCGACGTACGGAGTACTGAACCTGAAATGCCCTCCACTAGGCACTCACGTAGGGACCGGTTTGCCACTGAAAAAACCGACATTTCCGGGAATCGAACCCGGGCCCTCGGGATGGGATTGACCTTAGTAAGACCTTTAAGAATTCTAACTTAACTTATATTCCTGCCTGTAGATTTACGGGTACCTACTGGTATTTTAGAGCTGCTCCTCCTCGTGCCATTTTACCGTATTAATTTACTCTGCTCGGGCCATGTGTTGGATGGATTCATGTGCCGCGCTCATGGGGCACTCGAGCCCTCGAGGGGCTGAATAAAAATTGGATTAAGATGTCAACCCAATTGGTGTTCGAAACCGGTTGGTAGCACTTCACGCGATGGGGCACTCTACTCCGATCGGACCACTATTTCGGCGGATTGCAGCTGAGTGGAACCACTCGCGTGTCTCGACGAAAAATTCACTCTCTCATATTCATTCTACGCACAAAGAAATTGCTATAACGGTCTAAATAACGAACTTGAACGTGTGCAGCGAAGATCGGCAACATTTGTAAAGGGACGGTATGATAACCTTACTAGCGTAACCAGTCTATTAAATGAATTAAATTGGGAATCATTGTCAGCTCGCAGGTTGAAATTAAGACAATCTCTTAAACAAATTCCAAGACCATATTTTCAGTGATGATGTTAAAAATATTTTGCGGACCCCAACTTACTATGGTAGACTGGACCATAATCACAAAATTAGAGAAATAGATTGCCGAACAGACAGATTCAAAATGTCCTTTTTTCCTCGTACTATTAGGGATATGAATAACGGTAAATATATCCAGTACGAGTGTAGCAATGGATAACATTGGTAGCTGCATGTTGGTATAAGGACTTATAGCTAATCCAACTAACGGCATGTTTTTGCATGTATGTTTTGCTATTTTTATCTTTTTTTAAATAGCGTAGTTTTGAACAGTACATATACAAGTACTAATCCTTTTTTTATGCATGATATGTAGTGCATGTTTGGTGAGAGTTCACCCCCTGCCACACACCTTTATGGTGGCTTGCAGGGTATTATGTAGATGTAGATGTAGATATCGAAAATTTTAAGATAACCCCACATTAACTTGAATCCATGAGGACATATTGTTAATTAATATTAACCACACATTAGCAGACCGCGCTTTGACGATAAATATGAACATCTAAAATGTCATGAAACGCTAAATGATTTCATATGCATGGGTAGGGATACAAGTTAATTTTATTATGCTATGGAGGTTCGCACGCTTCCTGCTGCAGCTACTTCACTGCATAGAGGGCTTCCATGCTGATACCAACTAATTGGCGTCACCGAATTTAAGGATACACTGGAAACATTCTCAAAAGGGTATATAAAATCACCAAAATCGCGAATACTCTCACTTACTTTTGGCATAATATATTTGTAGCTTTCCATAAAGTATAAGTATTTATCAATTCGTTCCTTTCTAGCGAATATTATTAAAATGTAAAGAAATAATTCATTAGGAAGAATAGTAATCCACGCAAAAAATCTGTCCATTAACGCATGAAACTGCCTAAATGTATATTTTTTTAACTGGAATAAACATTGTCCCATGGAAGACACTACACAAATCATGAAACACGATCACTACACATCAGACCTAAAAAACTAAGCCTATGCGTATTAGAAAAAAAAGTCCAGTTGCCTCGCACTAAGTAAGACTAAAATACAACGCCGTGAGGACTAGCAAACACTGAAAACGCTGGCAGAAGATGGAACACACTGGTTATGAACGCGTTTGATCTTTCCGAAATCTAGGCGTACGAACGGTAGTACAACGATTTACTATTCTTAAAACGTTTCACTGAGCTTGATGGCACAGCGAGCATCCTCTATTGCAGAAGCGGATTTACGGAGCATGGTAGGTGGAGAGAGAGAGAAAGAGAGGGAGAGAGAAGCCTTTTACGATTTCCTATTGGATTATTAAAAACTGGGATTTTTACGGTCTTGGACTCCGATGGCAAATCCGACGCCGACAAATCTCCTCCACGTCCATACCTAAGGGAATTATTCAGGTGCTCTCACGGATGTTACACTGGCGAAAATTGATCCACTTCACAGTCCACGTTCACTTTGATCTCCAGAAACTTGGTTACCTTGGTACTCGTCCGTCATGGTGAGCTCCGCGCGACCTCCCAGTCCAAAAGGAGCTGTTTTGTACGAACGCTGAGGTTATCTAATTCATCATAATCTCAATAAGATCCAGCAACTTGACAGCTTTTATTATTTTTATAGCAATGAATGCACTTCCTTAAAAAGATCATCAAACGTGGAAAGCAGCAACACCGTTCCATGCACTTCAGATATACTTTTTTCAGGGAAGGGAATCTTTATGTTTTCCTTTTGGATAGAAAATTTTATTCCTAAGGAACTAGAATATAGACTAAAAATTAATCCACTATTAATTAGAAATTATTTTTCAGAAAAATCAAATCTAATTCATAATCGGTTCAATAATTACCGACGATTTGAACGCTATTATTACTTTTTAAGCAATGCATGCCTTCAATACTACCTTCTAACGAATATCAAACGAGTAAAGTAGTGACGTTGTTTGTACCATATACGCCGGAAATTACCATTTTCAGTTATATAGCTACGAAACGGGCGACGTTCTGGCAAGGTAATCCATAATTCACACGAGGTGTGACAGGGTTAACATTTGAGAATATAAAATTCCGGAATCCTTCCGATATTTTCACTCGAATTTGTTGTTTAACAGCATAATTATTAATGAATGAAGTAATATGCACAAGAATCCGAGTACCGGTTGCGACACAGGGAAAGGAACAGACCAATATACCCCGTTGTATGACACATGCCGTTAGAATTAGGTTAGTAATTTGTGGGCGCTACTCTCATCGACGAGACCAAACTTCGGAATGAACACTGTGGCTTGGTATTCTGGTTTGGCGAGATAGAGGTTGCGTTACTTTATATCAAAAGCAAAGACGCTTTCCAGTGATAATTTGTGCATGATACGTTGCAATATTAGTGCAGGAAAAGTTCACGAGGTTTGAACACGAGATTGCTACTTAAGAGTACTCGGCTAAGAACAGCGCTGAAACAATCACGATTTTTTACTACTTAAGTTATTTTAGCGGCTATCAACTGAAGTGCTCCTTTAAGTACCACTAAAACAACCTGATTGTAAACACTAAAACTTGCTGAACGAAGCATGGGAAAATTACACACACGTACAAGTATCGAGAGCATAATGCTATCTGTATGATTCCGGTATTTTCTAAACGTTAGTTGGCTTGATAACAACAGTTTCGCTGAATATCTGTCCTGGTAGCGTCTTCAGGTGTGAATTTCGCTGACAGGACAAACATCCCCACGTCCCACGATCATCCCTTTTTCATCAAGCCAATGAGCGTGGAGTAAAATCCGGAATCATCCCGAGAGCATCAAACCAACGCCTAGGAACCCTTTGAGCAAATATCGAGAGTAACTCAATAACAGGATTTAAAGGAATGAAGTGATTCTTTACCAGGCGTTTTTTTTTGACGTGGCCTCCTAAATTTTGCCTGTATTAAAATTTAAAGAATATTTGGATATTCAGTTCATAAAACATGTTTACTGAGAGAAGCATTAGTTTTCATTTCACATAATTTCAAAGGAATTTATGGTTAACGAGAACCAAGACATGAAAAAGCTGGCGCTGCAAAAACGGGACATGCCCATAGGAAAATAACGTGAAATAGCTTTTGAAAGAGTTTTATCGTAAACGTATCCTCCAGATTTAATTACGACTGGATTATAGTTCCCCAGAATAACTAATTCAAATGAACAATCAATGGTTAATCTTATAAAAAACGATCGTCCAGCAAATGGAGAATTATAGCCCTCTTTTCCACAGAGAAGAAATCGACTATTTCAGGAACCTGAACCCAGAACCCCCTGAATTCTGGACACGTGCTCAACCAAAGTGAATCCGCCAAGGTATTCACGGGCAGTTTGCAATCCCTGGATTCCAAAGGAGAATTAGTTTAATTAACAGAGAGCTGGACTCACCTCTCGTCGTCCACCTGGAACCTCCTAATGATCTCCTCCCTCTCCTTCGCCTGCATCGACTCCTGCATCTTCTGCTTCTGCCGCTGGTACTCCTTCAGCAAGTCCCCGTCGTTCGAGCCCCCTCCGTTGGTCGTTATCACTCCCTGCGGTGGCGCCAGGTATCCCGCCGACAAGTTCGGAGCGTCCGTCAGCGAATCCCTGCGGGAGGACCGGGGCGAGTCCACGACCGCCGGGTGGCTGTTGCCCCTGGCTCGGTGCTCAGGCGTCGAAGCCGCGGACGCCGCACCCGAGAGCACGCCCTCTCGCCTCTCCGGACTCCTCGACCCCGGCCGCGCCACCGCTGGCACCCTCGGGGCCGACTCCATGATGACCTGGAGGTCTCCGTGACCCCCGCCGACGAACGCGTCCTCCCCCTCGAACAAACGGTCCACCGATGCGTTCATTGGCCTCTTCTGTCCGCCCCCGCCGCCTCCGGAGGCGTTCCCGCCGCCCCCAGACAGGTGGAAACTGGCGAAGCTCCGGGACATGGCCGTAACGTCCGGGATGTCGGGGTGCCTCCTGTCCGTCGCCTTGGGTGCGGGGTTCAGGCCGGCCGCGGCAGAGGCGAGGCCGAAGGGCAACCCGTCCAGTGCGGAGAGAAGGGAACGGGACATGAGATCGGCCGATCGGGGCCTCGTCGCGGGCATGGCACAGTGGGGGAAGGTACCTCGGGGCTTGATGGGGGTCACCAGCATGTGCTCCGTCCAGGACGTGTCCAGGGAAGGCTTGTGCAGCCGCTCAACGTCCACGTTGAGGGTGCGCTGCTCGAAGGGAACCCCGAAGGCGTCCGTCGGGAGGGACTGGAGCCAGGAGAGCAGGCTGAGGTCGGCGTCGGTGAAGCCGGCCGCTGATGGCGCACCTTGCGGGGGCAGAAGTCGGGCGAACACCATCTCCGGAGCGTTGTGGGAGTCTCCGTCCTTGGACGTGGATGACGTCGCTTGCTGCTGGCAGAAGTTGACGCACGACTCGTACAGGATCCCCTTGATGATGAGCTGGACCAGGCGGTCGTTGCGGGAGACGGGGAAGGTCTCCGTGGAGTCCGAACCGTCAGCCTTGATGCCCCTGCGGTCTTTGGGGAGGAACTTCTCGACCAAGGGGAACACTTCTCGGAAGCACTGCACCCTCGCGCCGCTTGGGTTCCAGTCCCGATACTGCACGTGGTCCGTCAGCCTGGGTATAGTGAGCAGGAGGCACATGTTGGCGTACTCATCCTTGGTGGGTGCCACCTTCTCCAGCTCACCCAGAGACTTGACGACTTCTTCGACGGCCGTATCGAGGGCCGCGCTACCCCCACCGCCCGCCTCAGCCGCCTCCGACCGTATGCACAGCAACTCGACGTACTTGTGCTTGAGGACGGAGTAGGCGAAGCGGCGGTAGTCGAAGGCCGGGAGCGCCCGGAGTGGTTGGACGAACTCGATGGCATCGTCCCACTGCCCGTCGAGCAGGAGCTGCCGCAGGAATAGGGCGTCGTCCCCGTACGCGCCGTTGATGACCCCGGTCTCCCGTTCGACGCTCAGCTGCGAGATGTGCAGCCCGCGGTTGTGCATGAACTCCAGGGCGAGGCGGACGACATCTTCCTCGCGGAGCGTGAGGTGCGACGAGGGCATGACGTACCGGATGCGGAGCAGGGAGCTGCCGCGCCGCACCCGCCGTCCCTCGGGGTCACCACCCTTGTGTGCTGACGACCCCCCGCGGCCGCCCACGGGCAGAGAATCGCAGCGACCGAGACGACTCCCTCGGTCCTCACTGGAAACAAAAGAATGAGACACTTAGTCCCGGTTTACAACATCCTTCCCAGAAGAGTCGACAGAAGTAATAACCATCTGTGTTTTCAAGTTTGTATCCGCACTTTTAGGCGCTTCAGTCGTTGTTATTTGGGGAAGAGACCGACAACTGAGGTTACTTGCGCCAGAGTAACTGGGTGAAACACTGGGTAAAGTTAGGGTATTCCAGGGAATGCATGCAGGGTGGAGAGGAACCCGGCGTCGATATTAGAACGGAAATCACCAAAGTGGCACATGACTTAACGTCTCAAACGACGGACGGAGTACTGGACTCAACGTGCTCTCGACAAGACACTCAACTAGGGCCTAGTATACAGTTATTAATGAAAAAAAAATTCGCCAGTGCAAGGATTCAAAATCGGGCCCTCATGATGGGATGCCATCAGGCGCTTCAGACCGGGGAAAAAGGTATAAAGTTAGGAATGGAAAGTTAATACGAAGGGTAGAGAGAAAATCGGCGTCAGCATTAGCCTGTTCTTAACGAAAGGCGCCAAGGGGACCATGGCTTAACTTCCTATCCCACGCATACTGTACTCGAATGCTCTCCACATAGCACTCAAGACGGGGCCGGATCACCGATGAAAAATATCTTCCACTTCTGGGATTCGAATCCAGGCCCTCTCGGTGAGAGACCAGCACTGGAACAACTACATCAACCTGTTCCTGGCGAAGCGAACAACACAAAGGGTTAGAGTCCCAATATTTTACGAATGAATGTAAATACTGGCAAAAAAGACAAACGTTACATGATAAGAGTGAAATTCTTTGCCCACCGGTATTAAATTAAGCAATAACTTAAATTTCATTATTTCATTAATTTAACCTTTTTAATATGATTTCACTCTTTCCTGTCACATAGAATTGAATTAAAGCACTATAATTCACATGGAAAGAGAACATATGTAATGGCAACAACATTTTTTTTGCCTCTCGACTCACGAGGTAGTTCCTCTCGATGGCTACCTTTATATATGAGTACAGAGATCATGTAATATCTTATTTCTCTGAACAGACCATCGCAAGTTACAGAATGCCCTTTAAGTTCCATTACATGAAGTAATGGAATTTAATTGCTTTGCAAATTAAATTTAATCTAGATTGTGGGGTTGTTAAAACTCACACTGACCGAGGGTTATCACGAAGCTGAAACCTACAAAAACCGTCGTACTCCTATAATATGAATTACAAATCCCACAAAAGTTATTTAGACTATGAAGGACACAGCAACCGTGTCAGAAAATGTCTCAGAGTCGCTAGAAAATTACAAGAGCTTGCCCCTAAACCCCAGAGTCAGACAATGACTAATTCAGATTTTCTCGAACCCTCCCAAAGAAATTAACCAGTCAATTCGATGGTTGTCTCCCAACTGAGGCACGATGGCAACAATAAATGGCAATGCCCTCACTAGCAATCACTTCGAACAATGGACGAACACAATAGCAGTTAACCGCAGCTCTGTAGGATCTGACATTCACGTTAAAAGATTAACGGCAAAATGGATAGTGTTTCAAGTGGCATATATGCCAGTCCCTCCACGGAGGGCAATGCAGTCGGAGGCACCAGTATTATTAAATTCGAAAAATCTGTATGAAATCACGGCCTCGAATCAAACTTCGTGAAATTTGATGCTTTGTAAATTAAATACGATGAGAACTCAGTTACAGTACACATTATGAGTACTACACTTTATAATGTTTAATGATGTTTTGATCTTAGCCATAAGGCCGAGAGTCCCGCTGATAATAAGATATTTAGGGGAGCAACAAGTTAGTAGCCACGCATACTTCAAAACCGGAAAGTTGACTTATGAATTTTTAAGATTTTAAAATTAAATTAATGAAATCTAGAACAAACTTCATCGCCATGGAAATTGTGCTCATGACTTATTCACGAATTAACGTGAGGAACCAACCATCGGAAAAGGAGAAAAATGCCATTAATAACCTTGGTATGAAATTAATCGGCTTAGTTGAGTATAACGAGCTCAACAAATAACAATTCAAGCGATTAGGCCTGGAATCCATCAAACCCAATGAAATATACTACTCTTACTAAATAAACGATAATGTAATAAAAAATATAGCAGAAGAAAACTTGAGAATTTTTATGCTCGAAAAGGTTACTTAGAAATAGGCATCTACATTAAACTTTATGGTATCACTCATGCATTGGGTAAACATTTAATAACTTGATACAGGTTTTAAAGTGACAAAACACGAAATATTACTTATGAACGTTGTTTCAGCTTCAATGAACACTTAACAGAGCATAGCATATGTGCATCGGCGAGCATAACGACAGATACCTCGTTGGAAGTTTCTCCGTGCTTAAAAAAAATAAATTCTTTGCTTCAGTAGTGACAAATATGATAAATTAACCCAGGTAAGTGAGGTGGGGTAAATTAACCCAGAAACCAACGGAAGAGCTCTCAGAAAAAATGTTAAGAGCTTCCATAATTTATTCGGAATCCTAGAATCGCCTCAGGGAGATATTTTGAGTTCGAGTGCTACCCGCGATCCAACTGCCAAAGAGGCCATCTTTCCAAAGGGGAAATACTTCAACATTCAATAACTAAACATCGAAATTTTTCCAACCACTAATTTTATATCGTGGCTGAAAAAAACCAATTTAATGAATGTGTACTAAATTACATAAATTAGAGTTTTGTTGGTCCGTCTCTTTTTTCAAGGAAGATATAAAGACTAGTTGAGAGGGAGAATAACAGATTTCGACGACTCATATAGCCCTAAGGTATTGATATAAAAGTGCCTAGAAAAGAAGAAACTGCGGCGGGAAAATAGTACACAAACAAGAAAATTATTCGATAAGAAACAGCCACGGGGAAATAAATCATCATTTCCTCGAACGAAAGTTTTTTTCGGCTGTTGAGCGTTTCTGGAGTGTGTGGTGTATTTAAAACACTACCAACTGGAGAAACCCGAAAACTTACTCAATTTAGCACTTTCCGCCGCAGAAATATCCGCACAAACATAAAAATGTATCCAATCATTTACTAAAATAAAAAGTTTAGCCATATTGTAATTCCTGGCTGGTTACCCTGTGGTAAGGGTTGAGGGACTTCCTTGGGTATGAATCATCGGAATGCAGCGGTGATTTAGGAATCGTTAACCTCAAATAAAAATCGAGAGAACTGATATGTCCACCAAAATGCATAAGGAAAGTCTGGATGAGCTTTCTTTTCACGACTTATAAGTGTCAAAATCAGGGCTCATGTGATAGGCACACAATTATGCAACGTAATACAATTTTAAAGGAAAAAAACAATTACATAGACCAGCTATCACAAGAAAACAATTTATAATTTATATATCTATAGGTTAAGAACTTAGAATAATGGTACCAGGAAAAACCGGATAAGTTTTGAACGCGGATGAAGAAAAGCAAAGAGGTTTTTCGTGGAATTTATATACCGGCGACCTATTCGAAATTTCATGCTGCACGCACTTTGGAATACCTGCAGTCAATCGTCATCCTTCCACCAAATCCGAACAACTTTACATTAAATACTGTTGTCATCTTAACTTGATACTGCCATCACCATGACCATCTTCATAATACCAATTTTTGTGCAGTCATTAGGACGAAGATGGGGTTGGTAGTAATAACTTGACAAGGCGGACTGAGCTTTACTTAAACAGATATGTAACAACAAAAGAGAACGCCTAACGAGAACCATAGTAAATATGCAAAGAGGAGGTTAGTTCAGAGCTTGATAATGAGCATAGTAGCCCTGAATGGATCTGTGACCTTGGGAGGTGCTTGAAATGGTTGGGGTTATCTCGAATAGGTAACCAAGGAGTCACGTGATATAAACACGAATGGTTAGAAAATTTAGTCCGTCTGAATCGCTCGTTGCATTATCATTAATTGTTTTCACTTGAGTTTTTTCTCATATGCCCCGAATATAGAGCCCCCAGATGTGATAAAACACAAGTGTAAACAATGAGGTTGTAATCAGCGGTTTCAACACCCCAAATTTGTGACCCATTCGTGTTTGTACCACGTGACTCATTGGTTACCTATTCGAGATAATCACGACAGTTTCAAACAACCCATTGGACGCTGACGAGAGAAGTAACTAGAATTATTAGAATCCTCAATAATTTGGGTTTTGAGGGAAAGAATGGAGAGAGTACCATGGACGGAAAGGGAGTATGATAAAGTGTTGAATATGATAGAGAAGGAAAGAACCTTGAAGGGGCCATTAGAAAGAAGACCAGTGGAAAAATAGGGAAAATGGGATACTGAAAGCCTTTACTGCTGGTTGAATGCTGGATAGGCTAGGATGAGAAAAAAAGAAGGTATTTTGGACAGTATGAGAGGTGGGAAATATGCTATCATGAAGACAGAAGTAGTTTAGATGAGCCATTTGCAAAAAGGAATTCAAAGAAGAGTGAGAAAACTCCATTAAATCCTTCCCTAAATGTGGAATACTATAAATCAAACAAATTGCCCCAGCTTCTTAACTCGCTCGCTCCCAAAGACGGGCCGTGTACGCACTAAAGACTCCACGTTCTCATTTGTATTCCATGTTATGCTCCTCCAGCGTTCTTCACATCTTCTTCCCCCAACCGTGACTCCGTGCTATTTCACTCCCTAAGCCCTTCCCAAATTTCTCCCATTTGAATGAATTAAAAACAAAAGGAGTGGAGGGATGAGAATAAGAATTCCGGCGGCATGAGCAAACTTCCTTGCAGCTCGCACATTCTGGACTATCCTCACAAAAGGATCCATCAGAAATCAAAACCCCTAGGGGCTCATATGCATCTCCTTTGTGCGAAAGAGGGTCCGGATGAAGACCCCTAAGAATTGTAGAAAGAGGGTACACGGAGTTGCCTTCGTCCCGGGCAGGAATAAGTGGCGGGTCCCGGGAGATAAAGAGAGAAATGGAGAGGCGTCAATCCAGGGGTTGCCGTTACATATTTCAGATGGGAACGCTTGCGAGGAGTGTCCGGCCGACGCACTCGGGGACATACATCCCAGCGTCGCGCGGCGACCATTACTAACAGAGGGACGGAAATCCACCCCACGCATCTAGAATGGGTTCGAATGAGGGAAAAAAAAACTCCTACACTTCCACCTACTCCTCTTGTGTCATTCCCAACAGTGTCCGCATGGGCCCACTAACGCTAAAACGGGGATGGAAGCAGTGTTGCCAACTCTCCCGGCTTCACCAGGAGTCTACCAGAATCGGACAATAATTTTTAACATCTCCCGATTCCCGGGCTGAGGCGTATCACTCAGCAAACGCAACTGTCTTACAGGTCATAAATTAAATCTTAACCGACGGGAGAGTTGCTCTCAAAAAATAAAGGAGAACTGTAGGAGGGACACTCATGGGGACTTGGAATGATAAACATGATATTGACTATTCCAATCCGTCTAAATTAAACGATTTATTTGAATTAAGTAAGATACATCACTCAAAATTTTATCAATAGGTAACACCTGTATCCATAGTGATCAAACAGCATGTTACTGGTAATCAATAATGAAGGAAACATTCTATGGTGGGATCGGGTTGGTGAGGTGAAAATAGCATTGTCCCCCCAACTCGAGGGCTTGGGTACGGCTCCAGGGTGTGGCAAGGGTATTCCAAATGTAGAGTTCTTACTCGAGTGATGCATGGTTAGCACTTCAAGTTCAGGAGTCCGTCCGTCAAATGGGACGTTGAAACTTGGACCCCTTGACGCCTTTCGGCTAATGCCGTTCCGATAATATAATAATAATAATGCCGATACCGGGTTTCTCTCCACCAAAGCTCTTTTACCGGATAAACCTTACCAATGCCCAATTACCAGCCTTACGTAAAAGATTAAATGACCTCAAGCTGTCGATCGCCTCCCCAGAGAAACTACAGGAACATTCTCAGTCTTAACGATGCTCTTCACTCTAATTTCCTAGAAATTTATTGCTCGCGGAACGGAAAATGCTCGAATTCAACTCTTCGGCAGTTGGCAGCCCTAGGTAGGTGGGGGTTTGATCTCCATGGCGACTCATAAAGGAGGAAATAGGAGGAAGTCTCCTTCACTATTAAAATCTCGTCGGGTGGGAGGAGGAAATACGACTGCTGGACAAAGGAGCTGGAGTGGAGGATGGTTACTGCGGGCATCTCTTTCCTGCCGTAAATCAGGGCAAAGGGTGGGGCTGGGTCGGCTGGGAAGAGCGCGGGGAGACAAGAGCGGGAAAATTGGGAGTTCTTAACCTGACGAGAGAATTCGAGGACGGAAGGTCCGACTTAAAACTCTTTCACTTCCGTGAGGGCCGCGAGGGGTTGAAGGGGGAGGGGAGGCTTAAAGCGGGGCCCTACAAGCGGAGGGCTAAAATGGACTAATCCCACCCAAAACGTTTCCTACTCACAATCCTTTCCGGAGACCAGCTCTCAAACCAGTCCCGATCAACGGACAAACTCGACCATTTCCTGACAAGATCGCTGCTCGCATTATAAGGCGTCAAAACTATCGAAGAAACTTTACCTTAATCATGTTTTTTTTAAATATCTCAGAGTCGACACAATATTAATTCGAAAATGGGTAAATGAGACGGATGGAATCGTGTAATTTATAATAATTATCGGCCTTTTTTTCTCCTAGTGATATATCCTAGGCAACGCACGATTAACCTATCGGGTAATGAGAGCGTACATACGTACCCTAGTTGCATGTCAATAGTGCATGTTTTGGTATTCTTCACCCCCTGCCACACATCCTCGCGGTGGCTGGCAGGGTATCGCGTAGATGTAGATATGTCAGGAAAGAAATGTCCCAGAACCCAGTCTTTGGTGAATTTTCTGAATGGTACAGGAATTACTCCATGAAAAAGTAGTCTTACCAAACATTCACTTGACATTTTACGATAGATTTGAAGTAAAATATATAATATGACTATCAACACCTGAACCAATAACTTCCTCTTTATGATAAGGGATGAGCAGCGTCCGTAAAGTTCCGCATTCAGGAAAAAACGCTATGTTTGTGGGCATTATCGATTTAAGTTGATAAAAAAACGTCATCATTAAGCAGATTTAAACCTTCCCAAAGAAAAGAAATTAACTCCCTAACAATCCTTATCCATCAGACGAGGGCAACTCTGTGAGAGTAGACGTGTACACTTTGAAAGATAGGAAACTGGTTACAAACAACTTAGCGAAATGGAACAGCTGACCCCTTAATTCTTGGATTTAAACATGAAAAATAGAATGACACCAATATTTCCAACTAGAGTGTTTTAATTACGACAATAATAACAATAAGTGAATCAGCCAATTAACGTAGTATTATTATCACTCGGGTAGATTTTAAGAAAAAAAATTTCATTCATGAAACCGAGTGACATATGTATTTGAATGTTGACACCAGCTCACCCAGAAAGAGCGGCATTCGCCACAAATTAATCCAATGACGTTCTTGGGGAGAGGACTGAATCAATCTTTCACAATTATCATTCAGATATAATATCCTTAATCAAAGGCTCTTCTCAAGCAAAAAAAGGTTAATTACTATTACGTTTAACCGAAAAGGAATTCCCCAGGCGAAACTCCAATTGTCAACTTGCGGACCTTTCACCGTTGATTTGAAAGCATTAAATTAGTCAAACCTATTTATCAAGCCAAAAATAGAGGAAAATGGGCCTTGGGGTCCATTGAAAAGCTTCCGATGACTTTAGAAGTGAGTTCTTTGGGAAAGGGTAAATTTAGGTGTCAAAATGACCTGAATTTCGTCAGAGTTGGTTAACTACTGGACTGCCGGAGAACCGATTTCGCAAATAATGCATTTCAAGAGCGCAAAAGTGGCAGAGTTGGAAATTCCGAAGTAGGTTCGTGACGAATAGACATCTGTATTTTTAAGCAAGAGGTCAATCGTAAGTGGTGACGTAAAATCAGAATGAAATTAAATAAAAAATATACACAAAAATATATTGTTTTCTACTCGTAAAATTCCAGCAATATCTAAAACGAGTCAATTCTGAAGTGAAAGTGTCATGGAATAAAAAACAAACACGCCGCTCGTAAGTCTGGTTTAGGTCTATTAAATTAATTTCCTTAGGAAACTAAATCTTTTATGATGCTCTCCAACTTCATAATAAGGCAACAAAAGTCAAAAAAATGCCTAATATTAGGATACTGAAAGACAAGATTTATGTTAATATGAAGGGATTAGCCGATCGGAGAATCAAGCGGTGAGCTGTATCAAACCAGTCTTAGGATTTTTATCATATGATGATGTCGCGTTGGATCAAAATATTATTTCAACGCAAGACATACAACAGCTACCACTCCATTGATATATTACACTCGGTAATTCTTCATAGAATAATGTAGTAACTATGACGAAAAACTTTAAGTTGAACAACAAATTAAGCCCTTACAAATATTTCAGAATTAATTACTTATATTACCAAGAACATGTACCATATTGTTTACTCCGAAGTCCAAAGGAAAAGCAAATGCTTGAAAGCTCAGTTTTTAAAATCCATAGCAGAAATATGAAAAAGAGAAATTCCAGGAATGACTCTCAATTCAAGCACAACATATTCCAGTAAAATTTGAATAAACACAGGATCAAATTTACCATCTTTTTACTATCATAAAAAAAATCATTCTCAGTCAATTGCTCCGTCGTCAGTGGAACGATTTTCTTCTCCCATAGGAATGACAAGCTACGTCAGGGATGGGAAATTGAAATTTTCTGGCTAAACAGAGAAGAAACTCATCTCCGCGTGACTCGGAAATTTTATAAAAACGATTTCAGCAGATTTCCACTGGGACCACGTGTAAACAAATTTTCATCCCCGCAGTCAACGAAGATTTCCAAACGAGTGACGGGAAACGGTGGGTTTCCGGGCTTAACTACTCTCAAGCTGATAAAAGTCATTCATTTCACGACCAGCGTCTCCATCTACCCTAATCTGAGGCTATCTATCATCCGTAGCTGACGTTTCGACTCTACTTTCGAATTCATAAATCAAAGGTGCTTGAGAAGATGGGTGGTGAACTTTGAAGCCATTTCTGTCGTAGTTTAAGACTTGCACGTACAGAAAATAAAACAAGTAGACTTCTTCAAACCAACGCGTAAGCAAATTATATAGGCATTTATAATGACTCCAGAAATTCCGTAATTTTATTAGGTATGCCTGTCCATTCCAAGGAATAGGTAAGGAAGGCTTCGAGCACTCGACATAACTATTAGTCACCGCGCTACTCGCGAAGCATATCTTTATACGGGTTTCAATCAGTGTAAACAACAGAAATAGCTGACCTACAAGACCCAACAGTTTAATAGCCACAAGAAGTAATAAATTGTTGGATATCAAGATAATGGCCGGAATCCAAGCACAAAGACAGCGACTAGTAAATTCCATGGCAGTGAAATTAAGATAATTCGGTAAAGAAATACAATTGCAATGGACATTAAACTATTGTGATAAACATTTTTCGCTTAACGTATTTTGAACTCATAAAAATAACCTTTTTACAGTTAGAGCTACAAAAATATAAATTTATATCCTTTGCATCTGGATTGGATTTTTGGTCAATCTAGGATTGGAGTTCCGTATAATAAAAAACTCCAGATTCAAGGAAGATTAAGTATTCAAGTGGTACAGAAAATAATGAATTACGTCTAAAATAACATAACGAAATAAAATCATTAAATTCACTATTATTTATCGGCTGAGGATTTCTTTGGTTCTCAGAGCAAGCTGAGTAATCAATTTAGTGTTTCATAATTTTTCATGGCACATTAAAAGTTAAAAAAATATCTCCTCTACAAGGATTCAAGATTTGGAATGAAAAAATGTTGAAACCGGCCATCAATTTAATGCTATTACACAAAATAAGGCGTTTACAAAAATTTCGAAAAACTGCTGAAAGCATTTTTTTTAACTAGGATAAGTCAAGTGGGTGACTAAGATTAAGAACTGCCACCGTAAGAGATGTTCATTCCATTACCTTCATTACCAATGGATGATAGAGAGGAATGAGTTCGGAGTTGAATAAAGCGGGAAGTGCATGGTTAAAAAAAGAAACGCGACTAGCTCATAACATTCGACTAATCGACGATAAACCGGAACCATTTAAAAACCAACTATTTTCAATCGGAACAAGAGACTTAAGTGGAAATAAGTTTATTTTTTTTATAAAACAGTCTTTAGGGAGCTATATTAAAATGCCCTATGAAAGAAAAATATTGAGGCATTATAAATAAGTTTATTTTTTTTATAAAACAGGCTTTAGGGAGCTATATTAAAATTCCCTATGAAAGAAAAATATTGATGCATTATAAAAACCGTAATAATTATTTCTATTCTATCACGCTTAGTGCATTCAACTCTCACAACCGAGACACCGAAATTCGATTTCGTTTTCCAGCTAAGACAGGAAATGATAACAGCAGGACCGAGACGCAGATCCCAGTTTCCTTCGATTCAACGAGCACCTCATTTCGAAAGATGAATACTTTCACCCGATCACTTTCCTCCATACCTTACTTCCTGCAGGGGAGGCTCGTTTCCCGAGACGGAAGGATGTTCCTTCCTATTCAGTAAATGGGAGACAATTGCCTCGCTGGGTTCCTCGTGGTCCCGCCAATTACGAAACGTGGGTGAAAGGGGTTCGGAAAGTGGGAGGGAAAAAACGCGAAATACGACTGAGACGGCACCGGTGCCACTGAGAACCAACGACACAAAGACACCATTGTACATTCAGAATAAACCGTTCAAATTTTTACCGCGTAGACTTCCTTTCCGCGCGGATACGATGGACCTGGGGCCGATGGGGACAACAACGGAAAAAATAAAGTGAAGCATGTATACGCGTTTATATAACAAAATAGTCCAAAACTGTACAAGACTAAACTACAAAAACTGTATTATACTAAAATAAAGACTAAAAAGACTTAAAATAATCAAACAGCAATGCAACACATCAAGATGATATTATCAGTTACCAAATTAAAATCAGAGTCACGGCAAAATAAAATAAATGCTTGTAGAAAAAGGAAGAAAACCACTGCAATACTAAAAAGTATAAAGTTATTTATCTCACATCCTATAGCGTAATACCTAAAGAATTTTCGGCAAATCATAATAATCGTACGCAAAGAAAATCGTAATTAGAGTAAATAAATGTCTCTCGCTAATCTGTAGTTCTTGGCGAAGAGGTCGGGGAATATTAGTCTAGAATACCTTAGGCACTTGGCCGCTATTACCTTGTCCACACATCAGGCACGTAGCCAGAAATTTGTTTCCTAGCGTATCGTTACTTGAAACAAATCAGCCTTGCGCGTTCGGTGCCGGCATGTTACAAATCTCTTCCCTTAATTTTCAGTGCTTGGTATTTACTTTCTTAGAGCCCATTCCTATCTCTTCTCACTGGTTAAATTCACTGCTTACCTTGCATTGAAGCAGTTGATCTACCAATATTTAAAAAAATTAACTAAGCAAAAAATTACGTGAAGAAAGACGATACACAGATTAATCGATAATGAAATCACTCTAACTGTAAACAATGATTTAGTGTCTTGGATGTGATTCTCTCGATGTTAAAGGTGCTATTTCTCTAAGAGGGGAGTGGGAGTAAGGGTTATTAGGGTATGAGGGGGAGTGGGGCGTGGGCCGTTTTGGGAGAACGAAGCTGAAAAGCGAAAAGGACAGGGTTAGAAGGCCGCCCTCACTAAAAACTTTCTCCTTAATCGCTCCACCTTCGAAGTGGGTTTCTCTTCAAGTTTAAAAAAGCAATTATTGGCACATTTGTTTCTTTTCTTCGGAAAAAATTTAAAGACTAAATCCATTTCCAAACGATTAATGACCACTAAGTGGATTTGGAGGAAAGATTTTCACCACGAAACCGACCATTTAAGTTCATTTGCCTCCTGTTCACGCCGGGGTGCGAAGGACGAAGAAAGAATTAATTAAGGATCAAATAAGATAAGGGAGATGGGAGAGGAAAACCAGTTTTTTGTCGACAGAGCTACGCCGGCCTGTGAGATTTAGATCGAAAAAATCCATCCACCCATAACGCAAATAATGTTAAAGCCCCAGGTAAGTGGATAACTTAATTTGGGCGATGAAACTTTGCAGGCAAGGAAATTTTCCGACTGCTTCGCAGACATAAGTCAACGTTTCACACATATAAAATCATACGGAGGTGCTTAAAATGGTGAAGTTTTTATACTTATGTTAGTACTTTTCCTAACCTCTTCATGTTCCCTTAAAATTCTTACTTTTACATACTCCACTACTTGCTTCACATATTCTCATGTTTCAAAATATGCCCGATTAGGTTGTACCATCTTCTTTTTTAAGTTTTCAGCGAATTCACTTTTCTCCCACACCTCTTGGAACTTTATATATTACTCATTCACTTCATTTCATCATTGCAAGTCTTCTGTGACACCAATTCTGAAATACTTAAAATTTTGTCTTAACTGCAGCTGAAACCGTCCACGTCTTCCATGAAAATGTAAGAGCCGTTCTGAAACCGAATGTTCTACTGAAGTGTTACCTCACTTCTGAGCTTGAATTTCTAGCTTTATACAGACACTTCTCTTGGCACAATGTTCTATTCCTATGCTATTTTATAGAATATATCCAACTTACTTTGCCCATCCATAGATATTCTGCCTCCAAAATAGCACAATATTTGACCTCTCCAAGTTTTTGTTCGCGTAGTTGATCTTGGCCTCCGATTTTCCACTTATTAGCTTATTGTCCTTTCTGATAGCCTTCATGTTGTACCCCGTCATTGTTTTTTCCTTTGTTCACTAGATCATTACTTTCATCTCGTCACGTCACTGCCATGTCAGCTATGCCATTGGCGAGGTGCTGCATGCTGATTTCTCCCCGAGGATATTTAACGCTTAATCCTAAATCCATTTGAGTTATTCGTCAAAAGGTTTCAAAAGTTTTCCTCCAATTTAGGATGAACTTTTCAGGATTTATCTATTCAGTACAGAAGAATGATGAAGATTAAATAGATCGACAGAGTGACAAACGAAGAAGTCCTAAGAAGAGTGAGAGAAAAGAGCTGATAAAAACTCTAAAAAGAAGACGGGACAACTTAATCGGCCATATCTTGAGACATGATGGCCTGAGGAAGACAATTGTCGAGGGAAAAGTGAATGGGAATATTGTAAAAGGCAGGCCTTGCATGAGATTCATGGAACAGGTTGTGAGGGATGCAAAATAGAAGAATTACGTCAATATGAAGAGGTTGGTCGATAGAAGAATCGAGTGGAGGGCTGCGTCAAACCAATCCTAAGATTGTTGACCGATGGTGATATCTATTTAGATAATAATACTTACAAGAGACAGGGCACGACCTTATTTTACTCGTTATTTTATTCTAGTTATCATTTATTTTCTGTACATTCGACTGGATTAGCTGTTCCCTTTCATCCATTCAAGAGGTGATTAACCTCAGAGACGGATCAGAATATAAAGTGAAGTGATGCGAAGAAATAAGCTGCATTCCCATCTTCAAATCCTGAATCTTAATAGAGGGAACCTTAAGCTTTCCTTTTTTTTTTAGCTCCTCCTCTATCTTTATCGCCAGAATTTCAGCGAAGGAAAAGAGAAAAAGTACGCATCGGGCCGTAAGATGGCAGTGTACTCCTTATCTCTTGGAGGCATGAATGAATAAAAAGGCGGAGGGCACCGGACTGAAGAAAGAAACACCTTTGAAAGCCACTATCCGGAAATTCCGAAATGGTAAGGTGGAGTTCTTCAACCGTTCCGCCTCGGAGAAAAGGGCATTCCTTGAAAGCATTAGTACAGGAAATCGTTTTCAAAGGAACTGAAAATTTAGCATGTGTCAGCTTTTTCTACATTTCCGTTATAACCGGTGACGTTAGAATCTTCTACTCCAAATGAAGAAAAAAGAAAGACCTTTTAATCCAGCTTTTAAGCATAAAATTGGTTTCCGCTCAAATTAAAAGTGATTTAATCTAATTTCGTTCCATCGACTGCTATGTCACTTGTGGTCTTTCGGGTCCTAATGCTTAAGCTAATAAAAACTTCGATTGCGAGCAAAGATAAGGTAATAATCTCGTCATGAGTACAAAAACACGAGAATTATACGGGGATCAGGCTGATGTTGTGGCTAGAGTATTGAATTCCTATCCCCACTGGTGGATTTTTCTCTGGTATACCCTACTTGAGTACCTTGTGAATAGCACTTCAAGTCTGGTACTCCGTCCGTCGGATGGGACGTTAAGCCGTGATCCCCTTGGCGCCTTTAGTTCAGAGTATGCAAATGCTGACTCCATATTTCGCTCCACCCTACCTCCATTCCCTAAAAAACTCCTATCTTTACCCAGTTACCTACCTCTCTAATGCAAATGACCTCAGTACTCAGCCGCTTACCCCAAATAACAAGAGCAACGAGAAATTATGGTTATTTAATATTACCAATTCATGTTAGAACGAAGGTTTCCACGGTGATGTTACAATGCAGAGATATTACCAATTCGCTCATAACGACGTTGTTACTCAGGCTTGATACGTGGAGCTATGACCCCTGACCGGAAATTCCATTGGATTAATCATATAGAAACCACTGAATGTTGAGATATATTTGGACGCATAATGGTAAAACCGACGTTTGTAATTTTCCATTTTCTTTCCAGGAAAGCATAACATTTGGAAATACCCTCGTATCCTGTTGTTGGCCTCTAACCACCGTTGATGTAAACATCAGGTGACCTTCACCAATCAAACCGACCCTCGGCTGGTTGACTAAAGTAACCCATTTTCCGCAGATGGGGGTTGCCTTAAATGGCTCGACACTTTCTTCGATCCACATTACAGAAAGACGTACAAAGGCGGGTCAACGGAAACCATCCTTCGATGCGACTTCCGCGAGGCGTGCTCTATTGTGAGATCGCATTCCGGTCCGCCCAGTCGGAACGACCCTAATACATGAATCAGGCCGCCGCGACGGGCGCAATGAGATGAGAGACACGGCCCCAAAAGGACCGTAACCTCGGGGCCTTCTGATTTAGCATTTACCGGGGCGAAACTCTCGCCACACTAGGCCAAGCCTGTGGCGTCACGAAGATGACGACATATCTCCTATCACCTAGAGCATAAAGTACCCTAGATATATAATCAAACATTCGCCACTGCCGAAAATATGCACGACTCACCAGCAATATTGAGGAGCCAGCAGAGTTCAACAGTTTACTCGCATACCAAATCGTAAATTGTAACAGCAAAATACTTTCTAACGAATATATAGCATAGCATATATCCTCCACGTACATATCAATCACCTTCACCTCTTCAGTTACCTGAAGATGCTGCGCCTAGAGACGGGCAACTTGGTCAATTACCGCGGTATTTTTCGTAAATTACCGTGGTAGTTTTCGTGGTATACCAAAACCCCTGAAAATTACCGTAATAAACGGTAATTTTCAGAAAAGTTCTTTCTCAGAAAATTTCTTCCTCACGAAGAAACCATTGGAATGGGTGATATTATAAGTTAAGAAGCTAAAACCATTTTGTTTACATTGTGTCCATGATTAATTCCAACCAATTCAGAGTAAAATAACAAATGCACATTGCGCAGATGTAAGTCTTTGGAACGAAAATTCCTCATAGTGTGACAAAAGCGAGGCAAATTGCGTGTTGCTGCCAACTTCGTTTTAATTTTTTAAATGAGTTATAATAGATAAACGTCGTGATATGTTTGATATAAGCGTCGGCATTTATATCTCAATGCTATTTGATTTCGTTTTGAGTCCTCTGATAAGGATTTGCAGCTCAAAACTTAAAATTACCGGAAAATTATGGTAATTTTCGAAAAATACCGAAATGTACCACGGTAATTTACCTCAATTGAAAATTACGGTAATATCAGGGTCGTGCGGAAATAAAGAGTTTTGTGGAATTGCAGTGTTCGTTTTTCTCTTCTCTATTATGGAAATATTCCACCAAGTTAGTCCGGAAACAGTTTCTTATACGTGGATTGAACATCGAAGGCTAGAGTGAACTTTTCTCGCCGGCTATCGCTCTAAACATAGGCAATCTTAGACATATGATTCCCTCATCAGGATTTAAGACGGCGGGTATTTCTAGCAGAGTTCAAAGAAGTGAAATGGAGTGTCAGGATTAGGCTGAACGAATACGGCAATCATTAAGCGAGGGGACATTGGTGCATTTCTACCAGATGGACTATAAAATGCAAAGGCGTTGCATTCGCATTTAGTTCAAGGTTGGAAGTTTAGTCGGTATTTTTTTAGGGCGGGTTAAGCGACTGATCCCATTTCCACTACTTCTCAGGGGGATATCAATACTTTCACACGGGATTTTTTGCATCACACGTTTCTGAGAAACGCTCACTATACCGATATTCCTTTTAACAATACACATGGACTCGTACATCGTTCACATTTATACTGAAATAGGAAAAAAACGAGCCAAGGTAGTCAGGTCGGACAACCCAAAGGTCGTGGGTTTGAATCCCGCTACGGGCGTGGGTTTTGTGTTAGTCTTTGTCGGATTAGACCTTGGAAAAAAGTAGATTATCCGGTGGCATGTAGCCTTAGTGCAGTGGCTTTCACTTGGTGTGCCGCAGCAATTCAGGGTGCCGGGAAAACAACTAGGGAATGCCTCGAAATTACAGCGGGAAAAAGAAAAATATTTATCAGGAGCAATTTCCGGATTGATTACCCTCACGTCTGATAGCTCGTGAAATTAAGTGAAGCGTTCCTTCCAACCTAAGGACTAATTACTGTTAAGTGCCGATTTTCCTTGGTGACGGAGGGGGAAGCCCTATTGGATAAATTAAACAATTTATAAGGGTGCCCCAAGATTGTGACCTCAGTCCAGTAAGAGTTTCACCAACGTAAACGGTTGGGATTCACTGCCTTAGTGATTTAAGTACCTTAAAACATAAAACTACCGATAGAATAATATATTTAGTTAATCCATAGACCGTCGCATTGTTTTTTTCTCAACTAACGGCAGATAGTAACGCGAAATCGAAATGCATTTCATTCAGCCCACAATCCACACAGTTCAGCACAGAGACAATAATCAACAACTTGGCTTGTAGGCGTATCCGTAGGCGAATAACGTCAACGATATTATCCTCTCACAACATCATCCCACAGAATTTCACTCCTATACGCCTCCAACCAACCCACACGACGAAAAAATTTGACATCAGGTGACTCTAGCGCATTGAACAATGAGCTATATATAAAAACCGAAACAGAGTGTCCACACTAAGTATTTCACGGCAGCAGTTGGGGCCCGGCCAAACATACGGCTGCTAGAACTTTAACGCTAACAGAAAGCAATCCTCTTTTTCTTCGTCGGAATCCTAAGACCTTGACGAGTTCCGATAAACCCTACAGATTATTTCATGATAGTGGTTTCGGATCCTTTTCCCACTCTTCGGTTCAGAGGCGAACAAAAAGCAGATCGCGTGAAAATAAATTACCTTCACACTACAAGGGAATTGCCAGTTACTCCTACTTCAGAGCGCTGCGATTTAAGGAAACATCCTATAAAACATTTTAGATTAAATCAACGCGAAAAGGTCAAAGCGATTGCACGCGTGTTTCTCCTTAGAGAAATAAAAACACTATCAGAATAAATGGCTGTCCAGAATAGCCATTAACTGTGGGGTCGCATTATTACTGATTGGGTAGACGCAGCTCTTCAGTTAACCATTTAATTGTCATAGAAATTGTTTTACACGTTTAGAGCCGTTAACAAATGTTACTTAAGGCTATAAGGGTTTCTTCCACATTCTTGAGCAAAAATAAATGATTAATGGTCATACCTTTGTTCTTAATGACCTTATTGAGTTTCAATAAACTGACACAAGTATTTTATCTTACATCCTCTTTTACTTTCTCCTTACGCCCACAGTGATTAGGAAAAAGATATTCGTCTTATAACATGCAGGGTGTCCACAAAATTCAAAATATAAAATTCAAGCATAATTCAAGGTTTTCAAGGCTAAATTTATAAAAATTTCCAGGCTAATATATCGTGGTTCTTGTACGAGTCAAAAGTGATGTTTTTCAAGTTCTATGTAGAATATGGATTTTTTGTAGTTCAACCCATAGCATAATATAGATAAAGTAATTAAATAAGAAATAATTGATAAATTAAAGTAATTAAATATGTAGTTTTATTGGTAGTAAGAGACTCTCTTCGTTGGTTGGGAAACACAAACTACTTTTTGATTGAACACCTTCTTTGTAAATTAGCATTTCCATGAGAAATTACAAATTCTTCTACAAGAGGAACTTAAAGAACCCACTGGCTAAAATCTTCATCATTCAACCACTGTCCTTGGAATGATGATTTTCCACGTTAATATTTTTTGCCATGCTTTTCTATTACAAGTCTCAAAGCCTCAATTTTCTGTTCACTCAGAATCAGTATGTAACATTTTTGTACCGGTAGACTACACAGAAAAAAGTGAAATCATAACAGTCTTTAGTATCCTACACCATCTTTTTCTAACAAAAATTAATGTAATAAAAATCCTAATTCAAGTAAGCGCATCCTGAATATATCTAACAAACGTCAGCAATTAGATTTCTCAAACAATTATAGAAAAGTTTGTAAAAAAATATATTGCAAAGCCTACCAGAAAGCCAACTTACATTGTACTTACAGTAAAGTATCCAATCACATCAAATGTGCAGTTAAAGAAACATTATAAGTTCATTTTCATTAATAAAGGAATTATTTTCCAATTATTAATCAAATCCTTGAATGCTTTCAAATTCTTTTTTAGAAACAAAAAAAAATTTAATGCGGCCAAGAGATCCCATTTATGGAATATCCGGGGATTCCATTTTTAAGACGAAAAAATTATTATAGAAATTTCAAGCTGATAAACTCGTAATTTTGCAATGTCTTATTTACAATAACCTTTGAAATGAAATTTGAGAATTTTCTACTCCTAAGAAGAGGTTGTGTAACTCTGATCTTGAAATGAAATTAGCCTTTCTTCATGCTACTATAAACAAAATTTAAAAAAAAGTCTCGGATTTTCTCTCCACATTGGCCTGGGTTTGCAAGAAAAAAGTAGAATGACATGTGGGGAGAATGTATTCCCTAAATCAGGTAAGCCAACAAAAGCAGAGTGGGGTAGTGGACTGCAAGTAATGAAGTTCGATTCTTATCGCAGTTTAAATTTTTTTTTTCAGCCATTGAATCAAAAAGTTTATCATCCTTCATTTCCAACCTTTTTGTGTGGATACTGACTTTTTTGTACTTCTATCGTTTAAACTACTTACATTTACAAATGTGTCAGTCAAAAATACATTGTAAAGTTAACATAATGATTACACGATTTAATTCAGCAATAAAAAATTTTTCCAATCCTTTCACTAACCCCAAATTTTATTATTTTTTTAATTATAAATTCACATGAAAATTCTGATAATCTATAATTCTGATTACCCTAGGAATACAGCATAGCCTGTATTCCTAGGCAGGGTTAAGGATCGAACTGGCGACCTGCAGTACACTAGTCCTCATTTTTAACAACTACGCTATCAAGTTCACGGGAATCTGGCGAATGTAGGCGACCCGCGAGACATTCGGCTTTATTTTTTTCTCGCGCATCCGGGCCTATGAAGAAAAAAGTCACGACGAGTATTTTTTTATTTTGTTTTTGTGGCACGGAAAAAATCTTCTCATTTCGTGACCAAGTTACACAACCTCTCCTTGTCAGTATCAAACATACGTACGTACATTCCATTCGCGGGGCGCATTGATCACTAAGCCGAGAAATTTAAAATCTCCGATCCGGATCTGAATTTTTACTGTCTTCGGATATGATTTAGATGATTCGGATATGAAGTAGCGAATGAAATGAAAGACCCGTGGATCCAACCCGACCATCCTTAATTTATTAATGGTACATTTGTAAATCTAATTTAAACAACAAAAGTATAATAAAGTGAGTATTCAGATGTAATGGTTTGAAATTGAAGAAGATAACATTTTCGATGCAATGACTGAAAGACAAATTAAACTGCGATAGGGATCGAACTTCGCACAGTAAACTAGCTCTCGTTGTCCACCTGACCCCCGGTGAATGTAGGCTACCCGCGTGACATCTTACGTAATTTTTCCCGCGATACCGGGGTAATGGGGAAAAGTCATATTTCTTTATTTTGCTTCTAGTTGCACGGGAACATTTTCATCTAATTTCGTGACCTGAGTTACACATCCTCTTCTTGTCAATATCTACCGCACCTACATCCCATTCACGGGGCACTTCGATCGTTAAGCCGCGAAAATTTAAAATCTACGATCCGGATCCGATTTTATACCGTGTCTTTGGATCCGAATCCGGAACCGAGTAAAATGAAAGATCCGTGGATCTTTGGATCCGATCCGGCCATCACTACACGTTAGGCATATGTTTGCGTATCATGGGCTTAGTCCGATGTGCAATGAATGAAAACAAAGGGCACTTGACGTGATGAAGTTAGCCGTTCAATAGTGGAACAGTTGAACGTCTCCGATCCACACAGCGCTGACGATATATTGAGCCTAACTACTTTTCCGTCGTTTATTTATTCATTCATACCAACGGCAAATCCATATCTTAAAGTCATCTTTATTTATCCTATTTATAACATTTTTATAAGGATTTTTTGTCTTGAATTAAGAATTTTTAAAATTCCCGGCTCAGACCAGAAAATTACGAATAATCCACGAACAATTCCCTGCATTGAAAATTCACGAATAATTCCCGATTTTCCAGGTTTTCCCGGTCAGTGGACACCCTGAACATGTCAATAAAAAGATATTTTTTCTGGTTTTGCTAATAGGAAAGGTATCAACATCTTGAAACCTAAATAAAATGTACATTCGTCTAGTTTCTTCTCGTTTAAATGTGTTAGATTTAAAGTTGCTGTCATTAGCGGAGACGGCTGAGAGCCTAAGGAATCGGTAACATGAAAGAAATTTGCGAATTTAGGAGGACGTAGAATTTTTTAGGAATCGGAGGAAGGGTGAAGATAAAACAGGCGCCGGTATTAACCTGCTCTCAACGAAAGGTTACATAGGGTACACGGGTTAAACGCCCATCCCACGGACGGAGTACTGACTCGAAAACCTTCAGAAACCATTCCAGCAGGGATGGAATAATATAGAAAAATATGCCACATCATGGATTAGAACCCGGTCCCTCTGAACAAGACTCTGAGCATCACAACTACCTGATAACCGAGTTAGTTAATTAGTTATTTGGGGAAGGCGCCAGAGAGAATAGGTGAGTTACTGGGTAAAGGCAGGAATTTTGGAGGAACGGAGGAAGGGTGGTGAAAAAACCCGGCAACGGCATCAGCCTGCTCTTTACGAAAGGCGCCAAGGGGACCACGGCTTAACGTCCCACCCCACGGACGTAATACTTGACTCGAAGTGATCTCCACAACGTACTAAAGTGGGGACCGGTATAACAACGAAAAATGCCCGGTTGCCGGGATTCGAACACTGGCCCTCTGGATGGGAGGCCAGTGCTCTAGCCACCACTCCAACCCGATCCCCCCGATAACCGAATTAGAATAAGTAGCATTTTTATTTCGAAAGGGAAACCATCCATTTGGCCATTATTTTGGGCTGTCTCATTGTAATAAGTGAGAATAGGGAACCAAGGTGGTACAACGCGGAGGTTAGAAAATGTTTAAAACGCCAACGAGCTGCCCACGCGAAACTAAGAAAATTGAAGTAAAATGTAGCTAATACGGATCTAAAAACATTATCGAACATCATAAAATTTGTAAAGCAGCCGCAAAAACAGCCCTTAGAAAAACGTTTAGTGAATTCCAGAGAAAAGTACTCGGAGAACAACTAGAGGGAAATCCGACAGCATTTTGGTCATATGTTAGGGAAGTACAAGGAACTAAAAAGTCAACGGTTAATTCTTTGAAAAACGATAGGGGCGAAATAGCAACTTCCAGTTTAGATAAGGCTAATTTGTTGAATTACTTTTTTAGAGCGTTTTTAATGAATCTAAGCGTAGCTTGCACGAAACCATACCAGACCGATTTCAGCAACCAATGCCCCCGATCGACATATCTTGCAGCGGAATCGTATCCTTACTGAAAAAACATTAGCCCGAACAAGTCCTCAGGTCCCGATGAAATTCCAGCTCGAGTGTATAAAGAATTAGCTCTCGAAATGGCTCCGTACCTTCAAGTAATATTAAACAAATCCCTAGAAGAACACGCGATTCCCAAAGACTGTAATAACTACTAATAATCCCTTTCTTATTTCGTACATATTAGCCATCTAGCTGCATGTGACCATATTATTTAGAATTTCTCCATTAAATATCCTAGTTGCATGTCAATGGTGCATGTTTGGTGATCTTCACTCCCTGCCACACACCCTCGTGGTGGCTCGCAGGGTATTATGTAGATGTAATCTTGATTACAATAATTTTCAACAGATTTGACGCCTCGATGTTAATCGATTTCCACCGCACAAAGAGTGATTCCTGGAGCTTCGAGCGAGCAATTATTTTATCATTGAAACTATAACGGATTACCAAAACTGAGTCTTTTCACACGGCGCTTTACTTAATGCGATGAGCCTCAAACCACTGGAATTACGACCGAGCTAAATGAGCTTTAACGCGCATTAATCTCTCTGGTCTGAAACCTGAAGCGTTCCCACCAAGCTCGAGCGTCAATCGAGGTGGAACGGTGTGCCCACACGAAAAAACATGGGCGTGGGAGGGAGGTGGGAGAGATATCGCTGTCCAACGTCCCACGGACTCCCCGCCTTCCACCGAGCGGGATAATCGACTCCCAACGGGGGATGACTCTTTGTGCTCTCATCATGCACGGGGCGAATGTGTTTCGTCCATTTGCCCACTCATTCGTACACGAAATGATGTGAAAAGTGACTCACTTGAAAAAATTACGCAATCAAAAAGGTATCTAGGGTTCCCATATAGAGTAGGATTATCATCTCTCCTGGAATTGGGGGGCGTATTTGGACATTATTCTCCCAACTGGGCACAGAAATCGCACGGAAGAGGACTGATTCACAAAATTTCCTTTCTTTCAAATAGTTGATGGTAAACAGTTAAATGATAAATGGTGTTAAACTGAAAGTATGTCATCAGCACCATGAGTAAACAATCCTCAGTTTGAGTGAAGTTCTCTCGGGTAATCCACCGGGTATTTCATTATTTAATGCCAACATTTACACGTCATACTCTGACACCGTTCTGAGTAAATTAACATTTATGAATAATATTATGAATAAATGTTATTTATTAATAATTTCCATTTTTATTATTATTATATTAATATTTAGGAATCATTAACAAATCCAAACTCAATAATATCATGACAGAAGACGCCCAGATGACTTTGTTAGATCATGACGTTGGGACTTTTTCTATTCTTCTTATGCAACTATATACTGAATGGCTTTATGAACAGCATCGACACTACATATAATGGATAAAAATGAGAACATTACCTATCATCCAAGAGTACTTAAACATTAGAGATACAATACGTCTGGACGTAATAATAATGGAACAGTGTAGCACTAATGACGATACTACGTATACCTATAACGCCGTTCAAAACTTACGTAACATCTTTAAAGAGGGGAGGGGGTCGCACTAAATGCTGTGATTCATTTTCGAAAGTGGGGGAGGGAGGGAATCAATCCTTCCGTTACGTATGGAGGAAGAAAAATTATGAACTCATTCCTTGTTCACATAATATGATGATGATATCATCATGGGTCAACAATCCGAATATTGGTATGAAGCAACTCTTCTCTCGATTCTCGCATCGGCTAACATCTTCATATTTACTTAATCCTCTTTCAAATCTTTAACTACTTGCGCTTTATATTTCATCCGAGTTCTTCCTTTTCATTTCTTCCCATTCACTTTTCCCTCGAGGTTTTGTCTTCATCAGGCCACCAAGTCCCACGATATGGCCGATAGTTCCGTCTTCTAATAATGATACAAATTACAGATGGTGAATAAATATTGTTATTGAGTAACAAATAAGGTTTTCATTCACTATGCCTATTTTATCATTTTTAAAAAAAAGATAAGGTCGATTTGCAGCGTTACTTAATTAAGGGGGAAGAATGTTACGGAGTTTTATCGGAGGGAAGGGCCCAAAAAATGAAAATAAGCGTTACTTGTTAAATGGTTGACCCCTAAAGACCATCATAATATCGTAGGAGCGATTCAGGTTTGACATCAAAACGGTAGTCAAAGCATGAAGATAACGTGCGATATATCTTTAGATGGGAAGCACACATTGAGACCAATATCTACCGCCAACACTTAATGGTGATCAGGTGAAGAATACCAAACTGATTATATCCATGCCTTACAGGGTACTGAGTCGGATCAGAATCGAGCACTATTAAAATAAAACGAAAAAGTTAATCAGATATCGCTAGCAACATGAATGTCCCACTGCTGAGAATGCAGAAAAAAAGGGTTGCGCTATCCAGGGTTATTACATCTCAGGATAAGGTACAGGTTGCCTTGGTCTTGCCATCATTAAACTTACGTTGATTTGCGGCAGCCCAATAGCAACCGCCTCGGTATTTCTGCCCAGCCTTCTGAGTGTATTTGGTAAGTCATCGTAGCGGCACGGAGCTTACACCAGCACATAGCCAGCATGGGCAACATGAACTACGTTCATGATCAGGATCAAAATCCCTTACCACGCCACTGACGTTAAGGGGAAATAGTAAGGTACCGAGCACGGAACCTTGTGGGATACCCCTGTTAAAGGATCGGAAGGTGGTAAGCGATCCATCCTCAACCCTCAGCCTGCGAAGGACCAGATAAGCCTTTAGGGTTCTAGCTTGGAACAACCAAGATTCCGGAGCTTGCAAAGAATAGTTTTTTGACAGACTGAATGAAATTCCTAGCTAGCTGAAATCAAACAGGAGCACCGTAGTGAGAGGGCTTAGATCCGATTGAAAAGACCCCCAGTACCGAATGCAGATATGGTAATGTCACGTGGATGTGGGAAAAAACGACAGTAAAAAGGGAGTGGAATTCTGCTTTAGCAATTAAGGAGCGTCCGTCCAAACTACGATCTGAATTTCCACGTGAGAACAGAGGCGTATCAAAAAAAAAAGAAAGCTCCCATGTTTGACAACGTTGTCTCGCCACCCCTTTCATCAGAGGCAATCCTTGAGCAGAGGGGGCTCGCCAGTCTGAAGAGAGGGCAAGGCGAAGGGTTGAAAATAATTAGACGTTCAAACTAGGACGGCATGTTATGGAGGTGATACATATTTCAATGTCAGGTATCCCTGTAACTGAAAGTAAGTACGAATTGCGATGTGAGTCAGAGTACTGATGGGGACATATTACCAGCGCATAGTGCAATGAAATACGTTTTAGAATGTTATTCGGTTTCAGAATGCGCTAAGGTGCTCCATAGCGCATAGCTACTGCTAGCTCAATTTCCTTGATGCTCTCTTCATTGTTCCGGATTTTCTTCCGCGTAGGTTGGCAAGAAGATAACAGTTTCGCTGACTATCCAGCCAGCGTCTTCACGTCAGAAGGTGTCTTATAAGGAAGTGCAGGTAACTAGCATAAAATGTCTGTAATATGCAATTAATTCATCTCTGTTAGGGTTTAGAGGAAAAGCAAGGCAATATTAAGCCTAAATTGGTGTGGATATTGCCTGGAGAAGGCAGCATATTTTGTAGCATACATATTTCATAGTTTGGACAAATGTGGACGCATAACTGAAGTCATGAGAAGAATAAATTTGTTGGCTATAATAAGAGAGCTTCTGGCTCGCGATTACGGATCTTCCTAACGCGAGCGCTTGTCGATTTTTTTAAAACCTGCATGGAACAGGGTATTTCAATAACCTAACCAAGACTTTATTATCTTACGCTCCATTAACTTGAATCAACACTTTTTTACTCTCAAGACCGTCCAACAAAAATCCTACAACAGCAAACATGCCCATGAATTAACGATTTGGGAGAAAGGATTCAAGGGTTGCTCATAGTTCTACTAAGGGTATAACGGGAGTAAGCCGAACCCTTAAAAACATGTGACAAAACATTTGAGCACCTCCATGAGCAGGGAAATGCCATGAAAAATTCAACCCCATGTGCCAATCCCCACGACCCGAGAATCGTCGCCCAACCTTGAGCCCTGGGGGGATGAAGGATGGAGGTGGTTGTAGTGCAAAGGGTTGGAAATATAAAAGAGAGATAAAAAAAGGGAAGGAAACGGTAGGGTTTTGGAGGTGTCACTGGGAGGGGGAGGGGAACTTTTCCCCGCCCCCTTCCTCGCAGCGAAGCGGGAGGGTGAGAGACGGTGGCGTCGACGCCACACGACTACGTCACCGAGGGGCAGAGAGACGGAGAGGAGAGAGGGGGGTGGAGGGGAAGTCATCGATCCCCTGTTCTCACCCCCGCCCTCCTTCCTCCCCCACCTCACCCCATTCCCACTCTCCCCAAACGCATACACTTATCCCAAAAACGCACAAACACGAAGCATCCTTCTTCGCAAAAAAAGAAGGATCTGGTTCCCGTCCGTACACCAGACGAGACATTTAGGTGCGTGCAATAGAATAATATATTTGGTAAAAAGTTAGATAAAATTTGAGGTGGAAACAGATACAAGAAAGTCAAAATTAGCCAACGGTTTCAATATCTCAAATATTTTTTCCATTTTTCTCTCAATATCAACTTTACGATTGGAAAGATAACCATAGTCCTCTCCAAACATCATTCCACTAAGCATCATTACCTTCTTTTATCGGACTTTAAGATCAAATCTCGTGCGTAGATGAAGAGCGGAAAACGCTTACGATGCCGAGCTCTTTATACATAATTAATCGAGAGCGTTTGGGTCCTTTCTTTTTCTTCCAAGTTTTTGGATGACTTTTCAGAATTTATCTCATTTTTTCACTTGGCCTTCATAACATTTTAAACTTCTCCGTCTTAATGCGTAATTTTAATTATAGACCCTTCAAACACGAACACAGTCACACTAAGGCTTTCACATAAGCACAAGGCGGACGAGTTCTCCTCTGACACCGAGAGAATTGGATACAAAGGCCCCAAAGTATGTACATTGGTAGACATGAATACAAGGATAAGATATGAGAAATACACTACATCACAGATCCAATGTATTGGTTCTTTCTCAAACTATTTTTGACTATAACAACATCCAGTCTTCTCACACCATCATGCACACATGAAATAATTACCTTAACATGAAAATAAAAGTGCACAAATTAGATTAATACAGATTACTGAACAGAGTATCATAATGACAAAAACTGAGAATGAATACGGTGGATTTTTTAGACTTTATGTATGTTTGCATTAAATACTTATACATATAAGGGAAGTTTGTAGTACTTTTCAAATGATATTTTTTTTGCATATTGGAAGACAATTTCTAAAATACGTAAAATTTATAGTGCGTGCCCCGCATGAAATTCATAGACATCTATCTCTCTGGGTAGGTAGTACTTATAAGTAAACTTTAAAGCATGTGCATTGTGCATGTTTGGTGACAAATCATCCCCTGCCACACACCCTCGACGTAGCATGAAGAGTAGTCGGTGTATATAGATATAGGGCAACGAATTATCTGTCGCGAAAATCGACCTTTTTATATCTCACTGGGATAAAGCCCGAGCATAGCACATCCCACTGTCGATATATCGATGCCTCGCACGGCACCATTTCCGACTTGAAATCTTACCCCATTCGCAAAGAATGTCGGACGACGGCATGAAAGGCGAAGACGCGCAATTATCGCCCCAGGGTCGCGCGAAGATTGTACCGGGGTAAATTGGATTCGAGAAGAGGAAACAAGCAGGAACGGTTGGGTTTTGACGACATCCGGGACCCAGCCACGACGAGCGGCGTCTTCGACTCTCCCTCGTCACGCTGTCACCCTAAGCTAACCAATTTACGCGCCGGAGGCAGGAAAACACACTCCGCCACTCAACGAGGAGTAAACTTTTCTCGGCAACCGGTTTCTCTCCGTGAGTCTAGAATGCGGCGAAACCGGTGGAGAACAAAGTTCACCCCTCGGGGAAACGCCAATTGCTTCTCCAACTTCTCTACGCGGCTAGAGTTCCGAGAGGGTACAGCCGATTCCAACGCTATATCAAGCCTAATAATTAAGAAAATACATTAATAGTCGTCTGGTGATTAAACGGACGGTAATGGCAAGAAATGAGAACGTCCTCAGGAGAGATTAAAAGGGAAGGACTATAGGTCAGTTACCTTACCATCAGCCAATACTACACTCTTAATATTACGACCATACGTTAGTATTACTTCAAACCTAAAGATGCCTGCTGCAACGTCGGCGAAACTGTCGTCTCGAAGATGAATCGACGCGGAGGACAACCCGGAAAAACTACATCTACATAATACCCTGCAAGTCACCATAAAGGTGTGTGGCAGGGGGTGAATTCTCACCAAACATAAACTAGATATCATGCATAAAAAAGGATTACTGCTAAGATACTGTTCTAAACACCACTATTTAAAAAAAGATAAAAATAGCAAATCAAACAGGCTGTTAGTCGGGTTAGCTTTAAGTCCTGATACCAACATGCAGCGACCGTTGTTCATATCCCTAATTGTACTAGGAAAAAAGGACATTTTGAATCTGTCAGTTCTGTAATCAATTTCTCTAAATTTGTGATTAGCTACGCCTTCTACACCACTCTGCAGAACCTCCACGAATATCTGCTGCCACAAGGGAGTAGCTGTTTTCTTTTATAAGAAGAATGCCTCCATATGGAAGACAACCAGAGACTAATTGTCGGATTTTGTTTTTTTTAATCCCTTTTCAGTCATGGTTTTCATCAAGAAACCGCTAAAAACCTCAGAGCAATATATTTGCTTCCTCTTCTTCTAACATAAACGCGTTTCCGTAGGTATATGGAACATATACTGACGGCAGAAGGCGTTTCAGGTCACGTGACTTTCGTCAATTTTCTGGAACATTTTAACAGCATGTAACGTAACAATTGAGCCGCCAAGATCAATAATGCATTGCGTAAAAATGGAAGTAAACATATGTTTCTAGGTGACGCCGGAGCCAATAGCCAGAAGCGTTGGTAATTAAGGAACAATAGGAGAGGGCGAGAATCGGGGAGTTGTGTGTTAGACGCGGTGGTGTGGAGACGCAAAAGTGGCGCGTGTATAAGAAAGGGCATTATTTGTGAGCATTCGTGGGGGAAGAGAGATTATTGGTGCTGTTGTGTTGTTTCTGACTTGATTTAAGAAGTGGCTTGAAAGAAAAGAAAGTGTAAAAGTGTTTGGCCTGTTAAGTGCGAGCCTGAAGAGAAGTGTATTTTGTTTGTTTGAGTTTGGTTACTTCTTAAGTGCATTTCGTGAGGGCAATTTCTTATGTTGTGCTTTTGTGTGTGTTGTGCTTTCTTATGTATGTGTGTATTTGAATTTGCGAGAAAATGTCGCACCAAATACGTCATTAATACACTAGAAAAATGTCATGCATATTCCCCATTGTTACATGTACATAGGTCATATCCAAGGTGAGTAGACCTATTCTACTCACCTCGGTTCATATCAACCGTCACATCACACCGATTATATCAGTCGCGCATCTGCATATTACCACTAATCTGGCAGGCTAAAACCCGAATGCGGAGTGGATTAATGTGAACCCCTCGTCTCTCGAGAGGGCTAAGAGACGGAAGGGGGCGACATTCGCCCGGGGCGCAAGGAAATGCCGGGGCCGCCACTCCAGCACACAGCATAGCGATGTACCCCATCCACCCTCCCACGAAGACGAGAAGGATCCCACTCCGACACATGAACAACCCCGACGCCAGCGTCATTCCAAGCGACCCTCTCTTTCATGCGACCTCACGTCTCTCTCCCTCCCCCCCCCCCCTCCCTCAATGCCGCCCCCTCCCCACCCTCCCCCTCTCTCCTATCCACCCCCCTTACCCTAGGGTCACATTCCCACCTGTCCTCCTCCTCCACCTCCGCCCCCCTCATACCCCCCTTCCCACGTGAATCCTAAAAAGGAACTGCTCCCGGAGAGGAAGAAAGCTCTAATAACAACACCCCTCGGAATAGACGTGCAAGGCGAGAGGGTTGCTTTTTATTTTCGAGGAGCAGAGACGCGCGAGGATAAGGGTTGAGGAATATGCGGGAGGGGTTGAAGACGTCTGCCACCCTTCCCGGCATCCTCAGCGACCTGACTCACCCTTCAGAACGTTAGCATCCCCCGTTGCCCGCGGATGACGTCATCGGACCTGACCCCCCCTCTCCTCGCTACGAGAACGGGAATTCTAATCCAAGAATGAATCATTCCACGTTGGAATCGTTCCTCTATGGATGGATTCTTTTTGCGCTGATAAAATACAATTACGTTTCTACACTATAGAAAATATCGCCATTAAGAAATATCCACAAGGATACGAAAGCCTTGCTGCCATCTTGATGGTGATCTTCACCCCCTGCCACACACCCTCGTGGTGGCTCTCAGGGTATTACGTAGATGTAGACGGTGTAGTAATAAATCCAGGGGGAAATTAGATTTTGCAGATTTTGATGTAGAAGTGTATCCGTCGTGATTTTTTAAATATATTAATGTTTCAACATGTGTACGTTTTGGGAAATATGAATTAATTAATATAAGTATGGTTGAGAGCAATATGAGACACACATTTCTGGTTTGTGTTTAACATGATTTGACCCTATTATCTAACATGTTTCCATATGCCTAGTTGCATGTCAATAGTGCATGCTTGGTGATCACCACCTACCACACAGCCTATCGGTGGCTTGCAGAGTATTGCGTAGATATAGATGATTCATGTTCTCAGACAATTTAGCCGCTCCAATGTTCGAAAAATCTCGCTATCCTTACAGTTTCGTGCACAATACAAATTACACCCAATTTGTACGTGAGAATCGGAATGAAGACAAAAACGTCAGCTTCACAGCCTACGTTTTCCCACCAGAGTGCAGCGAGTTTAAATGAGCTTGAGTAAAGAAATATATTTCACCCGGAAAAAGAGGCAATAACGTCTAAATTCTTCCTCATGCTTGAAATAAATGCGTAAATATGTAAGGGACAACCAAACGTACATCCCTACATAAGTCGTAAAAAGTATTTCCAAAGACTTAAATCGGTTCACAATTACAATCCGGATAGTCTCGGAAAGTAATACCAACTAATCCTCACAAAATCAATTTTCTCGCAGTGTTTCCAATTAGACTCAGAGTGAATTGTGAATTGAACTCCTCGAATTAAGAGGCTCAAGGTGCCATCATTCCTTTTCGCCTGTCTTTATTCACACCTAGCTATCGAAAAGACGAGACCAGAAAACCGATCCCAATCCTGGAGTGGAGAGTAAATGGTAACGAGAGCGAAAGGGAAGGAAGCTCTCTACGTGACCTGCCTCCATTCTGTCGAACCGGTTCTGTTAAGAATGGAGCCTCAAGACGCAAGTTTGATAAATGGGTCAATATGATGCGCAACTGTACCCCATAATTCTTCCATTGAGAAAAATAAAAGTAACCATTCAAAGATACCGAAGTATTTAATCATGTTTTCAAGGGGCATGAAAAAATTCTAAGTGACAATCTTGAGTTACGTATTTTTCTGTCGCACTATTAGGACACACCGAACTGCGCAATCTTTGGATAAATGTAGCGAAAAAGGGCGTTCATTTTCAATTCGCAGCCACAAAATTCCACAACCTTCCGATTTTTTTTATTTTGGTGGGTTTGAGAGTAATTTTTTGGGATCGATTCATAATTAGAGTGACAAACTGTAACATTTAAAATCCACAACAATGTTATTTATAAACGTCCGGGTTTCGACCCTTATTCATCTTCAAGTGTCGAAAAGAAACACGGGTCCTTATATTTCAAGATCAACTTTCTGCGAATTTACAAAGTTAGCTTTTCATTGTAATGGACATACTTTGCTTTTCCTCTCATGCGTCACACATATTTATGCAATTCTAAATTCAATGGTAGTAATGGTGATTATCTATTTTTATTACCCTTCATCTACATCTACGCGATACCCTGCAAGCCACCGCGAGGGTGTGTGGCAGCGGGTGAAGATCACCATGTATGCTCTATAAACATGCAAACATGCTACTATGAGGTCTTAGGCAACTAGATTGTCAGTATCTACATAGTAAGTAAGGGATTGGTTGTTAATACAAGCATCATGCACTACAGACTACTCTAAAATATTTCCCCTATCCCTTTGCTATGGTGCCTATTGTGTGCTCTTATAGTACAGGGGGAAAAGGACATTTTCAGTACGACAATCTATCTCTCTAATCTTATTTATCTGGTCGAATCTAGCATAATACGCTGGTGTTTTTAATGTATGTCCATACCCTTCGTTTTATCAAAACAATAATAAGCATATTTAATACAATTAACGATGGATAACACTGCTAAAGGGACAGTTTCGATCATTCGCAACCCTGTAAAGCATAATAAGACATTGACCAGTAAAACTATTATTCATTGGTATTTAAGGAGTCTCATGATGCTCTGAGGGGGCTCAAGAAACGTTTTTTTCCTTCCTCTATCGTGCTATTATCTCAAGATTTTGGCACACACCAAACAATCCTGAACTTACAACCCATCTCATTATGAATATTCTCCAAAAAATCGATTTACACTATAAAATATTTATTTTAAAGCAAATACTTAATTAGCAAACGCTTAAATACTTAAAACATTAATTTACGGCCACACCCAGTACATCCCAACCCTCGCAAAAGCACGCTCATCCGAAGAAATGTAGATACAAAAGGATTCAACAGACTAAACAATAAGCTTAGCACAAGATTTAAAGTAATGTAACACTAGGTAACTTTTGCAATTGGTAATGGTCCAAATGCTTCAATACATCAGCGGTAACACCATTCTTATAGCCTCTCCAATACTTAAAAAGTTTTATGGGAAGACCGGTGCACACTAACTCTAACTTGACATCTTCTCGCCGCTAAACACCTGCGTACGGAGCGCTTCGTGAAATAACAGGTGGTGCAAATGGATTTTTCCCAAACAGCGAGTTTTATAAGATGGGAACTAAATTCCGTAGGTCTCAATATTTTCCGATGCCACAGCCGATATCGCTTCACTGGTTATTCATCAAGAAGACACTCGAAACTTCCAGAAAGTACGGGGATACAAGGAATCCATCTCAGAAAACCAATATTTATTACGATAAAGGTTGCGTCGCAGGATATGCATGAGGGTCACATAGAGGTTCTCATCGAGTTAATATTTAAGCCATAAATTACCACGTGATGGAAATAAATACACGATTATCTCGCAAGGAAGAAGTGCAATAGAAATTCTATAGATACTAACAATCAAGATGCATGAGACAACATAGTTGCTAGTTTGCATGTTAGTAGTGCATGCTTGGTGATCTTCACCCCCTGCCACACACCCTCGCGGTGGCTTGCAGGGTATCATGTAGATGTAGATGTACTTGGAAAGGGGATAAAACAACATTCCCTCAGACGAGTCTAGAACATCCGACGTTCATTACATAGCTAAAAACAATAACCACCATACCAAAGTACCCTTTTCAGTGGTATTTCGCCAGTTTAAAACAAATATGCTTAAAATACGGAATAAAATTTTAATTTGGAGAAATAATGTACTTAGTACTTATTCCACAAATTTATTTTAAACCCCACCAATTTTGACGTTAACACGTAATTTTCATGGGTATAATCTACCAGGGGTACAAGGGAGACTACCCTTGAAAATGAGGTGTTAACGTGGAAACCGATTGGGTTTAAATTAAATTTGCGAAATAAGTTTCAAGTGCTTTATTTCTCCCATTATGCCATCATTCCACAAAGTAGAGCCTGCAACAGGTGAAGTTTTAAAATTTTAATTATTCGTATTATAGCAAAACTAAAGCCGATTCCAGCAAAACACCATGGATTACCGGAGCAATATCGTACTGTACACGATGAAAAAAAATGTTTTCATAATGGTGCCGCAACTTACGTAGTCTCCCCTTAAGAGTGAAAAAGACTGGGGGAGAAGCTGATTGCTGAATTCCGGAAGATATCTGCCTCCCGCTGGGAGAGGAGAGCCCAAATGCGTTCAATTCCGGGAGACATCCGGAATTCCGAAATAGCCCTACTCTCCATTCTCTTATTAAAACTGAGTTCGGAGCGGGGCAGAAAAATCTTCACTCTTCCCTCCTCCGGAAGGATCTGTATCCCCACATTGCGTCACTAAGAGCAACCGTTCCCGGCCAATCTCAATGGTCCATCCCCCACCGAGCTCAGCCTCCGCCAAATTATTCAACGGGAGAGTTCGCCACCTTTAAAATATTAGTTTCCGAGCACCGAAACACCGAGCGCTATTGCTTGAATAATTCGCGAGGCTCAAAATAGTAGGTACTCCAGTGGAGGGATAGGGACTTGGATAGGGGAAGCGGAGTAATTATTCACCGTGACGTAGGCACGAACACAAATTTGGCCCTCCTTCCCAGCCAAGCATCTCTCCACATCGCCTTACTCGGGCTCTTTGGCCCCCGATTAAGAATTACAACTCAACGATGCTTGCGCGCATTAAAACTTCTGCCGTCACCTTTCACCGCAAAAGCTTTGGGAATCTTCCAAATCCTCCACGGACTCACTTCAACCTCATCAATATGGGCGAATGTTATCTCCTTGCTTGTTCTCAACTCTCATAATCGTTCACGGTATTCATCAAAACTGTGTCGCGCCTTTCAAGGACGCAACAAAGGAAAATCAGGAGGAAATTTGATGCAAAAATCTCAAGCTCGAGAGTACAAGCTCACTTCGTCGCTTCATTAATGCGTTTTCATTCCTTCGGCACTTCATTGTAAAGCGCTGTAAATGAAATGGGAAGTTTCTCCTCAGCCATGAATATTGAATCTTATCCAGGGATTTCAAAAAAACAAACAAATATGATGCAAATACAGTCGCTTATTTAATATAGGTAAGTTCATTTTTGATGAATATTTCCAGGAATTAAATCTTTCATAATTTTTTCATTTCTGCATCAGCCGAAGTAAATAAGAATAAGTCGAAAATTAAGTGTCTTATGAAAGAGGAGGTACTGTTAAATGGTGTCCGAACACGTCAGGCATCAATTGAACTACCGAGTTCGCCATTATTTCTGACGTCAGCGTATCATTATAGCTTTATTGGAATTATTATCGAATTATTTAAACAGTAAATATGAAAACAGTATTTGAATACAAATGATCTTATTTTTTCCTGTCCTCAACACTTAAGAAGCATTAATTTTCAGGAATGCTCGACAGTTAAAAAAAAAAACTGAAAAAAATGAGGAAATATAAATTTCCGATCAGGTGAGAAAACTTTACTCTATCAACTCCATTTTTTCCACATTAAAAAAAAATGATTACTCTTTTTTCAAGAGTTTTTTACTGCTTATTTTACACTCTAGGTGGAGAGCAAGTATAAAGATGCCTTGGCACCTATATCAGAAAACCATTACTCATCTTAGAACCTCAAAAGTTATTGATTAAAACGTGATTCACTCAAATGGATATGGATGAATGTGACAAAGGGAAGAACAGCAGAAAAACGAAGTAGAGAGAGGTAGAGTGCTTTTATTTTAGATGCGAAGAAGAGAGGTAGGAAGCGTGATGATGTGAAGATAGAAGCAGAGACGGGAAGGTGATGATGAATGAAAGCGTCCCATTAAAGCATGCCTTAGCAACGGGTAAGTGGAATAATGACGATTACATGATGTAAGGACCTTCAACTCAGGTCAAGTGATATATCTAACTTTCTATGCAAGGACTACGAACTAGCCGCGAATGCCCTAGCGGAGTCACCAGCTGAAAAGCACAATAGATGAATTTCCACAAGGAAAAAATCCACCTCGACCGGGATTCGAACCCGGACCCCCTTATAAAATATTGTCCTTTAAGACCTCTCTTTAAGGCCACAGGAGATAAAGAAGCCTAGGTAGCTAAACTGGTAGAACACCTGGTCGGAAATCAGTGGTTCTATGTTCGAACCACGGTCGAGGTGGATTTTTTCCTTGTAGAAATGAATTCAAAGCTTCCTAACCTAAAAATTACTTACGTTGCCATTGTTCAATCTCACCAGCTTGCACTAACCCGGATTTGGATCGGAAAGTGTTGGGTTATTCTTGTCATATCCCCCGTCTGCGGCAGATCGCATTTGTTTTTTCTGTGTCTCCCCCCATCGCCGCTGGAGGCGATCGTGCGAGTCAACGGCAGTCTGGCGGTGTCCCTGCCGGGTCTTGCTTTTGGACGGTGTGTATCGCGGAAGGGGCAAGTCGGCCTGCTACTAGTGCGGAAGACTACTTGGGCTGATTCCGAGTACGGCTTTGGAACAAGTATCCCGCCCTGGCTATCCGCGTAGTGTTTTTACATTTGTTGTGCGCTTATTGAAATTAAATGCATGCTAACTGCGGGTCGCAACTTTCCTTTTCTTTCGATGCTCCGATATACTCAAGCGACACCTGATCGTGCGGATATCGCTATCAGTACGAAACAATGAGGACAATGACCAGCTTTCTCAACTGAGCTTTTTGCAGGTGGCATTGACGATCAATCTTCGCCACCCTCAGTTGACTCAAAGAGCACGTACGTTAGCGCGTCAAATGGATGTGAAAAAGAATAAAAACCCAACCGATTAACTAAATTTATTTTTCGCGTATTTCTTTCCGTAACTGCCAGTCGAGCATTTAGGAGCCAATTATTTTTTTTCTCCCCCCCGGCGAAGGACATCCGGAGCGGAGAACATCCATTCGCCTTTTCGATTGCTCGAAGACGAATCGATATCCCCACCGACACAATGGGACACCACGAGCCTGCGGCACTTTACGGGAATCGGTGCAACCATTCTCGCCCCATCCACCACGATAGAATCCGCTTTCAAATGCAGGACGGAAAAGAACGCCACGGGTAAAACCGCTCCAAGGCCCGCCCTCCACACCCTGCCCGGGGCGAAGGAGGAGACAGGTGTAGAGGGGGCCGCATTAAAGCAGAAGGATGGCTCAACGCTCTCGAATCGAAATTCTGCGAGACATGGGGGGATTCCGCGCTTTCGAGAGGGGATGGTGGGGGAAGGGAAGGTGCGACGCATTCCCGTGCCTCGTGTGGGGGAAGGTGGGGGCGCCATTAGGCGCCGGCGCCAAATGCGAGTTGGCATCATGGAGGGCACGCGAGTCTGGGTGTCATTAAACGTCGCAGTCATGTGTCACGTGGATCAACCTCAGGGAATACGAGGGACGAACACGTCATCGCCACCAAGGCTGGCCTAAACCAACGGACGCGGCATTCAGTCCGACTTTCATTTATTTATTTATTATTATGCTTCACATTTGCCCAACTATTAAAAAAAACCACTTGAGGTTCGGCTATTATCAAGGTGGTAAAAAGTGAATAATTTTAAAATTAAAATCTTATGGGTTAGACAGTAACATTATATCATGGATAAGTGATTTTCGACATGTTCGGGTTCAAAGTGTTGTTTTGGACGGTGTTACCTTACCGGCAATTAAAGTCACTTCGGGTGTCCCACAAGGTAGTGTGATAGGTCCACTCCTATTCCTTTTGTATATTAATGATATCCAAAAGGTGGTAAAAAGTAAGCTTCGTCTATTTGCCGATGACGCAGTAGTGTACAGGGAAATTCTATGCCCGAATGATAAAGAATATTTAAATATTGACCTACAAGCAATTGAAACTTGGTGTGATACATGGCAGTTGGAATTAAACTTTAAGAAATGTCTTGTAATGAATTTTTGGAAAAAGAATAGTTCTCCTCCTTGCACTTACAAAATAAGTAATAATGAATTAACAAACTTGGAATCCATTAAATATCTTGGATTAAGACTGATACATGATCTCTCCTGGGGTAATCTCATACGTGAAATAATGGGTCATGCTAATCGCAAACTGGGTTTCATTAAAAGAGTATTGGGTAAATGTGACGATCATGTACGAGAAATCAGCTACTTTTCCCTTGTTAGACCTCATTTGGAATATGCTGCCAGTGTATGTGATCCCTACGAAATCGGTCTAAATAATGAACTTGAACGTGTGGTACGAAGATCGGCAAGATTTGTAAAGGGACAGTACGATAATTATATTAGCGTAACCAGTCTATTAAATGAATTAAATTGGGAATCATTGTCAGATCGCAGGTTGAAATTTAGACTCTATTAAACAAATTCAAAGATAATATTTTCAGTGATGATGTTAAAGATATTTTGCGAACCCCAACTTACTATGGTAGACTGGACCATAATCATAAAATAAGAGAAATTGATTGCCGAACTGACAGATTCAAAATGTCCTTCTTTCCTCGTACAGGGATATGAATAGCGGTAAATATATCCAATACGAGTATATCAATGGATAGCATAGGTAATTGCGCGTTGGTATAAGGACCTTATGCTAACCCAACTAACAGCATTATGTTGCATGCTTGCTTTGCTATTTTTAACTTCTTTAAAAATTAAAATTTAGACTAGTATATCACTACTGATCCTTTTTTATGCATGATATGTAGTGCATGTTTGGTGAGTATTCATCCCCTGCCACAAATCTTTATGGTGGCTTGCAGAGTATTATGTAGATGTGAACAAAAATAGGTATTACAGGCCAGACATCGTCACCTATTACACACAATCAATTGAAACACATACGTGGGCATAGAAAGAGAAGTGTTTACAACATAATTCATAAAACAATGTTACTTAGCTGAGAACAAAAGTGACTTCTCTTTTGAAACAATTCAAATTCATGCCATGTTTATTAAAAGATTGGCACAATCTGTATAATGTTGAGTTTGTATGATAGTTTGTTTATACACTGCGTAAATAAAATGCCCTTTTTGGCCGTACATTAATTTTTGGTACTAAAACTTTTACTCACTAGGGTAGCATTTTCCCCAATATTGATTAAATCAATCAAATACAATAAATCCTTTTTTGTTCTTCTTTACTTAAAACTATGACATCCGTACATTTCCAATAGAACATCATAACTTATGTAATGTTTTAACATTGGATAAATGCTATTATGGGAATAGTAGACGTAACGCATAAATCTCTTCAAATCATTTTCTATATAATGAACATATTTGATTGAATAAAGATTACAAAAAAATAGACCAATACTTCAAGATACATTTAATCAATGATTAGTATAGAATTCTTAGTGCTGTTGACCTGAAATAGTTTGACACTCTTTGGGCAAAACCAAATATTTTTGGGATGAAGAAGCTATATTTACTATATGTGGTATGAAAGACATCAATGAGTCGAACGTTACACACAAATCATTAATTTCATGAAGTTTTTCAATCATGTGGCCTTCCACTATGCATACGAAATTTATATTTTTTCCTTTCAAGAATATATTACATGATAACAATTTTACGATTGAGGTAGAGTGGACCATTTTAACTGATTATTCATATCTTATAGACGTGTGAAGCAGTCGTTGTAAGATAATATATAAGCTATCAAGCTATTAACGAAATCTTGCCCGTCTTGTTGTTGTGCATACAACTACAATAGCATTAGTGGAGCATAAAAATTGTTTCATTCTTTTAATGGAGCTCGAACACCTAATACTGGAAGAAAACAAATGGCACTTCTCTACACTTATTTATGATCACCTAACTGGAATTAAAAATATGGAAGGTACAAAAGTGTTTTGCTGCAGATTGACTACGGACTTCCACCACGTCAGTACGCCTACGATTTCCTTTATTACACTGCACGATTTAACCTTGCTGAATTCTAATGTTAATCCTAATAAGAGGGCAACTCTCAAGTCCGAGATGGAAACGCGACATTTTGAGTGGTCAGGTCGGCGACGCTCTTCGCCGACCCAGTTAGCACACCGCCAAGACCATAGAATGAAGTGCTGGGCAGCGAAAATTAAGCCTTTCATGATAATGTTAAAATTATTTTTTTTAAGTATGATATCAACTAAGATATCGTAAAAACAAAGAGAGAGGTGCAAGGAACGCAGAGCGGAGAGATCTGAGACGTCCTATTCTCCGTACTGTAGGGAACAATAACAGTTTAGGATCGAAGTTACCAGCGAGAAAATAATCTACGATAGGTGATGAAAAATTTAGACTTTTTTACATGCCTGTTTGACAATTTTTTAACGGTTTAACCTCTGGTTAACTTTGTTTACACCATAAATACATCTCCCCGAAAAAAACGCTTACACTACTGCCATACAAGTTTCAAAGATAATCTACCCAGATGGTAAGATAACTAACTCAGGTAGTAAATTATCTTAAGGCCGCTTTACACGATACAATTTTTTGTACAATTTCTTGTACTAACTCTTGTATAAACTGAACGAAATTGTATGCTTGTCTGAATGGAATTAGAACAGGTTCTATTTCCCGTTCAGTCATTCAGACAATCATTCAGTACAAGCGTTCGTACAATTTTCCGCTTTACACGGTACAATTTCCTCATACAAGAGTTTGTACAAGAAATTGTATCGTGTAAAGCGGCCTTTACACTCTGCGTGCAATCTTACAGGAACTGGATTTTCTTTTCAGATACTAAAGTATCTTACATTATTGGAAGGATAAATTACACATAATACGGCGAAAACTTATTTAGGATTTAAAAAGCATTCAACGCATAAAAATGCAAAAAAATAATTTTAATGCCATCTCATAATTTTAGCTCACATCAAAATAAAGCATTCAATTATAGAGGGCACCTTTTTCCAATCCAATAAACATTATAAGTTATTGCTGCTTCTACGAATTTTAAGCATATATTTCCAAACTGGATTCACGATTTTTACCCGACATTCTAAAGCCAAGTTATCAATAAGGTACATAGTGAAGTCACAGCGTACACTTAAAACTTCAAAATGATTTTGTTTCCATTTACTTTTGCCTCATCACGACGTTAAAATATGAGCCAAGCGTTTGGCTAGGTAATCCTGCAGGTGTCCGTATACTTTTATTACAGGTTCCCGGAGTACGTAATAATTATAAAAGAGCACTCTACTTACAATAGAAAAGGAAGTAAGGAAAGGGGTATAAATATATCTCCGGTTTCGCGAGCACTAAATTCCTAGCATTCTTATCTAAGGTACGATAGTAAAAACAAACTTTATGACACCAAATTTTATCCGTTTTGAGATAAATTGAGACAAGAATTGATAGCCTCGCTTGCATAGCACGCTGCATTGATCTCATTGAACCCTTTGCTGCCATAGCAACCTTCTACCTCACTCTCGAAGTGGAAAACCGTACTTCAAGAAAGCGCAGGCTAGATCAAGTATTTGTAAGAAAACAAGAAACTTGTTGGAATTTTGCTCTTTAGAGTAAGAATGCATTTCATGACCATTCCTTAACTATTCTTGCGTAAGAGTTAGTTTATTATCACGGATCAGATTCAGATCTCATATAATCGCTTTCAACTTCGACAGTGACAAAATATCACCGCGAAAAACCTGAATACGTACGTGTATGAGTTATTTGTTAATTCAGATCTCATTATTTTTCCAATCCGACAGTTTTTCACGACAGTTTAAGAATTACAACGTTTGTTCTCAAGAGGTAAATTTCGAACTCGAACATAAATCAACGATACCGTACCTTTTCATCTCATAAAGTATTTTAGCTACCAGTTATCAAGAGGATTTATAAAGTTTCTGCAGCAACATTAGTGGGATACCATATGCACAAAAGATCTCAAGTAGAAGGCTTCTATGAAAAAATATAGGATAAAGTGGATAACATCGTTTATATTTCCGGAACAACATGCGTTAGTCAACCAGCCAGCAAAAGGATGCAAGTCTTTATGTTATACGATGAAAAATAATCATAGGAAAACAACAAAGCATGATTTTCCACAACTAGAAGTTTATCGTAAGACTAAAAATAGCATGGAAAAATTACAAACGGTGGATTAATTAGTATTAGCTTCTTAGGCAGGATTTCTGAGGATAGAAGATGTTGTACTGAAGTAAAAGAAATGAGTAGGAGAAAAAAGAGTTAACGCACAACTTATAAGTGGAATCCTATGCGGAACCAGTTCTATTAAAGATAATTACATAAGGAATGATTAGGCGAAAAAAAGTGTTAACGCGAACCGTTAATGAGAAGTATTTAAATATTTTCAAATGGAGTACGGCATTGATTAAACCGAAAACTCAGAGACAAAATGATAAAAGAAGAGTTGTAATTGGAGATGGAGGAAAATATTTTTTTTAAATACGAAACTAAGAAAGATGAACGTGATCCAAAATTACAGTCGAGAACGAAAGAGTCGCTAGAGGAAAATAGGTGACAGATCATTAGGATAAATAAATTAGTCATGAGGCAATGGCACACCAAACGCATTATAGAAGCTTTGCAGCGTCAGAACTGAACAGAGAAGACAATTTTTAGGCATGAATAATGAAATACACTAAAGGGTGAAAAGAAATGTCGCGTAGTTCAAATATACATCTACATCTACATAATACCCTGCAAGCCACCACAAGGGTGTGTGGCAGGGGGTGATTGCTCACCAAACATGCACTACATATCATGCATAAAAAAGGAATAGTATTAATATAGTAGTCAGAACTACACTATTTAAAAAAGATAGAAATTGCAAAGCAAACATGCCAAAACATTCTGTTAGTAGGGTTAGCTTTAAGTACTCATACCAACATGCAGCTACCAATGCTATTCATTGCTACTCTCCGATAGGACATATTTACCGTTATTCGTATCTCTAATTGTGCGAGGGAAAAAGGACATTTTGAATCGGTCAGTTCGGCAATCAATTTCTCTAACTTTATGATTATGGTCCAGTCTGCCATGGTAAGTTGGGGTTCGTAAAATATTTTTAACATCATCACTGAAAATATTGCCTTGGAATTTGTGTAAGAGATTAAGTCTAAATTTCAACCTGCGATCTGACAATGATTCCCATTTCAATTCATTTAATAGACTGGTTACGCTAACATAATTATCGTATCTTACAAATCTTCGCTGCACACGTTCAAGTTCATTACTTAGACCGATTTCGTAGGGATCCCATACACTGGCGGCATATTCCAAATGAGGTCTAACAAGGGAAAAGTAGCTGATTTCTCGTACATTGCGATCTGACAATGATTCCCATTTCAATTCATTTAATAGACTGGTTACGCTAATATAATTAAAGCGTATAATTAATTATATACAAAGCAAAATGGGATATACGGACAAAATCTACTGTGACAGATTTGAAACTCACATATTATAGTAAAGAATGAAAGTTTCATAATTGGAAAAAGTGAGTTGATGCAGCCCATAATGAATACCTTAAATAAAACAATACATACAAAATTAAAAAAATAAATTATCATTATAGACTGTTCTTATTTTCCAAAGAAAAAACGGATAATTTGGATCGTGTTCATTAAGTCATGCCGGATAGAGCAGGCTTCATAAAATAGCAAAGGTTATCGCGGGAATAGACTAGGAAGGTGTCATACAATATACGCTTCAGCCGGTGAGGATACGCGTAGTTTTTTTTGTGAATATTCAACAGAAAGCGGCGCTGGAGTGGTCAGCCGCAAGGGGTCACAGAGCAACGAGCAGATCAAACCGCCTGCAGTAGTACGTGCCTTTTAATTGTCGTTACCGAGCCGCTGACTGACGGAGCGTAAGCCTGCCGACGGCTTTTGCAGCCTTGGACACGGGCAATAAACGTGCCTTGCCCTGAGGATCAGTGCTGTGGAGCGTGCGGTCATTAAAGTGGGTGGGGGGAGAGGGCGGGGGGAAAGAAATGGCGAGACGGCTTGAAAAAACTCGTCCCCGACGATAGCCTACAAGATATTATTCTTAGATCCCTACGATTCCGAGGAATAAAACGGGGAAAGTTATTCTGCGAGCGGGGCAATTCACAGAAAATAGCCAAGAGAATGACACCCGGGTAGACCATAAGGTTGGATCCATCCCCCTCAAATAAAGCATGAGGGACTATTATTGCAGGTGAGAGATTTTAATGACTTTCCCCTGAAAAGGAAGCTACCTGGGAAGATCCACAAGCAATCGCCGCCGGCTACACACTTAATGGTGAATCACGAGGTACATACAACTCCCTGTGTCCAACTTTAACTCGATGTCCAGACGAATTCCAAAAAAAAAAACATCCAAGTGGGACCTCCGCAGAAACATAAGGATTAATGTTACCCGTTTCACAAAAGGATTATTTAAAAAAAAACATACTGCACACAATTAGACCGGAACAAACTGGTTAAGAGAAAATATAACTTTAGAGGACCATGGAAAAACGCGTAACGAGGCTAGTCCCCCACCGAGCAAGAAGTATGTAATCAAAATGACAGCCGACTTCGCATTTTTTTCATTGGTGAGAAAAGATCCTCAATGGGAAAACAAAGGAAGCCTCTAAATCGTTGCGCCTTTCCAAACACGCCAAAATTATTTAAAAAAAAAGGCGATTCCTTTGGCAAAGTCTACACTTATAGCTTATCAACATCATATCTCAAATAAATTACCAATGTCTGATCGAAAGCCAATAAATAAAGCGCAACATCGTATCTAATAGGAAAAAAATAAGGCAAAATACGAGATATTATAACCTAATTTCTCCAATATAAATACCCACAGCATCAGATAATAATGTAAAGAATTAACCCACATTGACGATGTGGCTTCGCAACAGTCAAATTAAAACTTAAGCAGTCAAATATTTCGGGGCAATGGCGAAACTACTTTGAGATCCCTGATAAATTTACAGTGTCGGTGAAATATTGCACCATTATGAAGATTACAAATTTAAATACAAAGGGCGAAATCAGTGTAATTTAAGGTTGATACAGGTTGTCTCGAAAGACGTACATTATAATTGCATGTTCTAACAACGTTTGTAATGGCGCACGAATCCTACAAAAGCAAAGACAATCGTAGAGGGAAAAGTGAACGGGAAGAATGGAAAAGGCAAGCTTCGTGTGAGATATATAGAACAAGTTGTGAAGGATGTAAAAGAGAAGAATTACGTTAATATGAAGAGATTGGCCGATAGAAGAGTCGAGTGGAGGGCTGCTTCAAGCCAATCTTACGATTTTTGATCGATGATGATGACAAAAGCAAACACTTTTCATTCACCGACAGCCAATGAATTAACACACTGATTCATTCTCGTTCAATATCGAGATCCAAAAACTTAGTTTTAAGATAAAATCCCATTTAAGGTTCTCATCACGCTTCTCTTTTCACGTCTGAAACTCCTTGTTCCCTAGCTTTGCACATTAAGAACGCGAGCAGGTGTGAAACATCCATCTTCCTTTTTCTTTTGCTTGTCAAGATACGACGCCATAGCAGTCGATTTTCACAGAAAAAAGATTCTTGGGAAGAACATTTTTACTCCAATTTCACAGCTCTTAAAAAAAAGTCGTACGCTAAATGCAATGTACTCAATCAGTTCAGTGGGGCAATAAATATACTACCGTCCTCCAATCTAACGGTAAATGAATCTTGTGAATTGTGATATTTTCAGCTGGTTGACTTCAAGCAAGTAATATTTAAGTGGTAATCGAAGCCCTTCCATGAAATACAGATAAGAAGTGCCACGTAAACGTAGGCCATTTAGTTCAGCCAGAAATGTTCCCGTTTCGTCGACAGTTTCCAAAGAAACCTCCGCACTTGGAGGCGTTCGATTTCTTTCCCTTACAACATCACCCCAAGAGTCTGGTGCCTTTCCACTGGATGCAATCTGTAGGACAGATTCCCTGGACTTGACACTCGGATGCTTATAAACTCGCCAGCTTCACCTTAACTACCAGTAAAAAAAAACTCCACGCATGGTTTAATAATATATTTAAAAAATCAATGAATCGGCATGGACGTTACATGGTTGGATCGATGCTCAAGATAAATATGGAGAAAGGGGCGAGAATACACTCCTTGATAATTGAGAGAGCGAAGCGAAGACTCTCATCATTATTTTATGTAGGAAAGGAGGATTCAAAATCTATGATCTTAAACTGAACTTCAGAATAAAGGCTGAGAGAAAATAGGTTCCAAAGTGCTGTGGGATTAATAATTTTGTCTGCAGTCAGTCACATTTTAGAACTTGTAACCTATGAAAACAAAAAATTGTAGCAAAATTTTCATGTTTCACAAGTACGTTTTTGAATTAGTAACCATTTTATAAAGACTAGATTTAGATCAAGAGTGCACCTTACCATCCACCTTTCGTTTGCGTGGCAGGAGTGAATCACCATCGAACATGGAGTAATACATAAATCTTGATAGCTGCTACGTCTTGGAGTGAGAGACCGAAAAGAAGCTAACAGTGAAAATATGAGCAGCTTTCACTGTTTTGCTAGTGTCTTCACGCGATTATACTCGAGACATTCACCTATAATATTTCACCCAACGGGACCTACCCATTTTCGCGAAAAAATCTCGAAAAGAAGTTGCACGTATGTACATACTTCTTTTCGAGATTTTTTCGCGAAAATGGGTACATTAAGGAGGTTGACTCGCGACAGCTTGAGTCAAGTTGTCTAAGGAATCTTATTAAATTAAGTACGAGTATATGCCTGCTAAGTGATCCTTACTTCACAAAGAAAATTATCTAAGCAATTGAAAGTCATAGGTATCACAAGAAATACGTAGGAAAGTCGAAGGATTTATTTTTTATGGTAATTTTAATCAGCTCGACGATGGAGTCAATTCAAGATTTACGTTACTGAAATAAATTCCTGTACTCAATGAATTTACAAATGTATGACACCAGAATATTACTATCAAACGTTAGGTTATAATATTTTTTCTGAAATATTCTTTAAGATCTCATTAGTAATGATATTATTCATACGCCGTACATTTTGGCTAGAGCGACCGCAGGGCCACTTGAAGTCAACTAACGATTTCGTCTCCTATAAGCGCAGAAATTGGTGGATTTAGCGAAAAATACGGTGGGTTGATGCCTTTTTTTTCGTGTCATTTTATTCCTTGTTACATTACGCATAAAATATCAGTTTTTTGCAAAAATTACATGTCACTATGGTATTTTTAAACGTTATATTCCCATGTGATGGCATTTCTCGCCGTTAATCGTATGTAATTTCAAATGCAATTTGTGCAAAAAGGAGTATGGGTTAGTATAATTATCTTTACTTTATTAGATAGAGGAACTTTAGTTCTATAAGTGCTGAAAATATACAAAAAAATGACATGACTTTCACTTCTCGGATCAACCTCCTTAAAATTTACACAATTTATCATGATCATTGTTGAAAGATCTGCTGGTGAAGTATAATGCTGGTGAAGTCTTCACGGGTTCTCCACCGGGTCAGGGAAACGGCTAATGTCTTCCCCGTGAAGACTTCACCATGATCATTGTTTTCATCGCAAGCTTTACACCAGGTGAAAAGTAGATACGCTTTCATTGGAGTACGTTAAGGTAAGCAATTTTTCTACTACGACACAATAATTGACCGAAGGGCATTACAGGACAAGACTCTTTTCGAAAGCTAAGAAACAGTGCAAAGGATGTGAGGAGGAAAAGGATTGACCTTCGCCACTGAATTCCTCTCCTCATATCATCGTCCTAATCTTTACGAGAGGGTCGGGGTCGAGAGTCGCGTGTTTAGCCCAACACTCATTTCCATTTTTACATTCGATCGTTCTCATTCCAGCACGAATCTGACGGGGAAGTGCCGTTTTTACCTCATCATCGAAGGCGCAACATAATATTTTCCTATAAACATCGATTATTCACATAAAATCGAACATTTGGCTGATATGAACCGAGAGGAGAAATGGAACAAAAGCAGTAAAAAAAGATGTCCATAATGAGAATGTATAAAGTCTAAAAGAATGTCGACATTAGATTCGCGAGAACTTTATAAACGTCAGAATAAGCTTAGAAAACCCAGATTAAAAAAAAGATATCTAAATGAGGTATGGGATCCATTTATTCCTCGGCTTACTGGAAGCCCCCACCTTGAATATGCAGCCAGTGTATGAGATCCTAATGAATTAGGTTTGATCAGAGAACTAGACAGTGTGCAGCGTAGAGCAGCTAGGTTCGTTAAAAGGTGTTACGATAGGTTAAGTAACGTTTCAGAATTAATAAAAGAATTAGGGTGGGAATCATTATCAGAGCGTAGGTTAAGGTACAGATTAAATCTATTAGAGAAATTTCAATCGGATAGCTTTACTGAAGATTTTAGGCACATATTAAAAAAACCAGCGTATTATGCTAGATTCGACCAGATAAATAAGATTAGAGAGCTAAATTGTCGTACCGATAGATTCAAAATGGCATTTTCCCCCGTACTATAAGAGAACAGAATAGGCAGCATAGCAAAGGGATAGGCAGGTGAAATATTTTTCAGTAGCCTGTAGTGCATGATGTATGTATTAATCCCCTTAAACACTATAAATACTAACACTCTAGTTGCATGAGACCCTATAGTGGCTTGTTTGCATGTTATTAGTGCATGCTTGGTGATCTTCACCCCCTGCCACACCCTCGCGGTGGCTTGCAGGGTATCGTGTAGATATAGATGAAGGTAAGGTAGAATATTAGCATTACTTTGATCCTAACTATCTGCTACTACTAAGACGGAGAGGCGCTAGATACAATTCTTACGGCATTCCAATCACGATGGAAAGATGGTAGTCAGACTCTTTCGCGGGCAATAAAATCACCACTATCACAAAGGCATACGACTAAAGCGAAATTTAAAGTGAGGAAGCGATAAAAATAGCGAGTAGTAAAAAACTCAAGCTGTCTCCAAGCCGGATCATCATCGCTTACGTAAGGAAAGCCAGCCTAGAAATGTGAATGTAATTCGTTTCTCTTGCTCCACGAATAACTCGCTTAATGGTAAGGTCGTAAAAAAAGCTGGGAACGAAAATATAACATCCTGCACTACGTAATCAGCTCGCGGTTGAGTTTCCTCTTGTAAAGTGGAGACTTAGTTAGACTTGAAGAGTAAAAGTTGAAAATCGCATTCTACGGTATCTACACCTTCAAAGAGTAAAGTATCACATGTGCTCAATGAATGTGGAATGGAATCGCAGATAACTGTGCCGGTATAGGGAGTACATAATTTGTACATGTTTGAAACACGTTATCGCATCGAAGGTTACTGTACCAACTGAACTATTTAAGTGAATTTAGAGGTTATATATTCTCCGATGACATTTTGAGAACACTCCAAACATTAGGCAATAGTATCTAGTAAATATTTTAGACACACAACCGTACATATACATACATATTTAAAAGGTATTTTGACCGGCGAACAACAAGGTATCGAAATGGCATAATGGTAGGGCAGGCTTAATGAGAAGTCACCCTCTGCCACACACCCGGGTGGGATTTTGAAGCACACTCTGTAGACATAAATGTAAGTAAAGATTTCTTCAGTAAGTAAATTCAGAAAGAAGTACCTACGTCAAGGGAATGCTCCTTCATGGCTGTGAGGGATAGACAATAACAGCCGGAGGAAACGCAGGAGAGAAAGCATTTCCAACGTAGAATAATGATGAATAATTATAACGCATAGAATAAAGATGAGCAACCTATAAGCTATCGGAAAGGCTCTCAGGAGAGTCGGAGAGAAAATATGTCTGATGGGAAATGAAAAATGAAAATGGGAGTTATCTTGGTACATCACCGAGCATAACTTGTCGCATGATGGACCCATGAAGTGGCCGAGTAAGAAGTGAAAGGACAGAATAGAAAAGGAAGCCCTCGGATGAGATGTACAGAGCGAATAGTGAAGGATGGACAAGAAATGTAAGGTACAAGAGCAAAGGATGTAAAAGAGGTAGGTTAACATGAAGACGTAGTTGATAGAAGAATCGAAAGATGGGTCCAGTCAGCCTCAAGATCAGTGGTTCCCAACCGGTGTGCCGCGCGACATTTCAAGGGTGCCAGGAAAACATCTAGGGGTTACAAGAGATTATTTCGGAAATACGAATAATTTGTAGCAGGGCCAACTTCCGACTCTCACGCCCGCCAGATGGTGAAAGTAATTGAAGCATTCTTTCAACCTAATGACTAATACGTATAAAGCGCCAATTATTCTTGGCAATGGAGAGGGGAGCCCAATCGGATTATTAAAAAAATTCTAAGGATTCCCCAAGATTACAACATCAGTCTGAAGGGTGCCCGACGTAAAAAGGCCGTCGTCAACGTAAAAAGCCTGCTCTATATTAATGATCAATCATAACGAGATAACTAACGTTTTGGTTGGGAAAAATACCACAAATTCTTATCAGCATAAGCAGAGAATGGTCCTGTGCAGTTAGAACAAGACAAAATCGTAATTTCATTCAGGAAAAATGAATTATTATCGAGATGAGGATGGATCTCCGAAATGAACACAAAGAAACTGATGGATAAAATACCGAAGGAGCGGAATGATCTCCAATGGAGAAAATAATCAACAAATTCAAAGCGTTCCTGAGATAGATAACCTTGGAACACCAAATGCAAGCGCTCCATCTGAAGAATGAATCCCCAGCCATAGCGACAAAACTAGAACGCGCTATTTTAAATAGGGCACCCGCCCCATCCGATTGAGATGCAACAAGAAGAGACGCCCACGTATGAGGGGAAGTGGGTCGAGATGTGTGAATGATTTCGTTCCACGTCCAGACGAAACACATATCGGAGACCCTCCCACGGAGAATTTCAATTCTGGAGACACCACGCACTGGGCTCCAGTCCGAACGCACCCAGAGCAATATCGCGCGCGTGAGGTAGGTAGGAATATAAAAAGAACGCCGTGGAGTACTGGAATTTTTTTTGGACGGTCTCCAAATATGTATTTCCTCCACTCGGCTCAGCACGGAGATGAGAGCAAGGGGGAGAAGCGGGGCGAAAAATATCTCCTCCCTATTCGAAGCGGGGGCAGCTCGCCTGGGACATGTGGCCCCGACAGATGCCTCCTTTATTCCGATGAAGGATCAATGGATTCCAAGCCCGTCGAGGAGCCTGCTCCAACCCTCTTCGCCCAACCCCAGTTCACGTTCACTGCTACCTCACTCTCTGCCTCCCTCCCTTCGCACACGCAATATACACCCACATGTAACCTTTCGAGCCACGCAAGGACGCATGGCAGGGGGTTATAGGTCACCAGCCTTAGGACCGTTGTACACGGTGAAATTTCTTCTTCAAGATCTTCCAGAATACGTTGAATGGCAAGATTTGGCCAGGAAATGGAGTCGTTTACCATAATTTTTTTATTGCCGACCTGATAGAGTTTGTAAAATAATAAGACCCGTATTTTTCCGTTTTTTGATCCGTCAATTATTTATCGAGTTATAAGCGGCGAAAAACTGATGTTTTTAATCCTTTCGGAAAAGTGGGCGTGGTGCAACCTCTGACGCATAACGACTTCGTCCAATCACAACTGAGCCCGCGAAGCTACTTATCTTATCTACTTGTCTTATCGCAATGGGGGGACACAGCTGACTCTGCCAATAGGACCAGTTGCGACAGCATCTGTGAAGGCCGCTTTACACGATACAATTGTTTGCACAATTTCTTGTACAAACTCTTGTATAGACTGAACGAAATTGTATGTTTGTCTGAATGGAATTAGAACACGTTCTATTTCCCGTTCAGTCATTCAGACAATCGCACAAGTTTTCGTACAATTTGCCGCTTTACACGGTACAATTTCCTCATGCAAGAGTTTGATCAAGAAATTGTACAAAAAATTGTATCGTGTAAAGCGGCCTTTAGAGCAGACCTTCCGAGAACCCCCCTCCACTCCCTTAGCTTCCACAAAAAGCAGTCAAGGACGGGAGGAAAATGACGTCAATGTTATCACAGCAGCTTTTTCGGTGGGCGTCACCTTTTGATTTTATTTAATTTTGGATTTATGAGTGAATAGTTGTGGTAAGAAGATAAATTTTTTCACTAAAATTCTTTTTTTGGTTCCGTCTAACGATTTCGTGCAAAAAATTACGATTTCGGTTCCGAGTAAACGCCCCCATTGTACAGAAAGTTGGTTGGCGGTCGTACACGATCACAGATTTCCATGAAGTTTGTGCGCCAATGGTATGCGCAGATATAGTTTTCCGTCGAACAGCTGAACTGCGATATTCGCCAACGCCCTCATTGTAAATTTCCGAAGTGGAATGAATTCTTAAGGAATATTCAATAGTATTCTGGCGTATCCTTTGGACAGTAGTGCATTTTAGCAATGATGACGAGTTATGCGAATAATAAAGCCACAGTAATTGGGTTACAATCTACATCTACACCTACACTATACCCTGCAAGCTAACCGCGAGGGTGTGTGGCAGGGGGTGAAGATCACCAAGCATCTACAACCCATTGTATATGTAGATGAATCAAATCCAATTGAAGAGCCCATGCTGTACTCACAATGAATTTCATCATAATCTTTGCTGTCCAAGCACAACAATTTCCTAGCATTAATCCTAGAAATAATAAAATAAAATTATACGATTGGTCACTTGCACTCTTTCATTGGCTCATATAACCCATCATTTATCCTATAGGTAAATACCATGTTTACGTTCGTTGATCATATTTCTTATTTGGTTCAATAACGGCTTCCTAATGTCATTGTTGAGGGTTTCCCTATGTCGGTGCGTCCAACTCACCTTTTAATAAATAAAACACTTCCACAGCTTCCACCTCTACGACGGATATCACAATATTGAAGCAAAAAGGAATATCACATGTGCAACCAAAATGTAGTATTACAACATTTATAGGAATAAAAGTGATCGCAAACAGAAAATCAACCTTAAGAATACTATAAGAACGCATCACTACCGCAAATTGTGATGCGCAGAAGCCTCGGAGTGGATCTTAGACGGTTTCGTCCAATAATTTAGAGCATGTTCTAATTTCTTGTACAAGAAATTGTGCATGCCTCGTACACAATACAATTTGCATAATGAACAAGTTCTTGTGCAAAAACTTTTAGCGTGCAGAACGTCTTTTAATGTAACAATTGCTGAAAAAGAAAGAAATAAAAAAACAAGTAATTTGGGAAATAATTATGTGGTGTAAATTTTTTATGAAGTAGGTTTTGCTTTCGTTCTCCGTGAGAACAACGAATTCTTATATATTTCGGTCGGGCAGATCATCTTTCTTGATAAACCGAAGGATATTACTTATCTTCCTTCCCTCGTACCTATTATTAGGTATTTGAATAGCTGTGAACGTTGTAACGATCATGTTACATTCTTGAAAATATCCATATCACTCATTACATTCTAAACATTTTCTAGACCTTGGATGGAGGTCACTTTAGCAAACTGTTTGGAAACTGGTGTTTGTAAACAAATAAATGGAGTTGGATTGTTAAGCTTGGATGGAAAAAATGTGTTGATTCTGTGAAGTGAAGAAATTTGTGAATAATAAGGGGGATGAGACATAATGCACTTAATTGATTGATTGTTTTTTTTCTATCCTTAGTTACTCATGGAATTTATTGGTAATTACTCATAACTATATGGCACCCAAGAATATTAAAATAAGGCAAAGCACCCCTCTCTACTAACTAAGCACTAAACTGACCAGGCTTACCAGAGAAATTCTATGCATAATTATATTCAATAACATATTCCCACGTTTATCAAGAGTAACCTAGGTATAGCATGTCAGTATAAAGGCTTCCAGCAAATCCAACTAACAGCATGCTTATGAATGCTTGCTTATATCTTTAAATATTTATTTTAATTGGCATAATTCAACTAAAATATGGACACTAATCCTCTTTTAAGCATAATGGGTAGTGCATGTTTGGAAAAAAAATTCAACCCCTGCAATACACCCTAGCGGTGGCTTAAAGGGTGTCATGAAGATGTGAATTCTGAACTGCTGTATGACCTACTGAAGTAGTGTGGGGGTGACGCCATCCGCCCACACAGAGACAAAAGTGTATTCGATATTCGGGCATATCGGTTGTTTTACAGCGGCAAAAAAAGAATCATTTGCTTGATTGTGTGTGCGTTTATAAATAACTATTTCCCTCCACGGTAGAAATGTATTTACTGTTCTACACTAGAGTGTAACCCAAGGCATGTATCTTTCCATTCCCACTTTCTCCAGTGGCGTCAGTTTTGACACGGCGGAATCGATAATTCTGACACAGTCGTCCTACCCCCCACGCCCACCTCTCCTCCATCCGCACGCTCCCGCACAAAGGCGTGGACCACACGCGTTCCCTCCCTTCGCCGCCGCAGACTCCTTACTTGGGCGTGAGCCGGGACGGACAGCGGCCACCGCGACCCACGCCCACCGCCTCCGGATCCTGCCGAGCGATCCCGCCCTCCCTGGACCACTGTTGCCGCTCTGGAGGCGTTCGCTATGTATTCAGCGCCCCTCTTGATTTCCCCAGCGATTTCGCACCGTCCGTACTCTGGTTTCATTTTTAACACTTGAGACAATCCGCATCACCGAGTTCGAATACTTAAGGAGGCTGGCTCGCGACTGCTTGAGTCAAGTTGTCTAAGGTATCTTATTAATTTAAGTACGAGTATATGTGATCTAAGTGACCCTTACTTCACAAAGAAAATTACCTAAGCTATTGAAAGTCATAAGTATCACAAGAAATACGATGAAAGTCGAAGAGTTTGTTTTTTATGATAATTTTTATCAGCTCGACGATGGAGCCAATTCAGTATTTACGTCACAGAAATAAATTCATGTACTCAATGAATTTACTAATGTATAACACCAGAATATTACTATCAAACATTAGGTTATACTATTTTTCTGAAATATTCTTTAATATCTCATTAGTAATGATATTATTCAAACGCCATACATTTTGGCTAGAGCGACCGCAGCGCCACTTGAAGTCAGTAATTGGTGGATTAAGCGAAAAATACGGTGGGTTGATGCCTTTTTTTCGTGTCATTTTATTCCTTGTGACATTACGCATAAAATATCATTTTTTTGCAAAAATGACAGGTCACTATGGTATTTTTAAACGTTATATACCCATGTGATGGCCATTCTCGCCATTAATCGTATGTAATTTCAAATGCAATTTGTGCAAAAAGGAGTATGGGTTGGTATAATTATCTTTACTTTATTAATAGAGGAACTTTAGTTCTATAAGTGCTGAAAATATAAAAAAAATGACATGACTTTCACTTTTCGGATCAACCTCTCGAAACGTGTGCCAATATTGAGACCAAGCGTCAAATATTATGATATTAACCACATGTTCAAAAAAAACCAAACTACGACCATTGAACGCTACTTACGCTGAAACTAGAGCCACGAAACATGTTGCAAAAATGTCTTTCTTACCTTGTACAATGGGGGCGTTTACTCAGAACCGAAATCGCAATTTTGTGCACGAAATCGTTCGATGGAAACGAAAAAAGAATTTTAGTGAAAAAATTTATCTTCTAACCACAACTTTTCACTCATAAATCAAAAATTAAAAAAAGCAAAAGGTGACGCCCACCGAAAATGCTGCTGTGATAACATTGACGTCATTTTCCTCCCGTCCTTGACTGCTTTTCGAGGAAGGGAAGGGAGAGGAGGGGGGTTCTCGGAAGTTCTGCTCGCGCAGATGCTGTCGCAACTGCTCCTATTGGCAGAGTCAGCTGTGTCCCCCCATTGCGATGAGGCGAAGTATCTTCGCGGGCTCAGTTTTGATTGGACCAAGTCGATATACGTCAGAGGTTGCACCACGTCCACTTTTCCGAAAGGGTTGAAAACATCCGTTTTTGGCCACTTACAACTCGATAAATAATAGACGGATCAAAAAACGGAAAAATACGGGTCTTTTTATTTTACAAACTCTATCAGATTCGGCAAAAAAAACATGGTAAACGATCCCAAATACAGGGATACAAACTGCTGAAAAAATATCCAATAGTATAAATACTAGTGTATCAATGGAGAGCATAGGTAGTTGCATGTTGGTATAAGGACCTTAAGCTAACCCAACTAATAGCATGTTTTTGCATTCTTCCTTAGCTATTGTTATCTTTTTGTAAATTGTGAAGTTTTAGACTAGAAATTACTAATTCTTTTCGTGCATGATATGTAATGCATGTTTAATGTAAATCCACCCCCTGCCAAACACCTGTAAGGTGGCTTGCAGGGTATTACGTGGATGTAGATGTTAATAGCAGATAAATGCACAACTACAAAATCCTAGAGTCAATGGTATAATTTCTTTGACAGATTAGATCTTCATGAAGTGGTGTATTTTACTTTTAATACCTTTAATGACCGCGGACGATCTGTCTTAATATATCCGACGCAAGATATTAAGCATATGCAACTCTTTATCGACCGCGAAGTCTCGACAGTTTTTTTCTCCAGTCTTTGATTGAAAAACTGGCGAGATTATAATGTAAGGTACAGCGCAAGTATGCACCTTCATAATGAAGAGCTACACTTGATTGGGAAAAAAATTGATGCAAAAACTCAAAAGAAGGAGAGAAAGGTGATGAGACGAGGGTGATGGGGAGTTGAAGGAGACGATAAATGAAATTTCGGGTAAGTGGGCAAAGGAAGTGATAGATTTTGCTAAACAAATGAAAAATCTTAGCAATAGAAAAACGACTGTCAGTAGTTTTTTTGTTCTGACGTTACTAAGAAGTGAACGACGAGGTGAAATAGTTTGAAATATTTTAAAGAGACTTGCCAAAACGTTCTTGTTCTGTTACAATATCCATGGTAAAAACGCACATGATATGTTTTTCCTGGAAACCTAAATATCCATTCATTTTACTCCTATGTAATATCACTAATTCGACCGTCATTCAATATCAAAACATCGATTCCCCACTGACATGTACAAAAAATTTGAGATGTTTCCTACCTTCTTTAATCATACACCTGTTCTCTGAATTGGAAGCAATTACACATTTCACGAAAACTGCTGCTAAGCGAGCGAAATACAGAATGTAGATCAACCACATTCCATTTGATCACAGCGATCTGGTATCAAATTTTTCGAGCTTGAATTTGTAAGATGATAACAAGATTAGAGCAACATTTTGTTACAACTAACAACGTTACGTTTTCCTGAAATTCACTCCAAACATATAATTACGCACAGTCATTGAGTCGTAACGTTTTGTGGGAGGAAAATCCAAAAAAGCCTAATAACTGGTATGGTAGACCTCGTGACCTTAGCGTTTCACCCATCACTGTTATCCTCGCATACTTATCTATAAGTTAGTTTTATCATGCACACAGTTTTAATCACCCTTTCTTAAATAAAATCACAAAAAAATAAGTAAAAACCGGACTGCGTGTCGGATCTGTAATTCGATTCCCGGAGAAGCTGGCATTGCTAGTCGAATAGACGAGCGAGCGAGAGGGTAGAGCGAGCTAAGTTAAATAATTGGGCATTATCCTCACTTCAACTCTACCATGAGGAACCACATTCATAATGTTGGAGGCACTTCGTTCAATAATTAATATTTTACTGAAAAAATAGTTTTTGAGGTGACCCAACATGTTTATAAATGAAAGAAGTGTTTATTTAGACTGGAGAACCTTTTTTCATGGGTGTTTTCAAGTCTGTTTCCGCACTAATAGGCTCTTCAGACCAGGAGGAAAGGTATAAGGTTAGGAATGGAAGGGATGGGTAACCTCTCATCTCCTCAGGAGAACCTTCTAACGATTTGTTTACATAAGTGAAATCTCTTTAACGCGCTGCTGCACACATTTCGAATGATTACTTATTTTGCAAAAGAAAAAAATCTCAACGGAATTAATGGTCGAGAATCTGGGATTAAATCAATAACGATTTTAATCGAGAACTAAACAAGATATAGAACAAAACCGCGCGTTCCGTAAATAACTACTATCATATTGCGAATATAATATAGTATTATGCTTACTCTAGGCCCTCTATGCTACTATGAATGTACCAAAACTGTAACTATCCAATGGAGGGACTAGGTTGGGAACTTCAGGCGACTAGGTTGGGGTCCAAAATCCTTAGTAAATTTAAATCGTACAAGTTCGATAATGTCACTGCAGAAATATACAGTTAGTCATTGGAAATAATAATACCACAATTTCAAAAATATAAACTGAGGGCCAAAAGATTCAAGAATTCTTTTTTTCCAACGCACATTCCACTATCAGAAGCAAAAAAATGCCAATACTTAAAAAAAAAACACGTCAATATTTTCATTCAGTTTTGATCTTATTTTATCTATAATTTTAGAAAATTTTATTCACGGCTGTTTACGTACTACCCCCTGCCACACATTTTAGCAGCAACACGCGTGAGATAAAGTACCTACAATAAAGATGTACTTTTTCGCAGATGATAATAAACTGAACTTGTGTCCGCGCTGCCGTTTCTTCAAGAGTAACACTTTTGCTCCTGAAATTCCTCAATTTCCAAGAAATTCTTGATTATGAAGAGGATGAATTACTCCTCCTAGTACAAAGGAAAGTACTATTTCGTAGTGATTCATCAACTTTTCCAGCGTCCATGCTTCGGCTTTATCGACATAAACGTAACATTCTTTTGTTCTCGAGGCTTCAAATATTCCGGAGAGAGAGAGATCCTTAAAAGAGAATGAGTGAATCCTTTTCTGAAGGATCTCTTCCACTATGATGACCCAAAATCTTTTCTGTTTTAGCACCATCCTCCCTATTAGACACGAGCGAAAGAACTTAATGGCCTTTTGTGGGGCCCCAATTATATCTCATTTCGGTCGATTTTAAGTGCCCAATGATGACGGATCGAACGGCATTCCTGACGATCAAATGGCAACGCGGCTCACGTCACCACTTCCACTCACCATTGCTCTTCCCCTCTTATATATATTTCTTCCCTTCCGATAGGAAAGACTCCCACGCAACGCCGCACAGTGTCGCAGAATCCCCGATATGCGGTCGTGGCAAGTAAAAATAAAATTACTATTCAGGGAATTTTGAGTATTGGGTTGTCCAAAGGGATACCTGACTAGCCTCGAGTGGCAGTCAGTTGAGTGATAAGCGAGCACCAGTTGGATATAATCATTTTGAAAGAAAGCGTTTTTCAGGTGGCAGGTCCATCGACTGAGGTCAATACAGTGCAACGGATACTTCAAAATCATGTGGAAGTCGTATTTTTCGATCTAATTCTATTTTGAAAATTGTAATCACCAGGATATAGCAAGTCGAATTCAATAAATAATATATTAGTAAGCATAATATAAGGAAGTTATTTTAATTTGCGCAAGTAATAGCTATCGAAAATATGAAAATTTCATGAAAAGAATCTTTATCAAAGATCAAAACTTAAAATATTCCTGTAGATTCGTGCGTTTAAAAATAGTGCAACGTGTTTGTTATGATCTTAACTATCGAATTAAATAAAAATTAGATGCATATATCTGCCATAACAATTGTTATTAATAATAAATGAAATCAACTCATGCGTGCAAGCGCTAAAACGGTTGGTTCAACAAAGTATATAATCTAATTTTCGGATTTTTACACTAAAATAATGATAAACAGCTTCAGCGATGAAGCACTATGACATTCTCATTATCAATAAAAATTATGTAAAATGTCGATGTGTCTTACGCATTACATATACGTGTTGTTGTTTGACAGGTGTAGAGCGCAACGAGTTACCTTCCTATTCTGGACTCTGAGCATTATTTAATGATTTTACAGAGTTTGAACGATTTTTAAGCATAAAATGGTACTTTGAGTACCTACCTAACAATTGTTGTTGTTTATTTGTGTTGTTAAATACAAATTTAACAATATTTATTTAAATTTTCATAGTGCTTCATCGCTGAAGCTGTTTATCATTATTTTAGTGTAAAAATCCGAAAATTAGATTATATACTTTGTTGAACCAACCGTTTTAGCGCTTGCACGCATGAGTTGATTTCATTTATTATTAATAACAATTGTTATGGCAGATATATGCATCTAATTTTTATTTAATTCGATAGTTAAGATCATAACAAACACGTTGCACTATTTTTAAACGCACGAATCTACAGGAATATTTTAAGTTTTGATCTTTGATAAAGATTCTTTTCATGAAATTTTCATATTTTCGATAGCTATTACTTGCGCAAATTAAAATAACTTCCTTATATTATGCTTACTAATATATTATTTATTGAATTCGACTTGCTATATCCTGGTGATTACAATTTTCAAAATAGAATTAGATCGAAAAATACGACTTCCACGTGATTTTGAAGTATCCGTTGCACTGTATTGACCTCAGTCGATGGACCTGCCACCTGAAAAACGCTTTCTTTCAAAATGATTATATCCAACTGGTGCTCGCTTATCACTCAACTGACTGCCACTCGAGGCTAATCAGGCATCCCTTTGGACAACCCAATACTCAAAATTCCCTGAATAGTAATTTTATTTTTACTTGCCACGACCGCATATCGGGGATTCTGCGACACTGTGCGCCGCCCCCACTGTTACTTCCTCCTCCAGGGGGGCTGTGTTTGAAACCGTCGAGATTATCTCGAATAGGTAACCAAGGAGTCACGTGGTACAAACACGAATGGTTTGCAAATTTGGTGTGTCTGAATCATTCGTTACAATATCTTCAATTGTTTTTACTTGAGTTTTCTCATCTGTCTCGACTATAGAGCCCCCATATGAGATAAAACACAAGTGTTAACAATAAATGAGACTGTAATCAGCGGTTTCATCACAAAAAATTTGCCAACAACCCCCCAGGAGAAGCTGCGACTGCCGGCCGGTCGGACACGACAAGGACGATAACGGTAAAACGGAACACGCCGCCGGCTCGGGAACTCGGAGAGAGACGGACGGATGAGGGAGGCGCTCCCCTCCATGATTAACGAGCTCGCGGGGGGAGGAGGAGTAGGGGGGCAGACGCGTGGCAGTACGTCGAAACCGAAGAGAGGGATGAATCGTCATTCTCGTGATGCAACACGATCACTGGGTCACTGGCACTGAGAGCCATTCTGTTTCTTAGTTTGCCGAAGTAGTTGCCTGACGGCTAAGGTCGCTAGCATCATTGAGGACGTAGAGGTGGTTGAATGGATAGGGGTAGGAAATTTTCATGGGGCGAAGGAAAGGGTGGAGAGAGACTCGGCGTCTACATTAGCCTGGAAAGGCGCCAAGGGGTACGGTTTAACGTCCCATCCGAAGGACGGAGTATTAGTCGGTTTGGTTTTCAACGTTCTTGGACGGCTAGGTCATTTCACACTACATACTTGTCTTCAATGACTTCAACTAAAATATAATATATCAAAAAATATAAGGTATCCAAAGATAATTATAATGTGTTAAACATAATAAGCATTGGTTAAAGGAATAACATTTTAAAAGTTTTGCGGAACAAAAATTCAAATTTTTTTCTTAATAATTTTATTTTTTTCGGACCGAGAACTACACTCAAGGTTCGGCTATATACTGTATTAAAGTGGTGACCGGTGTACCAATGATAAATCTCTACCACTGCTAGGATTTGAACTCAATCCCTCGGGATGGGAAGCAAATACTTCAGCCAAGACACAAATCCTATCCCTTACATGATAACTAATTACAATATTAGACACAGAACACACTATGGTGGGAAAGAAGAAGGTACAAACGAAACTAACTAGATCTCCTCTTGTAATTAACATCTACAAATTAGAGTAAGTAGGGGATGAATTCGGGACATTTAAATTGAACTATGAGTAAAAAATGCTACCTGAAAGTCTTTGGGAATTGTGCTAACTCAAGCAAATAAGCTGATCTGTACAACATGGTCATTTGAATGCATTGATATGAAAAACTCTTAATTATTCTAAAGGGCCTTCAAACTGTGGAAAATTATCAGCATTCCAATTACTCACAGACATATTTTTTATAATGTGTTCCACCAGTTGCGATGGGTTCTAGGACAGTTCTCGCCTGTAGCAAGATGTTCCACAGAGAAAAAAATCATTCGCCTTTACCGGGACTCGAACCCGGACCCCCTGATTTCCGGCCAGGTGCTCTACCAGTTGAATTACCAAGACGTCTTCTTTCTCTGTGGAAATCAACGGCGGTAATTTTCAGCGGGGAACGCCGCTAAAGTTTCCGCGGCCAGTTTGCGGTCTTTGAATTAGTTCTCGCCTGATCTAAAAGGGATTATTACAACTATCTCACTAATCTTTTCTACCTTTCTTCATGATTTTCATTATCCCTATTCGTGTTCTCTCACGCAAATCAATCCCCTTCAATTGCTTCGAAGAAAATAATTATTATTCGCAACTATACCGTGAAGGATAATCAACACTATAAAAAATAAATTTCCTCCGCTCTCTTTAACCAATGAGTTTTCAATTCTCTTTACTTGCAAATCTGTTAACATTCAGAACACATCCACAATCAAGGTAGCCACTCCATGATTAAAAATGCCAACGTTCCAGAACAGTTACTCTACGAGCATATGTACACATTAGATTTTCAACCCGGTAACGTGGCGACTCTCTGACGGAGGCTTGCCCGAGATCCAGCATCCGACGTGAGGCGAGGCCGTAATAACACATCGCCCGGAGTCGGCCTCCTCTCGTCCGTGAATTTCTTTTTTTGCCCTCGAAAACACACACACACACACAAGTGTTTCATCCGCCTCCATTATCGGGGCATTTTCCCGAGGAAAATGTACAGAAAGGTGCCACCGAGCGGAACACCAAATCGCTGCCGGTCGAGCGGCTGGAAACAAAAGTAGATAAAAAATCTCATCTCAAAAAAAGAATCATCTCGGCCTACGGGTAGTTAGGATCGGCGGTAAATCATTCACCTCGCACACACACACACACGCGGGACGCCATATATGTACCTAGGTCCGTGCAACCGGAGCACTCGAACGCAAAAAAAAACACAAAGGGAAAAGGCGGCAGACGTTCCACCACCGAAGGGCTTAATTGATTGATTGATTGTTTTGTTTGAGGCGCGTCAACATTATTGTTATTAGCGCCTGAATACTGAGTAATTTTAGCAAATAATAAATAAATAAATAATTAAAATTTATGGCTTTTCATTATGCGTATAACAGCAAGGTATGAGCTATTTATTTAGGATTAAAAGTTACAAATAAATTTATGGTCATAATTTATTAAAAATGTCAATATGTTTTAAAAAATTTAAAACTCTGTCAATCATATGTGGGTCATTCCCTAAGGCTAGGTGAATCTGTTCCGGGATATTAAAAGTTCTCCTCATCTGAGCGAATTTCTCGCACTCGACCAAGATATGCTTTACTGATAAGGTTGCGTCACAAGGCTCACACATAGGAGGGTTCTCCTTACGTCGGATAAAGTTATGGGTAAGAAGGGCGTAATCAATGAGGCGCCTCCTGACACGAAGAAAGTAACGCCGGACGAGCAATGGCATCATGGACTGAAATAATTAATTCGTCACCCAGTTTCTCACGAGTCAAAATCTGCGAGGAACGAAGCAAGACAATGGATACGATGGATAAGAAGTGAAATAAAAATACTTCGGCCCACATCAATGAGCGAGGAATGCCTTATTCACAGAGCGGTATCAGCAACCGACTACACACACACTACTACTGTGTATTATTACCACGGGCCAGAGAACTTTCCTTTGACACAGAATGAAAGAGAGAGTGAAACAAAATAAAAATGCTGGATATAAAAAAATAGGATACTGGGAACCTTGGAAATCGGGCATTTAATGTAGCACTGACCGGTTCCAACAAATGGTCGATATAAATACAGGGCTAAGACAACATGCCTGACGAATGTGGAAATACATTGAAGCCGGTCTATAAATATAAATAATCATTATGAGGCAGAGACAGTTTGAATTCCAACATTCTCTACCACAAATGCTTGCGGATGAAATTATCCTCTCCCAAATGCATTAAGTTACTATGACTGCAGGTACTTTGAACATTGGAAAGTGCACGAGGTGCGGGGGTTTGGATCAGAAACCTTGAAAATGGCCTCGATTGGATGAAACCCACGCGACGGATAACACAATGAGACACCAAATGAGGTGTGACAAACACATTCAAGACATTTATCTATTTGAAAAGGAACTACGGATAAGCGATCCTCACAACAAACGACCCTGAGATCCTCAGCGATTGTTTCTTGAGGAACTCTTCCGCGATGCTTCATACGAAATAATTTCCGAATGATTCATACACAGCCATTGCTAATGGTACGCTGGCAACTAAAGCAAATTGACAAATTTCCCGCGTAACCTGATAAAGATTGCGTTATGGTTTACTGTGAAAATAATAATAATATTACAGACAGAGAAAGCTGCCAAATGTCAATGAAATTGTAATCCACTAGAACAAGCTGACACCTGCTCTAATGTGAATCTCCTTACAAATTCACTCAAATTCCCTACAACAAAACGTATAAGCAAATTTATATTAAATCGGCTCAGCTACGCTTTGAATGGATACTTCCTTACATATAATTTCGAGGATATCCGCCCGTCCCACTTCATCACAGCTAAGGAATATACCGACAGAGATCCCGTAGTCTGCAATGCGTATATCTGACTGAGTTATATGGTACGTTGATGCTAATTTCAGTTTAGAGAAGTCCCGGGTTCTAATTAAAAAGAAACAAATATATTCGCTAGCAATAAAAATTTTTAATGAACACGAGGTCTATCACCGTTCATTCATGAAACACCTAAATTATTATGGAGCTACATTTGTCTCCGTTCTGACTCCAAAAATACTCGAACATTTCTTATACTTGTGATGCGTGTAGGTATTTTTTGCCAACTTTTAGGTTAATCAGCTAATTATTCGTCGTCTATTAGAGCACTGATAATTTGCCCGTCATTTTTTCCACCAATTCAATTACGACAAGGTTAGCTCAGTAGTATAAAAAACTAAGTATACAGAAACTTCCAACTTATTCAAACTGCTATTGAAGAGACGATCAATAGGGCTTTAAGGACTGGGTAACAAAGAGTATTATTTTAGTGGTGCATCCCAGTTTATAGTAAATTGCATATTTTCATAAACTAGCAATTAAATTGCAGAAGTTGGTTTAGAAACGATCTGAGAAGGGCCGAGTGTATCACACGACAAATCAAAATCATTTTTATTATTAAAATCATTTTTCATTATAAGACTTCATCTACATCTACGCAATACCATACGAGCCACCGCGAGGCAGGGGGTAAATATCACCAAACATTCACTATTGACATGCAAATAAGGGCTACAATGTTACTACTACATGGAAACATGTTAGGCAATAGAATCACGCGCAGCTAGACGGTTAACATCTGCAGAGCAATAAAGGGATTATTGGTTATAATGTTAATTGTCTTCACCGTGATAGTCTAAAGGAGGGTATGCGACCACACCTGTTCTTTTCCTGAGCAAGTATTTACCACAGTACGTGTCATTTTGTTTTTGTGCATTGTATCCATCATCCAATGGAGGCATGTATTTTTATTACGTCTCAAAGAACTTTCTTCCCAGAACAAAATTTATTTCTACACAATTACAATTAATGGCAGCATGGAGCACGTCAACAAACCCATTACACGAAATACAACTGGATACCAAATTCTCCATTTCGTTACTCGCCAATTTCACTACCCATTCACGAGTTTTTATCCCTCCCCCAAAACCAGGTGGCATCGCGCAGTTGAGCGTTCTGTAGTGTCCTCCAACGCGAAGAGTGGAAAAGTGATTTTCGGTTGTATTTGTTCAGCGTATAGGGTTCTCGGGTGAAGAGGAGGAAATGTTTCGTTTTTAGAACCGAGAAGCATTGAACAAACACAACTTGGATACGTGCATGTAGTGGCGAGAGAAAATATAAAACAAATTCAATGAGATCACTTGAATATAATGTTTTATTTTCAGCACCACACGGAGTTTTCACGAGCTCGTCGCTTGCATTACCGTCATTTTTAATTTTATTTCATGTATTGTTGCACTTAGCGCATATGGAGTCAGTGGTGCTTTTTACCCGAGCCATTTACTTATAATAGCCACTGAAAAATATATGGGCCATTAGCAGAGTACGGTAACCGGTAACGCCGCAACTTATGTCAAAATTTGAGATCTGTCCATGAAATTCCATAACGGGTAACTGATCAAGAATGATCTCAGAGAATTTTCTCGAGTTAAAACTAAAAACAGTTACCTGATTGACCGGGACTGTTTTAGGGTTTAGGCGGATGTGAATATCGATTGGCCAAATACTAACGATATCACAAAGGCGTATACGCATCGACTTGGCGACTATACATCTACATAAACATTATACCCAGCAAGCCACCACGTACTCCGGGTACAATCGATATTGTGTTTCTGTTCATTTCTATATCTACATAATATCCTGCAAGCCACCATAAAGGTGTGTGGCAGGGGGTGAACTCACACCAAACATGCATTACTAATGATGCATGAAAACGGATTAGTAATAATATAGGTGTATAAACTTCAAAATTTACAAAAGATAAAAATAGTAAATCAAGCATGCAAAAACATGATGTTAGTTAGGTTAGCTTAAAGTCCTTATACGAACATGCAACTAACCATGCCATCGATAGATAAGCTTTTATTTTTACTATTGGATATATTTATTCACATCCCTAATCGTACCAGGAAAGAAAGACATTTTGAATATGTAAGTTCGGCAATCAACGTCTCTAATTTTGCGATCGTGGTCTAGAGTACCATAGTAAGTTGGAGTTCGCATAATATTTTTAACGTCATCAATGAAAATATTATCCTGGAATTTATTTAAGTGATTAATCTAAATTTCAACCTCTGATCTGTGAACGATTCCCATTTTAATTCATTTAATAGACTG